>CM039132.1:1640000-2240000 GCA_022036555.1 Microstegium vimineum
ACTGATGTAGCCAACAATTTAATAAGAAGAGAAGAAAAAAGAAGAAACCGTTTCTAATCTAGACTCGAAGTCTTCACGCGTGTGGAGATAGACGAAACCATCGGAGATGGCGTTGGAGAGTAGCGCCTGGTTTCCATGGCCGTTTTGCGGATCCCGTACGCGCAACCGGCATGGACCACGCGCGGACGGAGCTCGCACGGCCTTCATCGCCGCCGTGGACGAAGCACGCGTGGCCGCCGTTGCGGACAAAGCTCGCGCGCCGCCACCGCTAGGATCTCTCACGGCAGCCGTGGATCTCGCTGGAACGGCCGTCGCGGAGCTCTTCATGTCCCTTCCCATCGCCGCCGCCCTCCGACTGCGCAGGCTCACGGACGGCCGGGTCACAATGCCGCCGCCTCGACTGTGCATGCACCGCTGCGGAGCTCTGGCTGCGGCCCGATGCCGCCGTGTCCCTTCCCTGCTCGTGTGTGGTGCCGCACGATGCCATGGAGCTCGCCGGTCCGCGAAGGAACACGGCAACTGCTCGTCGACGCCCGCCTCGCCGGTCTAGTGTCCGCGCATGTGTTCCCTGACTGCCTCCCACACGCGTTCCCACCATGGCCGTGTATTCAAGGAAGGAGCTGCTAGCTAGTAGTCCCTTGTGTGTGGTGAAGATGCAGCTGGTCTGATGCGTGGACATCGGCAACACAGAGATAAGAAAGAAAAGCCAAATGCAGAGGATCCGAAAATAGAACAAAGAATCACGGTGAATGATTAGCCAATTTTTTTGTCTAGACTCTAGTAGAAAATTATGCATTGGAAACGATAGTTTCTTGGTAAGTATCCTATATTATAGAAACTATCATAGTTTCTTGCATTGAGAGTATCAAAGTTTCCTAGAATCAAATTGATGTGTCATATACGCTTGAGTCTAGTCTCAAAGTATCGAAGCATCTTGGTATATATAGGGAGCATCTTTTGTGTCTGCTAATTGGCATCTTTACTGAACTAGCTAGGCACATATGTGCAAAAATAATACACGTTCAATTTGGCACTATCCAATTGTAAAGCATCTTGGTATGTTATATGTTCATATTGTCACCGGGGAAGACAATTAAGAAAACAATACTAAATCCTTTCTAAATTATAAGACGTTTTGGCTTCTGTAGACACATTAATTTTATATGTATCTAGGCATAGTGCATATCTATGTGCATAACAAATGCATGTATTTGGGGTCGTGACGCCCTAGCTATTATTTTTGATACAGCAGGAGAGGTGACATTAATCGCCGGTTTATTCACGTTACTGGTAACATGCATTTCAACGTGTACAGCGGGAGGCTATCTATATATATTTTATACAGAGGTCTACGCTTCCCTGCAAATTATTATAGATGACGTTGAAAACTACAGTGTTCTCAAAGGTTAATCTCTTTTTGAGCTCGTACGAAAAGGATTACAACTTTTAAATATGTTTTGCATAGAAATTTGACAATATAATACAATAGAAGTTCCTGCAATCAGATTGATGAGTAATATATATAGGCTTGAGTCTTGTTCCTCTAATCTCCCATGCATCCAACTCTATTGATGCAAAAACCTTATCAGAGCATTATTTATTACGCAGTATAATAATAATAACATGTCAGGGCTGAGTATGAGGGGCTTGCTTGACTTTGTCTCTGCCGTGAATTAATGGCATATTCAATGAACAAGACTGCTTGTGGGGGCAATAATTAATGCACAACTTCAACTTGGCACTATTCAATTGTAAAGCAATTAAGCATCATATGGTTTGGCGTTGTTTTATATGTGTAGATCAAGTTGGATGGACGACAGGTTCAAAGTCGTCGAGGGAAACATAATAAGGTTCTTATATTTCTTATCAAATCTGATGGAAGAAGCACTGCACTGCATTTTGTAAGCTGAAAAGGACGTAACGTAGATGGTTTTATTATTTGGGATATAAAATGATATTGGTTCCAAGTGGTGAGCAAGTCCGGTGGTCTGAGATCGAGTTGAATGTCGGCCGGGTGTTGCAATTACGAAAACAAATGAATCCACTAATCAGACTTGGATAACGAGCACTGTCAGGCAATTTCCTCCACTCTGGGCCTGTGAAACAGGAAATTGGGCTTGCGAATCCTCCTGTCGTCTTCTCTTGCGTCCCAGTTTGGCGATCGATCCAGCTTCTGGACCATAATCATAACCTAGACCAACCCAGCGCTGGTACTGGTGAGTGTAATATCTTGACAAGCGAGGTTTTATGTCATGGTGGGTGTGGTCGCCGCCTCGCCGGTAGTGGCCGGCGGCTTGGACGATGGTGGCGGTGGCGCGTGTGTTGGAGAGATATGAGATATGGCAGCGTGATAGAGAGAGGCACGGAGAGAGTTGCTCTATTGCTTGTTTAATAAGATTGAAATGATTACATTCCCTCTATATTTCTACCCTACCTTATTGATAATAATAATGTCAGGAGAATAAAGTTAGCAGATGTATCTGATGCAACCCTGACAATACAACACACAAGTTCCTTCAATAAAAAAGAAGTTCCTTCAATCAAATTGATGAATAATATACTGTTGAGTCTTGTCACGCAAAAACCTTATCAGAGAATTATTTATTGCACGATAATAATAAAATGCTAGTCTTGGTTGACTTTTTTCGGTTTGTGAATTGGCCTCTTGTGGGTATATAACAATACACAATTGTTATGAATTACGGCGGATAAACGACGAAGGACACAAGATCAAATCACAGCGAGACACAAGATTTAATGTGAAAAACTCCTCCAATGCTAAGGGGAAAATCACGGGCGTCAGCCAGCAAACACTCCTCACTATTATCAAGAGTCGGGTTACAACGCCGTGCGGCGGCTTACAAAAGAATGAATGAAACAGTCGCCGCTCCGGCCCAAGCCTCCGCTCGGCCTTTATCTTGGGACATCTTCAACAACAACATCAACTTGGCACTATCTATATATTGTAAAGCAAACATCATACATAATTCCGTGTGTATTAGGCCACATTATTTGGACCGGACCGGACCGGTAAAAGACTGAACTAGAGCGACTTAGCTGGTCCGGTCCGCCTTATAAGATCGGTTAAAAATCGAACCGGTAATTAACTAGTGAACCTGCAAATTTTTTTCCATAGAAACCAGTATAAAACCAGACAATGAACCGGACAATGAACCGGTGAAAACCGGTCAGTCTAGATCTGTGCATGGAAAATAAGAGCTAGATAGGAGAGAAAACCGGGCGGTCCGGAGTTGTACATGGGAAATGGGTGAAGAGGATAAAAATAAGGGAAAACTGTGTAAAAATGATGGGCAACATCAAATGAATGTTGGTCTCCCAAGTGCTAGTCGTCTATCTATTTGCTACAGTTGTGCTCGCTCCGTTTTAAATTATAATTCATTTGACTTTTTTAACCTCAAGTTTGACCAGTTGTCTAATTCAATTTTTTTATAAAATATTACTTATTTTTTTGTATTATTTAATAAATTATCTAAAAATTACTTAAATTTGGCTATATTTACACAAATTTTTTGAATAAGACGAATGGTCAAATTTGAAGTAAAAAAAGTCAAACAAATTATAATTTGAAACAAATTTCGATATGCAACAACAATAATAATTGCCATTGGACCTCTTTAAAGACGTTCAGGTTTGCTCTCCTAGCTCTGCTTTCTTCCTCTCGTAGTTAAGTAGTAGCAAGCAAGGTGACAAACATATCGCCGCCGTCTCCACAGCACTGCACCAATAATTCTCTCTACTCTTCATCCCCTAGCTTCAGCAAGTGCGGAATCTCCCTTTGTCTTCAACGACGACGTCACCAATCTTTCATCCTGGCGTCGGCATCGGCATGGATCTTGTGGCCGGGGCAGTCGGCAGCATCATCTCCAAGCTTGGCGAGCTGCTGCAGGCGGAGTACAAGCTGCAGAAGGGCCTGCGCAAGGAGATCGAGTCTTTGAAAAAAGAGCTCGAGAGTGCGCACACGGCTCTCCGCAAGGTGGGCAAAACGCCGCCTAAGCAGCTGGATCCACAAGTCCGTCTCTGGTCTCAGGAGGTGAGAGAGGCGTCCTACGACATGGAGGACATCCTCGACACTTTCCTCGTCGATGTCGTGGAGGGGGCAGACCCTGCTGAGACTGAGAGCAAGGATGGCTTGCTCAAACGTCTCCAGAAGAAGATGGACAAGCTGTTCAAAAAGAGCAAGGGGCGCCACACCATCGCCGGCGCGATCGAGGACATGAAGAAGCGACTCCAGGAGGTGTCGGACCGCCGCGACAGGTACTCCATACCCGTTGCAGTTCCTGGGCCGGCCACCACAGTGGATCCTCGCCTGTTGCACATGCACAGAGAGGCAGCGCAGATTATCGGCATCGAGAGGACGAGGGCGGAGCTCATAGCCAGGCTTCAGTCATCATCGACCCACGGCCATGGAGATGCTGGCAGCAGCAGCAAGACGAAGATAGTTTGTGTGGTCGGAGCTGGTGGTCTGGGCAAGACCACTCTTGCCAAGGTGGTTTACGACGAGCTGAGCCCCGGATATGATTGTGGAGCCTTTGTTTCGGTTGGCCGCAATCCCGACCTGGTGCAAGTCTTCACCAGAATCTTCTTTCTTCTAGAACAGTACCAGGCCATTCGTGATGTAAAAAAGGACCTACAACTGCTCATTGGCGAACTCCGAAAGATCCTTGAAAACAAGAGGTATGCATTAAACACTAGTCACCTGCAGGTCACCTATATATAGTTTCTCTGTTTCATCTTATGATTATATATGTGCTACACAACCTGTGCTGTACGTGTGCATACTATTTGGGAGCATACATACGTTTACCATTTAATTTGAAAATATTTCTTTTTTTCATTATGTATGTATCGAAGATACAATACTGGTACAATACTTCTTCTTGCTAGGGTATTTATATTTGATAATACAAATTTGAAGATATATTTTTTTTCATTATTATGAATCAAAGCTGCAATTGTGGCACAATACTCGTTTTCTTGCTGCCTTAATTTGTATTTGATAATACAAATTTTAAGAAGTTTCAATGAAGACATTGTAAATCTTGGAAGTATGGTGTTATAAATACAGAGTGTCACACCTCTTCTCCTCTATAGACGATGGATGCTCTAAGGTTTACTACCTCTGGCTATTAATTTATACTGTCTTGTTGAATTGGTAGGTACTTCATCGTTATTGACGATGTATGGGATATACAATCTTGGGGATTAATAGCATCAGCATTACCTCAGAACAATTGCGGAAGCAAGATAATCAAAACTACTCGTAATCGAGATGCAGCCTGCAGCGATGAAGTATATTACAAGCTTGATCCTCTTACACATGATAACTCAAAGAAGCTATTTTATACGAGGCTGTTTGGTGGTGAAGGAAAATGTCCTGCTAATCATCCTGAAGAGGCATCTGAAAAAATTCTAAAAAAATGTGGCGGTGTGCCATTAGCTATCATCACAATGGCTAGTTTGTTGGTGGGCAAATCAAGCCAAGATTGGTTAGAGGTGTGTAACTCTCCAGGTTTCTATGGTGGCAGAGACAACAGGCAAGTAGATGATACTGAGTGGATATTGTCCCTTAGTTACTATGACCTTCCTTGTCATTTGAAGACTTGTTTATTGTACCTAAGTGTATTTCCAGAAGACTCCCTTATTGATAAGGATTCATTGATATGGAAGTGGATAGCCCAAGGCTTTGTTGAGAAGAAACCAGGACGTGGGTCATTTGAGGTAGGAGAGGAATACTTCCATGAGCTCATAAACAGAAGCATGATACAAGGTTTGGATTCTAATCTCTATGGCATCATCGGTGGTTGCCGTGTTCATGATATGGTGCTTGATCTAATAGTCTCCATTTCACGTGAGGAAAACTTTGTCGGTGCTGATGGTACATTATTAGAATCCCACACACGTCGATTAGCCACCCAAAACAGAGAATTGGATCTCACTCGGGATACTCGTGTGAAGCTGCCACAAGTAAGATCATCTATTGTCTGGCGGTGCGCTATTGTTAAGTGGGCCTTGCATCCAAGATTAGAACTCATTCGTGTACTAGATTTGGAGGGTTGCACATTTAGAGAAGGATCCAACAACCTTGAGCATATCGGAAAACTACTTCATTTGAGGTACCTTGGGATACGAGATTCATGGTTCGGAGATCTCCCAGAAGGAATAGGCGCCCTGAAGTTTCTAGAAACATTAAACTTGGGGAATATTGTACGGCCAAATTTGCCGTGTAGCATTGGCATGCTCACACGGTTGGTATGCCTACATGCTCCGCAAATCTTGGCACCAGATGGGGTAATAGGGAGGCTGACGTCACTGGAGGAGCTACATATATGATGCCCTCATGAGAATGATGAGTCCCAGAGGCAGTTTGTGAAGGATCTAGGCAACCTATGTGAACTCAGGGTGCTTAAGATTGCAAGTAGAAATTATAGCATCAGGAGGATGGATGAGGGCACGCAGACAGATTTCATGCACTCTCTAGGCAGTCTCCAGAAGATGCAACATCTAACACTGGGTGATCCAATGCATATTGTTTATATGAATGCCTGGGATGCAGCGGTGCTCTTTCTCGATCTCCGATGTCTGTTTCTTCCTTATATCATGTTTCCCAAGATGCCGTCGTGGATTAATTATGCGCAACTTCCTAGCCTCACCCACTTGGATATACTTGTGCTGGATGTGGATGAGCAGGGTCTCAATGCAGTGGGCGGGTTGCCAGAGCTCTGTTACCTCAAACTGTTTACAGAAGGTACAGTAACTAGTAATACTGAATCAGATGGATGCTTCCAGAAGCTGAGATCCTTGGTGTTGCAAAATTCAACGGTCCAGTTCGTAGCCAATGAGGATTCGAGTGCTTCGTTTACTATCTGCCATACATATAGAGGAATGGCTACTGGTACGAGTAGAAAGAAAGACAACTGCAGAGTTGTAGCACCAGCCGTTGCTGTTATGCCAAAGCTCGAGGAGCTTGAGTTTGGTGTAAGTGTGAAGGATTTAATGCAGAACAACGTCATCGGCTGTGAGGATCTCGGGTTGGAGTACCTCCCGTCGCTTCGCAAGGTCAAAGTTAAGTTTTGGTGTAGGGACGCCTTTGAGGATGACGTGGAGAGAAAGGAGGCTGCTCTGAGGCACGCAGTTGAAGTCCATCTTAACCGGCCCACACTACAAATTGTTGACATTGATAAAGAATATATGAAGAGGTACATACCTAGAAGACACATGCGTGTATTCGTGGTGAATTGTACCCGGTTGTTGTTTTGACAAAAAAAAAACCAATGACAGACGATCCGATGATGATGCCTCCGTGCAGCCACCGAATGAAGAGGACGAGGAGGGACCCAGTGATGAGAGATGCAGGTATATATGTGGGTACGAATTAAATCTCTGACACAACTAGCATCGTCTTCACTAGTATGTCAGCTCTACTTTCTACTGCTTCTTCTCGTATTTGTTTCAGGTGTCCAAGTAATTTATTGGTATCTCCTCCAGATAATACCATCCGTAGCTTAGCACGTCCAACTCTGTTTCTGTGGTTTCCTCTGGATTTCCTCTGTTTTCTTGGCGCATTCAGTTGTGTTTATGTTCGATCTATAACCTGTACTGTCACCTAAGTGTATGACACACACACACACACACACACACACACACACACACATATATATATATATAGTCTGTGTTACTTCCTGGGCTTCGTCCTATGTCAGGGCTTGATCTTCCAGAACAGCATTGTCAGCACGTTGCTGCAAAATGAAGATTGCAGAGTTTTCCTATGTACCTTAATGTTATGTTGTTCAATTCTCTCGCAGGTTCCACGGTGGGAGGGAGAGTTTCTGATGCGATGCAGGTTTGGTTTCTGCTGTAATGGCTTTGTTGGAGGAATTGCTTGCACGGTGCTATTGGCTTCTTTGGGGGCGACAGGAGCTTCGACTAGGGAGGGCCATCTCGTATTGTCTAGGTGACGCTGTTGGTTTCTCTAGCTACGACCTGTTCGGCAACACTAGCTACCTCTCTGAATCCATTATCTATATATGTAGTATGGTTTCAGTTTACTGCTACCCAAGACCTTTAGCAATAATGTTCTCTAGCTCATGCTGAGCGCTGCTGGCTTGTTAGTTTTTTCTATCTCATATTTGTTGTATTGTATTATGGACGGGCAAGTAAATTAGCAACATAATAATCTATATGTTGTGCTAATAAACTGAAGGAGGCATATTTGCTGTTTGCTGTCGTTTTTATTTTTGTTGTCACCAAAGCTTTTCTCGCTTCTAGAACATCCAGTAGATGCACAGTCTTGTTTGATTGGTATATCCATCCCATCCACAGGTTTCGCAGCTGACACCTATGCTACAAACTATGAATGCATGTAAAGCAAAAAAAACTGAGAAGATGATTTTTCACAGGAAAGGAAAAAGAAACCGAGACAGAATGAAAGAAATCACCACAGTTATTACACAGTAATCTATTCATGTAGCTAATCCGAGAATTTAATCTACCCTTATCTTTGATACTCAACAGGTGCCCCCGAACCCCTTATGGCCTCCCGATACATCTCTAGGGTGGCCATGAGGGGGTTTTCTAGTCTCAACCATTTGCTCGGACGAACATGATGACTTTTGTTTTAGATTTGATTGTCCATTGAAGGACGTCACGTGCGCCTTCACAACTTCTTGGTCGGGCAATGCCCTCGGTGGGCTCAAACCAGTAAGCCTGAGCAGCGGCCCAATCGATCCCTTGAGGGATTGTTGGCTCTAGGCCTCTGTCGGGCGCCCCGCAAAATACTGGACCCCAAATTTTCTTGTGATTTAACAACAAAAACGTTTGCTAAATGGGTTTTTAAATGGAGTTTCCTTAAACATTACCTAAACTCCATATTTTCCAATAGAGATTTGAGACCCTAAACTAACTCAACTATTAGTTTTGGGATCTCGTCGAAATCTATAACTTTGCTTTATATCTTTTTTCGTAATAGGTCATTTGAGAAATTAAAAACACACCTTTTAAAATTATTAATTTGAAATCATAATTTCCGAGCTCTAGATTTCAAGTGAATAAGTAGTCAACTATAAAGTTGTAGTTCTTTTCATACAACTTTCGTTAAGACCATTATTCCATCAAAGATCATTTGATTTTTTTTAAGAAAGTTAATTTCAAATTATTTTTAGTGACTGTTGACACCGTTTTTCGACACGTGTCAAATGGGCTGAGGCTTGACTGGTCAGCGGCCGTTCTCCATCGGTATCAGGAGTTGATAATGCCGATAGGAGGGTGCTATGAGTTTTGCCGATGGAAGCTGATGAGTCTTGCCGACAAAATCGGTGAAGTCTTGCTGGAACTGATTACCGATGAGGAGTCCTTGCCGATTGCCGATGAGCTGCTATTGCCGATTGCCGATGAAGGGGCCTTGCCGATTGCCGATAAAGGTTTGTTGCCGATTGTCGATGGAAGATGGTTGCCAATTGCCGATGAGCTGCTATTGCCGATTGCCGATGAAGGGGCCTTGCCGATTGCCGATAAAGGCTTGTTGCGGATTGTCGATGGAAGATGGTTGCCGATTGCCGATGAAGAAGATGCTGCCGATTGCCGATCGGGAAAGTATTACCGATGCCGATGGGCGTGACTTAGCACTCGGTGGCAGCAGAAGACTACCGGTGGCCGAAGAAGGAAGTTGCAGGGATCTGCCGATGGAAAGCTTCCATCGAGGAAAGGTATAAGAAAACTGGTGTTCTATGCCAGTAATTATAGTAGTTCGAGTCTGACTCTTGCATGAGTCATTTATTTTCCATTAAAATAGGTGTGTTTGTTTAGGAAATAAATATTGTTATCCGGCTCCTGCGCGAGTCAGTTTCCTTTAAAGTAGGAGTTTGTTTTAGGAAAGATATGTGTCGTGTCATTGTACAACTCTCCATGCGGGAGTATAAATATATGCCCGAGGGCTATGGAATAAAGAATCAATCCAATCAAAAACAAACCAATTCTACTTTTTATCCTACTTTTACCGCAATTTACTCTTTTATGCATTAGTTATAGTTATCAACGAGTTCTTCAAGCTTTCGACGAGCTGCATCACCTTGATCTCCGTCAAAATCCTTGTTAGTTCCGTGTGGGAGTACCTCTAGGCTTTGGCAATCCGGGCGCATCGCTGTTTGCCTCGTCTAGCTCTGCTCTAGTTACCCGTGATCAATCTGAGCCTTGACGTCCGGGCGCATCGCTGTCGTCTCGTTCAGTTTGTCATAGTTATCATCCTTGTCGATTGATTGGTCAAATCGACTGGCACGCCCTCGACATCGAGCTTTGGGTAATAGCCCGAGGTGTTCACAGATCTGACGCTTTTTGTGTCAACACCTCTTTTGGCACGCTCGGTGGGACCCGATTATATAGATATATTTATCATGACTAATCCCAGGAGTGTCGTTGAAGTCTCCACAGCAGATCTGACAGGTCATCAGAAACAGGCTCTGGAGCAGGCAATGGAGGAATACAGGCGCTCATATCTTAAATCCTTCAGCCTAAACGGGATCGGCGAAGCAGTACAGAAGCAAAATCCGCCGTCACCGCGACAGGTCACTTTCAACGTCGATCCTGATAACATACAAGAGATGGTTAATTCTGCATTCAATAATGCATTAATTAGCCAATCCAATATGCTGTCCGATGCGGTATGTAACGCCGCCAAGCAAACTTTCAAGGGGCAGGCACCACAGTATGTTGGTCCGGAGCGTCGTCAACTCGTATCGGCATCTATTGCGACTCTATCGGCGGTTCCAAGGGTGTCTTCACCAATTACGAGCCAAGCTGTCGATGAGATCGCGCCACCAAGACTGAGCCCAACAAGCAATACTTAGATGAACGCAAGTCTGGTGGCATCAACAATTTCTGGACCTGTAATCCAGAGTCAGCCAACTTCTGCCAATTGCTGGGGATATGGTATGTCTCCAAGTCTATCTGTTGATTCCGGATTGGTTCAAAATGACCATGCAGGGTGGAAGGCTCCCATAACATCGGCAGCGTCTGTACAGCCGATGGGTCCAACAATGCGTTACACCACATCCTCTCCAACAATGCAGTCGCCAACAGAGAATCTGCAAACGGCAATACCCAGGGTGCCATGTGCCCAACCATCGGTAGGCCACCTGCCGATACAACAAAGCCCAGCAGTTGCAAGTCGACCCATGGCGGCAATGGTTCTTCAAACCGGAACACCTGCTAATCAAAGTAGCTATGCCATTAACTGTCCGGTGCCACAAGAGCAGCAGGCATCAGCCAGCCATCAGCCGTTGGCAACTTTCTGGCCGATGCAACAAGCTACGCCAACTGTCAATCGACCTGCATCGGCAATAGCTACTCAAACTGCGGTGCCCGTGAGCCCAGGTGATCAATCAAGAGTACAACAAGAACAAACATCCGCCGGTCACTAGTTATCGGCGAATGCTTGGCCGATGCAACAAGGCGCGCTGATAGTTAATCAGCCTACATCGGCAAATTCTTGGTCGATGCAATCAACCATGTCGAGCGTCAGTCAGCCTGCATCGGCCGTAGCGGTTCAACAAGCTTCAGCTGGCTATCGGTCACCAGCAACTGCTTGGCCGATTCAACAAGGTGTGCTGATTGCCAATCAAACTGTATCGGCAATCACTGCCCAGGTTGTGGTACCCGTAAGTCTAAGCAGTCATCCAAGGGTACAACTAGAACAAGCGTCAGCCGGTTGTCAGCTATCGACAAATGCTTGGCCGATGCAACAAAACATATCTAGTGTCAATCAGTCTGCATCGGCAGTAGCTGCCCAGCCCACGGTATTCGCAAATCGAGGCTATCATCTGAGTGTGCAAGAGCTGCGGGAATCGACTAGTTGTCAGCCATCGGGAAGTCATATGTCGATGACATCTCGTGCCTGTTGGATCAGCCAGCAACAAGTTGCACAGTCTGGGCACCAAGTGGCAAGGATTCTACAGTATCATCCAGCAAGTCTTCAGAATGAAGTATCAGTATATCAGCCGATGAATACTATATCGCAATACTCGCAAGAAAGGGTGTACAATGAGACATCGGTACGGCAACCGATGAATGCAATAGATATAACGCCACAGCACAAGCTAGCGATGGTGCAAAATTGCTCATCGGCAACACAGCCGATGCACAGTGTTATTATGACTAGTGCTGAGCATGCGCCAATCATCCTAGGTGCTTCGATGACGGGATCTGAAGAGATAGTTCAGCATACTCGGCCGGCTGGCATCCAGGATTGTTCATCGGTTAATCAGCCGATGTACAACACTCAGCAGATTGGTGTTACTGATATATCGGTTGCCCCGATTTGCTCGCCACAGGGATATGAAGTACATCAACTAGTGGACATTCAGAATGGCCCATCGGTCAATCAACCGATGCACAGTATTCAACAGGTTGGTACTGCCGATGAGCCGATCGTTCCGGCCTGCTTAATACAAAGATCTGGAGAGATGCATCAATCTACTCAGACAGTAGGCGTCCAGGATTGCTCATCGGGTAGGCAGCCGATGCATGATGCTGCTGATGTATCAATTGCTCCGACTTGCTCACCATGACATGAAGGAGCACGTCCATCTGCCCCACTAGAGAACAAATCTGCGCATCGGCAAGATACAAAGGTGTTTTCGACCAAGATAGAACATTCAGAGCTAGACGAAGAGCCAGGCCTCGACATTGCTGAGTTGGAGACATTCACTTTTGATATCACGAACGCCGATCAGGATGTTGAACCATTTGACAAGATGGACGTCGGTATTGTTGAATGGGTAAACGATGGAGAGCCGATGCCACGTGCGCTCAGCCAGAACAGGGCTGGAAAGTTCACCTTCGATGTCACGAAGGCCGATAGGATATTTGACTTATTGCTTCAGGAAGGGTGGATTAAGCTAGCCCCTAATCAGGTAATTCCATCGGCCGAGGAGCTCAATGATACCGGGTACTGCAAGTGGCACAACACAACTTCTCACAGTACCGACGACTGCAAAGTGTTCAGGCAGCAGCTGCAGTCAGAAATTAACTCTGGACGGATCCAATTTGAAAGTCCTAAAGTCCAAGAACCGATGGAAATTGATCGGCGCCCGTTTCCAAATAATATGGTGGAAGCCGGTGGAAAAACTAAGGTGCTGACATCGGACGCTGCTAGAAAGAATGCATCGGTGGATCCTGATCATCAAGTGGCCGAGCGTGACGTCAAAAAGTTTGCCGATGACAAGAAAAGAATTGCTGATAAAGGTGCCTGTGTCAGTAGGGCTCCCGGCATAGTAATCACGCACAAGATACCAAGGCGGAATTATCGGCAATCGCGAGATGAACGATATCGGCAGGAAGAGAAAGAACGTTGGGAGTGGCTTCGTCGGAAAAATCATTGGAAGTGCCCCTTCTTCATTCATTGTTGGGAAGAGGGCATTAAGCTACCTACTGCCGATGACTGTCCTGAGTGCAACGGGTATCACGCTGCCGATCAATCAGGGAAGTCTTGTTTGGATGATCGGGCATCTAGGCGCGCCGAGCCGCTCAGAGAGAGGAGATCGGTACGTAACCGACTGGGGGGCAAGCTTAATGCCCATAGCAAGCTTGGCGGGCAAGTTGATCAAAGGGAGAGCAAGGAGCGGACCAAGATAAAAAACACCGATGAAGAAGTGCTCTCCAGAGATTCAAACATCGGAAGAGATGCTGATGTAAGTGATGAAAGGCAGCACCAGCCTGTCTGGAAAACCAAACTCTCTCAGTGGTGCCCTAAGGGTTTAACAAAAACCCAGAAAAGAAGAATTCAGCGCCAACGCCGCAATGACCTGTACGGTGATGCAGAACTCTCAAAGGGGAAGCAGTGGAGGCCAAAGCGCCAGAATGGAGATCCATCAGCAGACAGCAATATTGTGCCGATGGCCTAATCGAGGTCAATCTTGGACTTGCAGGCTTGGGGGTTGCAATCAGCAAATTGGCGATTTTAATTATTATACTTGGGGGCACCTACCGATGGTTTGTGTATGGGATGCTGTACTGCCGATAGGTTCGTTAACTGCCGGAAGATGGTTGCAAAAATGATTTTGCTGCGCTTGCGCATGATAACTCAGTGTGTGTTGCACGCGTTCTGGGAGTTACTCCTCATACTCTTTAGTGGGTCTATCGGCATTGTTCTAATTTTGATCTGACGGGAGTGTGGAGCTTCGTTGCTGATTACTGTTGCAATCGGGCTATGTATCAAGACCTGTTAAAAGTTGGGATTACTCAGGATTTTAGCCAATTTGATGAATTATGGTATCAGTGATGATTGCTGATGACCGGGTGAACAAATTTGCCGATGGCACTCTAGCGTGAGGATCGATTTTACCGATCAGGATTGAATTCTAGGCCTGGGGTGTTTCCTAATCGAGTTCCTATCGGATAAGATAGTCTGCCTCCAGCAAAGCCTACGTTCCAGAAACTCTCGAAGGAGTTGGCACATGATGTACTTGTTTGGATGCCGATGAAAAGGAATTGTAATACATCGGTAAAAACATACTAGCATTATATTACAAGACAAGGTCAAGTGTCAGGTTACATCTTTGCCGATACGACAGGCATTAGAATAAGGAGTGAATGACTGATATCGCACGCAGGTGAATCTGTTCTATCTCGTCCATCTCCTCGGCGTCAGCATCGGCAGAACCCTCAACCGGCTTGATCTTCTTCTTCCACAAGATGGCCTGCCGAGCATGCTGGTCCCTTTCTTGCTGTAGAACCTTGATGGAATCAGACAGTTGGGTTTTTTGCTGGTTGGCTGCAGTCAGATCCCCCTCGACCTTGTGTAGCTCCGTCAATAGCTCTTCCTTACTTGCCGACAGTCGAGAGATTTCTTGGTCCAGGTTGCCGATGGAAGCTTTTGCTTGACCGATGCTTCTGTGCTTCTCATCGGCAAGGTGTTTGAATTTAAGCTTTTCTTCTTCACTCTTGGCTTGAGCGGCCCTATCGGCGATACGACGGCCGAGCCTCTGGTACTGGATCTGTTTGACGTCGATAGAGGCTGCCTGGAGAAGAACTTCTGCTGCGTCGGCAGGGAGATGACTCTGGATGTCTTTGAAAGCAATCCTTGCTGCCGATGAGTCTTGAATAAGCTGGGATGTGTCTTGTAGCAGCAAGGAAAGCAGTGCCTCAAGTTTGGTCTTGATTTCTGCCGATAGAGCTAGGACAGAGCTCTCTTCCTCCTCGTCATCGGGTATGTCAACCGAGAAGGAAAATAAGCTGTCTGCTTGGAGGGGGTCTCGGTGCCTATCTTCGTCCTGCGGGTTGAGGCTGAAAGAGAAAAGGCTATCTGGGGAATCTTGGGCCTGAAAACAGAAGGGTTATAATATGCCAATCGAAGGATTGTACTAGAATTTTCAGATGATTAACTTACCATCTTGAAGCGGATTTCTTGCCCAGGACTTGGCATTCTAGATGGCCCAGCCTCATCTTGGACATCGGCAGCGGTTGCCGATGAATGAGCTGCCAAAGGAGCAATCGACGCTGTTGGTGATGGTAGTGTTGTCACTGGCATTACTTCTGGCACGATACTTGGTTGTGATGGTGATGCCACTCTTTCATCGGAGCCTTCGGATGGTACCGATGCCGATGTTACCTTTGCTGCTACGACAGGCGGAGCTGTCTCGTCAGCAACCTCGAACGGCACCGATGCTGATGTTGCTTCAGCTGCTGCCGTGGGTGCAGTCGCCTCATCAGGGATATCGGCCGATGTCACCGATGCCGATGCCGCCTCCGCCTCCGTGATAGGTGTTTCTTCGTTGAGAGCTTCGGCTAACGGTGCCGATGCCGATACCACTTCCGCTTCTACGGCGGATGGGACTGCTTCCCGACCAAGAGCATCGTCCATCGGCTGGTCTGGGATGGGAGCTGTTGGAGTTTCTGCCAATGACGCGCCGACAGTTGATGGTGCGACTTGTGCCGATGACGAAGATGGGCTAGCCAACCTCAAACGCCTCCTCTTCCTTGGCGCGGCAGTAGAAGAAGATCCAGCCCGTTTCAACGAGGACTGGGGGGCATCGGCAGCCGAACTTGGAGGTGCTTGTCTGCTTGGGGCGGTTGCCGATGACCTCATAGCCTGAAAATATTCAATGCAATTTATACAAAGTAAATGTTGTCGATTAAACAGTATATAATCGGTATGAGTGAAGATGAGTTTACTGCAAACACCCGCGTCAGGGCAGCAGCAGCGGCCGATGTAGCCTTGGCTTTTGCAGGTGTCGGTGTGGGTACCTGTCGTGGGATGAAGGCAGCTAACGAGGGAGCCTTATGGCCGATGAGTGATATGGGACTCATTATTCAAAGCTTGAAGGGCTTGCCGCTCTTGCTCATCGGAGGAATCGGGTCATCAACCTGTCAAACACAAGAAGGTTAAAATACCAATGGTGAAGATAAAAGTAAGGAATGCATCGGAATGAGGACTTACTGCGTCGTCGGGGATGATATGATCGACATCGATCATGTGCCGATAGTAGTGCGACGATTTGGCGAACAGTTGACACCTCCATTCTTGCCACCAGGACTTGTACTCGTTTGTGATAAAGGAAGTTGGTGACCAGGAGGACAAGTCAAGGTCTGATACATCGGCATCGGCAGGGAGGTTGACCACCTTGTTCCAGTCCAGAGCGCTGGAGAATGTCTGCCTGGGTTGTACTACCTTGGAGTAACAAAGCTTGATCGGTAGTTGTCCGAACGCCAGCTCTCTTGCCGCTACCGATGGATAATAAAACTCAAATGATGGAGGGGCGTTCTTTCCCGATCCAAATATGTTCACTGGGATAGCTCGAGGAGTGATGCTGGTCTTCATCATTATCTGGTTTTCAGGTACATTCTCATCGGTAAGATTAAATAACAATGGGAACTGGTTATCTACATCGGCATATGGCCACCAGAGCCGTTCTGTGGCAGGAATTCCATTGTAAAACTTCTGAAAGAAGAGGCCGAATTGCTCCGCATTGGCATCGGTCCCTGGCAGCACAATAGTGGCCTCTCCAAAGTTGAGTGGAGGGCGAGTTGCCGATTCATCCTCCCCGCACTGGTGGTCTTCTGGTATGTCTCTCGGGAAACGTTGAGTGAACAAGTCAAGTCGGAGCGCTTTCTGCATATGTGCATGCAGCCACATGTTGATGAACCACCAGGGGCCTCCAAGATTGCCGATGTGCTCACCTAGCAGTAACTTCTGCGATACTTGATGGAGGAGACGATATACCGATCCTAGAAGATATCTGCCCAAGGGAAGCCTTGTCCCATCGGCAAGCATCTCGGCTGCTGGGAGATACATGGTAGTGGGTCCGACTGCCCTGCCGCAGAAGATGAATTTGTCTAGCCACATGTTCAGGAAAGTGGCATGCTCTCTCTGGTTTACCGATCCCGTCTTCTGGTATTCCTGAATGTAACCCGTCCAACCGCCGATGTTCCGGGTATTTACTCTGTGCTCAGCTTTCCTATTGAACAAGGAGAAGGTGTCGGCAGAGGAGATGTCTAGGCCGGTCAGCATATGGACATCGACAAGAGTGGGGGTGGCTGGTCCATGTCGGAATAAGAAGGCGTTCAAAGTATCTAACCAGAAGTAGGAGGCGGCTATTAACATGTTCTCGTTTCTTTTCCATGTCGGCAATGGAAAGCCGGATGCATTGGTCCAGATTGCGTTCTTGCCAGTAGATTTGCTGCGACCCAGCAACCCTGAGGTACCAATTTTTCCACCCCTTAGTGGGCTTGGGCCATGATCGGAAAGTGTCCTTCCACAGGCCTAAACCGAAACATTCAGATCTGAAGGGGATTCCGTTGGTTTCTGCGTTGATTATGTAACTGGGATCTGGATTGCCCATGGGGCCTAAACAGCTAAAAGTGGAACTAGTAAGTGGAATCACTACTTTGTTGTACAGCTCCTAGAGTTCGAAAGAAGAAAAGGAAAAGTCAGAGAAGAAATGGGGATAAATCTAGGTTTGTGCGAGAAAATACCAGCAGAAGTTTGGATTGGGAAGGAAATAGGTCTCACCTTGGGGATATCGACTTGAATTGCCATCGGAGTTGAGGGAGTGCTTGCGGTTCGTCCTTGGGTTGCAGGAGTACTGTTGCTCGAGTTCGTGTTCTTCGGAGCGGCTGGAGGTTGAAGACGATGGCAAGGGAGTGAAAGTAAAAGTGAACTCAGGGTAAAAAGTTGTGTGGACCCCGGTAACTTTTATAAGCCTGCTCAGGGGCATTTTGGGGTTCTATTCCACGCTGTGCAAGAATGTGGGGAGGCCCGCGGTAGATACGCGCGGTAATCGAGGTGGTCTGTAACTGTTCGTGCTACAATCGAGGGATTTTATTATTAAATTGCAGTTCCACATGCGGGGATCGAGGAAACCGTACGCCTATCTCGGGGGTAACGGCTACAGCAACGGCTATAGTGGAAAGAATTTCGGCACGTAAAGTTATACGCTCCGAAACTGGGGGGCATGTGTTGACACCGTTTTTCGACACATGTCAAATGGGCTGAGGCTTGACTGGTCAACGGCCGTTCTCCATCGGTATCAGGAGTTGATAATGCCGATAGGAGGGTGCTATGAGTTTTGCCGATGGAAGCTGATGAGCCTTGCCGACAAAATCGGTGAAGTCTTGCTGGAACTGATTACCGATGAGGAGTCCTTGCCGATTGTCGATGAGCTGCTATTGCCGATTGCCGATGAAGGGGCCTTGCCGATTGTCGATAAAGGCTTGTTGCCGATTGCCGATGGAAGATGGTTGCCGATTGCCGATGAAGAAGATGCTGCCGATTGCTAATCGGGAAAGTATTACCGATGCCGATGGGCGTGACTTAGCACTTGGTGGCAGCAGAAGACTACCGGTGGCCGAAGAAGGAAGTTGCAGGGATCTGCCGATGGAAAGCTTCCATCGAGGAAAGGTATAAGGAAACTGGTGTTCTATGCCAGTAATTATAGTAGTTCGAGTGTGACTCTTGCATGAGTCATTTATTTTCCATTAAAATAGGTGTGTTTGTTTAGGAAATAAATATTGTTATCCGGCTCCTGCGCGAGTCAGTTTCCTTTAAAGTAGGAGTTTGTTTTAGGAAAGATATGTGTCGTGTCATTGTACAACTCTCCATGCGGGAGTATAAATATATGCCCGAGGGCTATGGAATAAAGAATCAATCCAATCAAAAACAAACCAATTCTACTTTTTATCCTACTTTTACCGCAATTTACTCTTTTATGCATTAGTTATAGTTATCAACGAGTTCTTCAAGCTTTCGACGGGCTGCATCACCTTGATCTCCGTCAAAATTCTTGTTAGTTCCGCGTGGGAGTACCTCTAGGCTTTGGCAATCCGGGCGCATCGCTGTTTGTCTCGTCTAGCTCTGCTCTAGTTACCCGTGATCAATCTGAGCCTTGACGTCCGGGCGCATCGCTGTCGTCTCGTTCAGTTTGTCATAGTTATCATCCTTGTCGATTGATTGGTCAAATCGACTGGCACGCCCTCGACATCGAGCTTTGGGTAATAGCCCGAGGTGTTCACAGATCTGACGCTTTTTGTGTCAACAGTGACACTAGTTTAAGAAAAACGCTAGTATAGATGAACCTTTACTAATTGTTTTCTTAAGTTTACCACCAGCAGTAATCATGTATTTACACAAATGGTCTCTTAAGTATTCTGCCATTACAAAACAGATTTAATTACATTGGCAATAGATTAAGAGAACCACCTGCATGAATACATTGTTTCCACCAGTGGTAGACTTATTAAGAATACCGCTAGTAAAGATCACTAGTGGTTCATAGCTATGGGCCCATAGTTTTATGGTAGTTTTATTTTTACTGGCACCTACTCCCTCCGTCCCATAATAGATGATGTTATGAGATGTGTGAGGGTTAAACTTTCTCAACTTTGACTAGGTTTGTAGAAAATACGTGCAACATTTATATCTCTAAATAAATTTATTATGAAAGTATACTCAATGATCTATCTAATGATACTAATTATGTATTATAAATATTTATATTCTTTTTTATATATTTGGTCAAAGTTTTAAAAAATAATTTCTCGGGAAGCGAGAATGACTTCTATTTGGGACGGAGGGAGTATACATTAGGAACTACCAGTGGAAAAAAATAGCAATAGTCAACAAAAATCGATTATGTACGGATGTCCTCTACAAATGCTTAGAGGGCACACTTATAGACGGTATATTAATATCACTATTGTACATGCCCTTGCCATACAGTCCAAGGAATGAAATCGATGCGTAATAAGAAAAAAAACAACAGACTTCTGATCGCACAGATAGGTTCCAAATGCTAAGTCAAAACTAACTTAACTTTGCAAAACAAACATTAACATGCATAATTCAGTCTGTCGAACATCATTGAAGGCTACAATGAAGATTGGCGTTATTATTGATCTCAACCACACAATGCTCATGCTGCAGGTCCAAGCGTCCAAGTATTCCGAGCACACGCATCAGCAACCTACATATTCAGAACATGCGCTACATATTCAGAACATGCATTGCAGTGTGAATGAGTGACAAAATGAAGATATTTTTGACATTTCAGGGAAACCATATGTCCAATAATATACAAGATGGTTAAGAGATGCATAAGAAATTTATATATAGCCAGTCGAAATGATTGGTTAATCAAGAAAATATACTATGCAAACCCAGCTCATTAGTATACATTTTTAGATGTCATGGGAAATGAAAAAGAAAACAAGGTGTGTATACATATTATCTTTTCCCCAGGTATATAATACAACATATATACTAATTAAGAGAACTAGTATCTCAACCCGTGCTCTCGCACGGGATAGAGTCTCAGAACACATAAGCATTAATTACTGTTTAATATACCTTGAATTATACAAAAAAAAATATTAAATAGCATGTTTTCTCACTGTTAATTTTCTAATACAGTAGATACTATATATAGTCTTTATCCAATTATGATAATCGTATCAATTCCTAAACATTAGCTTAAACTATGGTGGCTCATGACCATGTTCGACAGATAGTTTCTGCAGCTAATAAACTGACTGATGTTTTATTGTGTGAGAAACCATGGCCGATAAGTCGAGCTGATAAGTTCGAGCATATATCTTCTGATGTCATGAATCTAAATAAATTACTAATATTAAATTGCACATTTTTTCACTTTTTAATTTAACAACACAGTAGACTCAATAACTACAATGTTATTGTCTCTATCTAGTTATGATCAATGTATAAATTACTAATCTATATGTTTTTCTATTTTTGTCCATAGTTTTTCCTTCTGCATGGCATCGTTGTGACTCTGTGTAACTTCAATACACATTTAGTTCAAGCATTATTTAAAAAATAAAAGATTAAACTATGGTGGCTCTTATGATGGAGAGGTCATTCTGGATGTATAACTTATCAAGACTAGATCTATCATACATACCAGATGTCCATAGGTTTATTGATGCCACTATGAACCATGCTTGGAGAATAAAGATGAAGCACATACATTGTTCATGCATAGACTGCAAAAATGTTATTGTATTTGATGACACTCAACCAATCATTTCTCATCTAGTCTATCGGGGATTTATGAAGGATTACTTGATTTCGATAAAGCATGGAGAGGGTAGCTCTGCACATTATACAACTGGAAATACTACGAACATCGACGTTGGTCCAGATATGCTTGTTGATGGGTTTTAGTTTATACACGAGACACAACAACCTTTTCCTGAGTGCGAACATGTTGTGCCAAATGAAACTGATTATGGTTTCGCTGGAGGAAATGAAGGTGTCAGAACTCATGTCCTGCTAGATGTTATGGCTGCGGAAGATGCAGAATTCTTAGAGGCAATGTTGCGTCGTCATTCAGATGATCTATCAATGTTCTTCATGAAAGGTATGAATGCCCTGATGAAGGCAGCAAAACAGTCTTTGTACGATGAGTCTAAGGATTATACCCAAGAGTTCACGGCGCTATGGTCTGTGCTGAAGTTATTGGTGTTAAAAGCTAGATATGGTATGTTTGATGCTGGCTTTGATGTGTTCTTGAGTATTATCACAGACATGCTTCCAAAGGAGAACAACGTGCACGCTAACACGTACTATGCAAAGAAACTAATTAGTTTTCTCGCTATGGGTGTCGAGAAGATCCACGCGTGTAGAAATCACTGTATCTTATATCGAGGTGATGATTATAAGGACTTGGAGAGCTGTCTAAAGTATGGTGCAAGTAGGTACAAGACGAATAAAGACTATCGAGAGGAAGACTGTGCTGCCTCCGTATGTAAAGGAAAGAAGCGAAAAAAGACCCAACAGAGATCAAAACCCACAAGCAAAGAAAAAGATGAAGTAGACTATTATGCGCAAAAAATGATTTTTGTTTTGGTGATGTGGTACCTTCCTATGGTCGATCGATTGAGGTGTTTGTTTGCTAAGCTAGAGGATGCCAAACTTATGAGCTGGCATGCTTCTGATGAGCACAAAAATGACAGAAAGTTTCACCATCCAGCTGATGGCAAGCAGTGGAAAGATTTCAATGACAACTACGGAGATTTTGCAAAGGAGCCAAGAAATATTAGGTTCGCACTGAGTACTGATGGAATGAATCCATTTGCTGAGAGCAGCAGCAAGCACAGCACATGGCCGGTCATCCTCACTATCTATAACCTTCCTCAATGGTTGATGCAGAAGCGAAAGTCCCTTTTACTAACCATCTTTATCTCTGGACCTACGTAACCAGGAGTTGACATAGATGTTTTTTTGGATCCCTTAATAGAAGACATAAAAATATTATGGGAAACAAGTGTTCAAATGTAGAACGAGTACCGCAAAGATTCATTCACGCTGAGAGCCATTATCTTTGTTACGATCAATGATTACCCTACTCTGTTCATATTATCAGGGCAGTTCAAGGGAAAGGTTGGTTGCGTATTCTGCATAGATGGAACCACTTACGTGTCCCTTAATGCATCTAAGAAGATAGTGTACATGAGGCATAGACATTTCTTATCGAAAGGACATAGGTACCGCCTGAAAAAGATAGCTAAGTACTTCGACAATAACGATGAACTACACTCTACTGCACCATCATGTAACAGTAAAAGCCAAAGAGTTTTCCAAATAGTTAGCAAAATCAAATTTGTTTTTGGGAAGAAGACAAATGACGGAAAACCGAGAAAGGATGTGAAACCAACTCCAGGGGCTACATTCAAGAAGATGTCTATTTTCTTCGAGTATTTACCATATTGGTAGATGTATGACATGCGATCGATGGTATGCACGTTCAGAAAAACGTATTTGAAAGCCTAATTGGCACCTTGCTAGACATAAAGAGCAAGACAAAGGAAGGACTCAATTCATGCATGGACATGGTACAGTTAGGCATAAAAAAAGAACTTCACCCTGTTCTACAAGACAATGGGAAGTACCATCTCCCGGCAGCAGGCTACAACCTCAACATAGATGAGAAACATGCGATTTGTGTATGGTTGAAGAAGTTTAAAGTCCCATCTGGATTTTGCTCTAGCATACATAGCATTGTGTCAATGAAAGACCTTACACTCACCAACTACAACTCACATGATTGTCATGTCATGCTTACTACTTTCCTCCCTATTGCCATTAGGGCTATAAATCATGTGTTCTTAAAGATGCCAGTGACACGGTTATGCTGCTTTTTTAACAAGATCTCACAAAAGGTGATTGGTTGTGATGAGTTGGTGACCCTTCAGGAATTTATAGTGGAGACAGTGTCATAGTTTGAGATGTGTTTCCCCCAGCATTCTTTGATATGATGGTGCACCTTGTGGTGCACTTGGTTCCACAAATAGAGACATTAGGTCCCATGTACTTACAAGAAATATGAATGTATGAGCGTTTCATGTCAATACTAAATGGCTATGTATCAACTCATGCTCGTCCTGAGGCATCCATGGTAGAGGGGTACTTAACCAGAGAGGCTATTGAGTCTGGAGTTCCATTCTACAATAGTGTCCTAAAAGATCAGGTTGAAATAGATTTGCCTCTGTCACGACATGAGGGTAGGCTGTATGGAAGCGGTAGGATGGGGCGAAAATCATTCATCCCACCAGATTACAACACAGTCCTTGAGGCACATCATAACATCCTACATCAGCTCTCAATAATGGAGCCTTTGATCGAGCAACACAAGAATGAGCTTCAAGAACATAATCATAGGCAACCAGATGATTGGGTAATGAAGGAACAAAAGAATCGATTCAACACATGGCTAAAAGAGTAGGACATTCCACATGGGGAAACAATTGAGCAATAAACCATCAAGGTGTTGGCATCTAGACCCTCACGCCAGGTCAAACTTTGGCATCTAGACCCTCACGTAAAAATCTATTTAAGATCATCTAGTATTTCAAAAATTGGTTTGAAGATGTCAAAATTTAAAAATTCAACAATTGAAATGTCCAAACTTTGTCAAATGAAAAGTTGACCAAAACAACCAATGTAGATCTTGATGAGTTTAACAAACTTGGTATGCATGAGTTTCAAATACTGATGTCAAGCTATCATTCTTCTTAAATTCAAAATTTGACTTGGTCAAACTTTATCAAATGAGACACTAAATGACCTCATCTGAAAAACTTTTGAATACAAAGGTGTTCGAACCTATCAAGATCTACATTTGTCATATAGATCATTTTTCTATTTGATAAAGTGTTAATAAACATTAGTCATAAAATTATGAATCTCACTAAGAGTTTATAAAACTCTATGTGAGACTTGTCAATTTAGAACTAAATTTTTCTAACACTTTCTCAAATGAAAAAATGACCAATATAACAAATGTAGATATTGATGAGTTGACCAAACTTGGTATTCATGACTTTTCTAGTTGGGGCCATTTAGTGTTTCGAAAACTGGTTTGGAGGTGTCAAAATTTGAAAATTCAAAATTTGAATTGTCCAAACTTTGTTAGATGAAAAGTCGATCAAAACAAAAAATGTAGATCTTGATGAGTAGACCAATCTTCGTATTCTTGAGTTTTCGAGTTCACACCATCTAGGGTTTCGAAAACTGGTTTTGAACTATGAAAATTTCTAAATTCAAAATTTGAACCATTCAAACTTTGTCAAATGAAAAGTTGACCGTGGCAACTTATGTAGATCTTGATGAGTTTAGAAAACTTGGTATTCATGACTTTTCTAGGTGAAACATTTTAGGGCTTCAAAAATTACAGTCTAAGTGTTAATTTTTTAAAATCCAAGATTTAACTTGGTCAAACTTAGTCAAACAGGGTTGAATTAAAATAAATCACGAATTTCAAAAAAGAATAAATATACAACATCATGGTGTAATTTTTTAAAGATATTTATGGGTCCAAGTCTCGTCAAATATTTTGCATTCTAAATTTTAGAATCGAAAATAGTTGAGATTTTAGATTTTAAATTTCTGATGAAATTAAACAAGGTCCAAATTTGACGAATGCTTGACTCTAGACCCGAACAAGAGATTTGGATCGTGCACAGTAAATGGGTGCGTGGGTCGTAACATGTCATCTCCAACAACCAACGCAACAGAGCGGACCCGTGACTTGAAAAAAAACAGAGCGCCCCGTTCCCTTCGTTTTCTCGCGAGTCCCGTAGAAGCCGCCGCCACCGCCTCCTCTTCCCTTCTTCCTCTCGCTCTTGTATACAAAGAAACCGCCGCCGCATCCTCTGGCTGATCTGAATCTTGCCGTCATCGATGTCGTAGGAGGTAGGACCGCCCCTGGTACACGGCCACCCCCGGCCTGAGCGCCTCCAAATCCACGGTCCCCGTCCCAGCTTCCGTGCGCGTGGTGAGACGGCCAGCCGGCGGCGGCGCCGGAGCAGTGAAGAGGATGCAGAGGTAGAGGTGACGGCGGCGGCAGCGGAGACCGTGGCAGGCGGGGCGGAATGGGGGAATAGGGGAAGTGGTTACGGAAGTGGCGGGCGCTGAGGGCCGTGGGCGGTGGCGGCGCCGCGGCGGGCCATGGCGCGAGCAGGGGGCGCGGGTCATGCCGGCGGCGTCTCACGGAGCTCCTCAGGCTGTCACATCTCTCTATCTCGCGCGCGCGCAGATCGGTGAGGGGCGCGGCACCCCTGGCAGCAGGGCGGGGCCTAGAGCCCGGATGGACGCGGGGCACCTCCGGCGGCGGTTTGGCGACGCAGGCTCCCTCCGCTGGCGGATGGACGCCTCTGGTGGCAGCGCGGCCAGATCCGCCGTCAACGATCTCGGCGGCCAGGGAGTTCCTCAGGCTGCGGCACTATTCTCAGGACTTGCAACGGCAGCCACTGGCAGGTGAAACTCTAGTTTTGTTCTTCCCCTTGGACATTTCCTTTGCTCATAGGAAGATATGACCGAATGTGTGTAAAGAGATGACTGGATCTATCATATTCTATCGTCTCTGTACCAGTAGAGATTATAAATTTGACATGTATTTTCTTTCTACTATGTATTTTCTAGTAGAGATTAGTCGTACTTACAGTGGATCTTTGAAACTGAACAACGGAGTAAGAATATGAAGATATTTTGCAGTGATCTAAACTATGCATCTTATCACTTCTTTAAGAAAGGAGAAATTAGGTGTACTGTCGTAATCTGTAATGGCTATGAAATTTGGATGTCTTTTTTCATATAAGCTCAATATTGAACTCTGCATGTTCTTAGCCTATTCTTTTGTGATCACTTAGGGATATAAGTTTGGCTCCGAGAAGGCTAGCGCTTTGAACACATGCCGTAATGAAGTCTGGTGGCGACCTCGGCGGCTACATCCACGGCGAGCCCCATCCTTGGATAATGAATTCTTTAATTTCTGTAATTTGCATATATCATGCCAGCGAAGTTACTTATTTTCCTCAGATGGTGTAGTTCAGTAGTTGCATAGCACTTCTGCAGTGTCTTTCTTTTGACTATGAATATGATCCTAATTCCTAAATGAATATGACTACAAAGTCTCACACACACACACACACACACACACACACACACTAGTGCACTGCTTTACTACTAGCTGTTGTGTTTATGGAAAACTTTTATTTAACACACACACACACACACACACACACACACACTAGTGCACTGCTTTACTACTAGCTGTTGTGTTTATGGAAAACTTTTTTTAACATAATTTATTGAATTTCTATTGTATTGAGTGTTTCTGAACGATGGTTTGTGCCTCCCGCGCACGTGGAATGGTTTGTGTCTTCGCGGCGCACCTGATCTTGCAGTTCGTATTTTTTAAACAATATTTGATTTTTCATTTTTCTGCTTGCACTTCTTTTTTCATTGACCTGCCCTAGCTGTTCAGAAAGCTTCTAAACAATTTTACTGCAGTCTGTATCTTTTTGTTTCACTTGGTATAGTCGCCATTGCTACCTGCTGAATTTTTTTGTTTGTGCTCACTTTTGTTTCTAAAGTCAGTTCTGCTTAGATAAGTAGCACTGCTGAAACCTCATATGTGATTCAGACATTCAGCTAAATATTCTGAACTACTGGATGTCAGCTGCTGATAGGCTTTAGTCTTTTATAGGAATGTATTTATTTCTGTTCTAGCCTATTACTGAAATCTCATATGTGATTCAGACTGGTGATGAGCCAGATGATTTGGCACTTTGGAGGAGTACACGCAGCAAGGAAGCCCGATGGTCTTCTGATGCTGCTAAGCAAATATATGTAAGTACTACTTTGTTCATTAGTACTTACTGATGTTGCAATTATATATATCATAATTATTATATTCATGTTTGTACATGCCCTCATTCAGTCAAAAAACTTCATCATCTCCTTGTCCTTTTGTTTAGTATCTCTCCAATGTGATACATATATATCTCTGAAATGCTAGTGTTGGACTGTACATTGCTTTTTATCTCCTAACATGCTCTGCTAGGAATCATATTTGCATGGTTAGCATGGACTTGGATTTGTTTTGAGGAAGTAAACAGTACATGAATGTAAATGATAAAGTTGGATTTCCAAAGTATCCATTTTACCAAATTCTTATTTTTCTTGAACTGCAATTGCTGTTAGTACCTACATTTCTAATTATTGGTCCCATTACGTTTCTAATAATTCAAGTATGCCTATTATGCTCAGTTATTGGTCAAGCAGTGTGAGTAGTTTTATTTTTTTTCAGAGAACTGCCCTAAAGTTGCAATTTACATTGAACCCACTACATGGTACAGTTATCAGACCACAACAGAGGATAGTGATTATCCTATTCAAATTCCTTCGTGGTTTGGTAGATACAGGGTTGCTTGAGTTATGTTCAATTTTATATCCATATCTACGAAGAGGTATCAGTGTCTGAAATAGGAAAGAGTGATCTGTCAATTGAAACCATTGTTGATTAAGCATGAGTGATTTAGAATTGAGATATCTGATTTTTCTAGAAGCTGAAATAAATCCATTGGACTTTTGGAGTTAGGAAATGAATAAAACGAATGATTTATGAGAATAATATTCTACTTGAATTTACTGTCATAACTAAATCCTATAGCATGTTCCAGTCTAGGCATAGCACGGCAATGCACGTTACAGACCTTCACTCTCCTACCCTCCACTGCTGGGACACGCAAAGGTGTGATCTTGACACCGGATTCAGCTTCCCCTCGCGTCTTACCTTTGCTTTGATAAAACCATAGCATTAGTACGGGCATTATACTAGTGTTTGTGTATGAGATAATATGGAAGATGAAATATCTATTATCATCTTGTTGCATTTATATGGTACAGAATTGCCTTTATTTTGTATGTGCTATGAGTTGCAAAACTCATACATGAATCAATATCAATTTTATTTGCTAAACACTAAAATATTGTTTTCAGTTATCTATCATGTGTTGTCTATGTTTGATTCCTACTGTGTGATCAACTATATATTACTAATGCATGTAATTTTGACTTTTTTAGGATGATCAACCTCGCGGGAGTGTTGGCAAGCTAAAATGAATCAAATATTGTGCAATGAGAAAGATGTCATGTTCATCTGTGCTAAGAGATGTATTTTAGTTTATGATTGTCTTTTTTCAAATAGGAAGGCCTTTGACTTCCTTATATTGTACAAACTATTGAATGGTGATGATCCAAGTTAATTATTAATATGGTATCTTTTTTTGTGCCATTGTATTCTGCATTATTATGAATTTGTATGCTACAATGAATTCGATGCAATATTTGCTTGTGCATCCACCCTCATGATGATGTAATAGTTACTTGTGCATCCAACTAAATGCTGATGCAACACTTTTTTTTGTTTCGAACATAATGGCGATGCAATAGTTTCTCTTACATCGAGCCAAAATGGTGATGCAACAGGACTCATTGCATCAATTTAAAAGCTGATGCAATATAGTCTATTGCACCCAACATTAGTCGTTGCAATATAGTCTATTGCACCCGTTGCCGTAACATTAGTCGTTGCAATATAGTCTATTGCACCTAACATTAGTCGTTGCAATATAGTCTATTGTACCCAACAGTAGTCGTTGCCGTAGATGTATTGCATCCCCATGATTTTGATGCAATAAGCAATTGCATCTCTCAATTTTGATGCAATAAGCAATTGCATCTCTCAATTTTGATGTGAGAGAAATCTGATGGACGATGCAATAGTTTCTTGTCACATCAACAACACTTAACCGATGCGAAAGGCTATTGCATCGGGACCACTTGCATCGGCTTGCATCAGAAGACAAATGGATGCAAAACAAGGTTATCACATCTATTTTAGGGTTATAACATCAAAAAATGGTCAAAATTTAGTAGTGATGTCTCTCTTTATAAACCATCCAGTCAAGATAAGGAATATTGAGCGAAGTATCCCACAGAATTTGTTGCCCTGGTTGCGCCACGATGAACAAGGAATAACAGTAGCTGCCTAGATTTTATTTATCATTGGTCATGTAATCCATTTAAGCTACAATGTGTACCTTACTCTATTTCTACATGTGAGACCCTGTGCTTATTCCACCTTTATGAAGTCAATTTCTATAATCTATCTTATATGACATAACCACCCTAAACCCTAAATAGAAACTATATGAAAAATATAGAAACAATATACAACATATATATACAATACATACACAAAATAGAAACTATATGGAAAATGTTTCTACAGACAGTTATCACTGTTAACCGCCTGTATAAATATGTTTCTACACGGAGCCTCGGGGTCCCACTACACGGATCAAGCCCCAGGTTCCCACCACACGGACCAAGCCCCCAGGTCACACCACACGGAGCAAGTAGAAGGGACCCACCACACGGAGCAAGCTCCAGGATCCCACGACACGGACGAAACATCATCAGGGTACCACACCCCTAGCGACCATGTTGATTTTCGCATGGAGAGGGCAGAGAGGAAAGCATGTTGATTTTTGTAGAGGATCCCAGCTGGTATAAAAAGGATGCATGACTGGTATATGAGAGCATCTTCTGCTGGCATCGACACCATTAATGTGTCTATACCACCAACTGCATTTGTTAGTGACAGGAAGATGACCATTATTACCTTCGAGGACATGTGGTTGATGATGAACCTCCATAGACTCGATGTATAGCTCGTAACTTTGTTTGCATTGTAAGTGTCACTCATATATATACATGCATGTGTTATTATTAGTGAGTTGTATTAATTATAATACCATATCTTACATGTACGCGCCTTGCAGAATACAATACGATGAGCAGGAGATGTGATACGGTCCGGATCCTACTTCTAATGCGAGTCAAAGGATTGGGTATTTGAATCCAATAAAAATATATGAGGACCAGCACAACTTCAGAATCGGGGATGATGATGATGATGCCTTGAAGGGTTTAGAAGGTGAAGAACGGGAGAAGAAAAAAGAGGAGGAGAAGAAGTTTGAATCCCAATACGCCTTCTACCTAGGATACGTAATGCTTCAGTTTCAACACAGAGAATCCAAAGTGGCCATGTACAAATTTGAGTAAGTGTGAGTTTGATGTATAGATCAAATTAATAATTATAATACACACATGCATCACAAATTTGATTCGTGCAGAGGCCACTAGATCTTCTTCATCATTTATCCTAGGCAAGGAAAGATGTTGGTATTAGACTCCACAATTATACGACTACAAGCTATGCAATATTCCTGAGGCACTTAGAGCTGTAAGTCGTGATATGCTTGCATACTTTTATCGACGAGAGTTTGAGAATAACATGGTGATTCTATTCGAGATTATAGGGCATATAGGTTTTACAAGATTAAAGGTGGAAGGTATGAGTCAGCAATACCAGGGCAACCATTGAACATATATCATAACTGGTAGGTACGTATGAAAATTTATGAATACATATCATATACATGTACAATACATAGGACGATGATGCAAGTAAATAACCACTTTCCCGTTATATAGTGTCACAAGCAACCACCTGGATCGGTCCACTGGGACGATACGTCAAGAATCCTTCTAAGGTAATATAAGTACTAGTCATGAATGTAATTCTGACATTAAAGTTACAAATATATTATCAAGTGTAGATATATGATGTTTATAAACTTCCTTTCCAGGACTTTGATGTAAAAAAGACGAAGCACATGAGCGAACGTATTTTATACAACATAGTTGAGGACTTGTGCTTATTCATCTTGAAAGAAGTCATTCCACGCAATGGAAAATATCATGACGATAGCAACATCTTATCTAGGTCACAATATAGAGTGCTCACAGAGATTAGTATGCTGCAACTTAGTCAAGAAGATTATTAGAGCACTGGTCAAAACTTTGATGTATATAGTGTGTGATGTAAATACATTTAACTTTATGTTTGTGAGAATGAAACTTTGATGTAAATATGTGTAACTTTATGTTTGTGAGCACGAAATAATTTTAACATGCTAATTATAAATGTATAAAATAATTAAATACCATGTCGCTATAATTGAACATCATTCAATAGGGTTTAGTAGTTTCAATATCAATATATATATATATATATATATATATATATATATATAATGGGGTCTGTTTTAAATTTTATAAAATGTCAGGAAAACTTTACACAGGTGGCTCACTAAAGAGAACCGCATGTGAAAATGGATTAACACAGGCGGTTCTCAATTAACTGCCTGTGTAGTGGGCCTATTTCCACTGGCCCCAGCGTAGGCGGTTCTAAAAAACGCCACTGGAAATAGGTTACCAACCGCCTGTGTAGTACTTCTGTGTACTAGTGGAAAACATAAAACGTTCAAGACTGGACATATATATCTAGCACCAGGTGGGAACATAGATGAGATGGCACCGTACGTTGAAAACACAGAGATAATATGCACAGCGTCACAGTATGTAACACCCTGGTGTTACTTTACTAAAAATGACATATCATCATATGCATAGTATGGCATACATGTGATTGTTTACATTGAAATACATTCAATTAAAATAAATTTATTTGCTTGTGTTATTTATACCTTTGTATACTTGATCACCATGTGATGCATATAACTATAAATAGTTTAATTAATTGTATTTCTTAATTGCTTGTGGATGCTTGAAATGAAAACAAGAAATCAAATTTCAAAATCTTTTCTGCAAAACCCTAATTTAGGGGTTTAAAAAGTGTCCTAAACATGAAATTTAAAAACTATCAAGAATTGGACTTGGAGTGTATTAGCAATTTTGTAGATCTTTTTAAAACAAGCAAAAGCTATGTTGAAAGATTTTCAACTTGTATTCAACTTTTTAAAGTAATTGCAAAAGGGGTAATTGGATTTTAAGTCCTAATTCAAATTCAAAAACTAAACATAATTTGGATGTGGTCCTTTAACCAAAGTTGTAGAGATCATTATTTTTGAAGATTTTCAAGTTTTATTAAAAAATATGGAGTAATTAAAAAGGGGGCAAATCAATTTCAAATCCTAATTTGAATTCAAAAGTGAATTTCAAAAACTGAAAGGAATTTGAAAATGAACCTTTTATAAAAGTTGTAGGGTTTGAAAAATGAAGTATCTTTTATTTTGGGAGTTTTTCAAGTTCAAGTCAAAAATCCAAAGTAATTTTAAAAATCAGCGTAGGGGCATTTCAGTAAATACAGCAATAGTGCTAGGGGGGAGGAATCCGCCGCTGCCGCCGTCGCGCTGGCCTCCCGGCGTCTCCTCGCGCGCCACCGAGGTCACCGACGTGTAGGTCTCTCCCCCACGCGTTGTTTGAGCACCATACCGGCTTTGTCTATATATAGTCTCGCTCTCTTCTTCCTCCCTGACGTTCTCTGTTTCTACCGCCACCATCCCGAGCAGCTCCGACGAGCTCTTCTGTCCCCCTCGCTTGATCTTGTCTTCATCTAGTTACTGCCGAGCGCTCGCAGCACCTTCACCCATCTCTTGAGCTACTCGGTTGAGCTTCGCGACCACCGAATCACCCGGAGCGGCTGCTTCTTCCCCGTCTCCGGCGGATGCTATCGCAGATCCGCTGCGACATGTCCACGACGTTTGGGTAGCTTTCAAGCTCAAACGGTTCCTGTTTTGTACTCATCGCAGATCCCTCTTGCCCATGCGCTTACTGGTTGAGCTATTTCTTCACTGGATCACGCCGAACACCACCAACAGAGCTTTCCAGCGCCATCGCCGTCACGGTCGTCGCCGGCAGCTCCATCCACCACCTCCCAGCTCCAACCAGCGCGTGCTATAGCACCACGGTGAGCCCCTGTCACTCAAACTCGTGCTGGTTGTTCTACTCGCGGTGCTCCAATCAGTTTCCGCCGCCGCGCCGTCGGTGTCCGCGGTCGTAGAGTTCCGGAGGCTCTCCTGTTCGGTTGAGTTGCGTGTTAGGGTCGTGGGGAGTCGCTAATCGCGTTGGTATGCTCGGTTCGGTCAGAAAGGTGCTTTTGTGGTCGATCTTTGTTCGACCGAGCCTTGCTTCCGCCATCACCGCCGGTGAGGCTCACCGGATAGCTCTCACCTTCTCCTCTGTGACTTGATCGGTGCGGGGTGATGGCGTGGTGATGTTGGTGAGCTCGGTTTGGCTCGGGAGCTCGTCGCCGGCAGGTTACGCGGCGGTCAGTGATCGCCGGCGAGGAGAGAGGGAGAGAGGGTCTGTGACAGGTGGGCCCCCCTGTCAGCGTCTTTAAAGAAATGTTTTTTTCTATTTTCAGGAATGAAATAGTGCATGTTTTTGTCTTTTTTGTTCTAATTTTTAATGTGCTCCAAAAATCCTGAGATAATTTGATTATACTCTATAAAGTGTTTAGAAAAATAAAAAAATGTTAAATAGCATTGTTCAGTGCACTTTTATTGCTATAAAAATGCTCAATTTAATTAATAAATGCCTTTTTCAATGTTTTTTCATAAATCAAATATTGCTCCAAACATTCTGAAAATTGTTTTTCTATATCTAGATGCTCTGAGTAGCTTAAATAAAAAGTTTGACCTTGATTTGAAGAAGTTCATAAAATCACCTTGAATTACTTATTTTATTAATAAATGGTAATTGCATTTTCTAGGATTTTTCATGGGTTGTTTATAATTCCAAAAATTATGAAATTAATTTTACAACTTAATTATCATATGTAGTTGCTATATAAAAATTTTGGGCTTATTTAAATAAATTTGAATTTTGACATATTAATTTAATTAATAAATAAATTTCTAATTAAGGTAATTAGTGATAATCTCAAGGTTTGTATGAACTTTTGGATTGACTGATGACCTTAAGGCTTAATCATGATGTCCTTTGGCAACCTAATTCATTGGTTGAGAATTATTAATTGTTAATTAGTAAATAATAAAAGTTCTAATTAAAGTATTAAATGGTTAGAAAACGCTAATTACTAGGTTTTGAGTGACTTTTGGAGTTGTTTGTTAATCAAAGTCATTAACCCTAATGACTTTGGACTTGTTTGATGAGTGATCATGTAATACTGTATTCAGTGCTTTTGGATACAATTATTAACTTGACCGGTTAATTAAAATAAACTTTAATCTTGTTTAATGAAAGTAAAACTTAATTCTGCTAAGTGCTTTTGGATATAATTATTAACTTAATTAGTTTAAGTAATTAAATTTTAACCCTTAATTAAGTCTTAAGTATGCAACTTTACCATGAAGGAAAGTTGTACTCAAGACTTATCTAATCTTTGTTAGACCTTAATCAACTAAGTTTCTTTCATCATCATGAAGCATCATATCTATTCTTCGCATTCATATGCTTGCATCTCTGCATCCCATTAAGGTACGATAGATGCATACATGTGGATAATGTCAAACCCGAAGGAGTTTAATGGAATTCACCCGAAGATGATATTGATGAATGAATCAGAAGATAGAAGAATCTTAGAAGTTCAAGGATGAATCAGAAGTTCTCGCCAAGCGTTTATCATCTAACAAGCACTAACCCAATGTTTCCCAGGCAAGCCTCGGTGCATTTAAACAATTTTCTTGTGTTTTAAAAGTATATTGCTTATATTCTTATGGTTAATTAATGCATTGAAAATTCTAAAAAGAATACCTATTTGATGCATTGCTTACCTTACCTTGATTATTCAATAATTTTTCTTGATGCCGTTGAGATACAAATTTGATATAAATGCTTAGTCATGCTTAGAATAAGAAAAACCAGGTGATTTCCTATCACCTGTGAATTTTATGAGGATACTCCTTTTAAGAATTTGAACTTGCTATTTATGGAATGAATGGAAAGAATGTTGGGAGTAATAACTCGAGACCAGGCGGACACGGTGTCGGTGAGCCACAAGATGTGGATATCTTGTGAGCGGGTTCTCTTCGCCTGTGTCGATTAGGAACCGTCCGTTGTGGATGTTATTGGGACGAGACTTTGCAGTAATGTCACATAGTTCGGGAAGCCGGACTCCGGCTATTCCAGTCTGAGAACGGTTAATCCGCACTGGATGTGAGGAGAGATGGCGAGCGTAGCGTATACCCACCTGGCCAGAAGGGCTGGATGAGTGGTGTAACTGTGCTCTCGGGTACGGAACCCCGGTCTTGGATGGAGGATCCGGAAAAAGGTTGATATATGTGTGCTTCCGGGCTACATATGTCGTGTGATAAGGAAACCCCAGCTGGGATTAATCGGTTCGAATCGTCGTGTTCCTCGGTTATGGAGATTTGACTCTTTTGTCCTCAACGTAGTTAATGAAACTTAAACTGCATACAATGAATGATTTGGATGAATATGGTTGTTACCACTTATCGATCAGAACTGCGATCGATACTTGGGTAACTGGTTTTGGTGGAAAGAAAAACTTGAAAAATGTTTTATCAAATGCTCATTTATGCAAAAGCTTTGATATTGGTGCAAACCTACCTTAATACCCACTTAACCTGCATATCTGTTGTCCACTAAAGAATAATCTGGCCGGGTAAGTCTTGTTCAGTACTTCCATACTCAGTGTTTGTTAACCCCTGTTGCAGGTGAAGGTCTTTCCTGCAAAGGTTGAGGTAACTAACTACCGGTGGGCACGGTGATTCTATAGAAAAGTAACTTCTTATCCTTATGCTGTTGTTGGAAGATGTCATTTTAAGCTAGCAATGTATTTCAACTTAAGTTATTATAATCATTTCAAAACAAATTGGTTTTGTTAATCAGATTTGAACTCAAAATTGTATCTTTATTTATGAACTCTATGTAATATTATTTCCGTTGCAAAACTCTGTGTAAGTGATTTGTATTACTTAATCTCGTCATCTTGGTTGTCTCGTGATTTACCGATGTCTTTCGGGACACTCGACGGACTACCGGGTTCATATAAATGATGGTATGTACTTATCAACGCGTTTAGCGGGGATAGTCATACTTGATCTTATATGAATTGGTCGGTTCTGTCACACAGTATACATGGGGAATTGTTAGCACAAATCATGAAGCTTTCAAACACTGGTTTGGCGCCAATAACTTCCTCCACTTCCACAATCTGATGGTTGTTGCAGCTACATCAGTTTGCCGGACTGACGGACAGGTCGTAGTATGTAGAAACCATCAGCGTCAGATAACACCGTGCAATTGAAACCAGTTACATCGTACCAGCAAAGTACTCCCACCAATCGCGGAACTGGGAACCTGCGAGAGAACAACCTAACATGAAGGAAAAGAGGAAAACTCTGCAATCTCCATGATGCTGTGTTATATAGAGAATTTTTTACAGTGCTTGAATAAAAACTAGAGCCATATCCATCATCCTGTGTGTGTGTTAGTGTTACGGCACGTGCTGACAATGCTGTTGCGCAGGCTGAAGGAAGTAACACAGAGTATCTGTGTGTCGTAGGTAGGGGTGACACAGGTTATAGATATATCCAAGCATCCAACAGAAAGACAGCTATCTGAATGTGCCATCAAAACAGAGCTAGCTCATCCAGGTGAAGCTAGGCGGAAAAAACTACTGAAACAGAGTTGGGCTAGCTAGCTAAGGATGTTGTTATCAGGGAAAGACGCCAATATTTTCTCAAAAAAAAAAAAAGACGCCAATACACTAGTACGTACACTGGACAGCTGAAATAAACGAGATGAAGCTAGCAGTTGAAAATAGAGTTGACAATAGTAGCTAGTGAAGACGATGGTAGCAGAGATCTAATTCGTACCATACCTGCATCATCATCATTGTTTCTGCATCATCATCACTGTTTCTCCTCCTCGTTCTCGTACGTCTGTAATTCGATTTTTTGTTTTTTGTCAAAACAAAAACAACTGCGAAGTAGCTCAAGAAATACATGTGAGTACTAGCTATATGTATTTTTTACCTCTTCATATTATTTTTACCATCATATTCAATTTGGAGTGCGGGGCCATTGGGATGGACTTGAATTGCGTGCCTCAGTGCAGCCTCCTCTCTCTCCACATCATCCTCATAGGCGTCGTAACAGCCAAAGACAACTTTGACTTTGCAAATCGATGGGAGGTACTCCAAGCCGAGGTCCCCACAGCCGACGATATTGTTCGGCACTAATCCCTTCACATCGATATGAAACTGAAGCTCCTCGAGGCTTGGCATAATAACAACAGAGGTTGGTACTACTACTCCGCACTTGTCTAATTTCTTTGCACTCTCACCAATGGCCATACCTCTATAATATCGTGAACCGAATATAGTAAACGAAGCACTCGAATCCTCGTTGGGTACAAACTGGACCGTTGAATAAGGCAACACCAATGATCTCAACTTCTGGAAGCAGCAGCCATCTGCTTCAGTATTAGTTATTGTTGCAGCAGTTAAAGGTGTTTTCAGTCTGAGGTAACAGAGCTCTGGCAATCCGCACAGTGTCTTGAGACCCACCTCATCCACCTCAGACACATGTATATCCAAGTGTGAGAGGCTAGGAAGATGCGAAAAATTAATAAATGACGGCATCTTGAGGAAAAAGATAGCTCGAAGAAACAGACATCGGAGATCTCGAGAGAGCACTGCTGCATCCCAGGCTTTCATATTAGCAATATGACCAAAGTCACCATCCAGTGTTAGATGCTGCATCTTCTGGAGATTGCCAAGAGACTGCATCAAATCTATATGCATGCCGTCGTCCAAATTCGTCCATCGGATGTCAATATTGAGCACCCTGAGTTCACATAGGTTGCATAGATCCTTCACAGCAAACTGCCTCGGGGTCTCACTGTCAATATGTCCTCGTATATGTAGCTTCTCCAGTGCAGTCAACTTCCCTACTACCCCAACAGACACATTGACTCCTGTGTTAAACACAGCACGTAGGCAGACTAGCCGAGTCAGCTTGCCAATGCTATACGACAATTCCTGGATTGTAGAGTCCTTCAAGTCTAGTGTTTGTAGAAACTTCAGACCACCTATTCACTACAAGAAATCTGGGCTTCTACGACGAATGTCAGATGACAGAGCACCTATCTGTCACAACTGTTTATGACTAAGTTGTGTCTCTGTCATAAACTTCGTCATAATATACTCTGCATGGGCTTTGTGACAATAGATTGATGACAATAGTTGATCGTTATAAAACTTAGAACTATTATAAATTTTTACTCAACCTAAGTTGGATAAGGAAATGATGGAAACCAAAGATAGATGTAGTTACCGATGAGTCTACAACTTTGGTGGTTTTTATTTTTCTATGGTCCAATACCTTATTAGTTCATTGTTTCTTTTTCTTTGTATAAACAATTTTGTATTCTAATAATATTGTTGGAGGCATTTTACTTTTTGCAAAATTTAGTGCAAAGCAATTGTCACTACGGATGATCTAGACATCCAAAGCAGTCGCATTCAGTTTTATGCTTATAGTATAGAATTTTTCTATGCCTGTAACATTATGGAAAAAATCTATATTTTCTATCAGGGTGTTCTTGATATTTACTATACTTACTATATCCATGTGCAGATCTATGCCCGTGGCATCGTGCTGGGTACTAAGTCGATTAGTTATTAATAAAAAGATATAAATGTAGGACCGAGAAAATCCAAAACATTTGAGGCACATGCAGAGTTAATCCATCCTAAACGAGGCCTCAATGTTTTTCTATCACCGTTTTCACGTATCCTGCTTTTTCCAACAATTTTGCATTTTCCGTATGCGTGTCAACTTGAAGGATTCATCCAAACACAGGATCCGCAACATTGGTAGACATCCCATCGGTCTTCTTTTTTTTAAGTACACGGTATAACGTAGACACTCAACACGCACACACACTCGCCTCTACGAACACACGCAAACCCTACCTTTATGAGCACCTTCGAAGGATTGAGCCGTCAAATCTTGAAGTTCACACCCTCGGAACCTATGCTTGATCTCTTACCGAGGTGGAACTAAAAGCATTGCCGTGCTCTTGCTGCAATCGAGCTGGCGTGTGCATATGCTGATATGCACACGGGCCACGGCCTGCTAGCGCCAGATGTTGCCTAGCTAATGTACGGTGGCCTAAAAATATAAACACACTTGCATTTCTATTTAATTTTTTCTTAGCATTTTTGCACTTGGTTTCTAAATATTTATAATAACTACTTTCTCCATCCCAAATTATAGGACGTTTGACTTTTTGGACACCAAGTTTAACCACTCATCTTATTCAAAAAATTTATAAAAAAAATAGTCAAATTTAAGTCATACTTGAAGAACTTTTATTTATTAATAAAGCAAGCTAAGACAAAAGAAGCGATATTTGGTATATTTTTTTTTAATAAGACGAGTGGTCAAACTTAATGTCTAAAAAGTCAAACATATTATAATTTGGGATGGAGGAAGCAGCAAATATGCCCGTGCGTTACAATGGGGAAAAAACTCTGGCATGTAGAGTGACAATAAATAAAGTTTAAAATTTAGTATTATATATACAATAATATTTATACATACAAAAGCAATGTTGTTGGTCAGATGCTTAGCTTCGGCAATCTGCAATTGGCACTGCGACCCTTGCCAATGCACGAGAGCACCTCGCCAAAGCTTAACCTCGATTTTGTCTTCAGTGTGCCGTGCTTTTGGAATGACATCTCGCCGAGACTAAAGAATCCGCAGTGGTAGTTCTGTCGGGGTAGATTCGGCCGTCATCCATCTAACGTCATCGAAGTTGGAGAACATGTTTTGCTTCTCCAGCTGGGATGCCAATTTCGATGATGATAGAGTTTGGAGTGTCAAGGCTACCGCGCTGATGTTGTGATCGAGAATACCGTGAGCATATTGTGCGGCTGCTAGGTACAAATATTACCTATACTTGGCTGCATGGGCTGATGTAGTATGTTCCACGAGCGTGCACTGTCACCCTCACCTAGAGGGTTGTCCAGCACCGGCATGATCACATCATCGTTGGATTCGACAAGAAATTCCGATGTATGCTTTTTGTTCTTATATATTTTGTTTTATAGGCCTATTATTTGACTGATTTCTTACTTTCCTTTCTTATGCGATATTTGTGGACCTTTCCGATTTATTCTTTTTCGTTCTTTTCCATTTTGTTGTGTCCTTATTTTGTTTTTTTTCATGATTTAGCTTTGCAAAATAACTCCGGTTGTATTTTCATTGCATTTTTCCTTCCATAAACATATATAAGGACGACTTATAAGTCCAAACACGGTTCAATACGTTTTCAAATTGGACTTTATATCGCGCTAGACAAGAACTATTCCAACTCATATATGAGCACGTATTATATGTATAAGTCCGTACGGAAGAAACTCTTTATTATCCGGTAGTTAGGGGGAGATGGACAAAAAAAACCAAATGGATGGACGAAAAAAGAGCCGAAAATTTTACCTCTTTATTATTAGGTATAGATATAGATATAGAGTAAAGCATACATTTGGTGTTTGTTTATGGTATATGGCACATAAAATTATTTTCATAAATAAGAAAAAAGTACAAAGATATAAGAACACAAAGATATAAAAAGGTCCTAATATAGCTAGAGAGATTGAATAGCCTAATATAATATAAGGATATAATATACAATCCACAAATCCACTAGCGATGCCTTTGGTGAACTGTCATGGGAAGACTTAAGAACCCTCATAATCCACCGATCGGAGCCGGAGATAATCACCAAACTCTGACTAAATCGGCTCAAGCATTATATATACTAGTATATTATGATTTTCATATAGATTATATTTTGATTTCTATTTTAGTAAAATACATGAAATTCATTTGTAAATAAAGGAAAAAATAAACAATAATGGACCAAAACGACCCGCGTTCAGCCCAAATGTCAAATTGGTAGGCCCAACATGACCCTGGCTTGTGCCCTCAACCGTTGGATCAGAGTAACGGTCGAGATGCAGCTGGCAGCAGATAAAAACATCGAGGTTGGTATTCCTTTGAACCCTAGCTGAAGAAACCTCTCCTCCCCCGTCAGCCGCCATCCGCACTTCTTCTCTCCCTATCACTCCGCCCCCTAGTTTGAAATCCGCGCTGGTAGCTTCCGCACGGGTGCACGTTCAGGGGTGGCGGCGTGCTGCGCGGCCGGCGTCGGCGCGAGGAGCATCTGGCGAGCATGGCAGATCCACGTGCGCGTGGGTGTACATCTAATGGACGGCGGCGGCGGCGGCAGCACCATGCGGCGCATCCGGCGTTGGTGCGGGCACGCATCTGACTGGCGCCAGCGCGATGCGCATCTGGCAAGCGCGACGTGCATGAGGTGAGTACGGCAGATCCATCCCTTTGTGCTTTGTTGTTGATTTTGTGCTCGTAAGAACTGCTACTTCGGTTTTTTCAAGATCCGATCGGGCCGGGTCAAGGTCATTTCATGGTCGTCATCGCACACCGGCTTGACGACTGATCAAGATCGTGGCTCAGCAACCGGATCTACTCCAACGCAGGTGATCCCTTCCCCAACACGAATGTTACCTTACCTGGGTAATTATCCAAGATCAGAGACTGATTATCTGCTTTACGCTTTATGTCCTTTCATTACACTGTGTTAATATTTAATATTTATCCCATATGAATTTTTCTTGGAGTACTAGTTCACGTTAGCATCTAGACCTGTCATTCACAAGTCGGCATCACAGAATATTATAGAGTGGAGTGTTGTAGCCATGCTTATCAGCTATATATCTCTTGTGCTTGTGCTAGTAGAAGCATTATTCAATTTTGGCCTTCCTGTAGGAATATGAATGTGAAAGGATGCTGAGCTTTCGTGAAGAAAAGCAGAGCTTCTAGTTTTTGTCTTTTTCTTTCTTATATATGTTTAGTATTGCTGCTATCTTTTATCTCTGTTCTGCTGTAACTTATTAGTCCATATAAGCTGGGATGATCTTCCGTAAGTTCTGTTGCTATCTTCTCACATTTTGTTATTGTTGACTGTAGCTATATTTGTCATGGCATAGCACAGTGATGACATGGAGCATTTGGCATAGATCAACTAATTAAGAAACTATTTTGTGGATTTTAATTTTCTATTGTATAGTATCTTGTTAGTTCATTGTTTTTTTTATGGTTGAAACATTGTAGTGTTTCTATTTTAATAAGCACATAAACCGTATGTGTTTCCTTCTGCAGGCTGGTCACTCTTTGCTGCTGCTGCACCCTGGGATGAGTGTTGCTGTTGTTTGTGATATACATGCACTAGGTGATTTGCTGATGTTTGGAACTGCAGGGTCAAATTAGCCCTCCCTAAGCTAGTTGTATGCTCAGGTACACAACTTTAACTTGTTTCTAGTGTCTTTGCATCCAGATCAAGAATGTTGTACTGTTTCTTTGGTGGCTGAATTTTTTGTTCATGATGATGTGCCTAACAGGATACTGGTTGCTTGCAGGTTGGAGTTGCTGGCATTTTGCTGTTGCTAGCACAGGCTATTGGCTGGCTGTTGGTATTTTGTTGTTTCTGGAATTTTTGGGTGCAGGAACTTGGCATGGGATGCCTCTTTTGTACAATGGCTAGGGTTGCTGCTGCATGTTTTTTTCTCTACAAGACCAGTAGCTGAAACTAGCTGTAGGAACTTCTCTTTAGTTGGTTGAAGTGTTTAGTTGACTGGAAATTTGGAAACATGTGATTTTATATGGGCTGTATGTTTTTTTCATTCTAGAAAGTGCTTTGTATCTATTGCAGCCGAGACATAGTGTTGTATGTCTTTTGTATTCTGGAAATACATTAGAAACTGTATTCTGGAACGTGCTGTATGGATAGAAAATTAATTATGGCTGAAATGTGATTATGATATAATTATACAATTGGTTGTGGTTTATATTTTGTGATTACTTTTTAATTGGGCTAGCCCACAATATTGGCTTCAATTTTAATGATGGGCTACAATAAAAAAAACTGATTTGTAGTTGGGCCAGAAGATAATATTTGGGCCAATTGGGCTAATTGTAATTGAAAATAAAAAAGAAAAAAGTCCATGCTATATGGGCCGATTGTGAGTTCGTGTATTTTGTTCAATATGTTATGACAATTTAGTCTCGTCATTGTATCAATGGCAGGGGACATATTGTCACTGTATTAATGACGAAGTCCTCCGGTGGTCACTGTGATGACAGCCATATCGTCACTACAGGCAGGCAGTGACAGAAAATAAGCTCTGATTGTCACATAAGCCCAGATTTCTTGTAGTGATTTCTTCCGAGAGCTTCGAAATCCACGCACCTCCTATCCGTAGGTACCTCAAATGGAATAGATTTCCAATGTGCTCAAGGTCGTGGCGTCCTTCTCTGAATCCGAATGTGCAACCCTCCAAAGCTTTGGATGCAGGGGGCCCACTTATCAATAGCACACTGCCACACAATAAATGACCTCACATGTGGTAGGTTCACATGAGTACTATCCCCGACGAGATCTAGTTCTTTGTTTCTGAGGACTAACCGATGAGTGTGCCTTTGTGATAATAATGTACCATCAGCACAGACAAAGTTTTCCTCATGTGACATGAAAACAATAAGATCAAGCACCATATCGACAACCATCGATGATGCCACAGACTTCCGAATCCACCGCCTGGATCAAGCTTCTGTTTATGAGGTCATGGAAGTATTCCTCTCCTACCTCAAATAACTCACGTCCTGATTTCTTCTAGACAAAGCCTTCAGCTATCCACTTCCATATCAATGAATCCTTATCAATAAGAGAGTCTTCTGGAAATACACTTAGATACAACAAACAAGTCTTAAGATGACAAGGAAGTTCATAGTAACTAAGAGACAATATATGCATAGTGTTTTCCATATGCTGATCATCCTTATCTTGATAGAAAACAGGAGGGCTGCACACTTCAATCCATTCTTGTCCTGATTTACCCAACAACAAACTTGCCATTGTGATGATAGCCAGTGGAACTCCACCACACTTCTTTAGAATCTGATAAGATAACTCATCTCGGTGATTATTTGGACATTTGTCCTCACCTCCAAATAACCTTGTATAAAATAACCTTTTCGACTTAACATACGACAGTGGTTGTAACTTGTAAACCTCACTGGCTTCTTTAGCAACTTCAAGTTTACGAGTAGTTACGATTACTCTACATCCACAATTGTCCTCTTCAAAAGCTAATTTTATTGTTTCCCATGAACGAGCCTCCCATATGTCATCAATAACAACAAAATACCTATGCACACAAAAGTGGAAGAGCATTTAGAATAATAATCAAAGACATGCACAAATGCTACATATATGTGTGTACCTCTTGTTATGAAGGAATTCTCGAATTTCATTGAGAAGCTGCCTTTCATTTAGCATTCCCATGTTAGAATTTTTTTTGTTGCATGCTTGTCAAGTTCTATGAAAATGTCCCTGAGCACTTTCTTCAGGTCAGGATTTTGGCCAACCGGAACAAAAGCGCCACAATCAAAATAAGCCCCAAGGCTGTCATACACTGCTTTAGCAACAATAGTTTTGCCCAATCCTCCAGCTCCAACCACAGAAATTATCTTCATCTTTTGATTTGACGAACCATCATTGCCTTCTTGGGACAACAACAATTGTGAAGCCGTGTGTACTCGGACGCCTTGTTGATCAGTTCGTACGGGAAGAAGGCAGGCCAGTGGTCGGTCAGATTCTTGTGGTCGGAAGTGTGCGGACCAGAAGACGGGGCTGGTCGGCTCCTGACCTTTCGTCCTTCCAGGGTTACCGTGACGCGGAGGTTAAAGCTAAGCGGTATCTGGCGAGTAGTGCAAGCATGTTGCTTGTCTTGAGTACCGGGGTATGCCTTTATACCCGATAGCGTCATGCTTGGAAGGCGGGGTCCTGATGGAATCTGCCAGAGACAGTGTTTCGGCTAGACTAGTGGTGACCTGGTCGATGGATCGTTGATGAGGTTGGTGTGGTTGGTACGCTTCCTCCGGTAACGAGGGAGCGATGGACGATCAGTCAGCGACGACGACCGTGACGTAGATCTGGGGGTTGAACCTGTCGTAGGGCTGGCCGGCATGGTACTCGATCGTGATTTCTTCATGGAAGACCCGATGGGATCATCGACCGTTGTCTAGGTGATCGAGCCGACGGTGAAGGTGAGTCCAATCGGCACTTCCAAGGAGACAGGGAAGATGATGGCCATCGGGTTTGCTCCAAAGTCGTTGCACACACCCTACTTGGCGCGCTACTGTCGACAAAATATCGCCGACAGTCTACCAAGAGGTATACCCACGGTAGTAGATTGATCGGTAAGGCATGCAAGATGCGAACCCAACGGTGACACAGGAAAGACACAAAGTTTTATCCAGGTTCGGCCGCCCAGATGGCGTAATACCTATGTCCTGCGTCTTGGTGGATTGTATTGATGTATGTTGTCTGTTTTGAGGGGGTCCTTATTACCCGCCTTATATATGTTAGAGGGTAGGGTTATATATTTGAATCTAATCCCTAGCTGATTACAATTGTCAAAACCGTATAAAATACGATTACATTCCTTAACTGACTAGGTCTTCTCTTATGGTAAGTCAAGCTTGCTTCAACCGCAAGGCACGCCGAGCAGTTGAACTCGTCATGCACTTGGGCTTTGTTCATTGAGCCGTCTCCTTCGGATCGGCTCAGATTTAGCCGTGAGGGTATGGGGGTTTAATCCCCCCACAGAAACCTGCCCATAAAATTAGGGTTCAATCGTAGTTGAAATAGAGAAGATCAAACGTTTTTTTTGTACAATTAGTGCTTATTTTTAGGTAAGGATGAAAACGGATCGGATACGAACAGATATCGCTGATATTGTATTTGAATTCATATTTCTGTTCGAATTCGGATTCGAATACGAATAGTATTAGAAATGTCGGATAGGATACGATTAGATATCGACATCATAAATATACTGATTTTAGTATTCGGATACGGATACGGTATCGGATGTTAATCTTCGGACTCAGATACGGAACAAAAGCGCCACAATCAAAATGAGGCCCAAGGCTATCATACACTGCTTTAGCAACAGTAGTTTGGTCCAATCCTCCGGCTCCAATCACAGAAATTATCTTCATCTTCTCATTTGACGAACCATCGTTGCCTTCTTCGGACAACGACAGCATGGATATGAGCTCGCCCCTTGACTTGTTGACGCCAACGAGCTGTGACACTTCTCTGAACAAGGCCCCAAGACGAGCATCAACGGCTGATGTTGTGGCAGGCTTGGCCACAATATCATCAGCTCTGTACCTGCGGTGCCGTTCGGCCACCTCTCCGGCTTGCTCATTGATGGTTTTGATCATACCAGCAATTTTGTAAAGGGCCTTGCTCTTGCTGAACAGCTCATCGATCTTCTTCGCTGCACGTTTGAGCTTGTTTGGGTCAGGGTCCTCATTGCGGCTGTCGACGCGCACGAGGAAGGTGTCGATGATGTCCTCCACGTTGTAGGACAGCTCCCGGACGTCGCGCGCCCAGAGCATGACCTCCTCGTCGAGCTGGTTGGGCGGCACCTCCGCCACCTTGCGGAGGACGGCGTGCATGCTCTCCAGGTCGCGTTTGAGAGTCTGGATCTTCTTCCTCACTCCGGTCTGCAGCTTGTACTCCTCATTGAGAAGCTTGCCGAGCTTGAAGATGACGCTGGCCATGGCACCCGTCACGAGTACCATGGTCGCTTGATCGATTGGCCGGTCCTTGCTGTTTTAGTAGCCCCCAAGATTTAGTTGCTTGCTTGGTATATGCATGTGGGTGTGTGGGTGTGTACTTGTGTATGTATCTGTGAGTGGAGCGAGGATCGGATGGGGTACAGGGGGTGTTATACCTCTTGTCTTGGTGATGCTGGTTGTGTAACTCTAGATCTAGATGAAAATGAAATAAAGGCACTCGTCAGGAAGCTGCCAGGAGCGACAATGAGGGTCCAGCGACCAGCTCAAGTGGGCATCTCCCTGCACTTCGGATGAATTATAGCTGAGCACATGAAATAAAGTTGCTGATCCACTTTATCTAGATCTAGTGAATGAAAATCAAAACACATGGGGAAAGGCACTCGGCAGGAAGATGCCTTGAGCGACAATGAGGGAGGGTCCAGGCGTCCTCTAAAAAAAAATACTAGCCGTCCTCGAGCTGTGTTATCCATGCATGATCAGCACATGTAATTAATCCTGTCAGTGTGTCTTAATTAAATAAAGTTGCTCTCATCCACTTTATCTTGAAAAGAGAAAGGATAATTAAATCTCGCAATAATAGATAATTAAAATGAATGCGACAATTTGTAATTAATAAACTACTTTAAAAAGCAAAAAAAATCCCGGTTAATTTATGCACGAATCGTTATGAGCCTAGCTCTAGTGCTGCATGGATGAATTATCAAAGTTCGCCCTGAACCCCCATGATCATAGGCCACAATTTCCTAGCTAGTACAAGCTAGGGAACTTGACTATCAGGCATTTTAATTTTAATTGGTGGCAAGGAGACAATTTGAACCATACTATTCGTTCCTAGGTGTGTGTTGGGTCAAAAGTGAGGAAATAAAGGTGTAGGCCTGTCCGCCAGCCCTGATGGCATAATTAAAGGCAAAGGAATATGTTCTCCAATAAACATGAGGCATGCGATTCTCTCAGCTGTCATAATCAATGCAACTGTGTTACTACCTCCGTTCCTAAAAAAAATTAATTCTACAACAGCATCATGACTTCGAATACATAGTTTCATCAATTATAGATTAAAAAGTTTATAAATATTTTTTATATCAAAAAAATCTCATTAGATTAATTAAAAATATATTTTTACATTAAATTAATTTAGAGAGCCATAAATGTGAATACTATGTACTAGATATCTGATCAAATGTGCTGCACTTTAAATGGCACGTATATCATAGTTTCATTCTCAAATTTTTCGGGACTGAGATTGTCGGCGTTTGGTACCGGGGGTATCCAACACCAACCAGTAAATTTGTATCCGCACATCCGGACACGGATGGTGAGCTAAATGAATGCAAGGATTTAGACTGATTCGGGCCGAATGTCCCTACGTCCAGTATGAGCGACCAGGCGCTACTAGCTCGTTGCTTGTAGTAGGGGGCTACAAGAATGACGAGAGAGGGATCGAGCTCCCAAGTCTGTAAGTGCGTGAGTGCGGGTGTGTGTTGTCCCTGGAGGAGTGCCCTATTGTCCGTCGTCCCCCTTAGGAGGCCCTGGTTTTTCCTTTTAGGGCCTGTTTGGAACGTATGAATTTCACAGGAATTACGCAGAAATTTCACAGAAATCAGTTCATTTTCACAGGAAAAAGTACAGGAACAGGAAATAATCCCATGTTCCAAACAGGCCCTAGTTCAAAGAGTCCCCTGTTACAGGTGGATGACTAATGTTGCTAATAAGAAAAGAAGAAAGAGAAAACGACTCGGGCTTCATCTCCTTTCCCGCATGCCATGGGTCCCTCCATCCTCGTAGGCTGCTTCCTGGATGGAGTGTGGGTGTGATTCCCATGGCTGCTGATGTCGTGGTGTCCCTGAGGGTGGGCATGGCCCCTTTCCTGTTTGCCGGCGTGGTCGTTCCCTTCGGCGGAGAAACGGGGGACGGGACGTCGTGGGGATGTTATGGCGGTGTACGTAGGGAGTTAGTAGGAGTCGCTGTACTCTGGTATGGGGATGACCGGAATCGTTCCCTGTACAGGGGTTTTTGTCTCCGCCGTAAATGAGTGGTTGGAAGGTATGGGTCTCGCTTCTGTTCGTCCCGCCTCCTATTTTTTCGGGAAGGGAAGGCGTCCCTCGGGCGAGGCGAAAGCCTCTCGGGGTCGGGCGAGTCGGAGACGTCCTTTTACGGTCCCAATGAGCCTTCGCGGGTCGGGCAAGTCGGGGCGTGTCTTCCGCGAGGCGCTCTTGACCCTCGGGGGGTGGGTCGAGCGAGTCGGAGACGCCTCCCTGTGGTCCCGCCGACCCTCGGTGGGTCGAGCGAGTTGGGTCGCACCTCCGCGAGACGTTTCCGACCCTTTGGGGGTCGGACGAATCAAAGATTGTCCATGCTGGGTGCTTCCGACCCTCGGAGGGTCGAGTGGATCGGATAGCATCTCCCTCGGGGTTAGCTTGGTGGGCATCGGCCCCTTTCAGTTGGCTGGACTTAGTCTGAGTCGGTTTATAACTAAGGAGGGCCTTTGGTACCCTGGTACTTTGGGATCCGACAGAGATAATACTACTTTAATTTGCTGTTAGGTAAGCAATTGCGGCAGTCACCATCATCCTTTTTCTTGATGGAAGGGAAAGGTCGAAAGTTATCTTCAGTGGACTCAGCTTGTTCGGAAAGACAACCAATACGCAGTGGCGCGGCACTGGTGGTTGAACGATTCTGGCTCAAATCACAAGAGCTCAGCACCGTTGCCGGGCACGGTTGGGTGTGCTTTGTTATCTGGATGCGGTGAACAATGCTCTTGACAGTTGAGACCAACCAAACCACAAACTTGTTCTTTGTTGTACCTACATGTTATATCGCCGGGCCTCACACTACAGTCCAAGCTGATAATAGTCACAAGAAGCCCAGGAATGCAACCGGCGCACAATGAAGCCCGTTAGGCTGTAATGGCTGTTAATAGGGACGAGGAGAGAGAGTTGTGGTTCAGCTGAACATTAGTTGTACAAACTCTATCTTCTTCCTCTCCAAGAACCAGGTTCGATGTACGGCCAAGGTATGTTGTGGCCCTCAACGGCCAAGATATATATACATATGACTTATATTATACTCATCTCATAATACAAACTGTTTGAGTGTGTGTGACAGGACGACGAGTCCGACAAGAAGATGAAGATTGTTTCTGTTGTGGAAGTTGGTGGGCTCGGCAAAACTACTCTTGCCAGGCAGTGTATGATATAAGCTTAAATCTCAGTTTGGTAACGTCTTATAGTTTGGAACTGAGGGAGTAATAAAAAGAAACAGACTTCAGATCTCACAGATAGGATATGCAGTTCTAAATGATAAGTCAAAATTAAATTCATTTGCCAATACAAACATCACCATGATTCAGCCTGTCGAACATCATGCGAGGCTAGCTACAGTGAAGATTGGCAGTGTTATTGATCTAAACTTCACATGATGCTCATGCTGCAGGTCCAAGCGTCCAAGTATTCGCAGCACGCGCACCAGCAACCTATATATTCAGAACATGCAGTGTGAGTGAATGGCGACATTTTTTTTTTTGACTTTTTCAGGGAAACCCGTGGCCAATATAATATAGGGATGCATAAGAAATTTACTGCCAGTCGATCCCATTGGTTAATTGGGAAATATTCTATGCAAATAAACCCCGCTCTTAAGTATATAAACGTGAAAACACACTTAAAAAGCATTTTTCAATGTCATAGAAAATATAAAAAATTAACTGTACACAATTTTTTTTCCCAGGTATTATAATATAATATATATATACACCAATAGAATGGCAGTAGATGGAACACTCACCGTCGGTTCTTTGATGGGCACGTAGAGTGCACGGATATCAAGCTCCACAATCTGCTCCTTATGTCTCACATCGCGTGCTTTAATGTTGATAATGCCCTGTGCTAGGGTAAACTCTCCTGTGCCACCAACAATGGCCCACTGCTCACCGTTTATACCCAAACCCATTCCCTGCAGCGTGGATCCTTTAAATCTACATAAAAGCACGTACATATATGAATGATATATATATATATATGTATGTATGTATGTATGTATGTAAATAAATACTACCCATGCAAGCTAGCATACACGAATCTTCAGCGTACTGACCTTTCATCCTCAAAGAGTATGGTGAAAGTGGCGTGCCAGTCGGGCTTGTCAATGCCGGCGTCGACATGGAGGCCAAGGGAGCGCGCAACGAGCTTTGCACCGGCGGTGCCGGGTGGTGCATCGTAGATGGGCCAGTCGGTGAGGGGGGAGTTGCCAAACCCTGTTCTCTGGTTGGAGCTTGGTCCGGTGAAGACATGGTGCAGGTAGAGACGGAAGTAGAGCTCGTTCTGAATAATGGTGCGAAGTGGTGCGATCTGCAGAGCAGGATTGTTGGTCGTGGCGTCGGAATCCATTGCTCAAGCGAGAGACTGAGGGAGGCCGGGAGAGATGGATGGATGGATGGATGGATTGGTTTCCTACTTTCCTTTCTGGCCTATTGCACTTGCACTGCAGAAAGGATAAGGAACACTATGGAATTTATAGACGAGTTTATAATGAGTCATAGTACTGTACTAGCATTGGAAGAAGCTACTTCCGTTGGCCAGAGATCCTCGTGTTCACTGCCGCCGTTTCACACCGGCAGACCAGCGATCGAGGTCGACGTAATTAATTGTAAGAGTTTTCCAGAAGCACAACCAAGGTAACGTGACTGTCAGGGACAGGGACAGGAGAAGGGGAAGGAGAAGTTTGAACCATCTCTCTATTCCTTAATACGTGTATTAGGTGAAGACTTGCTGGGTCAAAGTAAGCATCTAATATATAATCATTTAAGATGCCAATAAGCTTCCAACGGCAAACAGCCAACCGGCAACCAACTTGATTAAGACTTGCTGGCACTGGTACTAAAAGTGACTACACAGTCGGTTCACAACCTATTTCTACAGACGTTTTTTAGCACCGACTGCGCTGGGGCCAGTAACATTTCTACAGGCGGTTGCTTGAGAACCGCCTATACAAACCTATTTCCACAGACGGTTCTCTTAGTGAATTGCCTGTGTAAATGGGTCATTTACACATGCGGTTCACTAAGAGAACCGCCTGTGAAAATGATTTTCCAGTTTTAAATTTTTGGTATTTATATAATATTGTATTATTTAATATATACATATATATTTCTATTAAGACTACTAAACCCTATTGGATGGTGTTCAAATATATAGCAACATGTAAATTAAATATCTCATACATACATTTCTTTCTTCAAAGTACCATGCTCGCAATAAAATTACAAGTGTATGACACATTATATACATGAGTCTCACGCTCACACACATAAAGTTATAGGTCTATATACATCAAGAGTTTGGACTTGTCCTCTAAAAACCGGACCGAGTAAGATTTAGGCTATAAACCTCTGTTAGTGCTTCGTACTCGGGCTTGGCTAATTCACTTTCATAATCATGATATTTCCCTACACTTGAGATGACTTGTTTGATGAGGAAAAGGCACACGTCCTCGACTATGTTGTACACTGCCTTTTCGTTGATGGTCGTCGCCTTGACTTTTTTCTTGGAAGCTTTCTTCTTAGTCGCTGAGTCGTCTACTCCTCTCATGTGCTCGCACACGTAGTATCCACAGTGAACAGATCCTGCTGGTTGCTTGTGGCACTATAAAACAGAAAATTAAAGTGGTTATTTTTAGATGCTCGCACACGTAGTATATCCACATAGTACATGTATGATCTGTATTCATAAGAATAGTTTTCATACTTACCGGCCAGTCATATATAACTTCCAATGGCTCCTTTTCTTTTTTTCTTCGATTCAACCTTTCCACCGTTTATTATATAAAACCACCATGCCCTACGAACTCGAATACAGTCACCATGTTAATTATTCTTAAAATCTCATATATAATGCAAAAGTATACGTGCATATCTCAACTTACATCTCTAGCATCTCAATGAAATGTGCATAGCTTGATGGTGCATAATTTGCAGAGTCTAATACCAGCACCCTTCCTTTTTTAGGATAAATGACGACGCAGATCCAGTGGTCCCTGCATGAATCAAATTTATGATACATTTGTGCATTGAAATATTATGTGCCCAAACTCATAATTATACGGTCCCACTACCCAAACTCATATACTTACCCAAAGTTGTACGGTGCCACTATCGATTTCCTGTCTTGATACTTATTCATACACTTTGAAATGTAGAATGCGTACTTGGCTTCAAATTTAAACTGTAATGATCTCTTTTTGGCGGCCCGTGCTTCACCTTCTAAGCCTCTTAAATCGTCGTTGTTCTCCCGGATTCTAAAGGTGTGCCTTTCTTCGCATATATCCATTGGGTTCAGATAGGCAATTCTTTCCTTGGCACAATAATCGAGGTCTAGACTGTAAGCCTGCTCCTACTCATCAAATAGCATTCTACAAGGCACATGCATATGTCAGATATTGAACATTTGCAACTACAATGCATGCTAGTTATTGAACATTGATACAACTACAATGCATGTGTAACTATGTAACACTTACAATGCAAATGTCGTTATTATCTGTACGTCTAGTCTCTCGAGGTTCATCATCAACCAAATGTCTTCAAAGCTAATCACAGACAGATTATGATCACTTTGAAATGCCTTATGTGGTATAGACACGTTGATGGCGTGAATGCCAGCAGCAGAGGCTCTCATGTACCAGTCATGCATCATTTTTACATTGTTGGGGACCTTTTGGAGTTTCTCTCAGCTTAGTAGAGGCTTTCCCACCACATATGTTTTAGGCACAGATTTATAGTCTTCCCAAGGTCGCACCTTGATTTTGTAGGGAATCAACTTAGGCACTGGCTGTGCTGACTTGTTGAGCTCAGACAACTCAAGGACTTCACTAGTGCGTTTTTGCCCAAGTCCTTTCAAAAATCTGGCTCTGCCAGCTGTTTTTTTCTTTGGCTCGAAGGGGGAAATCAACTTTGGGATAGGAAACTTCTTTTTTGGCGGCGCTGGTGGCTCCGGTGTTTGTTTAGGATCTGTGGGTTGTGGGGAAGGTGTGGATTTTTGTGGTGGAGATGGCAGAGGTGATGTTTGTGGAGGTGATGATTGTGGCGGAGGTGGCGGAGGTGATGATTGTGGCGTAGGTGACGGAGGTGGCGGAGGTGATGAATGTGGCGGAGGTGACGGAGGTGGGCTCGCAAGAGAATGGATTGGTGATGGTGGTGTGTTTGGAAGAGGATCAGTAGGTCCTGATGACTCCTCAACTGCTATCTCTTGCGAGGACGGTGGCGGCTCACTCAGCTGGAGATCTCGCCGAGGCCAAAGAATGAAATTATTTATAGCGTGTCCGAGTTTCTCAATGTCCTCGGGACCGGGGATGTCTAACATCTCGTCCTCATATCCTTGGACCACGGTAGATACTTCTACTCTGCAGTAGTCTTCAGGAATGTCAGCACCGTGGTACTTGCGTCTTGGGATGGCTTTGCCCGTGGCTACTTCCCTTGTACGATGATTGTTAATGCCATATCTTATGACTAGGGAGCAAGCCACGAGAGTAACAATGTCGTCAACCGGATATTGAATCTTATTCCCTGTAGACACGACACTGCTTGGTACCTTGGCCCTCACTAAGGATGTCCCTCTCTCTTCGAGGCTTGAATGTACCTTCCTGTTGCTTGGCTGCCACCGCAAATATGTTCTTTGCTACTGCTTCAACCTGAGGGTCATCAAAGGACAAACCGCTGTCGGTTTCCTTTGGTTTTCTAGCCCTAATCCAATTCGCGGACCTTCCACTAACTTGTTCGGACAGCACCGGTAACCCTTTCGCCTTCTTAGCAACCTCTTCTTGTTGCCATTTGGGAGCCTGACGCTGATAACCACCTGAGCCTAGATGGTGGTGGTACTTATTCTTCTTTGCGAGAGCGGAGTTGGCTTCGCTCAGAGCTATGAATTCTGCTTCTTTCCTTTGCTCTACAAAGACCGCCCACTGGCCTTTAGTAATCTTGTATGTTGTTGTAGGGTCCAACCCTTTCTTGGCGAACTTGTTATTTAACTCATGCCTCCAGTTTCAGAAACTAATCGCTGCCTGCTTCAATGTATAGTCCTTTACCAATGCCTCTGGTATGGCTCGAGGAAACTGGAACCTCGTCTTCATTTTTTCCCAAATTCTTGTCTTGTCATCCTCCGACACAATGGACCAGTTCTTGTTAGTGACGTCAAGGATGTCCCTAACACAGAATCCAATTGCATTTCGGTACTTGGATAGGGCCTCCAAAGGAGTTGTGGGCTGTCCGGTTGGGCTGACTTCTAAGATGGCATATATGTCGTCTAGAAACTTGTTCAATCCTCTCTCGCCTCGTTTGGCACCGCTCCGCTTCCTTTTCCTTGATGGCTCAGTGCTCGTCGTCGCGGTCGGTTTGGGTGCGTCTTCGGCACGTTGTGAGATCAACTCTTCCATCTGAGCCAATGTCCTCTGAATATAAACATTGTGAGTTTAATGGTGATGGTTTTAATAGACATGTAATTAAATAAAAACATGAAATCATATAATTACCTCCTCGGCTTCTGGATCATAATCAGGGTCATGGCGTAATTCACGTTCAAATTGTTCTCGAGCCTTCCTCGCTTCGGGACACTCGAAATCGTCACTAGTGCTCCAAGTGTTCTCCGGAGTTGATTGGTTCCCTTCTTCTTCCTCCATGGGGTCGGACGACCTCGAGCCTTGCCCCATTTGGTGGGTATCTTGTACTTGCTCCGTGGGGTCGGACGACCCCACGCCTTGCCCCGTTTGGTGGGCATCTTGTACTTGCTCCGTGGGCTCAGACCCTGGGGCTTGTTTCATGTGAACGGACCCTTGTGCTTGGTCCTTGTTGCTTGGAGATGTCATCGTAGAAATCTTATAAAGGATAGACATTTATTACAAGCATTTAAATATATATATATATTATATATATATATATATATATATATAATATATATATATATATATATATAAGCAGTTAAATAAGCATTGTGGGAAATCTAATAAAGGATAAGCATTTATATAAGTATTTACATCTATACCTAATAATCAAATGTATTTACAAATGTCAGTGAATACAAATGTCTATGTTCCCCTCTTTTTTATATGAAACATGCATTGCATATAATAATGGAAAAGCATTTAAATAAGCATTCAATTCTGACCCCATGGTGAATAAACATGCATTGCAAATAGACACAAGCATTTTCTACTAGTAGCAACACCTCTCTCTCTCTTTCTCTTATTTTCTACTAGGCCCACAGCCTTTTCCTCTAAGTACAAATACATGTTGGAAGCATATATATATATATATATATATATATATATATATATATAAAGAAGCATTTACATATAAACATTTCATTTTGAGACATGCATAAAGAATATAAAGAAGCATTTACATATAAAGAAGGATTTACATATATAATCATATATAATATTGGAAAAACATTTCAATAAGCATAGTTATAAGCATTTGTATAAACATACATATAAAGAAACTAATTAAAAAAATAGAAAAAAATGCTCAACAGTGGCCTCTCGGCCCAGTGGGCCGCCCCTGTCTCCCTGCCACCTGGGCCCGCCTGTCGGTCTTCTTCCTCCTTCACCTCCCCCGCTGTCCCGAGCCCGGTTGGCAGCGCCGCCGCCGCCGCCGCCGCCGCTTCTCCTTCCTCTCCCGGTAACGGCTGGAGCACCCGTAGCCCTGACGCCGCCGCCGCCGCCGTCCCGAGCCCTAGCTAGCAGTCGTAGCCCTGACGCCACGAGCTTGAACCCTAGCCGCCTCTCGCCGATGACGATGCCACCAGCACAATCCACCTCGGCCGCGCGCTCCAATGCCACCCACCCCGGCCGTGCGCTCCTGTGCCACCCACCGCGCTCGCTGCCACCGACACGTGCCACCACCACCACCACTGCCTGCCGCCGCCACCGGTGCCACTACCTGCGAAGAAGAGGGAGCGGTGGCGAGAAGGCGGTGCTAGATCACTTACTAGTGCGGTGCGGTGGCGAGAAGGCGGTGTGAAGACGAATCCAGCGAGATGGGCAGCGGCGGAGAAATTCGGCAGGCTGACGGCGTCTTTCGAAAAAACTGGCCCCTTCGGGACTTAGGAATTTTTCGGGTTTGAGCGCTTCCTTATAAAAGGAAGGCATTACTACAGGCGGTTTGGGTTGTGAACCGCCTGTAGAAATGGTTTCTATAGGCGGTTGGCATTGACCACCGCCTGTAGAAATCGTTTCTACAGGCGGTGGTCAATGCCAACCGCCTATAGAAACCATTTCTACAGGCGGTTGGTGTTGACTACCGTTAGTAGAAACATTTTTGCAAAAATAATTCAATAAAATTTCTAAAAATCATATCTTGAGAAATATTATTTCAAAAATTGTGCATCAAATTTTGTGGTGTTTGTCTTGACAAGATATACATGTTCAAAATATTAAATGACATGTTTGAGATACTTTTGTATGTATCTATATTTATAATGACTTATACATAAGCTTCAAAAAATTATATCTTGAGAAATAATGTTCCAAAAATTGTGAATTAAATTTTGTAGTGTTTGTAGTTTAGGGTTTAGGGTTTAGGGTTAAGTGTTAAGGGTTTAGGGTTTAGGCTTTAGGCTTTAGGGTTTAATGTATTTCTAATATCTCGATTAATACATAGGGTTCATCATCTCGGGATTATAGAAATAAGCATAGGGTCTCACACGTAGAAACAAAAATAGGGTCTCCACACGTACAAACATAAATGGATTACATGGCAAATAACAAAAATAATCTATGAAGCTATATTGTTCTTCCTTGTCCATCGTGGCGCACCCAAGGTAGCGAATTCTGTGGGATACTTCGCTCAACACTCCTTATTTTTAGTGGATGGTCATCTACAAAGAGACACATGTTGCTGAACTGATTAAATTCATCCAGGTCTGATACACGATCAACCCCTATAGCTTGTTCCTTTCCAGAAATAACTACATGCTTCGGCTTGTCGGTACTTTTCTTCTCATTAGGACAAAGGATCTGTTCCACATAGAAGACCTGTGCAGCACGGTTAGCCATTATCCACGGATCATCTTTGTAGCCTACCTTACTTAGATCAAGAACTCTGACCCCATAGTTATCCACTGTGACATGTTTGTCTTCAACCCATTGGCATCGAAACATAGGGACCTAAAATGTACCATAGTCGAGCTCCCATATGGCTTCAGCGAAGCCAAAGAACATATTTTCATCCCCAGTTTCAGAGTCTAAGGCATCACATCGAGCTCCACTATTTTGTGCAATGCTCTTTTGGTCCTTGGACTTGGTACAGAATGTGAAGCCACTAATGTCATAGCTTTTCCATGTTGTGACCTGGCGTGATGGTCCAGAAGCCAACACCTTGATGGTGTGTTCCTCAATTGTTTCCCCCTCTGGAATGTCAAGCTCCTTTAGCCATGAGGTGAACTTTTTCTTGTGTTCCTTCATTAACCACTCATCTGTGTGCCCATGATGTTGTTTGCGAAGCTCATCAATATGTTGCTCGATGAAAGGCTCCATTATTGAGAGTTGATGAAGGATGCTGTGATGTGCCTCGAGCACTGAATTGTAATCTTGTGGGACTAATGATTTCTTTCCCATCCTCCCTCTTCCATTCAGCCTACCATCATGCCTTGACGGAGGCAAACCTATTGCATCCTGGTCTTTTAGGACGCTGTTGTAGAATGGACCACCAGACTTAATTGCCTCTTCGGTTAAGTACCCCTCTACCATGGACGCCTCGGGACGAGCACGAGTTGATACGTAGCCATTAAGTGTTGACATGAAACGCTCATACGTCCACATCTCATGCAAATACATTTGACCCAGTGCCTCTATCTGTGGAACCAAGTGCACCACAAGGTGAACCATAATATCGAAGAATGCTGGAGGAAAACACATCTTGAACTGTGACACTGTCTCCGCTGCAAATTCCTTAAGAGATGTCAACTCATCATGGTCGATCACCTTCTGTGAGATCCTATTGAAGAAGTAGCACAACCGTGTGACTACAACCCTTATCCACACTGGATTTATAGCCCTGATGGCAATAGGGAGGAAAGTAGTCAGCATGCTATGACAATCATGTGAGTTGTAGTTGGTGAGTGTAAGGTCTTTCATTGATACAATACTTCGTATGTTAGAGCAGAATCCAGATGGGACCTTTAGATTCTTCAACCACACACACATCGAATGTTTCTCATCATTGTTGAGGTTGTAGCTTGCTGCCGGGAGATGGTACTTCCCATCTTCTTGAAGAACAGGGTGGAGTTCTTTTTTTATGTCTAACTGTACCATGTCCAGGCGTGACTTTAGTCCTTCCTTTGTCTTGCCCTTTATGTCTAGCAAGGTTCTAATTAGGCTTTCAAACACGTTCTTCTGAACATGCATACCATCGATCGCATGACGCATGTCTAACTCAGGCCAGTATGACAAATACTCGAAGAAAATAGATTTCTTCTTGAACGTAGCCCCTGGAGTTGGTTTGACATTCTTTCTTGGTTTTCCATCTGTTGTCTTCTTCCCGAAAACAAATTTGAGGTTCCTGACTAGGTTGAAAACGCTTTTGCCTTTACTGTTGTCTAGTGGGGCAGTAGACTGGAGTTCAACGTTATTGTCGAAGTGCTTATCCATCTTCTTCTGGCGGTACCTGTGTCCTTTCGATAAGAAGCGTCTGTGCCTCATGTACACTATATTCTTAGATGCAGTAAGGAACACGTGAGCGGTTTCATCTATGCATACCACACAACCAACCTTTCCCTTGAATTGCCTTGATAATGTGAAGAGAGCAGGGTAATCGTTGATGGTAACAAAGATAATTGCTCTCAACGTGAATGGTTCTTAGCGGTACTCGTCCCACATTTTAACACCTCTTTCCCACAATATCTTCATGTCTTCCATTAAGGGCTCCAAGAAAACATCCATGTCAACTCCAAGCTGTGTAGGTCCAGAGATAAGGATGGTTAGCATGAGATACTTTCGCTTCTGCATCAACCATGGCGGAAGGTTGTAGATGGTGAGGATCACCGGCCATGTGCTGTGCGTGCTGCTCCTCTCAGCAAATGGATTCATTCCATCAGTACTCAGTGCAAACCTAACATTTCTTTGTTCCTTTGCAAAGTCTTCGTGGTTGTTATTGAAATCTATCCACTGCTTGCCATCGGCTGGGTGCCGAAGCTTCCCATCGTCTTTGATGTGCTCATTAGAAGCATGCCAGCTCATAAGTTTGGAATCCTTTGGGTTAGCAAACAAACACCTCAATCGATCGACCACAGGCAGGTACCATATCACCAAAGCAGGAATCTTTTTCAGCGCATAATAGTCTACTTCTTTTTCTTTGATCGTGGGTTTTGAACTCTGTTGGGTCTTCTTTCGCTTCTTTCCTTTACACACCACCGAGGCACCATAGTGTTCCTCTTTGTAGTATTTATTCGTTTTATACCTACTTGCATTACACTTTGGACAGCTCTCCATGTCCTTATATTCATCACCTCGATATAGGGTACAGTGATTTCTACAAGCATGGATCTTCTCAACACCCATCGTGAGTGGACTGATTAGCTTCTTTGCATAGTATGTGTTAGCAAGCACTTTGTTTTCCTTAGGAAGCATGTCTGTGATAATACTCAAGAATGCATCAAAGCCAGCATCACAAATACCAAAGCTAGCTTTGCATACCAACAACTTTAGCACCGAACGCAAGGTCGTGAACTCTTTGGTGCAACCCTTAGACTCATCGTACAAAGGCTCTTCTGCCGCCTTCATCAGGGCCTCCATACCTTTCTTGAAGAACATTGATGGATCTTCTGCATGACGACGCAACATTGCCTCCAGGAATTCTGCGTCTTCCGCAGCCATATTATTTTGCATCACATCAGTTTTGACGCCTTCAATTCCTCCAACGAAACCATGATCAGTACCATCGGTGACAGGTTGTTGTGTCTCGTGTACTAACTGAAACCCACCGTCAACAAACATATCTGGACCATCGGCGTCGATATTTGCATGGCTAACAGTTGTATAAGGTACAAAGCTCTCCTCTCCATGCTTTGTCCAAATCAAGTAATCCTTCATAAATCCTCGATGGACAAGATGAGAAAGGATTTGTTGATGGTCATCAAATACTCTCACATTCCTGCAGTCCATGCATGGACAATGTATGTGCGTCTTCTTTGTTCTCCAAGCATGGTCCTTAGCAGCATCAATAAACTTTTGAACCTCGGGTATGTATGATTCATCTAGCCTTGACAAATTATACATCCAGAATGACCTCTCCATCGATCAATACCTGATTTTCAAAAGGGAGAGACGACATGTAACCATCTTAATCAACCTGACTTGAAGAAAATAAAGAAAATAAATGAAGATCAAAACCTCCCCCTTAGAGTTTATTAGCGACTAAGTATCATTGATCAACATTAACACAACATTGATCAATGAAAACAAGTAAATATATCTAGCATAAACTAAATTAAAAAGCAAACAAGAAAATGGAGCATAAACAACCTAGGTATTCTTCTCTCTCACTCATATGGTGAAACCCTAGATCCAAAATGTGGCTCAAATAGAGCAAAAATGAGCTAAATGAGGCAATAGGGACATAAACTAACCTTTTTTTAACAACCTCCTTCTAAGAAATGAAGATTAAAACCTCTCCCCTTGTATTTTGATAAATGTCCCCTTGTCTCTATAAATGAAGATCAAAACCTCCCCCTTAGAGTTTATTAGCTAGGGTTTAGGTACAACCACTAAGTATCACAATTAAATTAATGAAACATAAGTGCATAATAAAAAAGCATAATCAATTAAAAAAGCATTAGTGGATGAAATAAATTGAGAAATAAAAAGCATAATAAAAAACTAACAAAATTTAATCCCAAGTAAATAAAAAAGCATAATAAAAAACTAACACAACATTGATTCATGAAAACAAGTAAATATATCTAGCATAAATTGAATTAAAAAGCAAACATGAAAATGGAGAGAGGAGAGATGTTATATAATCAATTTAATCAACCTCACATGAATAAAACAAATATAATAGCCTAGGTATTCTTCTCTCTCACTCATGGTGAAACCCTAGATCCAAAATGTGGCTTCAATTGAGCAAAAATGACCTAAATGAGGCAATAGGGACATAAACTTTTTTAACCAATCTCCTTCCAAGAAATGAAGATCAAAACCTCCCCCTTGTATTTTGAAAAATCTGGACCTTCAAAATCGCTTCTAATGGAAGGTGGCGGCTGAAACTGTAGCTGGTCGGGAGGAAGAAGAGAGTGGGGGTCGGGAAGGTGGTATATATAGGCATAATGTACCTGTGATAATACCACACCACAGACGGTTGTGGGCCAAAACACACCACAGGCGGCCTGAAACCCATGACCGCCTGTGGTGTGGTTTGTGGGGCGTCAGCAAAAACAGTTTTTCTACTAGTGTGGGTCAAAGTAAACATCTAATATATAATCATTTAAGATGCCAATAAGCTTCCCGCGGCAAAAAAGCAACCGGCAACCAACTTGATTATTACTAATAATTTGTTACTAGCACAGTTGACAGTATATTACTGAATAGACTCAACACATCATGGAAGCATGGGCCAGTCAAGTCCTATATATATAGGGTGAGTTTTTTCTACTCTCGTATATATAGGGTGAGTTTTTCCTACTCTCGCATGTAGTTACTCATAGCTAACAGTATTGGTGAGTATATACCCGCTAATGACTGGATTTTCTACCCGGCCGGTTGCATGCAGTTGGTTTGTACGGCCGTTGGTGCGCATATATCTCCTATTTTGTCGGCCTTCGATTCAAAATAGTATGAAAATATGCCTGATTTGGACGTTTGTTAATCAATTACTAGTATAGTGTATGCGAGTATATACGTATGCTATGGAGAGTGGAGTACGTGCACATACAATGGCTGAAGAGTAGAGTATATGTATATGTACGCATACTATTGGAAGTCTTATATATATGGTAGGCATCATCTCTGAGGGCACGGTGTATATATGAGAGGAGTACATATTCATACTTTTTTAGAAGGAAGTACATATGTGCATACTTTTTTCATACTTTATTTTCATATATATAAGAGTACATATGCATATTTTTTTAGGAGTATACCTGCATACTTTTTTAAAAGCAGTACGTGTATATACATGTTTAAGAGGAGTATATGCGTGCTAAAGGATGTTTCTGTGAGTATGTCTACATACATGTTTAAGAATATGCATGCATACGGGTTTATGAATATTCTACTAGGCGTATGAGTACATACTAGACAATTAGCAAAAGTATGCATTCATACGTATTTATGGATATTATATTCTACTGGGCGTATGAGTACATACTAGATACTAGATAAATGTTTAGCAAGAGTATACATACGTACGTGTTTGTGAAACTCTGAAGAGTATATAATCATACAAAATATGAGTAAATTGAAAAGAAATGGCATCTCATCTTGCATTCGAAAGTATGAGTCGATACTTTTGTTAAAAAAAATGAGTATATCTGCCTACTGCTCTTGAAAGTACGAGTGAATTCTTTTTTATAAAAAATAAGTATACGTACATACTTGTGCTACAAGGGAAGTATGCTAGTATGTGTTCATACTTTCTTTTACGGACAAATGAGGATGTGTACATTCCGCGTTCACGATCTTGTTGGTCGCCGCCGCCAGGGATGTCGTCGTCGCTGGGTGGGCCGCTCCACTGTGGGGCGGTTGTAATAGAACCGTCCAAATCATAAAAATATAAGTAAAAAAACAATCACCGAAGCGATAAATTCTCGTAGGCTTTCATAATCCCGGTAACCCGTGAAATCTCGATAGATCTCAAACTTTACAACATCTCAGCCAAGATCGTATAGAGTTTACACTAGTATAGAAGACATTTTTAGAGGCGGTGGTAGAGGCATTTATACTGGCGGCCAAGCCCACCGCCTGTACTAGGGGTCAGTACTAATCGGCCCACAGTACAGGCGGCGGGCTGTGAGCCGCCTGTGGGCTCACTTTGTCAGCCGCCTGTGTAAATTTACACAGGCGGCTCACTTTTTCAGCCGCCTGTGAAAATCCATTTTTCACAGGCGGCTCACTCTGTGTGCCGCCTGTGTAATAATTTTTTTTTATTTCAAATTTTAATATTTGCCTCCACACTGTACTATATTTGTCACACACACACACATATATATATATATATAAGATATGCAAACATGAACCATAAAATTGCATCATACATACAACACATATAAATATTACAGATGTGTCCACACGAAATCAAACATCAAACATAAAATTACATATAATACACGTCATTTCAAGTTATGAGTTCAACCATTTGGTGTTTACATGTCATTTCGTTTCAAGTTTAGACCTGCTAGGTCTGTCAGCGCTCTAAATCCTTCACTTGCTAAATCACCGGCTTCATCAAAATATGATCCGGTACTTGGAATTATTTCTCTCATAATAAAACCGCACAAGTCTGCTACTATATTTTCCATAGTTTTTGGAGTGAATGACACGTCCTTTCCTTTGCTTCTCGGCTGGAAACAAAGTTTAAAAGCATCATTGACACATGTCCAATATTAATATTTCCAACTTTAATGAGAAAACTTCATACATAGATATTTTTTACCATATTTTGTCCCTGACGTATCGTCCCCGCTGCCTTATGAACTCACACACATAGTATCCACAGTAGACCGATCCAGGTGGTTGCTTGTGGCACTATGTAATTAATGAGCAAAAGATTAAACTAAAATTGTCATGCCTTGTGTATTATTTATATGATGATATGTGTTCGGACAACTTACCGGATAATGGTGTTGTATCGTCAGTGGCACACTAGGATCTGAGCGGGCGGCGTCGACCGGTCCTTTTTGCTTCTTATAAAACCGCCATGCCCTGTAGATATCGAATATAAAACACTATAGTTATTTAGAAACTCTAATTCATATAAGTACGGATGTGGTTGCATGTTGGCTCACCTTTCTAAATGAATCAGGAATGTTTGATACGACTGAGGAGGACAATGTAAGGAGTCTAGGACAAGCACCTTCCCTTCGAATGGATAAATATAAAAAACAATCCAATGGTCACTGCATGAATAAACGAGTGAGCGACACATGTACTTAGGGTTAACACGATAATTTGAAGTACGTATACGAGGTCACGCTTACCCAAAGTTGTAGGGTGCCAATATAAAATCCCTGTACTTATATCTCAGCATTGCTCTACCGAGATAGAGGGCATATGTGTCCTCGTATTTTCGTTGCAATTCCTTTACAGCTTCTGCAACTTGTTCTGGTGTTTTGTCCTTCTCTATCTTTGCTCTATCTTCATTTGTAAGTACAAATTTGTGCATATTTTCTTGTAACCTGATTGGACTCAGGGTGAAGTTCCCATTCTCTAGGAGTACAGGGTGAAGTTCTTTTCTGATCTTTAAATGTTGCATGTCCAAACGTGAATTGAGACCTTCCTTTGTCTTACTCTTTATGTCTAGCAAAGTTCCAACTACGCTGTCAAACACATTCTTCTGAACATGCATACCATCGATCGCATGTCGTACGTCTAAGTCTTTCCAGTACGATAAGTACATAAAGAAAATAGACTTCTTCTTGAATGTGTCCCCCTCATTTGCCTTCACAACCTTTCTTGATTTCCCATCTTTGGTCTTTTTTCCAAACACAAACTTGACATTCTCAACTATCTTATACACTCTGTGCCCTTTACTATAACCTGATGGAGCAGTAGATTTTGATTCATCTATATTGTCAAAGTACTTATTCATCTTTTGTAAGCGGTACTTATGGCCTGCCGGTAGCCACCTCCTATGCCTCATGTACACTATCTTGTTAGATGAAGGAAGAGACACGTGCCATGTTCCATCTATGCACTCTACACAACCAACCTTTCCCTTGAACTGGCCTGATAATGAGAAGAGAGCAGGATAATCATTAATTGTGACAATAATAATTGCTCTCAGTGTGAATGTCTCTTTGCGGAACGCATCGATCATTTTGACACCCACTTCCCATAGTATTTGCATCTCTTGCATTAAGGGCTCTAGAAATACATCCATATCAACTCCAGGTTGTGTAGGTCCAGAAATAAGAATGGTTAGCAAAAGATATTTTCTTTTTTGACACAACCATGAAGGAAGGTTGTATATTGTCATGATCACTGGCCATGTGCTGTGCGTGCTGCTCCTCTTGGCAAATGGATTCATTCCATCAGTACTCAGAGCAAACCTTACATTTCGTGGGTCCTCAGCAAAGTCTGGATATTTCTTATCGAATTCTTGCCATTGCTTTGCATCGGCTGGATGTCGTAACTTTCCATCATCTTTCCTTTCATCAGAAGCATGCCAGGTCATAAGTTCCGCATCATCAGGGTTTGCAAACAAACACCTCAAACGATCAACCATAGGGAGATACCATATCACCAATGCAGAAATTCTTCTCAACGCATAATAGTCCACTTCGATATTGCTAGTGGGCTTTGAATGTTTGTCTTGTTGAGTCTTTGTTTGCGTCTTCTTTCGCTTCCTCCCTGAAGAAACAGAGGCTGCATTCTCTTCCTCTTGATAATCTTTATTCGTCTTGTACCTACTAGCACCGCAGTTTGGAGAACTATCTAAGTCTTTATACTGATCACCCTGATATAGGATACAATGATTTCTACATGCGTGGATCTTCTCAACACCCATCGTAAGTGGACTGACTAGCTTCTTTGCATAGTACGTGTTAGCAGGCACTTTGTTCTCCGTAGGAAGAAGGTCTCCAAGTACATGCAATAAATCATTGAAACTAGCATCGGACCAACCATATCTAGCCTTAATCGTCAGAAACTGAAGAACAGCCCGTAGTGTCGACCACTCTTTGGTACAACCTTTCGACTCGTCGTACAAAGGCTCTTCTGCTGCCTTCTTCAAGGCTTCCATTCGCTTCATGAAGAATATTGATGGATCCGCACAACGGTTCATTATTGCCTCTAAGAAATCTGCATCTTCAATGGCATCAGTGTTAACATGCTGAGTTTCATTAACATCGGACGTAGAATTATGAGTTTGATTGACATCTGGCATAACATGATGGGTTTCATTGATATCTGGCATAGCATCACATTCATTGAGATATGGCATTGGACCCTCCACATTGATGTTACTTGCAGTGTTGTCAGTTGTCCGCATATAAGGTGTAGAACTACCCTCACCATGTTTTGTCCAAATCAAGTAGTCCTCCACAAATCCTCTGCAAACCAGATGAGAAGTGATTGCTTCCACATTGTCAAATACCACAATATTTTTACAGTCTGCGCATGGACAACATATGTGCTTCGCCTTTGTTCTCTGAGCATGTATCTTCACGGCATCAATAAATTTTTGGACCTCCACTACATAAGATGGGTGTAATCTTGATAAGTTGTACATCCATAATGACCTCTCCATATTTATCTGTAATTAGTTAGGAAAATATTGTATGTCACTCTAAAAACAAAACGAAAATAATCCCTCATAACTAAGATTCTATCCTCCATCAATTAAATAGATATGAAACCTACCTCTTACAGAATTTACAAAATAAAAAATTTAAATAATTATTTAAACTCATTTTTATAATTATAAGAATTAATTAAATGGAGATGGCATCTTGATTAACAAACCCTAAGTATAAGCAAAAATAACAAACCCGAATTAACAAACCCTAAGTACATGAAATACTAACTAACCCTAATTAATAAGCCATTAATTACTAACTAAATTAATTAACTAACTCTAAGTACATGAAATATCTAACCCTAAATAATAAACCATCAATTACTAACAAAAATTATTGAAAAACCTAAGCTACATGAAATAATAACTAACCCTATTTAACAAACCCTAAGTATAGACAATAATAACTAACCCTAATTAACAAAACATTAACTACTAAATTAATTCATAAACCCTAAGTATTCTATTACATAGATCTACTCACAAGAATTCTAAAAAGTATTTATTTTCTATAATCTGAGCAAGAATTTACAAAAAGAAATAGCTAAAACTCTCTCTCTTGCCCTAGCTATGAACCCTAACCCTAGATTTAGAGCACCTCCAATACAAGAATTGAACCAAAGAATCACTAAAAAAATGGCGGCAACGACACTAACTAACCTTTTGGAAGTTTCTCACCAAAGAAATAAAGTTCAAAACATCCCCCCCCTTGGAATCGCCACCTCTGTGTCGGCCACTGTGCACACAGCACGGGAGTAACTGTTCTTGTCTGGAGGTTGAAGAAGGGAATTTATTGCAGCATTAACACAGGCGGTTGGTAAGGAGGACCGCCTGTGTAAATACCTGTATTTACACAGGCGGTAGAGATAGGAGAGCCGCCTATGTAAATGGTTTTACATAGGCGGTTCTCTTGCTGGGCCCACCCTATTTTTTGTACTGGCGTCATGAAATTGTGAACCGCCTGTGAAAAAAAAACAACGTGGCAGCAAAAATGATTTTTGTAGTAGTGTTAGCATAACCGATCATACGTTACATAAAGTTCGCACACAATGAAAATCCATCAGAGTCGGAACATAAAGTTATTACAAAACCAAATATAAGTTTTGGTAGCGGAAGCAAGTAGTTTTAAAACCTAATAACACGAACATAGTTTGATACATTGCCCGTTTTGGTCAGGCCCCACAAAAGCAGTAGATAAGATATAATAGAAATGACCATTGTCCATAGTTCTAGTTGTCGCCCATCGCGGGATAGAGACAGTTGCACTACTACAGGAATGATTTACCAGAGCGTTGGCCTTTGGCGTCCGGAAGCGGACGTCTTAAGCGCCCGCTGCGGTAAACTGGTGCTAGCTTGGGCAGCTGGCCACTGCGTTGCCCGCTGCGGTTATTCAATTTACCGCAGCGGACCACATAAACCGTCCGCTGTGGTAAATGAGAATCTACCGCATCGGGCAGCATAAAAGGCCCGCTGCGGCAAATATTACCGCAGCGAGCCTTTTATGCTGCCCGCTGCGGTATATCCTCGTTTACCGCAGCGGGCATATTAAGTTGCCCGTTGCGGTTATCCCCTGCCTATATATAGCAGCAGCCCTCCATCCTTCTTCCCCACGACTTCTCCTCTTGCAAAACGTCGGGGGGGGGGGGGGGAGGTTTTGCCCAAATTTTTCACCAAATCTTCAAATTCAGTTTTAGAGCTTTGATTTGGGGGAGTAGGACACAAATAGAGGTACATGATTGCTCTCACACCCCTCTTTCTCCCTCGTTTTCTCTCTTTTTAGTGCAATTCCTCATGTGGATCTAGATCTAGATCCATGGGATCCACCATGCATGGATATAGATCTAGTTTGTGTTTTTAGTCTAGATTCTTCATTGATCCATGTAGTAGATCATATAAACCTGTGTTTTTTACTCTAGATTCACCGGTGTGGCTAAAGTTTTGTCGATTTTGATCTCTCATCTTGTTGGGGGCGGAGTTATTGCCGATTTTTTCACTAAATCATCAAATTGAGTTTTAGAGCTTTGATTTGGGGAGGAGAGGACAATAAGAGGTACATGATTGCTCTTCCACACACCTTTATATTTTTCTCTTTTTTTCTCACATCTTTTTTTCGCCGATTCATGAAGTAGATTTTTTTGATATAGCACTTTGTTGTGTTTTGTCGTGTGTCAAGCTACGATGGACAGGTCCGAATGGATGTACCACATTGATAGAGTGATTGATCTTCGGTACCTTAGCGAATTGAGAAAGTTTATGGCAGCTGCCAAAGATCATCGTGCTAGTTTGAAGCGGACGACAACGATATGTCCATGTTCTAAATGCCAGAACCTCAGAGGCTACCCAGATGGTACGGTGCAATCACATCTGATTGTCAACGGGTTTATGGAGGGTTACACGGTTTGGACTTCTCATGGTGAACAAAGTCTCGATGCGAGTTGCGGTGTCTCTGGAGTGAGCTCGTCGACAATGACGGTGAACAACCAAGATCATGTTCGGCCACCACCACCTTCCGTTCCGGTGCCAGCCGCCACCAACGACGGCAACAATTCTCGTGACTACATCACAGTTGAAGAATTGCTCGAGAACATTGCAGATGATGGTGCCAACGACGGTGACACTACTGAAGATGCTACTTTGAGGGAACCCGAAGATGTCTAGCTCTTTGAGGATCTAGTCAACCACATCGATGAGGATGATGTTATGTATGGAAACCCAAAGTGGTTGGGCAATTTTAGGGAGATGAAGCAGGCGGCAATTGATCCTCTGTACCAGGATGGTGGAAAATGTCCCGAGGGGTGCACGACGCTCCGTTTCAACCTCCATATGCTGATGATGAAGGCTCGACATGGTTGGTCAGACATTGGCTTCAACGAGATGTTAAGCTACCTTTCTACGACGTACCCTACGGGAGGTAACAAGGTGCAAGCTAATACATATCGAGCGAAGAAGCTGATCCGTCCAGTGGCGATGAAAGTTAGAAAGTTTGATGCCTGCCCTAACCACTGCATCATGTACCGGGGCGAGTATGAGAACGCTACTAGTTGTCCAAACTGTGGATTCAGTCGGTACAAGAGGAATGCCGGTTGTCGCGTGGATGCTGACGACATTCTTCCGAACAAGAAGAAGAAGAAGCCCAGTGCTGCGGCCAAGCAGATCTCGGCTCAGCAAGACGAGGAAGAAGAAGGTTACACGCTGAGGAAAAGCCCCGCGCTATCCATGTGGTACCTACCTGTGGTCGATCGTCTACATGCACTGTTCGGGAATCCAGAGGATGCGAAGCTGATGTCATGGCATGCATCTCCTGATCGTGTCAAGAACGATGGCAAGCTACGACACCCCTCCGATGCACAGCAGTGGAAGGATTTTGATAGGGAGTACCCCGAGTTTCGTGACGAGCCCAGACATGTCCGGTTCGCGCTCAGTACCGATGGGATGAAGCCGTTCGGTGAGCTAAGCAGCTCGCACAGTACTTGGTCAGTCGTCCTCAGCATCTACAACCTACCTCCCTGGGTGTGTCTGAAGCACAGATACCTTATGTTGACGATGCTTATCTCTGGACCGAGGCAGCCCGACAATGATATAGATGTCCTCCTAGAGCCGCTCATGGAGGAAATGCAAATGCTATTCGATGTTGGGGTCGAGATGATGGATGCATACAAAAAGCAGAGCTTCACACTTAAAGCCATCATCTTTGTCACCATCACTGATTACCCCGGTCTCTTCTCACTATCGGGGCAGATCAAAGGGAAGACTGGATGTGTAGTTTGCATCGACGGGACTTGCTACACTTACCTTTCGAGTTCCACCAAGTTGGTGTACACTCGGTATAGAAGGTTCCTTAAGGCCAAACACAGGTATAGAAGAAGTGATATGAATGGATACTTTGACAATAAGGATGAGCCAGAACGACTTCCAATGCCGCAGACAAAGTGGGGGCCAAAGGTGTATGAGATGGTGAAGGATATGGATGACATCAAGTTCGGTAAGAAGAAGAAACAACTAGAGGAAGGGACAAAACCGACTAGGAAGCGAAAGCGCGACAACCAGACATCTCCTGATGACGATGTCCCAGTCATCCCTTTCAAGAAGTCGATCTTCTTCAAGTATGTGTCGTACTGGAAAACATTCCATACACCCCATGCCATCGACTGCATGCACCTTGAGAAGAATGTGTTTGAGAGCAGGATCGGTGTTCTGCTAGACATCCCGGGCAAGACCAAGGATGGGATCAAGTCACGGACCGATCTTGTCAACCATGGCATTAGAAAGGAACTCCACCCTAGAAAGCCTCATAACGGCAGAGTTGATATCCCATTGGCTGCATACAACCTCACGCATCAAGAGAAGGTGACTTTTTGCAAATTGATGAGGGGTATCAAGGTGCCAACCGGTTTCTCCTCCAACATCAAGAGCCTTGTCTCCATGAAAGACCTCACAATGACTGGCTACAACTCACATGACTGTCACGTCATGCTCACGGTGTTCCTTCCAATATTGATAAGAGCTATCAGTCAAGAATATGTGAAGATGGTGATAACACGTATGTCATACTTCTTTAACTGCATCACGCAGAAGGTCATTGATAAGGCAGAGTTGCCTGCCTTAAAGGAGTTCATCGTGGAGACCCTCTATCAGCTCGAGATGTGCTTTCCACCGGCTTTCTTTGACATTATGCCACACCTGATGATGCACATGGTTGACCAGATCGAGCAATTGGGCCCAATGTACCTACACTAGATGTGGACGTACGAGCGCTTCATGTCCACCTTGAACAGGTACATCCATAACCGTGCTTACCAGAAGGTTCTATGATCGAGGCATACACAACCGAGGAGTCAATCAACTGGTGTATGAGGTACATTAAAGACACGACGGCGATTGGGTTTCCTGTTCACCCGCACGAGGGAAGAACCGAAGGGAAAGGGTGTGTGGGCCGGAAAGTACGCACTGATATACCTAACAAAGAGGTAGAAGAAGCTCATTATAGCATCCTCCATCAGTTGGTGAGCATGGAAAAATACGTCGAACAACACCTGGAAGAGCTTCGCACCGCTCATGATGGAAAGCGCACGGAGGAATGGGTCCAGAAAGAGCACAGGAACACTTTTGTACAATGGATCAAAGAGCAAGAAATATCGCCTCATGACGAAGACAGTGACACTGTAAAGAAGCTTGCACAAGGCCCGTCGACCCAAGTCACCACGTGGCAAGGGTATGATGTGAAGGGGTATAGGTTTCACACAAAAGACAAGGACAACAAGAGTGCGGCACAGAACTGCGGTGTTTGATACGAGGACGTAGACGAGTCGACACAAAAGAGGACACAATTCTATGGGCAGATCGAACAAATATGGGACCTCGACTATGGACACAACTTATGCATAACAAACTTCAAGTGCAATTGGGTCAACCTGAAATCAGTTGTAGTGGACAATTACGGGTTAACCACCGTGAACCTCAAAAGCGCGGGCTACAAAGACGACCAATGGGTACTTGCAACCAATTTAGCGCAAGTGGCGTACTATATCTATCCACCGGATACAAAGAAGAACGTGGTCGTGTTTTGGAAAGCAACGGATCGTGGGAGCTGATGGGGTGCAAAGCCCCGAGCAGTACAACAACTACGCGGAGCTCCAGCTTTTTATAGATCATGAAAAGAAGATCAAGGTTGTCGAGGTCGGTTGCAAGCATAGCAAGATGAAGCCCTGGGCACGGAGTGGTAACGAGAAGAGGGTCGTCAAAGCTCCCGCACCAAAATGAGATGTCGTATATATGCCACACTTTTTTTAATAATGTAGACCAATACAAGTTTGTGACATGTGAACCTGGTTATAATTATAGATGTTGATGAGTTCGACAAACTTTGTATTCATAGCTAGAGATTTGAAAACAAATAGAATTTTAAAACTTGAAGTGAAACACTTCACGGTTCAAAATATTTACCACAGCAGGCAACTAACTCTGCCCGCTGCGGTAAATGATTTACCGCAGCGAGCGTGTAAGTTGCCCGCTGCGGTAAACTTCTTCATATATAAGTGCGCCGTTGGTCCTCCCAAAATTTCTAAGTCCCCGCGCTGTGCTATCTTCCCGAAGGGCTGCCCAACTGCCGCGCCGCCGTCGCCATTGCCACCGCCGCGCTTCTGCTCCTCTCCTCGACGCCGCTGGTCCTCTCCTCCGCGCCGGTGGTCCTCCTGCGTTCGTCGTCCACACCCTCTGTACTCGCGTCGTACGCACGCGGCCGCCGGTAACCCTAGCTCCGGGTCTTCCTCACGCCCTCGTCGTCCTCACGCGGCGGCCGGAACCCTAGCCGCCTGCGGGTAATAGGCCACATCCGCCCGCGGGTCCGCCGCCGCCGGGTTCACCCCCGTGTCTGCTCCACCTCCGCCTCCGGGTCCGCCGCCGGCCGCACCACCTCCGCCGTCGCCGTCGCTTCGTGCTGGTGCTCTTCATTGCCTGGTCTGTGTGGTGCTAGTTGGTGCTCTTGCTCTTGCTCTTGGCCCCTGCTGGTGCTTTGTGTCGGCCTGGGGGCTGGTGCTCTTGGTGACCTCTGTTGCTGGTTACTGGTTGCTGGTTGCTGGTGATCTCTGCTGGTTGCTGGTGATCTCTGCTGGCTGCTGGTGATCTCTGTTGCCTGCTGGTGATCTCGGTTGCCTGCTGGTAAACTCTGGTGATTTGTGCTTCTACTGGCTGTTGATTGCTAGTTGCTTGATCTCTGCTGGCCGGTGGTGATCTCTGCTGGTTGTTGTGGGTTTGTGGTGCTCTTCTGGTTATCATCTGTGATCCTCTGGTTATCTACGTGTTGTGAGTTTCCGTTGCCTTTGCTTCATTTACGTATGAGATATATATTTGTGCAATCTGCTAGTTTCTATAGCTTGGGTGTGATTGCACTATTGGGCAGATTTATTTATTACTCGATGATACAAACCGGTGTAGTGAGACAATGTAACAGTCTTGTGCTCTTCGAGTTGTTATCTTCAAAGTTCTTTAACTTGTTAAGCTCCGTACTTGCTATGTTATAGTTTGTAAATCTTGTTAAGCTCAACTCTTGTTATCTTCTAGTTTCTTTAACTTGTTAAGCTCCGTACTTGTTATCTTATAGTTTATAAATCTTGTTAAGCTCAACTCTTGTAGTGAGACAACAACGTGACATTCTCTAACTTGTTACACTTGTTATCTATAACTTGTTACACTTGTTATCTATACTTGTTACACTTGAGACAACACCTAGATATCTATAACTTGTTACACTTGTTATCTATACTTGTTACACTTGAGACAACACCTAGATATCTATAACTTGTTACACTTGTTATCTATACTTGTTACACTTGAGACAACACCTAGATATCTATAACTTGTTACACTTGTTATCTTCTACTACCCACTTGTCATCATTGCTCTGAACACTTGTTATCTTTTCTAAAACTTGTTCCATTGCTCTAAACATTTTAGTAATATGACTGTCACATTAGTCGATGATCCATGATCACCACGTAGCGTTGGACGGCTGCTTTGCAGTAACCCGCTATTTTGAGAGCAATTTTTCGTTAAACATGCTTATGCTTTGAACTCGTCTTCCTGCGTTAAGTCCTACAATGATAAACTAGCAATTCTACTTAGATTTCAAATGGAGAACCCGGAGGAGTGGAAAACACCTACCCCAAGTCCCTCTTCAACCTCACTAGAGAGCCAAGTCTATATTTCCCCTCCGAAGCCAAAGAGGCGTCGCACAGAGCAAGAAGCTGATCCGAGTTGGGAACCATGGGTCGAGGGTGAAAGTGCGTCCCGGGTTCCGAGCCGAGATAGCGTCCACGCCGAGGTACTTGAAGCAACCAACTGGCTTTTTGCGCTTTATGCTAAAGCGGTTGAAAACTTGAATGCAAGTATCTCTGAACCACAGGTACCGGGTTCTACTCGGATGCTGGTTTTCGGAGAAGAAGAGGCCCCGGCTCCCTCCACCGGGACCTCGACATCCAAGTCTAAGGGAACGAAGCCGAGGAGGGGTGAACATGGGAGGCACAGGATCGACAGGAGCGAGGAAGTCCACGAGATCCTTGAGGTGGGGCCTATGGGAGAGCCACTCAAGCCTCGAGAGGTGATTGCGGTTTTCAGCAACCAGGTCGCCGTGATTACAAGGGACAAGGTGGAAATCACTTGGCCTGATTGGCACGCTGTCCCGGAGGATTACAAGAGCCTTATCTGAACTCTGGTTAGGAGGAAGTTCAACTATCCCGAGAATGCGGATATGGCCAAGTGCAAGAATTGGGTCATGCACATTGCGGGGATTTCCCTTCGCAATTTCAAGTCGATGCTGACGAGAGATTGGTTCAAGAAGGGCAAGAATCCATGTAGCAAATACAATATGATCAAGGATCATCAGTGGGAGGCCTATTGCAAACTCAAAAGCTCAAACGAAGAAAAGACTCACATGATTGTCATACCATGCTGACTACTTTCCTCCCTATTGCCATCAGGGCTATAAATCCAGTGTGGATAAAGGTTGCAGTCACACGGTTGTGCTACTTCTTCAACAGGATCTCACAGAAGGTGATCGACCGTGATGAGTTGACATCTCTTAAGGAATTTGCAGCGGAGACAGTGTCACAGTTCAAGATGTGTTTTCCTCCAGCATTCTTCGATATTATGGTTCACCTTGTGGTGCACTTGGTTCCACAGATAGAGGCACTGGGTCAAATGTATTTGCATGAGATGTGGACGTATGAGCGTTTCATGTCAACACTTAATGGCTACGTATCAACTCGTGCTCGTCCTGAGGCGTCCATGGTAGAGGGTACTTAACCGAAGAGGCAATTGAGTCTGGTGGTCCATTCTGAACCAACGTCCTAAAAGACCAGGATACAATAGGTTTGCCTCCGTCAAGACATGATGGTAGGCTGAATGGAAGAGGGAGGATGGGAAAGAAATCATTAGTCCCGCAAGATTACAATTCAGTCCTCGAGGCACATCACAACATCCTTCAGCAACTCTCAATAATGGAGCCTTTCATCGAGCAACATATTGATGAGCTTCGCAAACAAAATCATGGGCACACAGATGAGTGGTTAATGAAGGAACACAAGAAAAATTTCACCTCATGGCTAAAGGAGCTTGACATTCTAGAGGGGGAAACAATTGAGGAATGCACCATCAAGGTGTTGGCTTCTAGACCATCACGCCAGGTCACATCATGGCAAAGCTATGACATTAGTGGCTTCACATTCTGTACCAAGTCCAAGGACCAAAAGAGCATTGCACAAAATAGTGGAGTTCGATGTGATGCCTTAGACTCTGAAACTGGGGATGAAAATATGTTCTTTGGCTTCGTTGATGTCATATGGGAGCTAGACTATGGTACATTTCAGGTCCCTATGTTTCAATGCCAATGGGTTGAAGACAAACATGTCACAGTGGACAACTATGGGGTCAGAGTTCTTGATCTAAGTAAGGTAGGATACAAAGATGATTCATGGATAATGGCTAACCGTGCTGCACAGGTCTTCTATGTGGAACAGATCCTTTGTCCTAATGAGAAGAAAAGTACCGACAAACCGAAGCATGTAGTTATTCCTGGAAAGCAACAAGCTATAGGGGTTGATGGTGTATCTGACCTGGATGAATTTAATGAGTTCAGCAACATGTGTCTCTTTGTAGATGACCATCCAATAAAAATAAGGAGTGTTGAGCAAAGCATCCCACAGAAATCGCTACCTTGGGTGCGCCACGATGGACAAGGAAGAACAGTATAGCTGCCTAGATTCTTTTTGTTATTTGCCATGTAATCCATTTATGTTTGTACATGTGGAGACCTTATTTTTGTTTCTACGTGTGAGACCCTATGCTTATTTCACATAATTGCACTCTATTTCTATAATCCTGAGATGATGAAACCCTATGTATGAATCGAGATATTAGAAATAGATTAAATTAGGGTCATTATAAATATAAACACTTAAACCTTAACCCTAACCCTTAATCCTAAACCTTTCATTATGTATGAGTCATTATAAATATAGATACATACAAAATTATCTCAAACATGTCATTTAATATTTTTAATATGTATATCTTGTCAAGACAAACACTACAAAATTTAATTCACAATTTTTGGAACATTATTTCTCAAGATATGATTTTTTAAAGCTTATGTACGAGTCATTATAAATATAGATACATACAAAAGTATCTCAAACATGTCATTTAATATTTTTAGTATGTATATCTTGTCAAGACAAACACTACAAAATTTAATTCACAATTTTTGGAACAATATATCTCAAGATATGATTTTTTAAAAAAATAGAATTATTTCTGCAAAAATATTTCTACAAGCGGTTGGCATTGACCACCGCCTGTAGAGATCCATTTCTACAGGCGGTGGTCCAACCCCATGGAGGAAGAAGAAGGGAACCAATCAACTCCAGAGAACACTTGGAGCCCTTGCGACGACTTCGAGCGTCCCAAAGCGAGGAAGGCTCGAGAACAATTTGAATGTGAATTACGCCATGACCCTGATTATGATCCAGAAGCCGAGGAGGTAATTATATGATTTCATGTTTTTATTTAATTACATGTCTATTAAAACCATCACCATTAAACTCACAATGTTTATATTTAGAGGACATTGGCTCAGATGGAAGAGTTGATCTCACAACGTGTCGAAGACGCACCCGAACCGATCACGACGAGGAGCAATGAGCCATCAAGGAAAAGGAAGCGGAGCAGTGCCAAACGAGGCGAGAGAGGATTGAATAAGTTTCCAGACGACATATATGACATCTTAGAAGTCAGCCCAACCTGACAACCCACAGCTCCTTTAGAGGCCCTATCCAAGTACCGAAACGCAATTGGATTCTGTGTTAGGGACATCCTTGACGTCACTAACAAGAACTGGTCCATTGTGTCGGAGGATGACAAGACAAGAATTTGGGAAAAAATGAAGACGAGGTTCCAGTTTCCCCGAGCCATACCAGAGGCATTGGTAAAGGACTATACATTGAAGCAGTCTGCGATGAGTTTCCGAAACTAGAGGCATGAGTTAAATAACAAGTTTGCCAAGAAAGGGTTGGACCTTACAACAACGTACAAGATTACTAAAGGCTAGTGGGCGATCTTTCTAGAGCAGAGGAAAGAAGCATAATTCATAGCTCTGAGCGAAGCCAACTCCGCTCTCGCAAAGAAGAATAAGTACCACCACCATCTAGGCTCAGGTGGTTATCAGCGTCAGGCTCCCAAATGGCAACAAGAAGAGGCTGCTAAGAAGCTGAAAGGGTTACCGGTGTTGTCCGAACAAGTTGGTGAAAGGTCCGCGAATTGGATTAGGGCTAGAAAACCAAAGGAAACCGACAGAGGTTTGTCCTTTGATGACCCTCAGGTTGAAGCAGTAGCAAAGAACATATTTGCGGTGGCAGCCAAGCAACAGGAAGGTACATTCAAGCCTCGAAGAGAGAGGGACATCCTTAGTGAGGGCTTGGGTAACCCAGAGCATCCTAGCCGTGTTCGAGGCGTCTCATCCAAAGAAGGATGGAAGGATGGATTCGGCCCTCAGTGGGAAGGTGAGTACAGGAAACGTGATAGATACAAGGAAGAAATAGCTAGCCATTTAAAGGAGGAGGCTAAAAAAGAGTTCACAGAGTTTATGCAGAAATTGCTAGATGATCCTCCTCCTGAGTTGATGCAAAAACTGGCAAGTGCGGTGTCAAATCAACAAATAAGCACTCAGGCACCCCAGATGCAACTAGTCCCAGTGGTGTCTCAGCAGATCGTTGCGGATGTACCAAGCAGTGTCGCGTCTACAGGGAATAAGATTCACTATCCGGTTGACGACATTATTACTCCTGTGGCTTGCTCCCTAGTCATAAGATATGGCATTAACAATCATCGTACAAGGGAAGTAGCCACGGGCAAAGCCATCCTAGGACGCAAGTACCACGGTCCTGACATTCCTGAAGACTACTGCAGTAGAAGTATCAACCGTGGTCCAAAGATATGAGGACAAGATGTTAGACATCCCCGGTCTTGAGGACATTGAGAAACTCGGATAGGCTATAAACAATTTCATTCTTTGGTCTCGGCGAGACGTCCAGCTGAGTGAGCCGCCACCGTCCTCGCAAGAGATAGCAGTTGAGGAGTCATCAGGACCTACTGATCCTCTTCCAAACCCACCACCATCACCAATCCATTCTCTTGCGAGCCCACCTCTGTCACCTTCGCCACATTCATCACCTCCGCCACATTCATCACCTCCGCCACCTCCGTCACCTCCGCCACAGTCATCACCTCCACAAACATCACCTCTGCCACCTCCACCAAAAAAATCCAAACCTTCCCCACAACCCACAGATCCTAAACAAACATCGGAGCCACCAGCGCCGCCAAAGAAGAAGTTTCCTATCCCCAAGTTGATTTCCCCCTTCGAGCCAAAGAAAAAAACAGCTCGCACGGCCAGATTTTTGAAAGGAATTGGGAAAAAACGCACTAGTGAAGTCCTCGAGTTGTCTGAGCTCACGAAATCAGCGCAACCGGTGCCTAAGGTGATTCCCTGCAAAATCAAGGTGCCAACTTGGGAAGACTACAAGTCCCTGCCTAAAACCTATGTGGTGGGAAAGCCTCTACTAAGCTGGGAGAAACTCCAAAAGGTCCCAAACAAAGTAAAAAGGATGCATGATTGGTACATGAGAGCCTCTGCTGCTGGCATTCACGCCATCAACGTGACGATATCACATAAGGCATTTCAAAGTGATCATAATTTGTCTATGATTAGCTTTGAAGACATTTGGTTGATGATGAACCTCGAGACACTAGACGTACAGATAATAACGATGTTTGCATTGTAAGTGTTACATAGTTACACATGCATTGTAGTTGTATCAATGTTCAATAACTGGCATGCATTGTAGTTGCAAATGTTCAATATTGGACATATGCATGCGCCTTGTAGAATGCTATTTGATGAGCAGGAGCAGGCTTACGGTCCAGACCTCGATTATTGTGCCGAGGAAAGGATTGCCTATCTGAACCCAATGGATATATGCGAAGAAAGGCACACCTTTAGAATCGGGGAGAACAACGATGATTTAAGAGGCTTAGAAGGTGAAGCGCGGGCTGCCAAAAAGAGAAGTTTGAAGTTTAAATATGAAGCCAAGTACGCCTTCTACATTTCAAAGTGTATGAATAAGTATCAAGACAGGAAATCGGTAGTGGCACCGTAAAACTTTGGGTAAGTATATGAGTTTGTGTAGTGGCACCGTATAACTTTGGGTGATCAAACTAGATAATATTTCAATACACAAATGTATCATAAATTTGATTCATGCAGGGACCACTAGATCTGCGTCGTCATTTTTCCTAAAAAAGGAAGGGTGCTGGTATTAGACTCTGCAAATTACACACCATCAACCTATGGACATTTCATTGAGATGCTAGAGTTGTAAGTTGAGATATGCACGTATACTTTTGCATTATGAGATTTTAAGAATAATTAACATGGTGACTGTATTCGAGTTCGTAGGGCATGGCGGTTTTATATAATAAACGGTGGAAAGGTTGAATCTAAGGAAAAAGAAAAGGAGCCATTAGAAGTTATATATGACTGACCGGTAAGTATGAAAACTTACTCTTATAAATGCAGATCATACATGTACTACGTGTGTGAGCATCTATAAATAACCACTTTAATTTTCTGTTTTATAGTGCCACAAGCAACCAGCAGGATCTGTTCTCTGTGGATACTACGTGTGCGAGCACATGAGAGGAGGAGACGACACAACGACTAAGAAGAAATCTTCCAAGAAAAAAGTCAAGGCGACGACCATCAACGAAAAGGCATTGTACAGTATAGTGGAGGACGTGTGCCTTTTCCTCATCAAACAAGTCATCTCAAGTGTAGGGAAATATCATGATTATGAAAGTGAATTAGCCAAGCCTGAGTACGAAGCACTAACAGAGGTTTATAGCCTAAATCTTACTCGGTCAGGTTTTTAGAGGACAAGTCCAAACTCTTGATGTATATATAGACCTGTGACTTTATGTGTGTGAGTGTGAGACTCATGTATATAATGTGCCATACACTTGTAACTTTATTGCAAGCATGGTACTTTGAAGAAAGAAATGTATGTGTGAGATATTTAATTTACATGTTGCTATATATTTAAACACCATCCAATAGGGTTTAGTAGTCTCAATAACAATATATATGTATATAGCAAATAATACAATATTATATAAATACCAAAAATTTAAAACTAGAAAATCATTTCCACAGGCGGTTCTCTTAGTGAACCGCCTGTGTAAATGCCATTTACACAGGCGGTTCACTAAGAGAACCGCGTGTGGAAATGGGTTTCTACAGGCGGTTCTCAAGCAACCGCCTGTAGAAATGTGCCATTTCTACTGGCCCCAGTGCAGTCGGCGCTAAAAAACGCCTGTAGAAATAGGTTGTGAACCGACTGTGTAGTCTGTTTTTTGTACTAGTGACTAAAGCATACACTTGATTAATAAACAATGAGAACCAGTTCACCCTTTCGGTCCTTCTATATCATCATAGTATTCAATTCAGTTCACCATTTCACCCCATGATAGACATAGCTCAAGTTAAGTTCTCACTAATGGGGAGAGACAACGATTCGAATCGATTTCCTATCCAGCTGGAGGGTTATTCCTCATACACACCCATGCTTCCACTGTCAGGGTTGCTCAGATCACTAGATATACATTCTGAAGTCCTAGACAGGACCAAGTCGCAACCGCCACGAATCCGGGGTACACGACCGCCAGTGACGTCCGGTATTGTCGGTATACCGGTCTTTGGCCTTACTCTTCGTTACCCCCGTCGGCCCCTCTACAGCACCAATACAGCGCATGTGTGTCTCGGTCCTCGTCCAAAATGTACACTAGCTTCGCGGTCGGAATAGTTTATCTGACCAGCTATGTGTGAGGCTGCATTCAACATGACAAGAGGGACGCCACACGATCGGCCCTTAAGTGGACATGTCCAAAGGAAAGTGGCCCACAACGCACAGCTCAGCATGGATGTTACCACTATCCTCCGTCCGGACAATTTTTCCGTTCAACCGCCTTTGGTTGCCTCACCAATTCATGATATACTTTTCAACATCATCGGTATGCCATATCAGGTGGTACGTGAAAGGAGATCACCGACCTTGGATTTATCTAAGAAGTGCTAAGCATATGACTTATACTAGTCTAATCGGGTAACAAGGATATATAGATAGAGAATAATCAAGGATTATAATGCAACAACGATATCAACCAACTCCTATAAACTTAATGCATCAGTCAATAATAACTTAATATTGCATTTATAAAAGATAGGATGCTTATAATGCTCCAGGGCTTGCCTCACTCGAAGGAGTTAGGCTGATGATCTGGGCACTCCAGGGCTTCCGGCGGGATGGCTGCGATCTGGTCCTCCGGCACGAGTATCGGTGTTTCCTCCTGCAGTCCTGTATGATGCATATGTAGTCGCAATCATGAGCCAAGTGCATATGATGAGGTGATGCAGGATGGTATGAGTGCATGTATGTTCATGAAAGCTTTTACTTATTGTTTATCGAATACGTGCATATATCTTCTCTAGTTAACACCACAAGCAACTCAAGAACACACCTACACACATACTAGCAAGTAGCCTACCTAGTGCATAGTATAAACACACTTTTCAGGATTATAATAAACACACCACAAGGCATAGCACTTCAAAGATACACCAAAGTAACTTAATACCCTAGTTTGTTTCAAAACAATTCATATTTCACTTAAAACAGAGCTATAATATAACCTATATTTCTATTATTCATAAAATTCTGGGAAAATTACAGTAACATTATCATGCCTACTGGATGCTACCATAAAATTTCCAAGGCAAGTGAACAGTTCATTCAGCCTACCCAAAAATAATAAATTCATAGCAAAAAGGCACTTGAAAATACCTTGCATTATGAAAAATGTCAAACAACAGATTTAGCATTTTTCTTATGTACTTAGTAATACAAGAATAGCTTACAAAATTTTACAAGCAATTTCTACATATAATTTATTTACTATAAATCATACAGAATGAAGTATTTAAATCATTTTAAATCCCATAAAATTTTAATCTATAGAACATGACATTTATAACCTTTTCATAGTAAAAACATCACATAAGAAACCTAAGAAAATTGGAAAAACATTTTTAGGAGCTACATAGAATTACTTAAGCATTTATCAAATTTATTATAGATTAGAAAAATAATTAAAGCTCTACAGAAAGGTATCACAAAAATTACATGCAATATTTTTAAACTGTAGATCTACTCATAGACAACATAACAAAATTAGTTTCATGATTTTAGGATCAAAATTGAGCTAGATACGAATTAAATAAGCATTTAAACATTTTTGGAAATTCATTTTCAAAAAGAAAACTCAAAAACACTGCAGCTCCTAGGTCCATGGACCTGGTCCACTGGACCTGGTCCACTGGACCAAGGCGGCTGACACGTGGGTCCATGGCGCAGGCCGGTCCACCGAAGTAGAGATGGTGGACCACCGGCGAGTCCTCCGACGGCGGTGAGGGCACCGGTGTGCTCCCCGTCATGAGGCGGACATGTGGGGGTACTGGAGAGGGCGGAGGAGGCCGGGAGAGGGCTCGCCATCGCCCATGGTGGCATGGCGGCGTTGCTCCCCGGTGCGGTGGTCGTCTCCAACCACGACGAGAGGCGGGGAGGAGACCTAGAGCTTCGAGCGGTGAAGAGGAAGAAGGAGCTTGCGCTAGGAGGAGCCAGGAGGAAGCTGGGGTACGGGTTCGACGGCGAGCTCCTCGGTGGCGAGCTCGGCCATCCGCGGTGAGTTTACGCCAGGGCGATGGAGGCTTACCGAGGGGATAGGAGGTGTGTCGCGGGTGCGGGAAGGTGATGCGGGCTTCCTGTGGAGATGGAGGCGGTGGAGATGGCGTGAGGCGGCCAGAACGGCGTCCTCTGGTGCGGTGGCACGGAAGGTGCGGGTTGTACGTGCGAGCGATTGAGAGAGGGGAATAGAGCGAGTGTAAGCCTAGGGCTAGAAGGCATCCCGCTCGGGGGCTTGAAGCGAGGCGAGGCGAGCGGGCGAGGCAGGCGAGGCGAACCATGCGGTGCTCGTCGCCGACATGTGGACGCCATGTAGCGTGTGTGGCCTGCCATGGTCGAGGGCGTGCGCGGGAGCAGACGCGCGTGCGTGCATGCACGGGGGGCTGGCATGGGCCGAGGCGTGGGCCTGGCATGTGCACTGGGCCGGAAAGGGGAGGGAGGCGGCCCAAGAAAGAAAGAAAAGCCTTTTCTTTTTCTTTTAAACTGAATTGAATTTGTTCTTTCCAAAAAGCATTCAAAACTCAAAACTAGGTTTTGGTCCAAAAACAAAAGTTGTTCCAAATATTTTTCTCTACAACTTTGCTTAAAGGATCAAGAGCAGATTCTGAACAAACTTTAATTGCTTAAGCAAAGCCAATTTAATTGCTTTCTCTATTTTTCCAAACTATTGTTCAAAAGCAATTTCAAGCAATAAAGATAATATAAATTGTGCTCCAAATTATTACCTAGTACTTTCTAAGTAGTTTTCATTGTCAAACATCAAACTCTTATACCCTTATCATGAGCATTGCTAAGCAAAACAAGATCACTATTAGCCTATTATCACATGAGATGAGAAACCATATGATGCTCATGAAATGCAGATGATTTGCAGATGATTTGCAGGTGATGATGCAGTGATTAACACTAGGGTGTTACAGCCCTTCCCCCCTTATAAAAATCTCATCCCGAGATTTGAGTTACTAACCATTGTTTATAAAATTTGGGTAAATGTCTCGCAATTAAACGCCGGTTTCCTAGGTTGCATCTCTCTCATAATGACGACTCCACACTTTTATAAAATTTGTAGATCTTAACCACTCGGTTCTGAGTCACTCGATCTTGCTATCTAACACCTGAACTGGTTGCTCTTGGTACACTAAGTCCGATCTAATATTGAGGTCTTGGGTTTCAACTCTTTCTTCTGGTACAGGTAAGCACTTTTTGAATTGCGATACATCAAACACCAGAAAGATTATACTTATTTCTGCTGGTAACTGTAGCTTGTAAGCGACTGCTCCCTTTCTCTCCAGAATTAGGTAGGGTCTCACATATCTTGGCGCAAGCTTTCCTTTGGCTACAAACCTTTGCACACTCTTCATTGGTGAAACTTTTAGGTACACATAGTCACCAACTTCGAAGACTAAAGGTTTTCTCCTCTTATTCGCATAACTTTTCTGTCGCGATTGGGCGACATTCATGTTGTGACGGAACCTCCTAAGTACAGGGCCCACCTGTATTGATCATCGTCTAACGGACCTCTGATCGCAATACAAGTATTCCCAGTCCCTAAGAATACCATCAGGTGGCGTTGGATTTAACGAGTTATCCACCTTTTTCCGAGCAGGATCACTTTACAAGTATTGCAGTATCATACATTTATTACAAACTATATCAGAGTAAACGGCGGAAGTCTTACATAACTTTAGTTTACAAAACAGTGTTCCAAACTTACAAACTTAAGTTATTACAATACCATGTTACAGAGTATATATTACAACACTCGAAACCCTGCCCTGGGTTTTGCATTGCTCATTCATCTTCATCTATTTCTACCATAGACATGCAGAAGGGAGCCAAACAAATAGGAGCCTCACCTGGAACAGGGTTAAAGAACCCTAAGTACAAAAGTACTCAACAAGGCTTAACCGACCAATTTATTCTTTAGTGGACAAAAGATATGCAGGTTAAATAGGTATCGAGGTTGGTTAAGTCAAGATCAGAGCTTTTGCGTAAATGAGCATTTGATAAAAAAACATTTTCAAATTCATGATTCATTTCATTTTAGTTACTCAAGTACTGATCTTAGTTCGATCGATAACGTGGTAACTTCACCATGTCCAACAAAAACCATCCATAAAAGTATCCAATTTAAGTTTCATTAGCTACGTTGAGGAAAAGTGAGTCGAGTCTCCATAACCGAGGAGCACGACGATTCGAACTGATTAAACCAGCTGGGGATTCCTTATCACACGACATATGCAGCCAAAGCCCACATATGTCAACCTCCCTCCGGAACCTCCATCAGAGACCGAGGCCCGCCTCTCGAGAGTATAGTACTCCATCGCCCTACCCCGTCCCCAAGGACAGTTTGCCCAGTAGGGTGGGTACACAAAATCTCACGGAATGGATGGTCCGAAGTTTAGCTTACCGGAGTATGTGACCAGTACTACAAAGTCTCGTCTCATCACTTCAACAACGGACGGTTCCTAATCGACACAGGCGGAAAGAACCCGCTCACAAGACCTCCACGTCTTGTGGCTCACCAACACCGTGTCCGCCCGGTCTCAGTTTATTACTCCCAACATTTCTTTGTTTTAAAACAATAAAGCATTTCGCTTTTGTCACCATGATAAACCTATTTCTCGCAGATGACGAAACATCATCTAACTTCTACCGGTCTAAGCATACTAAGAATTAGCAGTAGAATTCATACTTTAAAAACAGCTATCAAGGTATGGTAATGAACATCAAGGTAGATAGTGCATCAAGTAGGTAATCACTTAAAAGTAACCATAATGCAATACTTAACCATACTTGCATGTAAGGAAAAACTTTATAAAACACAAGGAATGATTAAATGCACCGGGGCTTGCCTTCGGGTTCGGGGTAGACGGTCTTGGGCTCTGCTTCACAGATATTAAACCCAACTTCGTAGGCCTACTGGTCTACTCCAATAACGTGGCTCACCACGTTTCCCTATTCATTTTCTATACGAGAGAGTAACATGCCATGCTTAAGATGATGCGCGAATAGTAGATATGCTTAACAATGATGAAATTAACTGAGTTGATTAAGGTCTAATCATGCTTAATTAAGCTTTGAGTACAACTTACCTTCATGGTAAAGTTGCATACTTAAGACTTAATTAAGGATAAAAGTTTAATTAAGGTAAACTAATCTAGTTAATAATTATCTCCAAAAGTACTAAGCAAGATTAAGCTTTATTCTTACTAAACAAGTTCAAAGTCATTGGGGTTAATTACCTTGATTAGCAAACAACTCCAAAAGTCACACAAACCTAGGTAATTAGGGTTTTCTAATTAATTAGCAATTATTTATTAATTAAATAATTATCCCAAAATTAAATTTCTTCCAAATGATCTCAAACTTTTTATACAAATTCATCATCATATAAAAAGGTTACAAAATTAATTTCATGATTTTTGGAGCAATACCTTATTCATGAAAAATCATGGAAAAGGCATTTATTAATTAATTAGGGCATTTTTACAGCAATAAAAATATACCGAAAATGGCAATATTATATATTTTTTTTTATTCATATTACAGAGAGCTTACTAAAATTATTTCAAGCTATGAAAAAATTATAACAAAAATAACAAAAACAGATACTATTCAAGTTTGGAAATTCAAAATTAAACCAGAAACTTGTTTCCCTGTCGGCTTTCCCTGCGCAGCCGCCAGGGAAAGCGCCGGCGACGACCAAACTGCGCGGTGGCACGCCCACTTACGGCGAGCTCCCGAGCTAAACCAGCTAGCTCTACGAGATTCTTAGTCTCTCCCGCACCTCTAGGAACCAACCCGAGCAGCCCTAGCCTACCGGAGCATCCTCACCGCCGGCCATGGCGGCTCGGAGGCGTACGGCGAGTTCACGTCGGGCAAACCACGGCGAGAGGCGGGTAACTCAAACCGCTACTCAGAAGGTTTAGCGCTCCAACAAGCCCCTTTCTAGCTACTAACTCGAACCACTACTGGACCAGGAGCGTTGCGCGACGTTTGGGGCGATCACGGCGGCGGAAACCCGTCGGTGCGATGTGGATAGCTCGCTACACAGCTCCTAACAACCAACTAAGGAGTGCTAGAGCTCGAGAATCTCACCGTGGTGCTGGTGTGCGCGCAAACTCGAACTTTCACTGCTTGAAACGCTTGGTCAACGATGGCAGAGCTCACAGCGGCGTGCTCACGACGGCGAAGCCATGTCCCTGGAGTTACAACACGGTAGAGGTGAAACGAACGAGCGCATGAGCATCACAGAGACATGAGAAGCATGATCATGTACTCAGAAGGGCTTGAGACTCACTAGAAACGCGTGGCCGCGTACGAACCGATCTTGGCGGTAGTTCGCCGGAGACGAAGAAGACGGCTTACGCCGGACGATTAGAAGGGGGTGGGGTGCTGTGGTGTGGATCACAAGCGCCGCACGGTCAAGGCGATCCTGATGAGGTTACTCGTTGAGAGACGGAGGGCGTAGGATGGCTGACGTAACTTCGTCGGAGCCGGGCGGGATGGCGGTGGCGAAGCAGAGGAAACAACGGAGGAAGGGGATAAGGCTCATCCTCATATAGCCGGAGCTCCGAAGCAGTGCAAACGACGCGTGGAGGTATGCACGCCATGCTGGAGGCCACGGTGTCGCGCGAGAAGCCTCCAAACGGCCAGCGCGACGGCGGCGGCGCCGAAGGTGGCGGGTTCCACCCCATTGGCACTGTTTAGCAATCACAGAACTGCCCCTGGTTTTGGTCCATTTACACAACAACTTAGAAATCTCCAAAAAGAAAAGTTGATCCATTTTTAAAAATCTACAACTTTCATAAAAGGGTCATTTTCAAATTCCATTTAGTTTTTGAAACTCACTTTTGAATTTGGATTAGGGTTTGAAATTGATTGACCCCCTTTTCAATTACTCCAAAAGTTTGAATAAAACTTGAAAATCTTCAAAAATAACTTTTGTTAGTCTTACTGAGCTCTACAACTTTGGTTATAGGACCACATCCAAATTCTGAATAGTTTTTGAATTCCTTATTTGAATTTGAATTAGGACTTAAAATCCAATCACTCTTTTTGTAATTACTTTAAAAAGTTGAATACAAGTTGAAAATATTTCAACATAGCTTTTGCTTGGTTTGATGATCTCTACAACATTGCTTATACACTCAAGGTCTAATTCTTGATAGTTTTTAATTTTCACTTTTGGAGCACTATTTACCCCCCTAAATCAGGGTTTTCGGAAAGGAGTTTTTAACAATCCTCAACATGGAACTAAACACTCTAGTATTGCTATGCACATATAAGTAAACTCCTTTTAGTTTTATGCATCACATGTGATCAAGCATATGTAGATAATGCTATGCTCATGATGATATGACAATTTTTAGTAAAGTAACACCAGGGTGTTACACATGTTCTGCTGAATAGTTTGAACTCTTTCTTCTGCCTCGTCAATAAAGTCAATGTCGTAGTATTTATTTTTTCCAGATTCGACCCAATTTAGTGGCTTCCTACACTTTCAACCATATAAGACTTCAAAGGGAGCCATCTTTATGCTCTCTTGGTAACTGTTATTATAGGAGAACTCGACTAAGGGTAACCTGGATTCCCAGGAACCTCTAGAGGATATCACACAAGCCCTCAGCATATCTTCTACAACTTGATTGAGTCTTTCTGTTTGACCTGAGGTTTGTGGATGATAGGCTGTACTGCATACCAAACTGGTACCTAAACACTTATGTAGACGCTTCCAGAAATGAGCTATAAACTGAGGTCCTCAATCTGACACAATAGTTTTTGGTACTCCATGCAACCGAACTATCTCTGCAAAGTATCGCACGGCATACTGTGGTGGTCGGTATGTCGTTCTGACTGGTAAGAAATGGGCAGACATGGTAAGACAGTCAACAATCACTCTGGTACTGCAATTTCTTTGGGTCTGGTACTGCAATAAGATGGTCAATAATCCATACTTATATCGTCCCACTTTCAATCTGGTATTGACAAAGGCTGCAACAAGTCTGCTGGTCTCATATGAATAGCTTTGACTCTACAACATGTGTCACATCTTGTGACATAGGCTGCAATTTCTTTCTTCATCTTGGTCCACCAAAAATGTGGTTTCAAATCATGATACATCTTATTACTCCGTGGATGGACGGATAGCTTAGAAAGGTGAGCTTCATCCAGGAGCCGATTTCTAAGTTCTCGATCCTTGGACACAACAAGACGATCATTAAACCATTACACACCTCTTTCATCTAGGCTAAAATACTTGACTAATCCCGTTTGCATTTTTGCCTTAATGTGGAAGATTCCTTTATCCGTTGCTTGGTATTTTATGATCTCACTTTCCAGGGTGCAACTGATATGAATATTGAGGAGTACTTTAGAGTGCATTAGATTAAAATCGTCTTCAAAAAGAGGTTGCACGATCTGGCAATGTGACTTCGGACTTATGGCATCTACCACCACATTTGCCTTGCCCGGGTGATAATGCACATTCAAATTGTAATCCTTGATTAGTTCTAGCCATCTTTTTTGTCGCATGTTCAACTCAAGTTGGGTGAAGATGTACTTGAGACTCTTGTGATCCATAAAGATGTTGCACACATTTCCAAGCAAATAGTGCCTCAAAATCTTTATAGCTTGCATGATGACAGCAAGCTCTAAGTCATGGGTAGGATAGTTAACTTCATGCTTTTTAAGTTGGCGTGAGGCATAAGCAATGAATCGGCCATCTTACGTAAGTACACACCCTATACCACTCTTTGATGCACCGCAAAACACATATAAAGGTTTCTCTATATCTGGTTGCGCTAGAATGGGAGCAGTGGTTAGCAATGTCCGCAAAGTGTGGAACGCTGTTGTACACTCCTCTATCCAAATGAACTTATGATCCTTTTATAGAAAACTGGTCATCAGCTTGGCTATCTTGCAGAAGTCTGGTATGAAACGACGATAGTATCCAGCCAAACCAAGAAAACTCCAAACTTTGTGGACAATAGTTGGTGCCTTCCAATCCATAACCTCTTGTATCTTGCTGGGATCTACCAATATCCCATCTTCTGATAGAATATGTCTAAGAAAAGCAACTTTCTTCATCCAAAACTCACACTTGCTAAACTTGGCATACAACTTATGATCTCATAGTCTGGTCAAAATAACTCTTTAGTGCTCTTCATACTCTTTTTTATTCTCAGAATAAATCAGGATGTCATCAATGAACACAATTACAAACTTGTCCAATTCAGGCATGAATACTGAGTTCATAAGATACATAAAGTATGCAGGACCATTAGTCAAGCCGAAAGACATGACAAGGTACTTGTACAACCCATATCGGGTGGAAAAAGCGGTCTTTGGTACATCCTGAGGTCTAAGCTTGATCTGATGGTACCCTGATCTCAAATCAATCTTGGAAAATACTCGGGCCTTGGACAATTGATCAAACTGGATATCTATCCTATGTAGAGGGTATTTGTTTTTGACCATCACATCATTAAGGGATCGATAGTCCATGCACATCCTTAAGGAATTATCCTTATTTTTCTTCATGAATAGTGCGGGGCATCCCCATTCTGACTTACTTGGTCGAATGAGACCCTTGTCTAGTAGTCCTTTCAATTGTATTTTCAACTCGGCCAGTTTATTTGGCGGCATATGATATGGCTTCCTCGAAATCAGTGCGGTTCCATGAATTAGTTCGATAGTGAACTCAACATATCTATCCGGTGGAAGGCTGGGTAGATCCTCGGGAAAGACATCCGAAAACTCATACACTACTGGAATCTCTGCCAGGGAAGAGACGTGGCCTACACAGGTGGTACATGTCAGGTCTATTTTCCTAGGTAAAAGTACTTGAAAAGTATCCTTGCCTTCAGGATCCTTGAGGGAAAGGTTCCTACTGCCTATGTCTAGAACTACCCCCCAATCCTTCATCCAATTCATCCCTATTATTACATCCAAAGCTAAACCGGGCATGACTATCAAATTTACTTCAAACTCCATGTCTGCTACGTTTAGGGTTGCCCCTGGAATCATTCAATTAGTCAATAGGTTAGCCCCAGTTGAACTTATCTGATACCCATATTTTAGTTGTTTAACCTCTTGGTCATGCTTCTTTGTAAAAGCCTGACTTATGAATAATGCGATGATCTAGAATCAAACAAAACTAATGCAGGGTGCTGGTTGATAGAAAACATACCGGCGGTCACAGGTTCTCCTTCTAGAATCTCGTCCATGGTGGTATAGTGCCCTTGAGCTGGGTATTGTTTCTGTTGCCTCAGGGGGTAAGGGCAAAACTTTGCAATGTGCCCAGGTTGATTGCAGTTGTAGCACGGCCCCCTTACTGTAGCATTTGCTCCTATCAGACTACTTGCTCTGGCCTTGGCTTGTGGGGTGGTCATCTTGAATGCCTTGCGTTCTTCTGCTGAGGTGGAGTATTCTGATTTCTTTTCTGAGGTGGCCTAAATCTTGCCCCAGGTACGGGTGGACGATAAGGAGGACGACTTATCATAGGAGCTCTTGCCTGAGAAGGACCTATTTCCAAAGCTCTCTTGCGACCCTTGGATGCGGCATACAGGTTGTTGTTGTTCTCTTGAATCAGGCAGTCGCTGATAAAGTCGTTGAACATTGCCCAAGTACAAGTACCCACGAACGTTAGCATCTTTGGGTTAAGAACCCTCTTGAAGCTTGCAATCTTTTTGGTATCAGTGTTGATGAATTCTATAGCATAGTGGGTTGGATTGTTGAATGCATGCAGATATTCAGTCATGGTTTTGGTGCCTTGTGTTAGCTTCATGAACTCCCCAACCTTCATTGCCATCAACCCTGGGGGAATATAGTTTCCATATAATGCAGTCATGTACTGTCCCAAGGTTATCTAAGCCTCGGCAGAAAAAGTGGTGCAGTGATGAGACCACCAGATCCCTACCTGTCCCTGCAATTGGTGGGCAGCATACTTTGTCTTCAAAGTCTCTGTGAACCTTAGCAAGTGGACCTTTTGCTCCATGGTGTTAATCCATTCATCTGCTTCAATAAGGTTCTGTTGCTTCCTTGAAAATTGAAGGGTTGGTGTCCATGAAGTCCTTGAAGGTACTGTACTGATTGACTTTAGGACCACCTTGGTTCATACCATGACGGGTGTTGTCTGTGATGTTACACAGGACAGTCTCCATATTCTGTTGTAGATTCTCCATGTTGCATTGGCTTCTAAGGAACTGAGCGAAAAACTACTCTGCTGTATATGGGGGAGGAGGTGGTGGTGGATCAAGTCCTTTATTTCCAACACCACTAGCACCAACCTCATTGGCCCCAGTTCCGTTACGATGGGTCCCCACCATCGGCATATGCCAGTATCAAGTAATTAATAGGTAATGTGGCAAGAATCGTAGGTGACGCTTAATTATGCCATACTGAATTAACTGGAAAGAATAATCCACTCAATAAAGTAGAGGCACAACATTCCAACCATAACACAATATTACTGCTAATTACTTAATGACTTCACATAGCGTTTGCATACATGCCAAAATTTACCAGCATACATACACTGGACTTTTAAGTGCTCGTACGATTCCCATGTTCAAACATTATAGAAAAGTCTTAGAAACTAGATTAAGGTTACAGGCCAACCCGACAAAGGCAAAAGAACAACGATTAACTAGCGTTGGACTTATCCAAGCCTACTCTTCATGGTCGCTATCCACGTTGGATGTTGCCGCATTCCCATTCTCTGCAGCTCTAGGGGAGGATGAAGCTGGTACTGCAACTGGTGCACCTGCTCATATAGGGCATCATTGTACTCCATGGCATTGTTCAATTGCACCTGAAGAGTATCTTTTGTGTTCCAGGCTTCATTCCTCTGACCCAGCACCTGAACCAGCATGTTCTTGCAGTTTTGGTGAGCGACATGAAGCTGATCCCTCTGTGCTTGGACTGCTGCAAGGTCCTAACCCATCACTCTTTCCCTTTCTTCTACCTGGTCCTTTCGAAGCATCATTTTGGCTAGCTCTTCCCTGAGATGGTCTAAATCACTCTCATACTCACGCCTGAGCTGACGCCTATCATCACAAGCGGAGTGGTAAGTATCCTCCAAGTGGGCAAAGCTAGCCTCCAAGCTATCGTAAGTCTTCATCATGGCAAACATAGCGCTCATGAACACACTATTGCTGCCTTGACCTTCTTCCATGCCACCTTCTACATGAACTTGTTCTTGCAGCGTGGTGCTCCGGTGGCAAGCAGGTGATGTGGGACTCTATCTCCCGTGGACTTGCGGACAGTGAGCTTCGTTGTAACACCCTAGTGTTAAGCTATGCATCGTCACCTGTAAATCATATGCAAACCATCGGTATCTCATGAGCATCATATGCATTGTCATTTCATGTGTTATAAGTTTTAAATAAACTTGTTTGCTTAGTAATGCTTATGATAAATAGTACAAGTGTTTGATGGTTGACCATTAAAATCATTTAGAAAATACTAGGTAATAAATTGGAGCAATCTATAGTTTATAAATTTGGCTTGAATTTACTTTTCTTTACTAGTTAGAAAATAGAGAAAAACCTTTAAAATTAATTTGTATAGGCAATTAAAGTTTTATTCAAAATATGACCTTGGTCCTTTAAGCAAAGTTGTAAATAATATTATTTGGAGCAACTTTTATTTTTGGACCAAAGTCCAATTTTGATGTTTGCTTGATCTTTTAAAAAAGATCAAATCATTTCATTTTGGAAAATTGAAAAACACCTTTTCTTCTCTTTGGGCTGCCTCCCTCCTCTCCTCCGGCCCCGGCCCAGCGCCTCGGCCCGCTCCCTCTCCCCCTCTGCTCCTGCGCGTGCCCGCAGGCCAGCCCAGCTCCCCGGCCCGCTCAGCGGCCTGCCTCCGCCCTCGCTCCCGTGCGCTCCCGCGCGCTCCCGACCGGGACAGGCCTCGCACGCCGCGTGCCTCGCCTCGCCTGTCCCGCTCGCCCGCGCTGCCTCGCCTCTAAGCCCCGAGCGGGAAGAGCCCCAGTGCTCACCCGCACTCGCCTCTCCCTCACTCTCTCGCTCTCGCGCGCTCCCGCCGCTCCCGCCGTGCCCTCGCCGAGCTCCCGCCGCCGTTCTCGCCACTCCGCTCCGCATACAACGCCTCCACCTCGCCACGCTCCCGCCTCGGCTCCCTGCTACCTCGATGAGCCCCGTTTCCCCTCGGTAAGCATAGGAGACACCGGCGTAGAGCTCGCCGCCATGGCGGAGCTCGCCGCTGAGGCCTCCTCCGTCGACCTACCACCTCGGCTCCCTCATAACCCCGATTAGCTAGGGCACCCTATCCCCCTTCGCCTCTCGCAGCTCCTCGGCCATCTCCCGCCCCTCGCCGTGGCCGGATTAGCGCAGCGTAACGCCCGCCGCGCCGCCGTGCCGCCATTGGTGCCGGCGAGCTGCTCCGCTTACCTCTCCGCTACCCCTATCGACTCACCGTGCAACGGGGAGCAAGCCAGTACCCTGGCCGCCACCGGAGGTCACGCCGGCGGCGAGAAATCGTCGGTGGTCCACCGGCTCTGCCCCGGTGGACCGGCCTGCAGCCCTGGCCCGTGCGTCAGCGACTCGGGTCCAGTAGACCGAGTCCAGGGACAGCGCGGCAGCGGCGGTTTTCGTTTTCTTTTTCAAAAATGAATTTCTAGAAATTGTTTAATTGCTTGTTTAATTCATATCTGGCTCATTTTTTATCCTAAAATCATGAAATAAATTTTTTTTGTAGCTTATGAGTATATATACAGTTTAAAAATATTGCATGAATTTTTGTGATACTTTTTCTGTAGTGCTTTAATTTATTTCCTATTCTGCAGCTAATTGGATAAATGCATAATTAATTTTTGGTAACTCCGAAAAATGGGATTCCAATTTTCATAGCTTTCTCATGTGATGTGTTAGCTATGAAAAAGTTATGGATTCCATGTTCTATCGAATAAAAGTTATGAGATTTAAAATGAGTTAAATGCTTTATCTTGTATGACTTTTAATAAATAAATTATGGATAGATAATGATTGATAATTTTTTAGGCTATTCTTGTGTTATTAAGTACCTAAGAAAAATTCTAAATTTGTTATTTAACACATTTCATAATACAAAGTATTTTAAAATGCCTTTTTGGCTATGCTTTTGTTATTTTTGTGTAGGCTGTTATATTTATCCAAATGCTCTAAAATTTTTATGACAGTAGATATACAATAAGAGTAGGTCTCTGTAATTTCGATAGATTTTTCTAAGCATTAGATGTATGGGTTGCTGTTATAAGCCTTGTTTAATTAGCATAAAATGATAACCATGCAATGATAAGTAAACAAGATTTAAAAGTAATTATTGGGGTTAATCATGTAACTTGCTGGTTGATAAATGTTAGTAACAGTAGAAGAGAATGCAGTAGATGACATGTATTTTTGGTATATGTTCTTGGATGATATTGACTACCTTGTAAAATAATTAAACAGTTGTTTCTAAATAAATTCATCAGAGCCCTACACCAGTTACATCTGCATCAGGTGCATCATTGCTCATACACTTGCATCACTCAATTAGATGCACAAGTCTTATAATTTTTACTGCATATGCACCATACAGGATCGCAGGAGGAAACACCGACACTCGTGCCGGAGGAGCAGGTCTCGTAGGAAGCTCCAGCACAGGAGGTGCACCTGGACGTAGATCCCGAAGAAGAGCTTCAAGAGTGCCCAGATCACCAGCCTTGCTCCTTTGAGAAAGGCAAGCCCGAAGCATTATAAGTCTCCTATCTTTTATAATTGCAATATTAAGTTATTATATTGATTGATGTGTTAAGTTATAAGAGTTGAGTGATACCGTTCCTGCACTATATTCCTTGTTATTCTCTATCCATATATCCTTGTCACCCTGTTATACTAGTATGAGTCATATGCTTAGCACTGCTTAGATAAGTCAAAGGTCGGTGATTTCCTTTTTACGTATCACCCTATGTGACACACCGATGGTTTTGAAAGTATATCATAACTTGGTGAGGCAACCAAAGACAGTTGAACGGGAAAATTGTCCGGACGGAGGATAGTGGCAACATCCATGCGAGCTGTGCGTCGTGGGCCATTATTCTTCGGACGTGTCCACTTAAGGGCCGATCGTGTGGCGTCCCTCTTGTCATGTTGAACGTAGTCTCACACTTAGCTAGCCGAATAACTCGTTTCGACCGCGAAGCTAGGATATCTTTTCGGGCAGGACCGAGATGCACATGCGCTGTGTTGGAGCAGTAGAGGGACCGATGGCCAACGACCGGTATGCCGGCAATACCGGATGCCACTAGCAGTCGGGTACCCCGGGCTCGTGGCGGTTGCGACTTGGTCCGGGACTTCAGAAAGTATCTCTAGTGATCTAAGCGACCCTAACGAGGGAAGCAGGGTTGTGTGTGGAAAATAAACCTCCAGCTGGATAGGAATTCGATTCGAATCGCGGTCTCTCCTCGTTAGTGAGAATGACCAGAAGGGTGAACTGGTTACCATTGTTTGCTAATCAAGTGTATACTTAGTATAGGTGCTAATTTAGTCGGCAGGTTATGATTACGAAAATCCGGCTAACTGACAATGGAATTATCCTTGTTAGTGACACATTTCCTAAACACGCATCACCAATGATTCACTATCAGTATATGCCATTATCACATACGCAAGAAAAGTGACGTGTCATTTACGCAGTCACTGATAGCTGTCTAGACGCGTCACAGATAGCAGTTTCTGGCATAGTGCTAGTGCCTTACTGTATAAGCCTTGCATGATCTTTGGTGTCAATTATTTTAGTTTATGGCGGGTAAGTCTAGCTGAGTACCTTCTCGGACTCTGGGTTTTGTTTCCATTTTTGTTGCAGATGGACAGATGTACTATGGTACTGTATCAACTGTCTCTACCCCACGATGGACGACAACTAGGACCATGAGCTATGGTCACTTCTGATACATCTTATCTACTGCTTTTGTGGGTCTTGACCGGTACTGGCACTGTATCATATGGCTAACAGACAGTCGTCACGGTAGATGAACAGTGATATGGGTGGTAGAAACGGAGAGCCACTGTTCATGAACAGTTGCAATCACCACGTTTAAAGGTTCTTATAGATCGGAAGAGAGTATTGATATATACTTCTTAATTAGGAAGTATGTGTGCATGCAATCTTAGAAAAGAGTATGTGTGCATACTTTTTAATGGAAAATAATACATGGTCTAGGTTTGTGCAAAAGATTGAGCTGGTTCACGTTCACGATATCGCCAGTTCCTCCGGTATGTCGTTGTCGATGATCATCTTCCTCACAGCCGCCTAGTTTCTCTCACCGCGAATCTCTGTATGCACATCTACCAAAGAATTTTGTGCAAAAGACACTGTTTAATTTTGAATCAGAAGGAGTCCATTATCACCAGAAAGAATTGGGAAATAATCGGATCTGTAGTTATTACGTACTCCCTTCGTCTCAAAAAAAATTGACGCTATGGGATACGTATAGATTAAACTTTCTTAACTTTAACTAAGTTTATAAAAAATACGTGTTACATTTATATCTCCTAATAAATTTGTTAAAAAACGAGACTTAAAGATCTTTCCGATGATATTAATTACTTAGTATAATTATTTATATATTTTAATATATAATTGCTGGTATTTTGAAAACATATCATTCTCGGGAAGCGAGAATAACATCTATTTTAGGACGGAGGGAATAGACTATATATAGCCCGCCGCCGGGCTATGAGGCCGACCCGAAAAAAAATCTGCTCAATCCGTTACAGCTGCACGGACCCAAAAAAACAACTCACGGAGGTAGCATGATGCAGTGTATAAGTGGATGTAGTTACACACCGAAGTAAAAAGGAATTTCCATGCATGTGATGATTAATCTAGGCTCCGTTTGGACCTTTGAAATTATATTTATTCTAATAATTATAGTTAGTCATACAACGGAAATACTATTGCTAGCAATAGAAGGGAGATATAATTATAGTTTTAGAGTAAAAATATAGCATGGTGATTTATAGAATTAATTTCCATCTTCCACCCTATAAATTTGAGATAGGTTTATATGTGAACTTTGAAAAGTGTTGGAATATCAAATTCCAAAATAAATAGCCTAAGTTATAATTAAAGTAGATTTCAATTCCTCAAATGAAAGGATCCAAACGGCTCCTAGAATATCCATGTGTTTTAAATTATAAGCCATTTCAGTTTTTTACGTAAATTGAGTTTTTCTAACATTGACTATATCTAAAGTATCGGGCAATTGTACTTTCTGAGTATATGTACTGAATATTGTTTGGTATTGTTAACATTTTGAATTTGGACAAAACAAATAAGAATCAAAATTTGAAACACATAGAGTTTGATATAATTAGGTCAGTTTCAGTGGAGAGTTTTATAGTGTTGTTTGAAACACACAATCTCAATGGAAAGTTACATTCTATAGTTTTGTAGATATTTAATTTTATGACTCAAAAAGTTAGTAATCGTGACAATAGAGTTTCATCTTTTCTTTAAAACATTGCCACATTTGACCATCCTCAATGTTCATTTCATATCCCAGTTTTTAGTGCTCTCATATGTTGGAAACAGTGTTGAAGAGTTTATTTCCTTGAAACTCTCTACTCTTATAAAACTTTTATCATCTCTTTATTTATAAATATAGTGTCATGTCAGCATATTTAATGTTTAGACAAGAGACTGATTTCGTCAGTGGGCTATTGTACTTTCACTGTAGAAAAAAGATAATGAACACCATGGAATTTATGCCAGAGTAGCGAGTCATAGTAGTGTAGCATTTGAAGAAGCTACTTCCGTTGACCTGCCATTATATGTTGAAGGTAATATTAGATTTCTCCTCGCTGAGTTCTTGTTGGGAAGCTTGATTGCTTGAATAACCCTATTTGATCTTGGTCAACTTGGCGACAACATTACTCATTCTCATCCTTTGGCTAGGCGAGTTGCTGGAGCATACTAATCCCATCTCAAATATTTGTACAAGAAAGCTATTCAGGGTAACTGAAGAAGAAGCCTGCAGCACGTTATTAGTATTTTGATGAGAACCATGCATCTCTAGCAATCTGTTGTCCACAATATCTTCAATCATCGATGGAAGTGCTTGTTGAACCCATTGCCTAATGTCAAGTTCTACTGCAAACAAGGGATCTGTTGGGTTTTTTCCGACTGAAAAGACCTCTATAGTAGCATTATTCCATAAGCCCTGTTTGTTTCCTCCGGCGCTAAAGTTTAGCCCTGCCACATTAAATGTTTGGACATCAATTCGAGTATTAAATATAGATTACTTACAAATCCTATTACACAGATTGGGGCTAATTTATTAGATGAATCTATTAAGTCTAATTAGTCTATGATATGATAATGTGGTGCTACAGTAAATATTTGCTAATGATAGATTAATTAGTCTTAATATTTTTGTCTCGCTAATTAGTCCGCTCCCGTATAATTAGTTTTATAATTAACTCATATTTAGTCATCTTAGTTACCATCTAAACATTCGATGTAACCCAGACTAAATTTTAGCCCCCAGATCCAAACATCCCCTAAAGGCATCACTCTTCCGGGATGCTTTTCCTGAAAATCCATATTCTGGACGGAAAGTTTTGAAGCAAGTCAGTTAGACACTAAAATTCATTAATTATTAAGCTTCAGATAAAATGACAAGTGTAGGTACCTGGGGCCATGTATCCAATTGTTCCAGGCATACTTGCAGTGGCAATGGATTTTCCATCAACATTTAGCAGTTTTGCAATGCCAAAGTCAGACACATGTGCTGTCATATCTGTGTCAAATAGCATATTGCTTGGCTTCAAGTCACAATGTAGAACTAACTCATGGTGTTGATGATGCAGATACTCCAGCGCCAGTGCCACATCCAGCATAACATCCAACCTTTAAAGAAATCCCAAACATGGCATGCTATCAGAGTGCAGGTATGCCTCTAAGTTACCATTAGGCATGTACGGAAGGATTATTGATTTGAATTCTTGATTTGAGCAGGTGCTAAGTATCCTTATCAAGTTTCGGTGGCGAGCCATGCGTAGAACTCGACACTCAGCCTCAAAACTTCTCATAGTATGCTCCAATTCCATGTTAAAGACTTCTATAGCAACGACCAAACCACCGCTCAGTTGGCCTCTGAATACTTTGCTGAAGCTTCCATGTCCCAATAAATTTTCTTCACTGAAATTATTAGTGGCTTGAACAATCGCATAGTAAGATATCAGCATATGTTGTATGCTAGGATCAGGCATCATTGTAGTGGGGAAGGTGTTTCTTCTCTTCTCAGCTCATCTTTCTTCCTGTAAGTCGAGTAAATGCAAGCAATTGCTGCTAGAAAAGCTATTGAGATGGCAGGGAGTCCAAATTTCAGTAATCTCCTATTTGTTGAGTGATGACTATCTGAACAAGGTGAAAATCCTAGACGTGGAGCACCACAGAGTCCAGCATTTCCCATCAAGGATTTCAGAGTGATGTTTGAGAAAATACCTTGAGATGGAATTTGACCTTTTAGTTTATTAAATGATATGTTGAAACTTTTGATGTTGTTGAGATTTGCGAAGTACTCTGGAATGGTACCGGAGAGACTGTTTGATGATAAGTCCAAGGTTTTCAGGCCAAATAATTTTTCAAACGTTCACTTGTCACATTACCTCTCTTGGCTTTGTTGTGGCAAAGTTAGACACCTCTCGGTTTTGCACCTCACACTCATTTAATTATGTCCAAATGAAATATTTTTTCTCTTTATATTATACATAATCGAATTTAAAATGAGTATTTAGGAGTCTAAATGAATTTAAATGAAAATATCGTCAATTATAAAGGTGTATAACTTTTCAAGGTCTATAACTTTTGTTTTTGCTATTTCTTTATCTGAAATCGTTTAAAAAATTTAAATTTCAAACGTGAGAAATTAAATTCAAACGATTGGGTGCCTGGTGGTCTCTTTATAGGTTAACAAAAAAATTATTTATAATGCTTCACATTTTTAAATACCAAGTCTCAAAAAACCTGGGCCCACCACTCAGGATGTGCACGTGCTCATGTGATGGCGCTTTAAGTGTTAATTAATACTGATAAGTATTTTTTTTTTGAAATCTTGGAAAGTGCTAGTGAAGTTTGACTTCTTAGGACAAAGACAAACCAAAGTAACTTAAAATTCATAATGGAGTGAACCGAGATAGATAGATAGATACATGTTACACATCATTTTCTTTGGTATTATTTAGTAGAGAAGAAAACCGGACATACATGACAATGCTCGATGCACAAAGCTAGATAAATGCAGGAAGTAACGACGATACACTTCTTGGTGGTATGCCAGCAGAGTCACGGACGGCAGGTCGTGCAGTGCTTTGCTCTGTTTATTTACCAAAAATGAATGCACGAATCCCTACAAGGTCCTTCCTGCCACGCTCTGTTTCGACAAAAGAAGAGGGCACTAGCGTTGCTCGGGCCTAGAGCCCTAGACTACTTCCTACACTCTAGGCCTGCGAAGCAGAAATTGGGCCTACCAGTCCAGTGCTCGGTCCTCTCTGGCAGCCCAGTCGCTTCTCCAACTTGTAGCCCAGCCAATCAATATGACTTGCCCAAAACTCTTCTTGGCATGACCAGGTATCGTGACAACCCTGTGCTTCTTTTTACTTGTTGTGTCGATCGTGTCGTGCAGCATTCAGGTCTTATAAGGTTTGTTCAGTTTCTGAAATTGTCTTGATCTTTTATTTCTCATTCGGACCAGTATTGCCCTAAAGTTTCTTGACTGCATCTATAGAATAATCATTTTGCACGTAAGTGTCTTCTGGGCATATCAGACCATGAATTGAGCGGGCTCCTCGTGCTTGGCACGGTCGCTTCACTTGTCACATGACCTCTCTTGGCTTTATTGAGCCAAAGACGGACATCTCTCGGTCTTGCACCTCATACTCACTTGTATCCAAATGAGATATTGTTTCTCCTTATATTATATCTTACTATTACTAATTGGAGGCCCCAATGAAAGCTCCACATTAATCCTCGTGAAATACTCTAGAAAAATAGATAAATGCTAGAAATTCTCACAAAAATCAGAAACATCGGCCATCGATCCAAAGCCTCAAACAATGATAGCCATTCGATCTATTCCATTTTCTTAAAATTAAAATAACCCCCTAAATATACATATAAATTACCCACCATGCCATTATGAAAATATAATATAAATTTCTTTAGTAAAACTAGATATCTATCCAGATTTTACACGTTGAAAAATATTCTACGTAAAACCTACTGCCGCCGGTGCCTCTTTTAGCTCTCTCTCCCTCGCGCGTGCTGTATCCTGTTGCCGCCGCCGCCTCCTCCTCACCTGCAATCACACGGAATTCTCAATCCACAAAAAAAAAGAAGTCGCAACATTGCATGGCTCGCTATTCCTTCCAATCGACGGCATCAACGCAACACAGGCTTTCCTACAGTAGTTGCATGAAGTCCGGACTCCGAACCCTTTCCTTTCGGATCTTCTATATATGGAGTAGTTGGAATCTAATGGTTACTCGGTCTTCTATTGTGGATCTCAAAGAGGTGATGTATGTATGTTCCACTACCGCAACATCCATTGACAAGCTGAGTAACGTAACTGTGGCAGAACCTGACGTCCGTCCTTCGTCAGCATTGTTTTGATCAGTAGATGCATATGGATCAAGCTTCAGTGCAAAAAGTTCATCTCAGATGCCGTATGGGCATCCGTCAACAAGAACCTACATAGACACGCATGGACCGGCCATGAATGAGAGTATCGAGCTGCACGTACAATCACGCTCGCTTGCCCTGTCCTGTATCAATCATCGCCACCTACAAGAGATGACATGCATTCGGCGATAAATTAAAGAAGCCTTTCGGTGTACTAAAGCCTGAAGGGGTGATGCAGCATCCTGACTTCATACAGGTCAGACCACAATTCTGAATACGAAACCTTTTTCCAGCACCACTATTTAGTCTCTCTCTCTCTCTATAACGTAATTTTTATATATACTAAAGTATACACTTCACCTATCATAGTCAAAGTCAAATTCACTATAATTTTCACGATCAAACTAGAGATGACACAAGAAAAAGGTTATAGGGGAAGCTAGGCTACAAATTCTGCCATCATTGCTAATTGGTGGAATTCTACCTCTCAATAAAAAAATATATTTTCTCCATCCTAAATTGTAAGATATTCTCCTAAAATATTGGAGAGTTTGTCCAAACTTATTATGAGATATCTAAATAGCATCAAGTAACATCTTCCTATGTTTAAAATAACCACATATGCCATTAAAAACATGATCTAAAGTATATCTAAATTTGCATCAAATTACACATGTACTCTTATTATGAGACATTATTTATAAAACCCAATTTTTAACTTCTCAATTCTACATGTTAAAATTATCAACATCTTTGATTAAAAATTATTTAATTAAATAAACATAGAGAATGTATATGTTTCTATATTATCCACTTCCGTCAATATTAATATATTAAGATTTGACTAAAGTAAGCATACATGTCATGCCATCATGCATGAGGGATAAATATACATTATGTTTCATAAAAAAATATTTTCTAAACAACTCATATACTAATGATACTAAGAAACTGTTTAAAACTATATTATAGTAACCATGATGTATAATTTATATAGGTTGTTACTTAGATATATTTATACATGTTAACTAATGTTTGACACGTCTATATTGATAGCATCATGAGAAGTATGAGAGACTACTGGTGGCTATATTTTCCTAGCCCATTAAGATTGGTTTAGAGTAAAAATTGATCATTATACAACTTAAGTATCAAAATTCTCTTGAAGTTAGCACTAACTCCATCTGAGATGTAGCTTCAAGCTTTATCACTTATCTTAAGTGACGTGGTGCATGTTTGAAATGATTGGTTATGCTATTGTAGCAGCTAAGAACATAGTATAACCAAAAAACCTTAATTTTTGAAAGGACAAAAAGGAGAGTTAATAAAAGAACAATAAGCACAAGAGTTTCAACTTGGGGACAGAAAATATGTAGCGATCAATAAGAATAAATTTCAAAAAAAAAAGATTCATGTGATATGTGAAGCATATAAGGCCGCCATAGTCAATAGAAAGATTTAAATCTAATTGCTTATTTAAAATATATAGAGATGTTATACAAAGCAAAAATATGAATATGGATGATATTTATAAATTTGTAGAGTGCAAAAAAAATAATAATTACTAAGCTTATGATAATTGGATATAATATCTATTGTGTCAATTTTGTAGAAAATAGATAAAAATAAAAGAATAATTTAATATAAACAATTCTTTAGATGTATTAAAATTCTATTATGCATATTTGAAAATATCTATTAGGCCAATCTCAGTGTGTGTTTCATCATAGTTTTATTTGCATTGAATAAGTAGCCATATAATCATTTTCTATGATGTGGTAATATTTTAAGAAGAGAATGAAGAACTGAGTTTTATATAGTGATACCATTCTTTTATCATGGTTACTATGAAACCATAGAATGGATCTTTTCTTGAGTGGATGTTTCATCCTATTCTGTTTCAATGATAATATTGGGAACAATGACGTAAAAACTCTTCATTAAGCATGACTTTATATCTCTTAAAAATTCTAACCCGTGCGAGAGCACGGGTTGATGGACTAGTTCAATCAAATTTAAAATCAGTATTTAGGAGTCTAAATGAATTTAGACAAAAAATATTGTCAGTTACAAAGTTGTATAACTTTTTGATATCTACAACTTTCGTTTTTGTTGTTTTTATATCCGAAGTCGTTTAAAAATTCAAATTTCAAACAATTGGGTGCCCAGTGGTCTCTTTATACGGTTAACAAAAAAATTAGTTTATAGTGCTTCACATTTTGAATATCAAGTCTCGAAAATCCTAGGCCCACCACTCAGGATGTGCAGGTGCTCATGTGATGGCGCTTTAAGTGTTAATTAACACTGATAAGTATAACTTTTTTTTTTGAAATCTTGGAAAGTGCTAGTGAAGTTTGACTTTTTAGGACAAAGACAAACCAAAGTAACTTAAAATTCATAAGTGAACAGATAGATAGATAGATAGATAGATAGATAGATAGATAGATACACACCATTATGTTTCGTATTATTAAGTAGAGAAGAAAACCGAACATACATGACAATGCTCCATGCACAAAGCCCGATAAATGCAGGAAGTAATAACGACAATACACTCGATCATGGTATGCCAGCAGAGTCACGGATCGACGACAGGTCGTGCAGTGCTTTGCTGTTTATTTTAGTGATGAACTGGAGAACTGATCGATGATGGATGGATGGATGAAGATTAATCGCATGTGCGGCGTTTCTATTCGAACCAGGTGGACCAGGTGACGTGCACCGCCACACGTCCATTGTCTGCGTTGACCTCTTGGACGTCCGTCCCGGAGAGGCGTGGCTGGAACGTGACGGAGCCATCGGCGAGGTGGTCGTCAGCAAGGACAAGGTTCCTGTCCCACATATCGACGGTGACCCTCAGCACCGAGCTGAGCGGCACCGCCACGACATTCCTCAGCAGCGGGATAGCTTCCCCTCTCTTTACTCCAGTCGACTCGGTGTTCCCCGTAGCCACGAGCCTGATGACCACCGGCATGCCGTTCTCAATGTTGGTCGACGTGAGGACGGAGCCATAGACGTCCGGGACGTCCTCGCTGCTCTCCACCACACGGACCTCCACCGTGGCCACGGCGGCGTCGGTCATCACCGCGTAGTGGAGCTCGACGAGCCCGTTCTTGCCGGCGACATCCCTGCTGCGGACCACGTCGTACTCGTCGCTGGTGGCATCTAGTGGGTTCCACACCACCACCTCCTTGCTCACCTCGTCATCTGGAGACGGATCGAAATCATGGTCCATGAGGTCAAAACTGATGGCGAAACTGTCGTCGCCGGACACGGCTCTGCCGGGCCCCGTCAACTCGACCTGCTCGCCGGGGCTGATCGACTGGTTCTCGGACTTCTCCCTGCTGAAGAGCAGCTGTGAACCGGAGCTGTCTTCGATGGAGATCACCCCGTAGAGATCACCCGGATTCTCGCCGTCGATGTTCTTGACGATCACCTCGATCACCTCCACCAGCGTGATGCCAGCGACGGCGTGGTCCTCGTTGTCGTCGACGGACCGCTTCTGCCTCCTGCTGCCGGAATTGGAGATGAGCACCATACCCAGCGCTTGTGCCAGCTCGAAGGCGTTGTGCACTCCGAGGATTCTGCCGTACGATTCGAAGCGTTGAGCCATCACATCCGGGTCCTGCACGACGCTGTTGGCGACCGCCAGCAGGAGCTTGCATAGCTTACTCCAGCTCTTGATCAGAGTAACAAGTACGGAGCCGATCGGGTTGTCGTCGTCCAAACTCCGATCAGCGACGCCGTTCAGCCTGATGGACTCCACAAACCTTACAATTATCCTGAGCAGCCAAACTTTCAAATCCTTGTCCGCTGCTGTTCCGTCGTAAGCAGCCAGCGCATTGATGGCCTCCTCAACAGCGCCACGCCCGATTTGAACGTTCTTGTATTTATTTGATCCCGCCCGCGTATACATGCATTCATGTAGGATAATAAACGGTATAATAAATTCACCCGTATAGAACCAAAGAGTAAAGCACATAGTAAGGAGGTGCTATAATCTTATAAATTTGTATAACAATTATCGTAAATCAAAATAGATATAAAAGTTATTTTTGTAGCCAGGTATAGTGTATATATATATACTAGGCAACGACGTCCCACAATCTTATAGGGAAAATAAAGTACGGAGTAACTGTTGTATTACATCGATGTTGGATCCAGGATAACTAGGCTAGGAATTTTTTTTTGTTAAATCGAGGTCCTCGGCGTCGCGCGGGTAGGGGCGGGAGAAGCGTCATGCAGGCAGGCGGAAGGCGGACGTTCGTCCTCGGCGTGTTGCGGCAAGCACAGGGCATGGCGTTTGTCGTCAAGCTGTCGTCTCCTCCAGTCCTACGCTAGTCCTCAGCTGATCCTCTGCGGCGTGCGAGCAGGCGTCCTCGTCAACGTGCGAGCAGGCGGGGCAGGAAGAGATAAAATCGGAGTGGCAACTAACGACATTTCTGTACGCGCAGGGTTCAGACAGAAGGGTAGATGTTTCGGTGACAAAAGGTTGTGCGGGAAAGCTCTCCAAAGCAGTAGATATGTGTAAATGTAAATGAGTTTTCGACCATGTCCGCTTGTCAGACCAGCCATGGAGATTTGGGTGCATTGGATATGAGTTTAGAGTTGATTTAAGAGTCAAACACTAAGGTGGATAGGATTTGTTTAGGTGAGAGTATTTTCTAATTCCTTTCACTCTTTTATAGTATAGATATATATAAACGAAATACCTCATTTAATCCTAAGGTGTTGCCAGCGCCAGTGTAACTCTCGCTGACGCTGAGAAGAGTAGATCCCTCTATCACCGATCCATGGCCGTCATTGTGCCTGAGCTCAAACCACGTCCCAGCCTCGTTGCGGAAGCCAGCAACGTAGAGGTTGTCAGTTCGCAGCCTCACGGTAATGGTGTGTTCAGCGGTGCTCAGCTCCAGATTCATCCATTGATGTCCGTTGTCGTCCTGCGTTGGAAGTCTCATGGCATCCTGCATAACATACGGCAGGGTATCGTTTCGGAGCCTGATGCGCAAGTCATTGATGAATTCCCGGAAGCGCTGCATGTCGCTCGCCGACGAGAAATTGAATTTCACTGGCTCATCACCCATGTTGTTGCTGTGGCTGGTCGAGGTGATGTGAATCCTCGCGTGACCTTCAAAACAATCATGATGGAAATAAAAGTAATTCATTTTGTTCTGCATATATATGTCATGTTCATTCAGTTGTTTGAACTCTGAACATGTGAATTTAACCATTTGCGGTACAAAATTAAATTGTGGAAACCACACAGTAAACATTGTGGGGAGAATTTGTCAAAGGTACAACTACAACATCACACATCCGATAGTTGTGGATTGAGTTAGCTAATCATTATTTTTTTTAGTTTTAGATATATATCAAGCCCGCGCTACTGCCAAAACACAGGTAGTTGTTGCCCTATATATGAAACAAATAAAGCTTGACCACATGGAGCCTTTGAAGTGGAAGTAGCAGGACCGAAAAATATGAGAGCTAGACCAGAACCTTGTTGAGCCGGCTTGATAGCTCGTTCAAAATTAAAGCAGACTATAATAACTAAGGAAACAAAAAATCTCTAGAAAAATGTCTTGTTGGTTCACTATTCACTGTCACAAATAATTTCTCGATCGAATAGATCTGGGCCTAATCAACACCATGAATAAGTAGCTGGACTGAAAGGTCAAGAAAGAGAGATACCAACAAGGTCACTGACGACGACGAGCGCAGAGAAGACTGTGTAGTAGTTGGGTTTCTGTGCAGCTCCGCGGTGTGTAGAAAGGAGCCCGAGGGGTTCCGTTTTATAAAGAGACCAGGGGTTCAGCCAGGTTGCTCTTGTGGCCTGCAGGACGGAGGAGACGAAATTTGTTTTTGTAATTAAAGAAAATAAGAACCAACAATTCATAGAGCTACCTATTACACGCATTGTTGCTTCTGTCATTCCCCAGAAACCATACAACACCTCTTTTTTGACTGTTTCTATATCAAGTTCTTATGACGCGCAGTGCATATACTTTTTGGTCTTTCACCCCCGGATGATATAAATGACTATCGGGTACAAAGGTAAGGGGTACCCTAAACCCTTCGATAAATTAACGCTAAACATAACAACCATTTTTAAGACAGGGACCAGCCCACTGCTCAAGTTAGTAAGGAAAGACCCATCATGTGAAGGCCCCCTGCACTGGCTACGGCAGCAAGTCATGGGCCAGCCCACCTTGACGTCAAGAGACGGACCGAGGGTCGGACGAACGACCCTCCGGCTCCTACCTCGACACCGAAAGACGGATGAGGGGTCGAACGAACGACCCCCCCGGCCTCTACCTCGATCCCCCCGACTCCGTCTCTGCTCCGACCCTACCTCGACGAGCGACGGACCAGGGATCGAACGAACGACCTGCGAACGGGAGGCTCGATCAGCCCAACTGCTCCCGGCATGGGTCAAAGTAAAACCACCTAACGACATGGGCGCCCGCTGTCAAATCCACCAACTCTCCGTCAAGTCCCCGATTGCTGTCAACTGTGCCGCCACTGTCGCCACTACGCGAGTACGGACTCCAGCAGCACCCCTCGGAACGTGAACAGTACGGCCCTCGACGACGGCTTCGGGGATACGGCAGAGCCACGCAGGGCTCGACCCCTCCCTCCAACAACTCCGGTATGGGGCCCGTCCCATCCGCCCCATCTCGCTTCGGCTGTGGGATTCGTGCCCGTCTGCGGAAGCTGTGCCGCGACGTGCGGCGACGACTTCTACTACCATCACGACCGGGAGCGCTAGAAGGACGGAAAAACCATGCCAGCACAGTGTGTGTCGTCCCTTCGCTAACACTGTGCCGAGAACACGCCGCCCATGCAACAACAGTTAGGATCCTGTACCCTCGGACCTCCCCTTGTTCTATAAAAGGGGACGCCGAGGTAGAAGGAGGGGGATCGATCTCTGAGCTTACTCTCGCTGGGGACGAATCGATCCGGCGACCTCCGATTCTAGACTTCAGTTCTGATTTTCACACACTTCACACACCCCGCTGCTCGATCGACCCCTCGAGCAGCCAACCCGCTAGCCTTAGGCCGCAGCTCCTCTGAGCAAACCCGTGTAACTCAGCTTGTAGCCCCCCTGTACGAGCACGTTTGGGTGCGAGATAATACAAGTCATCCTCCCCCGCTGGACGTAGGGCCTTCTTTGCCCGAACCAGGATAAACCTTGTGTCCATCTTGCATCACGTCTGAGAGAGGGAGCACGCAATATACAAATTTACTAGTTGGTGGTCTTGATTCCCGGGTCATAACACCGACAGTTGGCGCGCCAGGTAGGGGGAATTGCGTGTCGATCAACTCCGAACTACTCTCTCAGATGGACTCCACCATCCCACCGTTTCCATTCACCGCCGTCGTCTGGTTCGGCAGTCTAGGGTTCGTATCCACGAGCCAGGGCCACTTCATAGTTTTTCCCTTCGCTCGTGGCCTGGACATCAGCAGCTCCGGTACGCCGAGGCCAGCAAGGATCAGGCGACGATCCCTCCGCTTGCGCCTCTGGCCTGCGATCAGGAGGAGGCGCGAGCGACTCCGACGCGCTCGTCGTCGTGCGGGTTCCGAGATGCCGGATGCCATTCCCCCGGTCCCGGCTGGCGACACAGCCCCTCCTCTCGGGGTCCTGTTTGACCCATGCTTGAGGGCCGAGGGCGGGCGCCCCTCTGAGTAGGACTTTGGCTCTACCATATCGTCGTCCCCGGAGGCTCCCGTGGCCTCTCCGACACACTCGACCCCGTCACCACCGCGTGACCCATTCCCGTACGGGCTCCGCGACAGTGCAGGGCTCTCTTCTGCCCTCGCAGGATTGCAGATACATACACGTAGCGGGTCTCCAGGGACTCCGCCGCGTGCAACGACCGACCCCGTCACCACCTCTTCACCGGGCGAGCCAGGACTACCCCGTACATGGGGCACGTTATGGCGGCGCCTGGCGGAGGAGCGCAGGGGGTCCTTCCCCCAATTCTACCACGTCGACCCCGACTCGGACTCTCCCGACGAGAGTTACGATTCCACCCGGGAATGCTTCCACCTCGACGAGCAAGCCGACCCGCAGGACAACGTCGACGACACCGCGGCCACCGAAGAAGGAGGAGGGGCCAATGCTACACCAGCTCGAGATGCCAACCCCCCGAGCCCTGATAGAGCCGATCCACCCCTAGACGTCCAGATTGCGCAAGTCCGAGAGCTTCTCAGCAAGCTCGAGGAGGAGCGCCTGCGACTTCAGCAACTCGAGCACGCCCTCGAGCGGGATCGAGGGCGCCCGCAGGGTGGAGGAGCTCGCGAGCGGGCCTAGGAAGTCCACCGGCAGATCGTCGAGGAGGGGCTCGTCGAACCCCGAGTCTTCAACCGCGCCAGCCAGAATGTCGTAGCGGCCGCGATGCGGCTCCGCGACATGCTGGCGCCATCGACCCCCCAAGCACGGCGTATCAGGGACGAAATCCAGGGGCTTCTCCAAACTGCGGCCGTGCAACAGGCGGAGAGCTCGTCCTCGAGGCATCGAGGGGCTGCCTCTGAGCGACAAGCAGTGCCCCCTCGACAAAATCAAGAGGTATCCGTCCACCAGAACAAGGCACCCCAGGGCCAAGTCGAGCGACGACCGGTTCAGGAACGCCTCGTCGACGATCGACCCCCTCGGGTGAACAATCGACCCCGGTACGGCGACGCCGAGACCCGAGGCTACAGCGCTCACCGAGGTGGGCGCTACGACAGCGACGAAGACCGATGTCGGTCTCCGGAGCCACCGGGGCCCCGAGTCTTCGGCAGAACCATCCGGCGGACCCCCCCTGCCCGTCCGCTTCCGTCCACCCACCAGCCTGGTCAAGTACAACGGCGAAACCAAGCCAGAGCTCTGGCTTGCCGACTTCAGGCTGGCGTGTCAGCTGGGGGGAGCCGACAATGATCACGTCATCATTCGGCAACTCCCACTGTTCCTCTCCGACACCGCTCGAAGATGGCTCGAGGAGCTGCCCCCGGAATTGATCCAAGACTGGCCCGACCTGGTCAGGATCTTCGAGGGCAACTTCAAAGGCACCTACGAGCGACCGGGCAACCCCTGGGACCTCCGCAGCTGCAAGCAGAGGCCAGGGGAGACCCTCTGCGCGTTCACCCGCCGATTCTTGAGGCAGCGCACCACACTGACCCACATCTCCGACCATGAGGTCATTACGGCGTTCATCGCCGGAACGACCTGCAAGGAGTTGGTGCTGGAGCTGGGGCGAAACACCCCCAAGACCGCCAACGAGCTCATGGACATCATCGTCAACTACGCAGCTGGCGAAGAGGCCGTTGGCGCGTTCTTCCAGATACCTCCAGAGAAGGGGAAAGGCAAGGCGGATGAGCTCGGGGGCTCAAACAACGAGCCCAAGAAGAACAATGGGCCCAGAAAGAATAACGACGGCAACGACGACAGGAAGAAGAAGAAGAAGAAGAAGAACCAACCGGGCCGACGCAACGTCGAGCCCAACGTTGAGCACAACGACGAGCCCGACGACCTTGTCGCTGCGGCAGACAAGAAGAGGCCTCGAGGGCCCCCTCCCGACGGGGGCATCTTCGATAAGATGCTGAAGGAGCCTTGTCCCTACCATATGGGGCTGGCCAACCATCGTCTCGAGGATTGTCGCATGCTTCGAAAGCATTTCATCCCTCCTGGCCTCAGGAGAGACGACGGCAAAGAGGACCCGCCCTGTGACGTCCACGTCAGGGTGATGTCAAAAAAGGAGGCTTCCCCGAAGTCCACCACTGCTACATGATCTACGGGGGACCCTCAACTCGCCTCACCACACGCCAGCGCAAGAGGGAGCGTCGAGAGGTTTTCTCCGTTCGAGCCCAGGCTCCGCGGTACCTCGACTGGTCCCACACGCCGATCACCTTCGATCAGGACGACCACCCCGAGCACATCCCCAACGCAAGGGTCTACCCGCTCATCGTCGACCCGATCATCCTCAACACCTGCCTCACAAAGGTGCTCATGGATGGGGGGAGCAGCCTCAACGTCATCTACGCCGATACCCTCGACTTTCTGGGAATCCCGAGGACCATGCTCCTGCCCAGCGCGGGGGAGGGGGGTTCCATGGGATCGTCCCAGGGAAGAAGGCACTCCCGATCGGCCGCATCAAGCTACCGGTCTGCTTCGGCGTCCCCTCGAACTTCCGAAAGGAAGAGCTGACCTTCGAGGTGGTTGCGTTCCGAGGCACCTACCACGCCATCATCGGGTGACTGGGATACGCCAAGTTCATGGCAGTCCCGAACTACACCTATCTCAAGCTCAAGATGTCGGGGCCCTCGGGGGTCATCACCGTCGACACCTCCTACAAGCACGCGTACGACTGCAACGTCGAGTGCGTGGAAAAAGCCGAAGCCCTCGAGGATTCGGCCATCCTCGTGGCCCTCGAAGACTTGTCCGGAGAGATCCCCGACCCCAAGCGACATGCTGGCAACTTCAAGCCGGCGGAAGATACCAAGACCGTCCCGCTCGACCCCGGCCTTGCGGATGGGAAGGTGCTAACGATCAGCGCCACCCTCGAGCCCAAATAGGAAGCAGTGCTCGTCGACTTTCTCCGTGCGAATGCCGATGTGTTTGCATGGAGTCCCTCGGATATGCCGGGCATTCCGAGGGAGGTCGCCGAGCACTCCTTGGACATCCGAGCCGGGTCCAAACCGGTGAAGCAACGCCTGTGCCGCTTCGACGAGGAGAAGCGCAGGATCATCGGGGAGGAGGTCGTTAAGCTTTTGAAGGCCGGATTCATCAAGGAGGTGCATCATCCCGAGTGGTTAGCAAATCCCGTACTTGTAAAGAAAAAGAATGGGAAGGATAGGATGTGTGTAGACTACACTAGTTTGAATAATGCATGTTCCAAAGTTCCTTTTCCTTTACCACGTATCGATCAAATAGTAGGTTCCACTGCGGGATGCGAAACTCTCTGCTTCCTTGATGCGTATTCTGGCTACCACCAAATAAAAATGAAGGAGTCCGATTAGCTCGCGACTTCCTTCATCACGCCCTTCGGCATGTTTTGCTACCTCACCATGCCCTTCGGTTTGCGAAACGCCGGGGCCACCTACCAGCGATGCATGCTCCACGTCTTCGGAAAACACATAGGGCTGACCGTCGAGGCCTACGTCAACGACATCGTGGTCAAGTCCAAGACAGTCGGAAACCTGGTCGGAGACCTCGAGATCGCATTTGGGTGCCTCCGGGTGAATCGCATAAAGCTAAACCCTGAGAAGTGTGTCTTCGGGGTCCCTCGAGGCATGCTCTTAGGGTATATAGTTTCCCAACGCGGAATCGAGTCCAATCCCGAGAAGGTAACCGCCATCACGAGGATGGGCCCGATCAACGACCTCAAGAGCGTGCAAAGGGTCACGGGGTGTCTCGTCGCCCTTAGCCGGTTCATCTCGAGGCTCGGAGAGAAGGCCCTACCCCTTTACCGCCTCCTGAAGAAGACGGAACACTTCGCGTGGACCGCCGAAGCCGAGGAATCGCTCTCGAAGCTCAAGGCCTTGCTCACCTCACCCCCGGTCTTGGTACCCCCGAGTCCGGCCGAGCCCCTCTTGCTCTACGTCGCAGCAACTACCCAGGTAGTCAGCGCGGTCGTAGTAGTCGAGAGGGAGGAGGAAGGACACGCCCTGCCGGTTCAGAGGCCTGTCTACTTCGTGAGCGAGGTGCTTTCCGAGACCAAGACGAGGTACCCCCACATCCAGAAGCTGTTGTACGCGATCGTCCTCACTCGGCGTAAGCTCCAGCACTATTTCCTGGGCCACCCGGTCACTGTGGTTTCATCTTTCCCCCTCGGAGAGATAATCCAGAACCGGGAGGCGTCTGGAAGGATCGCCAAGTGGTTGGCCGAGCTCATGGGGGAAACCCTCTCCTATGCCCCTCAGAAGGCTATCAAGTCTCAGGTACTAGCAGATTTCGTTGCAGAATGGACCGACACCCAACTACCCCCAGCGCAGGTTCAGAACGAGCACTGGACTATGTACTTTGACGGATCGTTGATGAAGACGGGGGCAGGCGCCGGATTGGTGTTCATATCACCCTCAGGGGTTCACATGCGCTACGTCATCCGGCTCCACTTCCCCGCCTCCAACAACGTCACCGAGTACGAGGCCCTCGTCAACGGCCTGTGCATCGCCATCGAGCTCGGGGTTCGACGCCTCCACGTGCGAGGGGACTCGCAGTTGGTGATCGACCAAGTAATGAAAGATTCGAGCTGCCACGACCCCAAGATGGAAGCCTACTGCAAGGAGGTCAGAAAACTCAAGGACAAATTCTACGGCCTCGAGCTCAACCACGTCGCCCGTCGGTACAACGAAGCTGCCGATGAGCTGGCCAAAATCGCGTCTACTCGAGGCACGGTCCCTCCCGACATCTTCTCGAGGGATCTTCACAAGCCGTCCGTCGACCCGGACTCGGGGGCTCCCGCCCTCGAGCAAGGGGTCGATCCACCCCCCTCGACTGATCCCCCCTCGAGCGGGGAAGAGGTCATGGAGATCGACGAGGCTACCGCTGCACCAACCCCTCCGACGGATTGGCGCGCACCCTACCTTGAGTACCTGACACGGGGCGAACTCCCAGAGGACTGCACGGAAGCCCGTCGTGTAGCTCGACGTGCCAAAACCTACGTCTTGTATGGGGACGACCGCGAGCTATATCGACGTAGCCCGTCGGGTGTACTTCAACGCTGCCTCACCCTTGAGGAGGGGAGGGCATTGCTGAAGGATCTACACTCGGGGGCTTGTGGCCACCACGCAGCGCCGAGAATGCTGGTAGGAAGTGCCCTTCGACAAGGCTTCTACTGGCCGACGGCCGTCACCGACGCCACCAAACTCGTTCGATCCTGCAAGGGATGCCAATTCTACGCCAGGCAGACCCACCTACCCGCCCAAGCTCTTCAGATGATACCCATAACTTGGCCTTTCGCAGTATGGGGGCTCGACATGGTTGCCCCCCTGAAAAGAACCAAGGGTGGCCACACTCACCTCCTCATGGCTATCGACAAGTTCTCGAAGTGGATCGAGGCTCGACCCATCACCAACATCCAGTCTCGACAAGTCGTGCTATTCTTCATCGACATCATCCACCGCTTCGGGATCCCCAACGTCATCATCACTGACAACGACACGCAATTCACCGGCCAAAAGTTCCTGGACTTCTGTGACCATCACCACATCAGGGTGAATTGGTCCAGAGTCGCCCACCCTCGAACTAACGGTCAGGTCGAGCGTGCCAATGGTATGGTTTTGCAGGGCCTCAAGCCAAGGATTTTCGATCGGCTGAACAGGCATGGCAGGAGATGGGTCGACGAGCTGCCCGCTGTGCTATGGAGTCTCCGAACGACACCAAGTCGAGCCACGGGGTTCTCTCCGTTCTTCTTGGTCTACGGGTCCAAGGCCATCCTCCCCACTGACCTCGAGTACGGGTCCCCTCGACTGAAAGCCTACAGCGAGCAAGCCAACACAGTAGCCCAAGAGGACTCCCTCGACTAGCTCGAGGAAGCCCGTGATATGGCCCTCTTCAAATCGGCAAAGTATCAGCAGACGCTGCGACGCTACCACGACAAAAACGTGCGCAAAAGGGACCTCAACGTCGGCGACAAAGCAACAAGGGGTGTCACAAGTTGGCGCCACCTTGGGAGGGACCCTTCATCGTGGCGGAGGTGCTGAAGCCCGGCACTTACAAGCTGAAGAACGAGAAGGGCGAGATCTTCACCAACGCGTGGAACATCGAACAGCTACGTCGCTTCTATCCCTGAGGCCTCGACGCCTTGTACATTTTCGCATTTATGTACAAATCCTCGAATGAATAAAATGTTCTCGAAACACATTTCACATTCGTTCGTAGCTCAAAAGTAGCCTCGACTTTGCCCTCGGGGGCTAACAGGGCGGGCACCCCCCTCCTAAGTCCCCGAAAAACTCAAACGTTTTTTCGAAACTTGGCTCTCCCTCTCGATCTTGCCCTCGAGTACGCTTCGTAGCTAAGTAGAGGCATCTCGAACTCCCTAAGGGTCGTGGGTGTCATCGAGCCAGGGACTCTCCTACGCCCCAGGGCTACGGTATCCCCGCTCGCTCCCCCCCTTCCAGGGATACGAGCGTGCGTCGAACACTTAGTTCACAAGCGCCGACTCAGGCAAAGAAAAACAGAGAGAGCTCGAGAAGTAGAAATAACGTTTCACACCCGTCTACAACACTGAGGTAGCCTCGACTTTGCCCCAGCAAAGTCGAGCCTCCCTCGGGGGCTAACAGGGGGGGCCACCCCCTCCCAAGTCCCCGAAAAACTCAAACATTTTTTCGAAACTCGACTCTCCCTCTCGACCTTTGCCTCGAGTACGCTTCATAACTAAGTAAAGGCGCCTCGAACTCCCTAAGGGTCGCGGGTGTCGTCGAGCCAGGGACTCTCCTACGCCCCAGGGCTACGGTATCCCCGCTTGCTCCCGCCCCCCCTTCCAGGGATACGAGCGTGCGTCGAACACTCAGTTCACAAGCGTCGACTCAGACAAAGAAAAGCAGGGAGAGCTCGAGAAACGAAAATAACAATGTGCATCTCGATCAAAATGCATTAGATGTAAGAAGCCCTCGGGGGCTTGGCATTGTATCAGTACAAAAGCCTAACTATTACATGGACCTTCCTGTCCAGATATGGCTCGCAGGCCTGGGACTCCTCATCGAGGGGGTCGCCGTCCTCAAGAAGCAATGCAGGAAGTTGGGCATCACGCGTTGGCCACATCGGAAGGTGAAGAGTCTGCAAAAGCTCATCGACACCATCCGAGGGCTACTCGGCGCCATCTCCGTCCGCCGAGGGGATCACCTCGGGCTCGAAGAGCTTCGTCAGCTCGCCTCCGGGCACCTCCGCAAGATCCATCAACTTCTGGCACCTCGCGTCGTTCTCTTCATCGGTCAGCCTCGGGTCGGTGGCAAACCCGTTGACGACGATGTCGAGGTCATAATTGTAGGCCGAGTTGACGACCGCGAGGGCTTGCTTCACGCCCACATGCAGGGCGGCACGGACGTGCTCTGTCACCTCCTGCGTCATGGAGTAGAAGCGGCGCGGCAGGGAGTCCCCTCGAGCGTCACCCTCGACCTCCGGCTCTGGCTTGACCGAGAGGTCGTCGCAGAAGGTGTTGATGATGCCCGAGAGCCTCGCGTTGAGGTTCGCCTCAGTCCCAAGGAGGCCCTGAAGACTGTTCAGATCCTCGTGGGCGCGTGCCTTATCCATTGCAAGCTCTGCCAAAGCAAGCACACAATACGTTCAGAACCCAAAAGAGCAGGAAGAGGGTCGAGGCAGGGCAGATTCTGCAACACCCTCGAGACACTCACCTTGGGCATGCGCCTCTAGAGTGGCGTAGCTCTGCTCGGTCTCCTTGAGCTGACGGCGGACGTCGATAAGGTCAGAGGCCTGACCCCTGACCTTAGCCTCGAGGCCCTCGACGGTCTTGCCTGCGTCATCAAGGGCCCTCTTCTGGTTCATCGCCACCACGCCCAGGGAGGTCGCGCGGGTCCGAGCCTTCTCCTCCGAGGCGGCCAGTGTGTCGCGCTCGCGCGAGACAGCGTCGAGGTCTCCCCGGAGCCCTCGGATACCCTCCGTCGCCCGGGCCAACTCCTCCTTCAGCCGGGCGGCCTCCTCCTCGGCCTTGCGCTTGGCCTCGAGGGCAGCGTCCCGTTCCTACCCGACCGTGACGGTCGACTGAAGGGCGTCGTCGAGCCTCGACTGGGCCGAGGCCAAGGCCGCCCGGGCTTCCTCCTGTACGGCCGTATAGCCGGCCCTCGCGTAGGCGACCTTTGACTCGGCGTCCTCCCGAGCGGCTGTCGCCTCGGCCCTCGCCCGGGCGACCTCGTCCTCCGCCCTCTCCAGTGAGGCGCGAAGGGTCGGGAGTTGCTCCTGCGCTCGGAGGATGAACTGGGACTTCCCGTAGGACCTCACCCTCAGCAAATAGCAATCAGGCAATCCAAGCAAAATCTAAGGGAAAACGAAACCCACCTCCATCCCTCGACGTATGTCCATGGCGGCGACATTCGCGGCGAGGCGCACCGAGTGCTCGAACCAGGCCCGATACTCCTCGAGGTGCTCCCACTGTCGGAGCTCGGCCTGGTCGTCGAGCGTGAAGAAGAGCCGCTCAGGGTCTTGAGGGTCCGCCAGCTCGAGGACGCCTTGTCCCCAGTGCGCGCTGCGGACGGCGATCCTCTCTTCGACCTCCTGCGTGACGCCCTGGCGCACGGTGGCGGGACCCCCGCGGCGCTCCACCTCCTCTCGCCAAGCGAAGAAGGGGGAGAACTCCTCTGCCTGTCCTCTCCCGGCATCGGGGCCACCCCGCGAGGACATCGACGGCCCCGCCGAGCCGTCGCCACCGGGCGGAGGAAACCTCGGCCAGTAGAACGGCCCTGCGCGGTGAAATACACGAAGAAATTAACACCTAACAATGCAAACCCACCATGGCTCGAGTAAGTCGGAACGCGGCTTACCTCGAGACAACAGCCCCCGAGCCTCGAGGGAGGCCGAGCCACCTCCGGTTCCGTCAGAGGGGCCGCCACGGCGGTCGTCTCCGCCGAGCCCACCAGCTTGGCCACCATCTCGTCCACTTCTTCGTCGGTGGGCTCCATCAGCATCCCGCCCTGCTCCGGCGCGAGAGTCGCCTCGGGCCGCTCGACCCGACCCCCCTCCTCGACCTCCGACGTCAACGAAGGGCCCTCAGACACGGTGGCAGCCATGCCCTCGTGCTCGAGCCGCAGTCGCGCCTCCAGCAAGGCCAGACCCTCGGGCCACCGCCCCGGCGTTGGGTGAGCCGAGACTTCTCCCTCGTTCGCAGCAACTTGGGGCCCGACCACCTCCATCTCAGCGGCGGCTTGAGGCTCGCTCCCCTCGACCGCGACCCCCGACGGCACAGGCCCGGTGCCCTCGGAGGCGCCTGGTGCGACTCCCTCTATCGGCTGCGCAGGCGCGGCGACGCCTGTCACTTCGGCGGCCCTAGCCGGTGGGGCGGGCAGGCCCGTCTCCTCCGCCGTCTGAGCAGGTGTCGAGGCGCCCTGCGCTGTCCCTCGCTCCATCACCTCCCGGGCCATGGCTGCCCACGCCGCCTCGGGGGTGAGCGTTGAAGGGGGTGGAGCAACGGGACCAGCCTCGACGGCCGCTCCGACGACAGCCCCTACCTTCAATTTCTTGGCGGGGGCGAGGGACGCGTCCCCTTGCGGGCGCTTCGACCTAAGAAAGAAACCCGTGCACGACGATAAGCACAGGTCATTAGCAACATAAAGAAAAATTCAAACAACACCCCCGAGGGCAACTTACCCCCTCAGGACCAGGCGTCTCTGCCCGACAGTCATCGGACTGATCGAGCTCCTGAACACCACCCCTCGTGGGGCGGAGGTCGAGCCCGCTCCCGGCACCGTCTCCTGGACAAGGGCCGACGACGCTCTTGTCGTACCCCCGCCGACTCCCTCTTGCGCCGACGGGCCCGACGCCCGTGCGCTCGATGTGGCAGGCGCCGAGGGCTCGTTCGATTGACCCCCCGACGGGGATCATGACGACTGTCCGCACGTCTGCCGCGGCACTTCATCCTGAGAAGCCACGGGGCGCTCCCCCCGTGGCTCAGCTTCGACGGTAGGGGCCGACCTCGAGGTCGACCCCTCTCCTCCTTCGGTTCCGACGGCCACCCTCTGTTCGGGTGTCGTCTGTTCCTCCTCGCTCCAGTTCACCTCCTCGACGTCGCTGTCACTATCTGCCTCCTCCTCCTCGTCCTCCTCTTCCGAGGGCGATTCCTCCTCGGGGAGGCCCTCCCGCCTCTGTCGGGCCCGGCGCTGATCCCTCGCATCTTTCTCCCGGGCCCTCTTAGCCGTGGCCTTCTTGGCCTTGTCCTTGGTCGTCTTGTCCTTCTCCGCCTGGAGGCGCCTCGCCTGGGTCGCAACCCAGTCCTCCTTCACCGGCGGAGGCGAGGGCTAGAAGGGGACGTTCCCCTGGGGAACGCAAGGTAGTCAGAACGCAAGCAGAAAGGGCGGACAAGGCAAGCACAAGACCCCTAACAGAGGAAGAGGACCTTACCAGCTCGAAGTACCCCTCGTCCGGTTTCATGGGGATCCTTGCGATGTTCTTGGCGTTGAACGAGCCCGCAAAGAAGCAGCGGACACGGCGGACCACCCTATCCGGGGGCAGTTCGTCTCCTACGAGGCGACACCCCGAGAGGTCGACCCCCGGACGCATCTCGTCGATGCGGAGGGGTCGAGCCATCAACGGCACGACCCGCCGCCGGTGGAACGCCGACGCGGCGATCTCCGCCGTGAGTCCCTCCTTCTTCAGGCGCTTGACCGCGTCCAGCAGGATGGCGATGCGGTGCTGCTTGCTCTACACGACGCCGTACTTCCAACGGTCGGGCTGCGCGTCGATCGTCCTCCCGGTGTAGGCGGGGAGCAGGTTGTCGTCGTTCCTCAAGTAAAACCACTCAGAGTGCCATCCAGAGTGGCTCGACGTCAGCTTCCCCGGGATCCAGAACTCCGACCGCTTGAGGACGACGCAGCAGCACCCGATCCTGACCATCTTGCGGGTACCCCTGCCGGCCAATGCGTGGAAGATGTTCGCCTCGAAGAGGTGGAGCCACAACTCCCAGTGCGGCTCGATCCCGAGGTAGCCTTCGCATACGGCGGCGAAGACTGCCGCCTGGCAGACGCCGTTGGGGGTGAGGTGTTGGAGCTCCACGCCATAGTGGTGGAGAAGTGCGCGCAGAAAACAGTTGGGCGGGGCGCCTAGTCCCGCTCGGTGGAAGACCTCGAAGCTCACCACATACCCCTCCGGTGGGTTGGGCTCAGCATGGTCCGGCGACGGCAACAACCACTCCGGTCGCTCGGTCGAGGTGACGGGACGGAGGAGGCCACTCTCCACCTGACCCCCAGGCGCGAGGCCATCATCGAAGACGCAATCCAGTCATTGGGACCGACGAGGCTGTAATTGGCCATGGGATCGGGAAGGATGATGCGCTCGGGCTTAGGGGCGGAAGGTACGTTCCCTATCTCCCTTCTCTTTCTCTCTCTCGCTTGCGTAGAGTTCCGGCTCACAGGGTGCTTAAGGCAATGGCGGAGAGAAGGAGGCAGGGAAGACGAAGGCAAGGAGGCAAGGAAGGCAAGTGCGCAGAAAAAGCACCTGGCCCTTCGCCTTCACCATTTATAAGCGGGAGGCCGACGGACGGATTCGGCAAAACAGGCAAGAGAATCTCTGCATTTAATGCGTCTGTACTCCCCTTCCTCGTATTCCTCCAGGATAAGGCGTTCCGTCCCATCGTCGGACTCCGCACTGCACTCCGCCCTGCAACTGCCACTGTTGCACCGAACGAACATCGCCTAAAAAGGCGCGCAGCCGGAAGCGTTATCTTTAGAGGTAAGGAATCTTGAGGCAGCGAGAGCTGGCCCTCGAAAGAGGGTTCGACAGCTACCCTCGAGTACCCGAGGCCAGAAACGACCTCGGGTTCGGACTTCGGTCCACCCCCAAAAATCCCGAGGGGACAAACGCCGGCCTACGAACGGGCTCGATAGCCCCCCTCGAGTACCCGAGGTTTGGGGAGACCTCGGGTCGTCGACTCCAGTCCACTCCCCGGCCTCGAAGGGACAAAGGCTGGCCCTTTCGTGGGGTTCGACAGCCTCCCTCGAGAGCTCCAGCCCAATCGGCAGAAACATAGGTATGTCCCCAAGTTCAATATGACTACCCGTCCCCCCCCCCCCGGCGGTCCACAAGGCAGGACTCCTCCTTCTGAGGACAGCGTCGGATGACGAACCATCCGTCAAATCTTGAGGGAGCGAAGGCTGGCCCTTACATAGGGTTCGACAGCCGCCCTCGAGTACCTGAGGTCAGGAAGGACCCATGGTTAACGGACTCCGGTCCACCCCCAAATCTTGAGGGAGCGAAGGCTGGCTCCACGAACGGAGTTCGACAGCCGCCCTCGAGTACGCGAGTCAGGGATGTCCCGGGGGGGCCAGGCACGTGCCCCTAGCTCGAGAACAAACTCTCGAGGTCCCCTGGGACATATCCGAGGCATAACCTAGGCATACGTAAGGATCCCTACGCTGGGAGGCATCGAGCCACCAACTCCTATCAAATGGGGTTGGCACCTTGGTAATCCATATGGTCGTGCTTAGTAAGCCTTACGGTCTTACTTAAATGAGAACGCCTCCGTGCCACTAGTCGACCCCTATCGAATGGGGCACGGGTTCTCACTCGAATTTTTACCCGCACTGGGCACCATTTCTAATGGACTCATGCCCGAGAACAGCTCATCGAGGACTTCGGGCTCGTCCTGACGAGGATAGCACGATGCTCTTCCCCCCACAATCCGAACGCAAGGATCCGTGGGAAGGACGCTATGAGGTAGTGAAGGCCTAGCCATTCGAGGGCTCGAGGGCCCGACTACGCACGGCACCGCTCGACGAAAGAGGGTCGAAAAACTCGTGACCTGGCAGACAGAGTCGACCCCTCGGGCGGGGCGCTCTGACTCCAGTTATTCTTGAGGGAGCGAAGGCTGGCCCTCGGTAGGGTTCGACAGCCGCCCTCGGACACTTCTCTTTTCAGGGAAAGGAACGGGATCGACCCTTCGATAGGGCGCCACGTCTCCAGGTATCCTTAAAGAACCCTCGATACAACATATTATAGCCCCCAGAGGAGTTCTTAATCACTCCTCTGGGGCCTCGGGGGCTACCCCGCGGGGTGCGCTCGCGCGCACCCCACGGGGAATCGAACCTCTCACTAACCCTGCAGGCAAGGGCAAAACCTCCGGGTAATCCTTACTCCCTCCGAGAAAACATATATCATAGCCCCCAGAGGAGTTCTCAATCACTCCTCTAGGGCCTCGGGGGCTACTATCGGGTACGAAGGTAAGGGGTACCCTAAACCCTTCGATAAATTAACGCTAAACATAGCAACCATTTTTAAGTCAGGGACCAGCCCACTGCTCAAGTTAGTAAGGAAAAGCCCATCACGTGAAGGCCCCCTGCACCGGCTACGGCAGCAAGTCACGGGCCGGCCCACCTCGACGTCAAGAGACGGACCGAGGGTCGGACGGACGACCCTACGGCTCCTACCTCGACACCGAAAGACGGACGAGGGGTCGAACGAACGCCCCCCCGGCCTCTACCTCGATCCCCCGGACTCTGTCTCTGCTCCGACCCTACCTCGACGAGCGACGGACTAGGGGTCGAATAAATGACCCCCGAACGGGAGGCTCGATCAGCCCAATTGCTCCTGGCATGGGTTAAAGTAAAACCACCTAACGACATGGGCGCCCGCGTCCGCTGTCAAATCCGCCAACTCTCCGTCAAGTCCCCGATTGCTGTCAACTGTGCCGCCACTGTCGCCACTACGCGAGTACGGACTCCAGCAGCACCCCTCGGAATGGGAACAGTACGGCCCTCGACGACGGCTTCAGGGATACGGCAGAGCCACGCAGGGCTCGACCCCCCCTCGACCGAGGGGCTCGACCCCTTCCTCCAACAACTCCGGTATGGGGCCCGTCCCATCCGCCCCGTCTCGCTTCGGCTGTGGGATTCGTGCCCATCTGCGGAAGCTGTGCCGCGACGTGCGGCGACGACTTCTACTACCATCACGACCGGGAGCGCCAGAAGGATGGGAAGACCATGCCAGCACAGTGTGCGTCGTCCCTTCGCCAACATTGTGCCAAGAACACGCCGCCCACGCAACAACAGTTAGGATCCTGTACCCTCGGACCTCCCCTTGGTCTATAAAAGGGGACGCCGAGGTAGAAGGAGGGGGATCGATCTCAGAGCTTACTCTCGCTGGGGACGGATCGATCCGGCGACCTCCGATTCTAGACTTCAGTTCTGATTTTCACACACTTCACACACCCCGCTGCTCGATCAACCCCTCGAGCAGCCAACCCGCTAGCCTTAGGCCACAGCTCCTCTGAGCAAACCCGTGTAACTCAGCTTGTACCCCCCTGTACGAGCACGTTTGGGTGCGAGATAATACAAGTCATCCTCCCCCGCTGGACGTAGGGCCTTCTTTGCCCGAACCAGGATAAACCTTGTGTCCATCTTGCATCACGTCTGAGAGAGGGAGCACGCAATATCAAATTTACTAGTTGGTGGTCTTGACTCCCGGATCATAACACTGACAATGACCTTTTTATTAGATGGTCAAAAATTGCAAGCAAAAAGTATAACTCATTGTTATTAACGACGGTTGCGGCGCTTTGTTGGGCAATTTGGATAACCAGGAACGAAGTGATTTTTAACAAATGTAGACCAAAAATTTTCTTGCAGGTACTGTTCAGAGGAACACACTGGCTTCGACATTGGGCAAGTCTTCAAAGGCATGATGACCGGCAGGATATGTTGATCCAAGCTGAAAAACACCTAGAGGCGTCACCGGCAGGATATGTTGATCCAAGCTGAAAAACACCTAGAGGCGTCAGCGTTGCACTTTTTTGGTTCCAATGGATGGTTGTGCTCGAGCTATATTGGTCATGTTTAGTTTAAGTCTTTTCGTACTGTCTTGTCTTCTCGCAGGCTGCAAATTGGTGTTTGCAGTGCTTTTTGGTACCCAGTGTAAAAACTTTGTAATAATTGGCCTGATTCTATCGTTTGATAGATGAATCCGGATATAAACTATCCTTTATCTAAAAAAAATCTAGGTGCATGTATATATATGTCTGTCTAGTTAACTATCTATCTATCTATCTATCTATCTACTATGCTATATTAATTAAGGTGTGGATTAAATTAACTACTAATCATTGCTGTTTTTTTAGTTTTAGATATATTATCAAGTCCGCGCTACTGCCAAAACACAGGTAGTTGTTTCCCTAAATATTAAAAATAAAAACAAATTAAGCTTGACCACGCACATAATATGGAGCCTTTGGTCGTGCGACATCCCCTCTCGATGTCCCGCAGCATCACACTAGGCATCGCATTGCTTCACTCGGCGTCCTGCATCGCATCGCCAACAGTGTGGATTTGGATGTTTCCTAGTATTTTTACCCAACTCTGGAAATTTGTATTGTAGTACTGACGACTATTGCTATCGGCTGTTACGACTAACAACCAGCCTCACTACATGCTATACCCTATTGTCAATAAATATATTATTACATGCTACCTCTTCTGTAAATATAATACTAGTTAGTTTTTTTCTATTGATGCACCTAGACAAGTTGTCAAGTTGATGTATATATAGCCAGAAGACTTTTTTATGGGTGTGGCTGCATGTATATTATGCCGAATACAGTCAAGAGTAACTTATCCATTTTTATTGACCTGCAGACAGGTTTTGCAGCTAATTAACAGGATCAATGCAGCATTAGTTTGTATAGAAGATTTAGGGTTAGTTTAGGAGCTGAAGCACTTTGTGTTCATAGAGTATTTTTCAAGAGGCGAGGAGCCGATATAAGTTCATTCAAAAACTCCCTGGTAGGCCATTTTTTATGTCCCATTTGATATATAGGTCTCTTCTTAAGAAGCCAGACCTGGAGCCCTTCTGGAAGGCGTAACCAAAAAGCCTTCGTCTGAATTGGATAATTTCCCTCTATTTTAAATTATAAGACGTTTTAACTTTTCTAAATTCATAACATTTCCTATGCACCTAGACATATGTCTAAATACATAGAAAATGTCATAAATCTAAGTATTTTATAATTTGGAATGAAAGAAGTACACATTTGGTAAGTTGACGAGGCCCACAAAAATAGATTTTTATTGACATCCCTACTTACAACAAGTAATCAGTATATCATGGCCGTTACGTTGGAGAGCCTCCATAAGTAACAACTTGTCACCAGTTGCAATTGAACTACATTTTAAGGTGCAATGGAATATTCTATGCAAAGAATAATTAATAAGGTGCACATCACATGGTCACACCGACGCGGATGACGGGCAATTTGCACTTTAATTTGGATCCAGTGGAGGCCATATTATATATGTTAAGACTAAAGAGAGAAAGACTGACTCCCGCATAGTGTTAATTAACCTAAAGGAGTTTGCTCTTAAATTGAAGCAACCAGCGGCTGTCGATCGATCTGCATCATGATGCAACGACACTGCGCCTGGACGACGTCAGTATAATTAAAGACACTACTGCATGTATATATATTGACGCATGGAGGGAACAAAGACAAGTATAGCTGTTTGCTGAAATCAGATGCCTGTCCTATATATTGTTTCTTAATTTTTTTTGTTATTGTCTAGACTAGATAACTATACCTAGGGGAAAACAGATAATCTAATTGCATCATATTAAACCAATATCAACGTTGGAATTGACGAGCCATAAGCATTGAGCTTAGAACTATTCACTACTGGAAACTTGAAATTCCCTGACCAAAGTCAGGCAAAACTGGAATTACCCTGTCGAGCCAGCCCTGAGGGTATTTTTATTTTCCCTGATGGTAAGTGCGTCGTAAAAAATTTCATGGTGATATTTTTATTTTTTATGTTGATACGTACATTTTCATGAAAATATTTTTATTTTCTCTGACGGCACCGTGAGGGAATTTCAAGTTTCCAGTAGTGATTGGGGTATAGGAAATATGTGGACCCCATGCTCCGTCGTTACATATGCTTGGCAAAAGTTTGACAAATATAATACTCCGTATCTCATTTTATTATTGATTCATCTACAAATGACACTCATAGTTTATTTTGCATTTTATATGTACAATCTGTAGGCCAACAAAAACATTACTTATAAAGTACTACATACACGTACGTATTAATATTTATGATATTAAATAAGTGTTGAGATTCCTCATTGAATATTTTTATAATATGGAACTTTAATTGTTTGTAGTAGATCAGTGTAAGCATTCAGCGTATAAGCCAAATTTTAGCCCAAACCAACATGACCGAAGTTTGTTTGTTTTATGCATTATTACCGCCCAAATCAATAAAAATCATTTTACTTGTTTAGTAGTGTGCGTGGATTGCACAATTTTGTTCGACAATAATTGTTGTGAGGACAGGGTTTGAATCTGGATGCGCGGCACGATCATAGCTTGCGTTTGACGTACTTCCTCTGTCTAAAGTAGAAGTTATTCTCGGTTTTCGAGGAGTCAACGCTTTTAAACTTTGAGCAATTATATGTAAAATAATTATAATATTTATGATATATACTTAATATTATTAATAGATAAATCGTTGAGTATATCTTGATACTAAACTTATTTAGAAATATAAATATTCATGTGTCCTGGGTGCGCTGGAGGCTCTTCGTGTGTCTGGAAGTGGAGGAACTTCAAGTCTCACATCAAGGCCGTGGATGCTGAGTCTGGGACCATTTCCATGATTTTTATTTGACCAACTTGTCGATCTCACATCAACTCTAGTTGCAATTTGTGTATTTACTTTGTCATTTTTGGTTCACAACTTTTTTAGATTATTTTTTAAGCTCTAGGTCAAGAATAAATGTTCCAGCGTGACGACTAGCATGAGATATTTAATTTGTGGAAGCACCACTTTCCTCTCATTACTTCAGTATACTTTTTAACGAATGAATATTTTTTTCTCTCACAACAAATTAGTATAAGTTAAATTTCAACGAAATAAACATAGCCAAAATCTCTGAAGCCAGAACATTACAAAATTTACAATACATGTAGGGATCCTAACTGATAGCAGTAGTTTGTTTAATAAAGTTTGAACAGTACACAATAATAATAATTACTACCACGTAGAATGGGGTGGTACGACCAGTAAACTGGAAGGCGATTCCTCCAACGAGCCTGCCGTCGTCGTGCCAGCAGCCTCCGCTGACCGGACGCCGCTAGAGAAGGAGCTGCCGGAAACACCGGAGTCGACGCCCGTCGAGGCAACGATGCCAGCAGATGGTGGCGTCCACTACTGGAAACTGGTTCTTTGCCGATGGTTTTTAGCTTTGCCGAGGGCCATATTTCGGGCACTCGGCAAAGGATTCTTCTTCGAGGACGGCCCTCGGCAAAGCCAAGCCCTCGGCAAACAATTCTTTGCCGAGGGCCAAGCCCTCGGTAAAGAGAGGCCCTCGGCAAAAATGGGTGGAAGGCGAACGGAAGCCACTGCCGTTACTCTTTGCCGAGGGCCGGACGTTAAGCCCTCGGCAAAGAGTTTTTAATTTTTCTTTTTGCATTAAAATTTAGAATTCTTTGCCGAGGGCTGAAGCTGGGCCCTCGGCAAAGAATCCTTTGCCGACGGCCTCGGCAAAGATTTTTTGTTTTTTTTGTTTTTTTCAACCGGATTTTTTGTGGCGCCATAATACATTATTTTAAACCCAATTTTAAAATTTAGGATAATTTTAAATTTTTTTTACTATATTCTCTTAATTTATTTTGTTTCATTGATGTTTTTTGAATATTTCAAATTTGAACTGTAGATGAATACAATAATGCAATTTAGTGCTTTGAAAAATGTTTTTCATGGTATTTGGTATATGTTGACTTCCTATCCATGAATTCGCATCAAATTTTGAGCATCTTGTTCACGGAACATGCTCAGTAACTTGTTGTAAAAGTGTTTTTTAAATGTACAAAATTCATAGAAAGTCTCAAATTCATGAAACTTGGCGAGGCGTCATGTTATCGTATGTATAGTCTATGGTAAAAATATGAGAATGTTTCGATCAAGTTGTGATGTCAGATGTTTAAAACCCAGATTTCTCCACATTTGTTTACATGTGATCACATGCGGAGATATCTCGGTTCTATGGATCTGATGTCACAAGTAGCTCGAAATATTCTCAAATTTTTACCACATACTACACATACGATAGCATGATATCTCGCCAAGTTTCGTGAATTTCGGACTTTCTATTAATTTTATACATTTTAAAAACAATTTTACGGCAAGTTATATGTCATGTTCCGTGAGCAAGATGCTCAAAATTTGATGCGAGTTCATGGATTGGAACTCAACATATACCAAATACCATAAATAACATTTTTCGAAGCACTAAATTGCATTATTGTATTCATCTGCAGTTCAAATTTAAAATATTCGAAAAATATCAATGAAACAAATAAATTAAGGGAATATAGTAAAAAAATTTAAAATTAGCCTAAATTTTAAAATTGGGTTTGAAATAATGTATTATGACGCCAAAAATAAACCCGGTTCAAAAAACAAAAAAAACAAAATTTTTTTGCCGATGGCCTCAAAAGGCCCGAAGGCCCAGCTTCAGCCCTCGGCAAAGAATTCGAAGAAAAAAAATTAAAAAACTCTTTGCCGAGGGCCTTAAATGCCCTCGACAAAGAGCGTACATGCCCAAACAAACCGGCCCACCCATTTTGGAAAAAAAAAAGAAAACCTAATCTACCCAGCCGCCTCCACTCAGCCGCGCGCCGCTGCCCGCCCCGCCCCCACGCCCGCGGCTCCTCCCTGCAGCGGCTCCTCCCCGTCGGGCCGCACGCGCCCCGCCGCGCCGCGCGCGCCCCGCCTCGGCCCCTCCCAGCACACGCCCCCACGCCGGCGGCCGCGTAGCCAAGCGCTGCAGTGGCTCCTCCCCGTCGCGCCGCATCGCCGCGGTGGCCCCGCCTTGGCCCCTCCCAGCCGCAGCGCAGAGGAGGCCTAACAACAGGTACGCGTCTTGATTCCATACGGCCTCCTTTACCTCTGCGATGTATTTAGGTTCTGGCCTTTTGGATTGCCTGCTGAGAGTCGATGAGTAGCTGTTAGAAAACTGCTGAGCTGTGATTGACTTTGGGTTTGCTGTATTGGGGGAGCGAGGATGGATGGGGGTTCGGATTCGATTCTGGAAGAGAGGACATAAAAGGTGGTGGAGACTGAGAGAGCGTTGTTGGAGATTAACTCGTCAAGTCTTGGAGAATGAGTTGGTTCTAATTTAGTGTGCACGAGAGAATCTTATGATAATTTGTGGAAATAACAGTACAAATTGAGAGCATTACTAGATTCATTTGTTTAAGCTTAATTTTTATCCCACATTTGTATTCAAATTCATAGGCAATCTTCATTTTTTTCTTTCAACTAGCCAATTGCGTCGGTAAATTGAGTTATCCATCGTGTTGAAAATATGGATGTCGATCATCGTGCCGCCTTTTTCCTTGCAGGTTTTGGAATCCTCCCATATAGGGGAGGTTTTGCCGAAATTTACGACTAATAGTATCGTGTTTCCTCTTTGGCAGAGAAGAGCCTGTCGTAGGGGAACCGGAGTACCTCGATCGTCTTCGTCTTCGTCTTCGACTTCGACTTCGTCAGTATAAATAACCCCTCTTCCTTATTGTTGTCATAGATCGCGTGACCCCCAGTTAGGCGTCTCCCGTCCGAAAGAGATACGGTCGTAGGTATGCGGATCTTTGCATATGTGCAATCATATCTGTTTCAGATTGTCCACGTTTTTTGGACAGCCCGCGGATGCGCAGATGAGTTAGTTTCCATGGCTCGCTTCGCTCCGAGACAGAGTTTCAGCATCACCTCTCTATTGTTCTCCGGATACACACTCTCCCTTATAGGACGTGTATCGGGAGAACAGCGGGGGGTGCTGCCGAAATTCTATCTCGAAGAGGAGTGGAGCATGGAACTCATCTACGCATCCGCGGGTGGGATTAGGACCTATCCTCACCTATTAGACAGTAGGAACAACGCGTAGATGCAATTGATGGTCGCAATACTCTGTGATGTATATGTTAAAGGATGGAGGACCGTCAGTGGATGTACACGGGCTGGAGAAGCGGGAGTGACTATGACATTGCATGGCTGAACGGGGTTGATCTTTTCTTGAAGAAAGCATTTGGTCCAGGAGCAGGAGGACATTCTCTAGTTTGGTGTCCCTTTAGGAAATGTGACAACAGGAGAAAGGTAGACGAGAGGACCATGGGTAGACATCTTGTGTTCAATGGTTATACGCCTGGCTACCACCAGTGGATCTACCATGGTGAAGCAGATCGTATAAGAGAGGAGGTGGTGAGACCACGCCTCACGGCTTTTGATGATGATGCTGGGGTAGCAGTCATGCTAGATGACGCCCACCAAGCTTACTTCGCTGAACAATGTGAGAAGGAGGAGATGGAGGATTCATCAAAGGACTTCTACAAAATGTTGGACTCGGCACAGAAACCCCTTCATGAGTGTACAACGATTTCTCAGCTAGATGTGATTGGACGCGTAATAGGGTTGAAGGCCGAGTTAAACTTGAGTCGAGAAGGCTTCGATAAGAAGTTGACCGTGTTTGGCACCATGCTACGGAGAAGCACACTTTGCCGACGAACTTGTACGAGTCAGAGAAAGTCCTTCGTATGCTGAAGATGTCGTATGACAAGATACATATTTGTCCAAAGGGGTGCATCCTATTTAGGAAAGAACACAAAGATGCAAATTATTGCCCGAAGTGTAAATCCTCGAGGTACCTGGAGGTAGACTCTGGTGATGGGCAGAAGAAGCAGCTTTCGATCCCCGCGAAAGTGCTACGACACCTTCCTTTCCTGCCAAGCATCCAACGCCTATTCATGACCGAGGAATCCGCGAAACAAATGACATGGCACAAAGATGGCAAACGGTACAATCCTGGGAAGATGTTACATCCCTCTGATGCTGAAGCATGGACGTACTTTAATGACCGACATCCTGACAAAGCATCTGACGCCCGTAATGTACGTGTCACGCTGGCAACAGATGGGTTCAATCCTTATGTAATGATGGCTGCCCCATACACATGCTGGCCCATTTTTGTTATCCCTCTCAATCTCCCTCCCGGCATGTCCTTTCAACCGCATAATGTATTCTTGTCGTTGATAATTCCTGGACACCCTGGGAATAATATGGGTGTGTTCATGGAGCCTGTGATTGATGAATTGATCCACGCTTGGGAAAGAAAATAGTCCTCGAAGCTTGAAGCAGGAATAATATCACACACTAAATTAAACAATAGTTTGATTAATACTCTTGTGAAGCATGAAGCGGAGCATATGCCAGATATTTTAAAAAATGAGAGGAGTAACTTGAAGTTATAAACCTGAAGTTATGCTTATTAGTAGTAAACTAAATGTTGTATACTATACTATAAAACTAAAATCTATGGGGACGCCTGTGGGTACGTTTAATGTATACTATTGAATAGAAATAAAATGAAACTCCTCCATTCTCATTCAGAGAACACCTCATGAAGAAGGTTAAGAACCTCATGAAGAGGATCATCATGAAGATAAAATCCAACATATACTAAGCGCGCGCATCATTAGTGTTGGGTATGCAGAACAACAAATTATCTCTTGTTTGGAAAATAGCAAAGAGATAGAATAATAACACATTATGAGAATATTAGGAGAAAATAATAGTTGTCAACAACGTTACCTCTATAATTGCATTCTCTTATGAGAATCCGGATCCGAAAAACAAAGTCCATGGCAAAGTCGCTTGTAGCGATTATATCGGGTCAATGACGAAAGCAATTGAGGTTGAATCTCCAACTTAGAAGAAATAATGTTCTGCTATATATCTGAAAAATGAAATGAATGAATTTGAAATATGTAGTCAATAAGTGGATTATATGAAGATCCATATAATTCCCAAAGAATATAAATCGCAACATATAGAAATCTCATACTAAATATTAAGAAGTCTAAAGTATAAATATTCTTGAATGAATATTGAAGTCTCAAGAAGAGCATGTCCTAGAAAGAATAGTCATCGAATAACTTAGTAATCAATATCACTATCTCATTGTGTATATGATATAATAATCTCTCAAGTACTAGAGAATGTATCTGTTATTCACCAAAATGAGAATATCCTTGAAGGAGTTAATCCATGAAGGATTTACCGGTCGATTCTTGAATAAACACCATCAACCCTTTAAGTGAATATAGACCCAAAAGAAAAAATGAGGAATTATAAACATCATGAAGATGTCATACAAACACTCAGAAAGTGTATATATGTAAAGCTAGCAATGAAGTATTGATATCCTCTAAATACCATAGAAGGTATAAGAATAATGGTGACTTTGGCAATTGAATTATCCTCTAAATGCCAAATGCAAGACTGGGTTTACTCTTAAGTGATACAATAAAAAATCCCGAAGATTTGTAGAATATATAATTTGCAAATCCACTAAGAAATAATTTTAAAATTCAAACTTAGTATAAAGTTTGATGCATTATGTAGAAGATATTGAATATTTTAACTTTAGTATAAACTTTAATATAATTTGCAAGTCGCGCATCTTTCGCGTAAAATCATGAACTGCGCTCCGGCGACGATTCGAACCTGCAACCTCACCCTCGCGATATAGTAGTAGCAGTCGTGAATTTGCCTCGATACTAAATCGTGACCGCTTCAAATGTTGCGGCAACAAATCAATCTTCTATGACTGGATCAGGCACAGAGTACGAGCGGACTCGCGTCGCCGTTGGGGACGTGGATGACCACCCGGCCGTAGAGCGGCGCGGGGATGGACCTGGTGACCGGTGACCCCTTGCGGGCTGCGGACACCCAGGCGGCCATGAACTGGCCATTGGCGATTGCGTGGTTTAGGAGATCCCGAGCGTGAGGCCGCTGCTAGGGATCCGTGTGGCCTGCGCGGACAACAGGGATGCCAGGAGCACCTTGGTGGGGGAGGTTTGGCATCAGCCCCAGGAACGTCGGGATGTCCGACGGACGATGTCCATGGTGTCGATACCGGCGGCGGAAGGGAAGGTGATCGCCATGGAGGTCGTCCTGCCGGAGACGCCGGAGACGACGTAGGCTGGGTGTTTCCCGTTCCAGTCCGACATGATCTTCTTGCTCAACGGCTTGAAGGGTGGCAGGGAGAGAACGAAGCAAGAGTTTGCCAGCCTCGCAGCAGATGCCGGCTTTCGTGGACTCATCCGGTGTACTCCGGTCTTCGGGGGTTACTGGGTGCTTGAGTTCACCAAATACCTATCTTTACATCAATACGAGTTTGGAGTGTCTTGCCCTCCCAATTAATAAAGTGTGATGATCTGAAACAATTCCCTGGCAACCTGGATTAATATTGGGTTTTTAACAACGACACAGACATTTTTACTTTAAATTTGTAGGCATGTGGTAAACATATACATAAGGATAGCAATGGAGAGGGTTTGGATTGGGTCACGGATCTGAACCCGAAACCCGAACTCAAAATACGAAACCACACAAAAAACCAGTTCGGGTGATAATCCAAACCCGATGGATACCCAAAACCTGAATGGTTAACCAAAACCCGAAAAGCCGAAACCCACCATCATGTAGCAATAAGAAAGTAATAAATAATTTTTAGCCACACATGTATCCATATGTACGATATGTATTACATATTCAAATGTATAAACAATAGATAATAAACAACGCATAATTTTGTGTCTCAACTCTTAACTTAGAACAAATTTAATAGCTTACCTAAACAATTTATTAATAAAAATACATAAGTTTTTAATTATAATTTTATTTAATAGCTTACATAAACAACTCCTTATGAATGTATCTATGTCTTCAATGTGTACAGTTTTTATATAGTTTTGATATCTCAAATCTAGATAAATATCGATCTCTCAGACTCAAATAATAAATGTTTGAATCTTGTTCACATGGTCATGTATATTGTCTATGTCCTTACATCTATACATCTCTATCTCTATCTCTATCTCTATCTATATCTATATCTATATCTATCTCTCTCCCCCCCTCTCTTTAGATATATATTGTTGAAATATAAGTGAATTGTTCATCTCTCCTCGTGAGCTTAAGCTTTTGAATTGTATTAATCGGTGCATGCAACTCAATATGCTCAGGACTGGCAAACAAATACGCAGCTGCGGCCATCGACACAGCGGTGAGTTGGAGGCTGGAAGCAACGTGGCTGCAGCTTCATACTCCAAGGGTACAAGTCTGCACATGCAATAACCCAACGCAGTGCAATGTTAGCACTAAAACAAGATTGGTCGGTGAAACAGTAAATGATCATATGAAAATGTCTAAAAATACCTACCGGCTTGGCAGGATGCAGAGTTGGAAGAAATCATCACAAGAACCACGAACGAAGTGGCCGTCAAGGGTAGTGCACCATCCTTGCCATCCTGCTATCGTTTTCCTTTAGTTTTTGCGAGGGAGAAGAGGCGAGGATCGATATATATTGCTTTTTTTAATCTATTTCAGCGTTTGTAAAGAACACCTTGTTTGGAATTAATACTGTATTGATATCTTGAGTCACGGATATCTCGTATATAGCTTAGACCCAAATAATAAATGACAAAAAATCTTTTTCCAGTGGTCTTTATGTTCTCAATACCTACGTACCTATATCTCTATATTTGGGTTTCAATGTGTGTTATACTACTCTACTAGAGTTTTGACATCTATTGGACTCAAATAGTTAATACTCCCTTCGTACCAATTGACGTTTAGGACAGCGACATGGTCTCTAAATCGTAACTTTGACTGCTTACATTTAAAAATATTTATTAAAATATAATATATTAATACTTTTATGAAAGTATTTTTCAAGACAAATCTATTGATATGATTTTTATTTTTCCAAACTTAATAACTTAAAAGTTATTCATAATTTATATTTTCAATGTTTGACTCGAATCTTTTCTAAAACATCAACTAATATGGGTCTGGAGGGAGTATGTCACATGGTCATCCATCCATACCCTATTTCTATAACTACTCCTAGGAGCGGCCGCAACTTGTAGGTCTTTGTGGCTATGTCGAAATGATATGGTTTTGATAAAAAAAATATAAAAGGAGAATTTATATATGAATTTATGGTGTTATTTAAAATTAATTTCACAATAATAAAGGTGGGTACCTTAAAAGCATTATTTAGGGTTTATTTTAATTGACTTTAACAATAAGTATACCCCGCACATTACCGGATGAAGTGTCATGCTTATGTGGATAACTTGCATGGATAGGTACTTGCAATAATTGCATGCGCTACTTGTTGATGTCGATGACTTGCATGTCGAGATAGAGTTTTTTGTTGGTTTTAAGATTATAGAGATATAGATATAGATATAGATGGAGTATGTCACATGGTCACCTTTTTTAGCAAATATGGTGAGTGTTGAAATGGTGCCTTCATTGGAACGTCAATTTTTTCATAATTACATAGTTGTGTATTTTTTATAAATTATAATAAGATCCAGTGCCTATTATCATCAATGATTATTGAATCTATCAAACTAAAGGCTAGATGTTTCTGATTATTTTAAGAATTTCAAGGATTATATTTTTTTAGTGAAGCTGGTGCCTATTTGTTGGTGAAGCATCATTTATAGTAGTAATAGTAAGATTCAGACTTTAACTCCGGTTTTGTCTTATTATTGTGGATCTTTTCTTACATGCAACATCAAGTCGATCCATTACATATCTATTGTATAGAATTATTGCTATATATAGAGTATTTTCTAACAAACTTGAGCATGGTCCTCTAGATTGGATCACAGGATATATGGCTCAAGCATGTCTGCAGCTTGCCATGGCCAGCCGCAGTCGTCGTCATCGCAGAGTCAAGTGTGGGTGCAGCAGCAAACAGGGATGTGCATACGGCTCGTGCACCTGAAGTCGGTGACCTTGGAGGGGAATTCGTCATTGCATTTTTTCTCGCACGGGGCGTCCTTGCATGTTGGGTGCTGCTGATAGCAATCCTCTGTAGATCACCAAAATAAAACTGAATGGATGCATGCAGGACAACGGAAGAAACGACTCTCTAGTAAAGTAGCTTCATTCGTGCGCTTGTGTATACTCTATAATATATATACCTGCTGCCCAGGTGGGTGTCATGAGGGTGGAAGACGTGATGACCATGAGAAGGATGCAAATGGAGGCAGCAGCAGCAATGGGGTGCACCGCCCTCATCGTATCGACGCTGCTGGCAAGCTAGTATAGTACTATATTATTTTCTTGTGTTTCGGGATGCAAATGGCCTGATGCGCGCTTGTCCTTGTTTATATAGAGGGGAAATTTGTTAGTGTAAATAAATGCCACATTAATTAATTAATGATGGCATATCTCACAGCCAGGATATGATATCCAACTCGCCGGCCGGAGAAATATATATAGAAATACATGGAACAGATATTAGGAAACTGGGGCCGCAATCGGCCGGGCCATTTTCTGCAGGCAGTACTGGAACACAGAAAAAACCACCTTGGGCCTGTTTGGCAAAACCACCCTGGGCTATGTTTTCTTTTTTTGATTTTTAAGATATTCTTTAAATTCGGCAAAATTTGATTCTTTCTGCATGTATTTGATACTTCTAACTCTAATGCATGATAAAATTTCTAGGATCGTCTAGGAGCGGATCCAATGGAGTAGATCGAGTTCTAGTAGTAGTAGATGTATGCAGTTCATGTAATGCAGAGACGAGTAGAGGGAGAGAGGAGAAAGAGACACAGACCAGAGGGGTCGACGGTGTGAGTAGCGGTTGCGGCGGCGGTGTTAGGGTTCATCCCGCCGTCGGCCATAGGTGTCGTGGTGCCGTCAGCCGTCGCGTCCGTCGTCATCTTCACGCACTGGGTGCTCGCCGCGTCGGTGGCACTTCCCGCCGCTTGCAGCGCCCCCTATCGATCGGTCTAGGGTTTAGGGAATGTCGGTGGGGATTTGGCGGCGCAGGTGAACCTCGTGAGACGTGCCTTGCGTCCCGGCCCCCACCTTCCTTATATAGCACTGTGCGACGGGGGCCCACCAACCACAGGGTTGGACGCCCCCGATCAGGGCGTGACCTAGGGCCCGTTAGTCCGTTGGGCCTAACGGGAGGAGATCTAACTCTAACATTCTCCCCCTAGATCTCATACAATTCTTTTAATTCTTCAATTCCATTTCAAGTTCAATATTCCAATTCTTTTCAATTCCTTCACAGATTAGTATATAGAGCATGCTTCATCATCACAACAATTTTTGTCATTAGACTCACAGCTACTACACACCTTTCTATTTTGGAAATAAAACCTTTCATCATTCTGGGCCCTTCTTATTCTTCGGGAATCATAGGCTCTCCCTTAAACCCATGCCGGCTATGTGTCCTCTGAACACACTGGGTGGGAGGCCTTTTGTGAGCGGATCCGCTAGCATCTTTTCTGTTCGTATATGCTCAAGATTTATGATATGATCCCGAAGTTTATCTTTCACAACATAGTACTTTATGTCAATGTGTTTGGCAGCACCACTTGACCTATTGTTGTGAGCGTATTCTACCGCTGGATTGTTATCACAATACAACCGCATCGGTCTTTCTATACTTTCAATTATTTTCAATCCGGGTACAAATTTCTTCAACCAATTTACCTGCCCCGAGGCCTCATAACAAGCTACAAACTCGGCGTACATTGTCGAGGATGTAGTCACTGTTTGTTTCGAACTTTTCCACGATATTACTCCTTTAGCAAGAGTAAATATATATCCTGATGTGGATTTTCTTTCATCTCCAGCATAGTCAGAATCTGAATACCCTCTATGCACAGGGAATCAGATCTTTCATATGTCAACATGAGACCTTTCGTACCTTGCAAATAACGCAAGACTTTCTTCACTAGTTTCCAATGTTCAATTCCTGGATTCTTTTGATATCTGCCAAGTAACCCGGTAACAAAAGCTATGTCAGGGCGAGTACACGTTTGAGCATATTGTAAACTTCCAATTGCCGAAGCATACGGTACCGCTTTCATTTGATTAATTTCATATTGATTCTTGGGACACTGATGTTCCCCATATTTATCGCCCTTGACAATCGGAGCAGGAGATGGACTACACGCATGCATACTAAATCTCTTCAGAACCTTTTCTATGTATGCCTTCTGCGATAATCCCAATACCCCTTTTCTTCTATCTCGATGAATCTCAATTCCCAAGACAAACGAAGCTTCACCGAGATCTTTCATATCAAAGTTCGAGGACAAGAATTTCTTCGTCTCTAATAGTAGATTGACATCATTACTAGCAAGTAAGATATCATCCACATATAGGATCAGGAATATGTATTTCTTATTCTTGAATTTCACATAGACACAATTATCCTCGACATTTTCTTTAAACCCAAAACCCTTTATAGTTTTATCAAACTCTAAGTACCACTGTCTCGAAGCTTGTTTCAAACCATAAATTGATCTTTTCAGACGACATCCCATATTCTCTTTTCCTTTTACGACAAAACCTTTCGGTTGTGCCATATAGACATTTTCATCCAAATCCCCATTTAGGAATGCGGTCTTTACATCCATCTGATGTAATTCTAGATCGTAATGTGCCACAAGTGCCATAATGATTCTGAAAGAATCTTTACAAGAAACTGGGGAAAAAGTTTCATTGTAATCGATCCCTTCTCTTTGGGTAAAACCCTTAGCCACAAGTCGCGCTTTGTGTCTTTCAATATTCCCTTGGGAGTCATATTTCGTCTTGTAGACCCATTTGGATCCTACTTTCTTAGCTCCTTTAGGAATGTTTTCTAGAACCCAAACCTTGTTGGTATTCATAGATTTCATCTCATCTTCCATAGCCTGAAGCCACTTCGATGAGTGTTCGCTTCTCATGGCTTCTTCAAAAGTTAGAGGGTCATCTTCCATATGATATTCTTCAGTTTCATAGATTTCATAATCATCTGGAATAGCTGACCTTCTAGTTCTTTGAGACCTTCTAGGGGCCTCTGGCACTTGTTCCACTATGGGTTGTTGTTGTTCTTCCTCATCAGCAACATCTGATTCTATAGGCTCCTGATGGACAGGTTCCTCTTGTTCATTCATTGTTGCTATGGGAGAATTCACAACAGGTGTTGTCACCACATTATCTTGTACTGCTGGTGCAACATCGGCAGCAGGTAACGTAAAGTATGGTTCTTCAACCATCGGAGTAGGTACATGTACCCGCTTCTCCTCAAGTCTAATTTCACGTGTTACTTTGCTCCCCTGATCATGTCATCCTCCAAGAACACAGCGTGTCTTGTTTCAACAAATTTCGTGTATCTATCAGGACAATAGAATCGATATCCTTTCGATCTTTCTGGATAGCCAATGAAATGGCAGCTGACGGTCTTGGAGTCTAACTTTCCAATATTTGGGTTAAATACTTTTGCCTCAGCTGGACAGCCCCACACACGTAAGTGCTTAAGTGAGGGTTCTCTTCCTGTCCATAATTCATACGGTGTTCTCTGCACCGACTTGCTTGGTACTCGATTAAGTATATGAATGGCGGTTTTCAGTGCCTCCATCCATAGACCAACCGGTAGTGTGGAGTAACTCATCATGCTTCTCACCATATCCATTAGAGTACGGTTTCTTCTTTCAGCCACTCCATTCTGCTGAGGCTCCCCCGGTGTCGAGTATTGAGCGACTATGCCATTTTCCTGTAGGAACCTTGCAAAAGGACCTGGAATTTGGCCATACGGGGTATGTCGCCCGTAATACTCTCCACCACGGTCTGGTCGAACTATCTTTATCTTCTTGTTGTGTTGATTTTCAATTTCGGCTTTAAATATCTTAAATTTATCCAATGCTTCTGTTCTTTCTTTAATTGGATAAATATAGCCATAACGAGAGTAATCATCCGTGAATGTTATGAACGAATCATAACCATCCACGCTTTTCGTTGGGAATGGACCGCAAATGTCCGTGTGAATTATTTCTAATACTCTCGTGCTTCGTTTAGCATCTTTCTTTATTTTCTTAACGTATTTTCCTTTGATGCAATCAACACATTGTTCTAAATCGGAGAATTCTAAGTGCGGAAGAATTGATTGTTTCACTAAGCGTTCTATTCTCCCCTCGAAATATGGCCCAAACGACAATGCCATAATTTCGAAGAGTCGCTATCGTTTCTCTTCCGCTTCTTATTCTCATTTGTAGATTGGGAGACATTCACATCATTCATAACATGATTCACATTTTCAGCAAGAGATAACAAATAAAGCTTGTCTTGTCGGAAGGCAAGACCAACACATTTATTATTATCATCAAATAGTTCACATCTGCCATTACCAAAATGACAGCCAAATCCAACATCATCGAGTTTGGAAACACTTATCAAATTCCTACGTAAAGAGGGAACATAAAGTACATCTCATGCATCACCGCCATTGATTATCTTGAAAGGGTAAAAAGCCAGTTTACTGGGTCTTCTAAGGCCACAGCAAGCACAATCATACAGAAACTTGTAACTGAGAAGTACAATGGTGGTGGTGTGCGTCAGCACATATTGAAAATGAATACAATGGCAGCAAAATTAAAGCCTATGGATTTGGGGATCAATGACAAGTTCCTCATCCACTTGGTCTTTCTTTCACTGCCAAAAGAATTCGAAACTTTTGCTGTGAATTACAATATGATGCCTGAGAACTGGGACATTGAAAAGCTTATTGCAATGTGTGTCCAGGAGGAAGAACGAATCAAGTCCGCACAGAAATCACGCTTTCGGACGTGAAAAGCTTCGTCAGTTTCATCGGTTCTTTTCTCCGGTTCCTCTGGAATAGTAGGACACGGGGATGTTATGGCAAGATCGATCTCTGCCAGTGCAAGTTCTAATTCATACTTCTCCCGCCACACACGGTAGTTGGTACCGTTGAGCGGAGGAATGTTATTGATGTTGACCATTCCTTTAACTCCTGAAATTTATCCAAAGAAAAGTGAGAAACATTCATCATGAAATTGCATGCCTTAATTTAACGTCGGTCAAAATTAAAACATACGATTTCTCTATGCAAAAAATTTATACATCACCGTTGGGCAGAAGTAAAAAAATAATGCATAGCAATTCATTATAATAATGTTATTAACAACGTTGGTCAGAAAATAATAATATTATAATCTCAACAAATTATCGAAAATCATAATTCACTCAAAATTAAATTATCCCGTTGGTTCAAATTTAATTTAGAGTCAAATTCAATATTTTCTTCGCAGCGAAAACAATTAAAATTGTTCATAATCTTATTTTCCAGAAATTTCAGGTCGAATTGTTCTCTAAACAAAATATCGTTGGATAAAATTGTATAGAGAAAAATTCATTAAAATTTCAATTCAAATACAAAGGAAATTCATAACTATTTCTGGAAATTCTAGGCGCTATGACACCAAGCGGGATTAAAAAGATTGCATACAAATTTCAATTCAAATTTATTCAAATATCAGATTCAATTCAATTCTGGAAATAAATAGAAACTGTCACTGTTCATTTTCGGATTTTGGCCAGACGAAGTGGCCCAGAGGCCATTCGAGCCCATCTGCCGCGCGCGCTCGGGCTTCTCCCTCCCCCAGGCCGCAATGTGGGCCTGGGCCGGGAAAGCCGCATCCCGCCTGGGCTCTATTTGGCCCATCAAGGTCGGGTCGCTGGCGGCCGTTCGATCTAGGGCGTCGGGGATCGGACGGCCCAGCGGCGATCTCGCGGGATCAAAACCTGACTCAGCCGCGCCCTCCCCCGAAACCCTAGCCATTCAGTCCTCTCCCCTCCCCTTTCGACTCAGAGCAGCGGCGGCGCCCGGGAGGGCTCTCCCCACCACGCGCTCCTGCCGGTCTCTCCCTCCCCGGCGCCGTTCTTTCTTCTCCGCGCAGCGGCGGCGGCCCGCGGTTCTGGCCGGGGAAAACCGCTGCCCTGTCGCGCGCGGGCACCGAGGCCAGTCGGCCGGAGCAGCGCCGCCGCAGAGCCCCTTGCCGGTGCGCGTGCTCGCCCTCGGCTGAGCACGCCACCGCCAAGTGGCTCGGCGGTGGTGGTTCTTGCGTACGGCGCCGTGGCTTGCGGTAAGAGCCGGTTTCGATTTCCTTTTTTTTTTTTGTTGTTGCTCTGTAGACAGAGCACGATAGGGATGAGGGGTTTCGTTTCTTTCTTGAGTCGTTCTTGTGTCCGGCGGTGGGGAAAAGAAGTAACCCGCCGGCTTTGTTCGTTTGGATCGGTTGTCCATACCCTGTTAGAGTTTCGATTCTTATGTTTGCGATGCCGATCCGTGGTTCGTTCGTGTTCCTCTTCCCTAATCCCGCTCTGTTCTTGAGATTAGGGTTAGATGTTCGATTCGGTTGAGCCGATTTGGCTCGGATCCAAGTGGATCCCCTCCGTAGGAGGCCACTGATACCATTGATAAAATTTCTAGGATCGTCTAGGAGCGGATCCAATGGAGTAGATCGAGTTCTAGTAGTAGTAGATGTATGCAGTTCATGTAATGCAGAGACGAGTAGAGGGAGAGAGAGAGAAAGAGACACAGACCAGAGGGGTCGACGGTGTGAGTAGCGGTTGCGGCGGCGGTGTTAGGGTTCATCCCGCCGTCGGCCATAGGTGTCGTGGTGCCGTCAGCCGTCGCGTCCGTCGTCATCTTCACGCACTGGGTGCTCGCCGCGTCGGTGGCACTTCCCGCCGCTTGCAGCGCCCCCTATCGATCGGTCTAGGGTTTAGGGAATGTCGGTGGGGATTTGGCGGCGCAGGTGAACCTCGTGAGACGTGCCTTGCGCCCCGGCCCCCACCTTCCTTATATAGCACTGTGCGACGGGGGCCCACCAACCACAGGGTTGGACGCCCCCGATCAGGGCGTGACCTAGGGCCCGTTAGTCCGTTGGGCCTAACGGGAGGAGATCTAACTCTAACAATGCAATCTCCTCTAACCTTCTTAGCTTTCCTCCTGCACAACCAAAAAACAAAAAAGACAAGCTATAGGACTAAAAAAAACGACACGCTGCACAGCAAAGCTGGTATCTGTAACTAAAAATGTGAGATCGATGCATTTGTAGGAGTAGGACGGTCCCATTTCTCTCTGGCTCTACTACTATCTTAGTATGTGGTACTGGTACATCACATTGAAAAGGCTGGATCGGAGAGGCCAAAGTTAACAGGGGGGTCAATCAAACAAACCCTAGCCTAAAGAGAGGTCATCTATTCATTGAAGCAAACATTTTTAACTCTAGTTGACTATATAGTACAGAATATGTAGTGCAAAGAAAAAATAAAACTCCCCTTGTTCATGACACACCGCATAGTTTCCAGATATATTCGGGTAATGGAGTATATGTAACCAACATCTCCAATATGGCTGGCAAACAAAATTGTTCATTTTTTTGAAGTTGCCAAAATATGAAACGAACTTCACCACTGTGTTCCTCTCTTTGAGATGATCAAAAATCATATATGAAATGTCCAATTCAGAGTATAGAGGAAGGAGTTGCCTCCATGAGAAAATCTCATCCTGTCAGAACTTCTAACCCATATCGGAAGTTCTGACTTTGGGCGAGACCAGAACTTCTAACCCTCGGTCGGAAGTTTTGACTTTGGGCGAGACCAAAACTTCGGGCCCCTGTCAGCCCTTGAGAAAATCTCATTATGTTAGAACTTCTAACCCGTGTCGAGATAGAAATGTCTCCACTAAATATTTGCAAACTGTAGCAAGACTAAGCATCCTTAGTTGCGTCAGATGGCCTAGCTCTTCTGCAATGAGCATAGAATCAACAATTGCAAACGGTAGCACTTCTAAGGCCGTAAGATTCCTCAATCCATTTGGCAGCCAGATACTCCAATTAAGAACCAGACACATCAGTCGTCTTAGCAAAACAGTATTGATGGCAATTCTTTTATATATTCTTTTATATAAGTTCCAGATAGGTCTAATGTCTGCAAAAGCTGTAGCTTTGCTTATATCTGATGGCAAAAGCTATAGCTTTCCTTATATCTGATGGCAATTCTAAGCAAGTGTGAGTACATCCCACTAAGGGAGGCCCAGCGAAAGCGTGAGCTACCAGGGGAAACCACCTCCTCAAAATATGCAAGCCAAACTAAGCGAAGGCAGCAAGAAAGCAAAAATATGGAAAGTGATGGCTAAAGAGCTTGGGTAAGGGGAGCCATCATCGACCCCTACCCCCATTATATAGCTCCCGAACAGGCGCTTTGGCTTCCGTCGCCAACGGTCACATCCGTCAAGGGACACATCGGTTCTAGAGGCTCCACAACCAATCAAAATAGGCCACGTGACACATTCAGGGTTTGACATAACGAGCCTCTAGGCTGGAGATATGGGTATCCTTCATTGCCCAACATTAGCAAAGGACTGAGGTCTACTCTCCTCCATCAGACCTGACCCTCAAGGGGAAACTATTGAGACACGAATATTGCAGTCGCAAAGGCAAGCCCCCTCTCATCCTTGCGAAGCGCTTAACTGTCATCTTGCAACCATGTAATATTGTGTTGTTAGGAAAGGCCTTTGTCTGGTGTCTTTGGAGTCACCGATCGAGAAGCCACACCAGGATCAATGTCGAAGAAGGCACTTTCGGCAAAGGCTTGAACAATACCTGAAAGGGGGACATAGTCGGAGGCGATGAAGGCACCAAGGGGAAGAATACCTGAAAAGGGGACACCGCATGTGAAGCTTGCTGGGGCCTCAACGGGCTTGGAGCAAGCCATGGAGAATATCCTAGAATATAGCACACCAAACGGAGGGTATAAATGTAAAATAAGTCTATTTTGTGCAGTGACCCATAAAATGGGAGAGGGCCCCATGTAATATGTCATTGTTGAAACATAAAAACCCCTAATTGAATATGTGGTTCCTCCCTGACCTCCCCCGCCTAATCCTTTGGCCATTCCGAATCGATCTTTCCTAGTAGATATATAGATATACACAATAGCAAGTGTGGGAAATTTAGATGGAAATTAAGGTCATTATTTTGAATTATGTAGCGTGATAGGACACACGAGGAAGTTATATATATATATATATATATATATATATATATATATATATATATATATATATGAACAAATGGGGTTATTTTAAATTAACATCATAATAATAATGATGGGTACCTTTGAAGCATTATTTGGGGTATATTTTAAATTTTTGTTAAATAGAAGCTTTCCTCGCATGTTAGCAGATGAAGTGTCATGCTTATGTGGATAACTTGAATGAATAGATACTTGCTATAATTGCATGCACTACTTTTTGATGTTGATGGCTTGCATGACGAGATAGAGATCTAGTTAGGTTTAAGATTATAAGATATATATATATATATATATATATATATATATATATATATATATATATATAAGTGTGGCTAATTTAAATTAAAATTTTGGTGGCTAGTTTGCAATTTTTTCCCTTATAGCATATGTGGGTAATTTATATAAAAATTTAGGGTTATTTTAAATTATCTTTCATAGTAGCATAGGTGAGTAATTTAGATGCAAGGTTATGGGTTTACTTTATGTAGTTTAAATAATGACCAGGCTAGGTAATTTTCTATAACATATGTTCCAATGGCTATTATCATTGATCATGATTCGAATCTATTAAATTAATGGATAAATGGTTCTTGTTGTTGTGAGAATTTGTAAAATTTATCAAAAATTTTAGCATGTCTGCTGAGCCTCCAATTTTTTGATATAAGATTAGGGTTTACTTTATGTATTTTTCATAATTACAGAGGTGTGTAATTTTTTTATGAATTATAATAAGATCCAGTGGCTATGATCATCATTGATTATTGAAGATATCAAGCTAAAGGTTAAATGTTTCTAATTATTGTAAGAATTTCAAGGATTATATCTTTTTAGTGCGTCTAGAATTAACTTGGTGCCTTTGGTGAAGCTAAGCCTCCATGCATTTAGAGAGTCAGACGACTTTAAATCTGGTTTTGGATGATTGTCGGTCTCTTTTATTACATTCAACAGAAAGTCGATCCATTACATATCTATTATATTGAATTATTGCTCTATATATAGACTATTTTGTAACAATGTTGAGCATGGTTCTTTGGATTGGATCACAGCATATATGGCTCAAACATGTATGCAGCTTGCCATGCATCCCCAGCCGCAGTCGTCGTCGTCTCCGCGTCAAGTGTGGGTGCAGCAGCAAACAGGGATGTTCATACGGCTCGTGCACCTGAAACCGGTGATCTTGGGGGAGAATTCGTCTTTGCATTTTTTGTAGCACGCGGCGTCCTTGCATATTGGGTGCTGCTGAAAGCAATCCTCTGTACGTATTACCAAAATAAAACTTAATGGGTCATCAGACGTACATCCATGCGAACAGCGGAAAAGTTGACTCTCTCCCTATATCTATATATCTATATCTATCTATCTATCTATCTATATATTATTAAAGTAGCTTCATTCGTGCGCTTGAATATATAGTATAACATATACCTGCTGCCCAGGTGGGTGTCATGAGGGTGGAAGACGTGATGACCATGAGGAGGATGCAAATGGAAGCAGCAGCTATGAAGTGCACCGCCCTCATCGTATCGACACTGCTCGGTACTATATTTTCTTGTTTTTGGGGATGCAAATGGCCTGATGCTTGTCCTTGTTTATATAGAGCGAGAAATTGTTAGTGTAAATAAATGCCACATTAATTAATTAATGCTGGCATATCATAGCCAGATATGATATCCAACTCGCCGGCCGGGGAAATATATATAGAAATACATGGAAGATATTAGGAAATTGGGGGCATAATGGGCCTGGGCCATTTTCTGCAGGCGGTGCTGGAACACAGCGAAACACGCCCTGGGCCTGTTTGGCAAAACGCCCTGGGCTGTTTTTTTTTTTTTGAATTGTGCAGGTATGATTTAAATTCAGCAAAATTTGATTCTTTATGTATGTACTACTCCGTCCTTAAAACAATCATAATTATTGGAATCGTGTGTGTCAAAGCTGGATCTGCTGTCTGTATACACAAACCACACAGAGCGGCTACACACAACACAGGTGTGGCCATGGGCGCCCTATGCTGCTTGTAGACGCATGGAGACGATGTTTTCAATTACATGCCAATGTTGGTATATATACCATTCCTCCTGCACAACAACAGAAAAAAAAAGACGCTCTAGGACTGAAAACACACACGCTGCACAACAAAGCTGGTAGCTGTAACTGAAAATGTGTGTTCGAGGCATTTAGGAGTAGGACTGTCGTCCCATTTCTCTCTAGCTTGCTCTATTACTATCTTAGTATGTGGTGCTGATACATCACATTGAAAAGGCCGGAGGGGTCATTTATCTATTCATTGAAACAAACATTTTAAACTGTAGGGCGGTGAATATATAGTACAGATTAAAAAGGAGTGATCGAGTACATACATGCATTCAGTAAGGCACACGTAGAATCCAATCCAATTAATCAACCTAAAAAAAGTACTTCCTCTATTCTAAATTATAAGACATTGCAAGAATCTTGAAGAGTCAAATTATCTTAAGTTTGACTAAACTTATATGACAATATATTGACATTTATGATGTCAGCTAAGTATTATTAGATTTATTATCAATTATATTTTCATAATATGTCTATTTGATGTCATTAGTCTTTCTAGTTTTTTCTATAATTATTGGTTAAACTTAAGATGCTGAGCTCCTTCACAAAACTCTGAACGCTGGACCTGTCACTGCTGCAGGAACCTATCTGCAGGTGTTCCAGGCACATGAGCTTCTCAATTCCATCCAGGTCCCAAGTCCCATGAATTAGAATAGAGACACACCAACTTTTTTAGCAGGAGAATGCTCGGCGGCAGGTGCTTTATTCCAGTGTTTATAGCGTCAAGTGTCTGCAAAAATTTCATATCCCCTATTTGCCTCGGAAGTTCATTAATGTTTGTACCTCTTAGCCCAAGATATCTCAAGTGAAGTAAAGTCCCAAGATGCTCAAGGTTGCAGTCTTCAATAAACTGGCAATTCTCTATGGCTAGCACACGAAGAAGTTTAAAGCTGGGAAGAAGGACAGGCAGACTATTGTTGTACACCTAAATGCAAGATATGATCTCACTTGTCGCATTTCCATATGGTCAGTCGACTGTGATGTAATAATGTTCTTTTTGGTAATATTTTGGCATGCTAACCTATGTACCTTGCTCTTTGATAACGTGCCTCCATCGGTGTCGATTATATCAACAAAATTTTCTTCACTTGACAAGTTACGGATGAGATCAAAAACCATGTCATGGACACGACAACTGAGTACTGTACCATCCCATCTTTTCCCCGCCACCTGGACCAGCATGCTTCTATTTATGAGATCATTGAAGTATAACTCTCCAAGCTCAAACAACCCTTTCCCTTGTTTTTCTTGGACGAAACCTTCAGCTATCCATTTCCGTATCAGAAGGTCTTTATCAATAACTGAAACTTCTGGAAATACACTTAGATACAATAAGCATGTCCTTAGATGTGACGGCAAATCATATAGTAGCTAAAAGATATTATCTTCATAGTATTCTCTACATGTAGATTGCCTTTTTTACCAAAACCAATAGAGTTGTACACCTCAGACCATTCCTTCATTGATTTGCCCTCCAATAGACTGGCCGTTGTGATAATAGCTAACGGTACGCCACGGCATTTCTTTACAAATTTATCAAGTAACAAACCCTGTTGACTCGGAAGACATTTCCCATCCTCACCAAATATTCTTGTGTAGAATATTTTTTTGGAGTCATCATTTGAATGTTCTTTTAGCTTGTAATCCTCACCAGCTTTTGTGGCAATTTCAACGTTACGAGTAGTTGTGGTTATTCCACTTCTACAGTCATTCTCAAAAAGGGCACTACTACACAAACCGCCTTTGGTCGATGGCCCAAAAACCCCTTTAGTCTCGCCAGTTTTTGCGCCTTGGACGAAAAAGTCTTTTAGTCCCGGTTGGTAGGTCCTTGCCCAACGGCTAGGTTGTTACTGCGTGTCAGGCAGGGACCTTAAGTCTCGGTTGGTGTTACCAACCAGAACTAAAGGTGCCAACCGGGACTAAAGCATTGGTCCCGGTTTGTGGTACAAACCGGGAGCAAAGCATCGACTTTAGTCCGGGTTGGTGTTACCAACCGGGACTAAATCTTCACGCCCCTATTTGAACTGTTCTCTTCTTCCCATGAGCTCATTGTTTGCCCGAGAGCTCACACTGTTCTTGCTCTTCTTGTTGTGTTCTTGTTTGTTCTTGTTTCGTCTCCAGCCATCGATCGATTTCAACGTACCTACGCCTCCTTCTACTGGTTTGAAAGGTTACTTACTACGTCCTCTTATGTTTTATTGCATCATGTCATTTCTTGCTCTCTAATCACGCATGTTAGAAGGCTACTAATAATTAAAACATTATTCTCTAGCTCTCATGTTTATAAACATTAGAAAATTAGTAACGTGATATGTCATCTTATATGCGTTCGAAAATATATTTAGATGAAGAAGGTAGCTACCTAGAATACTTTAGTTGTATACATGGCACATTTGATGATTTTAGAGAAATGTAAATTTTAGTTGCTTTATTTTATTTGTTTAGAATATGAGGAATTTATAATATCTAGTTTGAAAAAAGAGTATAGAGAGAGTAGATGACAACTGCTTCGGGGTACTCGGCCTCTGATTGGGTTCCAAAGCGACTAAGGCCAGACCTCCCTCTCATTAATTGTGGCGAGTGTATGTAAAAGACTGTGAAAGAGTACCGAGTGGTGAAGGTGGATCCCAACAACGGTCGGATCTTCTATAAGTGTCCAGATCGCAATGTGAGTTATATATTTTGTCTTATTTTATGGTTATGGTTAATTTGTACTTATATTTCATGATGATTTTGATTAAAGTGTTAATTTTTTATTTCTATTTTCAGTGGGATGGCACTGGATGCCGCGGCTAGTACTGGGAGGAAGATTATGTTAAACATGTGGCGGAGGCTACAAAGGCGGATGAGGCAGCGAGCCAGCTCAAGGAGCTCGTCGATGTTGAACAGACGAATAATGATCTATCTGCTTTAGTTGGGATTGGTCGGGAGATCATTATGCTACTGAAGTGCATTTTAGGTTTTCTGTGTATAGTGCTAGTGGTCTTAGCATACGTTATGTCGAGGCTTTCATAAGCATACATTAGTCTTTGTGTGACTCGGAAATGACACATGATGGTGTTCCATCTCATGTTATTTTAATGCAGACCTTTCATTGAATATAATGCATACTCTTTGTGGGCATATAATGCAGACGATGACACGATATTGGATGTACAATGTGGATCGCCGCTCCAAAGAGTTCATTGATGGCGTGCATTATTTCTTAAGAGTGGCCGATGCAAACAAGCAGGATGGTTTCATGTGCTGTCCATGCGTCCTGTGTCAGAATCTGAGGGAATTTGCAAGCTCAAGGATTATTCACTCACACTTATTGAAGTCAGGTTTCATGCCAAGCTATATTTGTTGGACCAAGCACGGAGAAACCAGGGTTATGATGGAAGAAGGTGAAGAAGCAGAGGAAGAATTGTGCCCTGACGACATCATCGCTCAATTTGGTGACTTCAATGATACTGAAATGGGAGAAGGTGAAGAAGAGGCAGGGGCAGAAGAGGCATTGGATGAAGATGATGCTTTTGCTAATGTCATTCGTGAGGCACAAATGGATTGTGAGAGTGAAAAGGAAAAGGCTAAGTTTGACCGCATGCTAGAGGATCACAAACAATTACTATACCCGACCGCCGAAGATGGGCAAAAGAAGTTGGGTACAACACTGGAGTTGCTATAATGGAAGTCAGAGAGTGGCCTATCCGACAAGGCGTTTGGGAAATTATTGAAGATCCAGAAAAAGATGCTTCCAAAGGATAACGAACTGCCTAGCACTACGTACGAAGCAAAAAAGATCGTTTGTCCTTTGGGATTAGAAATCGAGAAGATACATGCATGTCCTAATGACTGCCTCCTTTACCGTGGCAAGGACTATGAGAAATTGGATGTGTGCCCCGTGTGTGAAGCTTCTCGGTATAAGATCAAGAGAGATGACCCTGGCTATGTTGAAGGCGAAGAAAATCCTAGCAAGAAAATCCCTGCCAAGGTTATGTGGTATGCTCCTATAATACCACGCCTGAAACGTATGTTCAGAATGAGAGACAATGCAAAGTTGTTGCGATGGCACAAAGAAGACCGTAAGTTAGACAACATGCTGAGACACCCTGCTGATGGTTCCCAGTGGAGAGCAATAAACAGAGAATACAAGGAGTTCGCAGACGACGCATGGAACTTAAGGTTTGGTTTAAGTACGGATGGTTTTAATCCTTTTGGGGACCAGAGCAGTAGTCATAGCACCTGGCCTGTAACTCTGTGTATGTACAACCTTCCTCCATGGTTGTGCATGAAGCGGAAGTTTGTTATGATGTCGGTGCTCATCCAAGGCCCGAGGCAACCTAGCAACAACATCGATGTGTACCTGAGGCCATTAGTTGATGAACTCCTGCTTTTATGGAGCAAACCAGGTGTACGTACGTGGGATGAGTACAAACAGGAGCACTTTGACCTACGAGCATTGATGTTTGTAACAATCAATGATTGGCCTGCTCTAAGTAATCTCTCAGGACAAACAAACAAGGGGTACAATGCGCGCACACACTGTTTTGATGACATTGAGAGTGTATATTTGAAAAAATCTAGAAAGGTCGTGTACCTTGGGCATCGTCGGTTTCTTTCTACGAATCACCAGGCTAGAAAGAAAGGAAAGCATTTTAATGGCAAGCTAGACCACCGGAAGAAGCCTCACAACAGAACAGGAGAAGATGTACTTGAGATGGTCAAGGATCTGAAAGCAGTCTTTGGAAAGGGACAGGGCAGCGAGCCTGTACCGAAAGACGCTGCAGGTCACGCTCCAGTGTTTAAGAAGAAGTCGATATTTTGGGAGCTACCGTATTGGCAGATCCTCGAGGTCCGCCATTCGATCGACGTGATGCACGTGACAAAGAATCTTTGTGTTAAACTGCTAGGTTTCATGGGTGTTTATAGGAAGCCTAAGGACTCACTTGAAGCACGGCAGGACTTGCAGACCATGAAAGAACAGGACAACCTGCATCCAGAGAAGACACCTGATGGACGTCAATACTTAAGATCTGCTAGCTACACCCTTACCAAGGAAGAGAAGGAAAGCATGTTTGAATGCCTTAGCAGCATGAAGGTCCCATCTGGATTCTCCTCCAACATAAAGCGTATAATAAATCTGCCAGAGAAGAGATTCCTAAACTTAAAGTCGCACGACTGCCATGTGCTTATGACGCAGTTGCTCCCGGTTGCTTTAAGAGGAATTCTACCTCCACATGTACGTCTGGCCACTATGAAGCTATGTGCATTCCTCAATGCCATTTCTCAGAAGGCAATCAATCCAATGGAACTAGCTACTCTACAGAATGATGTGGTTCAATGTCTTGTCAGCTTTGAGTTGGTGTTTCCTCCATCCTTCTTTGATATCATGACACACCTCCTTGTTCACTTGGTCAAGGAGATCCAGATTCTCAGTCCTGTGTTTCTACATAACATGTTCCCCTTTGAGAGGTTCATGGGAGTACTGAAGAAATATGTTCACCAGCGTGCTCGGCCAGAAGGAAGCATCGTCCAGGGCTACGGGACAGAGGAGGTCGTTGAGTTCTGTGTTGATTTCTTTCCAGGCCTTGACCCGATTGGTCTCCCAGAATCGCGACACGAGGGAAGACTTAGTGGAAAGGGAACACTTGGAAAGAAAACATATGTTGGTGCAGAGGACGATTATTTCAACAAAGCGCACTACACGGTTCTTCAAAACTCATCCGTGGTGGACCCGTATATCAAGGTACACAAGGATTCCCTACGATCCAAATCCCCGGGGAAGAATGAAGATTGGATCATGCGTCAGCACATGGAAACTTTCAGTGGTTGCTTACGAAAACAATGTCAAGGTGACGACACTATAGATGAGCAACTGTATTTGCTGTCAAGGCAACCATCGTGGCACATCCTCACGTACAAAGGGTACGAGATAAGTGGAAAAACATTTTACACCATTGCCCAAGACAAAAATAGCACAAACCAAAACAGTGGTGTCCGCGTAGATGCCATAGACCCAAATGGGAAGAGACATAAATACTATGGCCGCATAGAGGAAATTTGGGTACTAGACTATGCTCCTAATTTTAAAGTCGCTTTGTTCCGATGCCATTGGGTGAAGACGAGTGGGGTAACTGTGGACAAGGAGTATGGGATGACAACAGTGGACCTAAATAGTGTTGGGTACAAAGATGAACCATTCGTGCTTGCTGCTGATGTGAATCAAGTGTTCTATGTGAAGGACATGTCTACAAAACCCAAGAAAGGAAAAACCGATGACAAATCAACTGACAAAGAGCCAAAACGCCACGTAGTTCTTTCAGAGAAAAGAATCATCGTGGGAATTGAGGACAAGTCAGACATGTCAGAAGATTATGAAAGGGATGACCGAATCCCACCCTTCAGCATGACGAAAGATCCAAGCATCCTGCTCAATGCAGAGGATACTTCATGGTTTCAGGAATGATCATAACCAAGGGTTCATACGTTAAAAAGTTCACCACTGTGCTCGCTTAGTGTATTGGAGACTTTATGTAATAACATTAACTTTCCATGTATTTTTCATGTTTTCTTGTGTTTTATCTTTTCAAATAAAAGGGCAGATGTACCTCTATATTAAAAGTTAGTCAAATGGGAAAGTTTGAATTTTCAAACAATGAGGAATTCAAATACAAATTTTCAAACACCAACTTTGGTATTCAAAACTTTTTCATTTCAGGTACTTTATGTGGTCCAAATCTTGATAGAAATTTAAAATTTTTAAACACCGAGAAATTCAAATTCTAATTTCAAAATGATAAACAACTCCAAATGAAAACGTTTTGAACAACAAAGTTGGTGGAATAATCATTCTCTACAACTTATATTGGTCAATTTCACATTTAAGAAATTCTAAACACAAATTTTGTTGTGATTATTTTAATTAATAGATTTTCTATTCAACGCAGGATTCTCGGACACATGTATTTCGACAACTAATGATGCAAAAACGAAAACTTAACGTTACAAAGATGCAAAAACAAACTTCATATACAAAGCCACCACTTTTTTATTTTTAAGTTGACCAATATATTTTTGCATTAAGTCAAATAATACTCATTATTTACATTAAGTGGACGTTAGTAAAAGAAAAAAATGGAATTTATGTTATAAATTTTCAAGTGTACAATAAGCCAAATGGAAATCCAAATGTTATTTTTAAATATTTTTTTTGCCTATCATGTAAATTACTATGTAATTAACAATAATAAACATAGTTATAAGAGAAACCAACAAAATACAAAACCAGAAATGAAAAAACAAAAAAAAAAACTTTAGTCCCGGGCCGTGGAAACACCCGGGACTAAAAGCTATACCTTTAGTCCCGGTTGGTAACACCAACCGGGACTAAAGGCCTTTTAGTCCCGGGTGGTGCCACGACCCGGGACTAAAGGTCCCCAAGTACATATACAGTGCCCTATCCTTCGGCCATCGAGCAGATGCACAAGTCCCTCGCGCCGCCGGCGCCTCCACCATCTCCCTCGCGCCGCCGCCTCCACGCCATCTCCGAGCCGCCGTCCTCGGTCGCCGTGCTCGCCGGCCGCGCTTGCCGGCGGAACCCGTCCTCGCCGCTCCCTCCCCGTCTTTCTCGCCGCGCGCGCGGGCTCGGCTCGGCGGCGGTTCGTCCTCGCCGTCGTCTTCCTCCGTCCTCCTCCTCCGACCGGCGGCCATCCTCGCCGCGCGCGCCCAGCCGTCCTCCCTCTCTCTCTCTCCTTCGCCCGGCCGTCCTCCCTCTCTCTCTCCTTCGCTCAGAGGACCCCGCGCACCCAGCCGTCCTCCCTCTCTCGTCCTCCGACCGGAGGCGGTCTTCCTCCCTCTCTCCCTCCTTCGCTCGGCGGAGGACCTCATAGTGTGCATCGTCGCCTTGTGCAGCAGCGCCGCCGCCGTCGTGACCCGTGAGGTGAGGAAATGCTAATGGTTGGTTGTGTGACCGGCCATCGAGCCGAGGTCGTGTATGATCGGCCATCGAGCCGAGGGCGTGTCTGTGTATGCTCGACCATTGAAACCAACATCGTGTTTACTTGTGACCGGTCGTCGAGCCGAGACATATGCTCATCGTGATCGTTTTGGTGACCACAACAACGCGTGGACCCTAACTCTAAACCCTAAACTCTAACCGTCCATCGATCTTGATGCAATCACTAAACTTAAACCCTAATCGTAAACCCTAATGAACCTAAACCTTAATCCTAATCCCTAATCATGAAACCCTAATCAACCTAAACCCTAATCCTAATCCCTAATCAACCTAAATCCTAATCCTAATCCCTAATCATGAAACCCTAATCAACCTAAACACTTGATGCAAAACATGAAACCCTAATCAACGTAAACACTATCTAATCATATCATATTTGTTGTTGTTTACATGACATATTCAGTTCTAACGTCTTACACATTTATTTGCAGAAATGGATGCCCCGAATGACGACAACATGAACGATGCCATGATGGACATGATATTTGGCAATGATGGTGGTGGATATGACGACAATGAACAAGCAGATGATGGGAGTCAATACCTCCTAGATGCTCTAGATGAACAACAAAACATAGTTCAAGACAATACTTGCGAGGTATACTGGTTAGTATAGTTTAGTGTGACAACATGTTATACTTGTTATTTGTTATTACAAAGGCACCCTTGGTATGTTTTACATGTATAAGTTAGCATAGTATAGTGTGATGACATGTTATACTTGTTATTTGTTACAAAGGCACCCTTGGTATGTTATACATCTATAAGTGAGTATAGTAAAACATGTTATATTTGTTATACTTGGTATTTGATATAAGTTAGTATAGTATAGTGTGTGATATCATGTTATACGTATGTAGGCCTCTGACTCTACAGGCAAGAGTAGAAATGTACGAGGCCCGAAGAAGCCTTTGGAGGGTCGGTACATTGTCTCGGAATTCGAGGAGGCTACCGATAAAGTGCTTGGACCACATGCACAGAAGTTCATCAACCACTGTGGGGTCCTTGCAAGGGACCGGATCCCGATCAACGCTATTGAATGGAAGCACCGAAAAAATGCTCCAGCGCATATTACTTTTGTCTCTGAGCGTGATAAGCAAGCGTGTTGGGACGACATCCTTGCACATTTGACGCTCGACAGAGAAGATGAAGCCCTGAAGGCGCGAGTCAAGGACTTTGTTATGAAGAAGATGGCCACACAATTCCAGTGTTGGAAGAAGATGTTGTACAACAAATTTATCAAGCAGAACCTGATGCCTGATTTCAACATGAAGGCATACGTGAAGTTGCATCCATTCTGGGATGAGTTTGTCGCCTTCAAGAATTCCGAAGATGGCGAGGCACGGGTGAGAAGGAACCAATAGAATTCCAGTAAGAAGCAATACCACCATCACTTGGGATCAGGTGGCTACAAGAGTGTCATTCATAAGTGGCAAAAAATGGAAGAGGAGTTGATTGCCAAGGGCATGTTACCAGATTCTTACCACTAGCCGGAGCGTTGCAAGAATTGGTTTTTCGCTCACAGGGGTAACCTGGACGTTGAGACCGGAGCTGTGGTGTATGGAGAAAAAATCGTTACCGCAGTAACCAGATTCGTTGAGGCTCGAAGCTTAGTTGAAACCGGAGCGTGGATCCTGGACAGAGAGAAGGATGAGTTGACATACGCATTGGGGAATCCTGAGCATGGCGGGCGTACGAGAGGATATAGGGAGGTGTCTTGGGAGCTCGGCTTTGCGAAAGACAGAGAGTCATATAGAAGTCGCACTAGAAAGAAGGCGGAAGAGGCGGTGCGGTTTAAGAGGATGGAGGAAATGGTTCTCGAGTCCCAGAAATAGGCCCGTGAAGCGAATGCACGCGGAGTACGTCTTGAAGCGAGAATGGAACAGGAGATAGAAAAGAAAGTGCAGGCAGCTTTACAGAAGCAACAAACTGCATCAGGGCTGATAGTCAACATCAGCCCCCCTGGTCAGTTAAAAAGCAGTTGCGCATCCACGGAGTTGCCAATGGCTCAAGATGACGCGAAGCTGCGCTTCCCTGTGGATGACATCACTCAACCTCTCACAATATGTGAGTTGCACATTCCACGGGGGACTGTCGGCGCCACAGTCATGGTGGCTACCGGTATTGTGTCTCCCGCGGATCCTACGAAGACACCAAGAATCCATGGAGCACTAATACCAGCTGGATATGCTGTTGTCTCGGTGGATCGAGTTGTCAAAGAGTTCATCAATGTGAAGCTTGACATCGAGGGAGGTGATGGGGAGAAGACGGTAGGAGAAGCGGAGAAGGCATTCGTTTGCTGGCGGAAACGCTACATCATCATTCCTGGGGTATCGCCCAGTCCTCCGGTACATCCTCCTCAGCCTAACCCTAGGTACAGATTAATCATATCTCGTTCTACATCACTAGCCCTAACAAATTTGTATTGCATTACTAAGGGATTTAATCACATATAACTCGTTGTTTTGTCACGGCAGGCACTCCCCCACGCTAAGCCCAATAATAAATTCACCAAGTGGCCATAGTGTTGCAGGAGATGACGAACCAGTGGAGACACGGCTACATCTCCCTCTTCTCCACCGCCCGCTTCATCGCCTCCACGACGGTCACAAGCGAAGGCTTCGGCGTCGGCCCCACCGGAGCTGAAGAGGAAGAGAGTTGTCATTCACAAGAAAATTATCACCACGAACACTGAGGAGGATGCGCCACTCTCAAAGGTGCAAGATTTCTTCAAGAAATGCAAGGACAATAGACTGAAGAAGGACGAGTCTCCGTACTTCTTGCTCAGACCAGCAGATCTAAGGAAAGCGGTGCATGAGAGGGAGAAAAAGAGATGTGAATCTCTTAAGCCTACCCCACTCTCAGACTATGAGCGCACAATGTCCAAGTCCATTGAAGCAGAGGCAAAAAAGAAGAAAGTGGGCAAAGGTGTCCCACATCTAGGAGAATAATCGCAGCAATCAGTTCCCCTGGGGATCAATGAATATGGATCAAACGCGGTCCTCTCCGAACTCCTACCTCCAGATATCGATTACCCAGGACTCGAAGATTTTCTCAAAGGTACGGGTTTACATGTTTCCGAAGTGCTCAACGAAGAAACCTGCCCGAAAGCCACGGTAGTCGATGAGTGGTTAAGGAAATATGAATTTGGAAGGAGTCTATACAATCTTGCGGCACTCAATGAACTTGGCACGCAAATGTACAAGCTAAACAAGTGGTATACGGAGGCGTGCAAGAGTGCTGAGCCAGACGTCAATGATAATATTTGTGTCAGGATTAGACAACACGATTACTTCCGTGGCAATGACATTATGTACGTCCAGTTCACCGAGTTACATCCGCTATGCCACATGAACGATCTGGACAAATCCCTCGTCAGTTGCTATTGTCTGTAAGTAAATCATTTTTTAGTAATCTCACAGGGTGTAGCATAATATACATATATAAGTAACATGTCTTTTTTTACAGGGACATTATGAGAGACCTTAGACTTATCAAGGAAAAGACAATTGGTTTTATAGATCCAAACATTATATTCAAGGACCCAAAGACTCCCTACGTCAAATGGAAAGAGCAAACAGAGAGGAATCTTCATAGGTTTTTGATCAACCAAAAGGAAAAGAAATATATACTCTTCCCATACAACATAGGGTGAGTGTGCACATTTTAGTTTACTTAATCAATTCAGCATAAAGATATAGTCTTCGTTATAAACAATTCCAGCTATCACTGGATACACATAGTCTTCGTTATCCCTAAAAGTACAGTGTTGGTCTATGACTCATTGCAAAAAAACTTGATGATTACAGAGATATGATCGACATTATCAAGGGGTAACTTGAATCTTTAGATATTATTGATTCATGCTCTTTATACTCTGCAATAGTAAACAAACGATCAATTCTTGGGCAGGGTTTGGTCTTGGTACGTTGAGAAGCATCGGCCAGAGCTGAAAACGCCACTTCCAGATCCTATCGTTCTACAGTGGGTACTAAAGCAGCGGCAAGGAACCAGCACTTGCGCATTCTACATCTGCGAGTACCTCACGCATTTTGCAAAAAGGACTCCTATTGAAAAACAGTGGGTACGTCATATGTATATAACAAAATCGTTTCATTTTTTATTAGTTGATATTAAATAAATCTTATGTATATTAATGTATTTTGCCTTTATTGCAAATTGAAGGAGCTATGGTTGAAGGAGCAAGTGATGGAACCGGTCAAGATCAAAGCACATCAAGACAGAATTGCAGGATTTCTGATGGACCAAGTCATCAATCCCAAGGGAGACTACCACTACAACCCCGCAGAACGACTAGTGCCTAACATGGATGAAGATCTGTATGACATTTGAGTCGCGGGTCTATAAATTAGTGTTCTAACATGTCTGTGTTTAATGTTTTGATATATATAACAAAACTGTTTTAATATATATATATATATATATATAGCTTTAAGTTTCATTTTCTGTAATGCTTGAACTAAATATATGTTCGCGTATACATAGATTAGTAGCAGAGAATATACATAGATTAGTAGCGGAGAATACGTATTTAGAAACCTAATTGAAACCTATAACCAAAACAAATAAGAAACTAAAATGGAAAATAAAATAAAAGAAAAAAAAGAATCATAACCGTTACCAACCGGGACTAAAAGGGCTAGCCAAGTGGCCCAGTCCGGAGACCCTTTTAGTCCCGGTTGGTGTTACCAACCGGGACTAAAGGGGCCGCCTTTAGTCCCGGATGGCCCGTCCCGGATCATGGCCCGGGACTAAAGTCGGTTTCTGTAGTAGTGGGGCAAGTTTGATTTTTTTCCAAAGATTGTAGATCCCATATGTCATTAATAACGAGATTGATAAAATGCACTCCTTAATATAATCTATAGATTGGCGGCTAGTATGTAGTACCTTTTGTTCACAAGGAATTCTCGGATCTCGCGGATGAGCAGATCGACACCTCTTGTCGTGTTATGTATGTTCTCATACTTGTATTTCTCAAGATCAAACACAATATCTTTGAAAACTTTCACCAAGGCAGGATTCTGACCAACTGAAACAAAAGCTCCACAGTCATACTCTGATTTAAGCTTGTCATATGCTGATTTGACGAGAGTAGCCTTGCCCAATCCCCCACCTCCGACAATAGAAACCATCTTCGTGGTCTTCTTGCTGGGCACGTCGTCCCCTTGGAATGAAGTCAACATGGAAATGATCGCACTGCTTGGCTTGTCGATGCCACATTGTTGTGTCACATCTTTGTACATAGCTGAAAGACGAGGATCAATAGCCGATGCCATCGCCACCGGCTTGGCCAGAATCTCACCAACTCTGTACTTGTCATGCCTCTCGGCGACCTCCTGGAGTTGATTCTTGATGCTTTCTATGGCGCCAGCAATGTCACGGCAAGCCTTGCTCTTGTTGAACAGGCTGCGCATGTTGTTCAAGGCGCCCTTGAGCCTGGTATTGGCAGGCTCGTCACAGCCGCCCTCGACACGCACAAGGAAGGTGTCGAGAGGACATCCTCCATGTCGTAGGACGCGTGTCCCTCACCTCGCGTGCCCAGAGCTTGACTTGCTCGTCGAGCCGGTCCCATGGCATGTCGGCCACCTTGCGGAGGAAGGCGTGGATGTTCTCCGGTCAGATCCACAGAGAGAGACTGTACTGGACCTGCCTCTTGACGCCCGTCTGCAGCTTGTATTCATTTTGGAGCAGCTGCAGCAGCTTGGGGGCGAGGCTGGCCATGGCCCCAGTCACCAGATCCATGCTCATCACGTTTAGCTCCCAAGACTACTAGCTAGTCAACCACCAGCTGATTTGTTGTAGCTATGGTGGAGCTAAATTGGAGTAGTTTTTCTTCTTTAATTGCATCGCGCACAGGCAAGTGGTTGTCGATATCGAGATGTGGCTATTACCTAAGCACTAAAATAAGCCTTCTAGAATCACTCAAGATTCACACACATGGAGAATAAGTCACATGCGCTGATGTTGACCAAATGATGAAGCTTGGAGGTGTCGGTGAAGAACATCCTACAGCCGTAGCTCTCCCTCCGTAAGGTCGCTGTTCTGCTCCTATTTTTGCTTCATGTCGCTCCTCACTTGGTTGACCCAACTGTTGTTTATTGTTATTGTAGTTGTCGCTTGGTGCTTGGTGCTTTGGCGAATGCTTTGCCACCGGCGTTATGGAGGAGGAATGGTCGTCGCCACGTGTCTAGACTTCAAGTTGATGCTTCTAGTCCGTGGTTCCGAGAAATTTTGACCCTTGGTGACTCGGAGGAGCTCTTAAATGGTAGCTGCGAGCTTTAGGTGATCCTCGCCCGTGGTCCTGAACGGTGAGTAAAATCGATCGGACGCCTAAAAAAACGTGTAAAAAACAGCAGACTGTCTTTGCAAATTGCCTACACCAATCAAGATCTCCATACGCGGCCGACACTTCCATTGGAGTCTGCCCTGTCATTTTTAAAACTCGAATGGCTGCTGCAATTCAGAGGAAGAGCATCAATCTCAATAATGCCAGTAGCTAGCTAGGTCCCTTTCTCACATGCATGCATGCTCAGTTATCTAGGACCTTTCAATATGCGTGTGTGCAAGTGGGTTTTATTAGATCGATCATATAGCGCGGGCAAAGCACTACACATCCACGTCAACTCCGATCCCTTACCTCGATCCTCTTTAGTGTTTTCACATGTCGTTTAACGCTCAATTATCTAGGACATTTCCATATGTAGGTCCATGCAAGTGGATTTTAGATCTAGAAGTATATATACTCCCTCTGTATCCTAATTAGTTGACGTTTTGGACAGCGATATACAATCTGTCAAACATAACTTTGACATCTTGTTTTTATAACTAGAGCAAGCGAGCGCTAGACCGGTTGGTCAGGCAGTTCGCATTGCATCCTGCTGGCCAGGGTTCGAGCCCCCTTCTTGAGAACCGCCTAAAATTTGATTTCTAACTGCTTCTAGATTTGATTTCTAACCGCTTCTAGATTTGATTTCTAACCGCTTGTAGAAATGGTCCGCCTAAAATTTGATTTCTAACCGCTTGTAGAAATGGTTGTCCAAAAATCAGGTTCTTGAGAACCGCCTGTAAAATTTGATTTCTAACCGTTTGTAGAAATGGTTGTCCAGAAATCAGGTTTTTAAAATAGAAAAAACCGGAGGTTTCTTGAGAACCGCCTGTAAAATTTGATTTCTAACTGCTTGTAGAAATGGTTGTCCAGAAATCAGGTTTTTAAAATAGAAAAAAAAACATGCCTACCCGTGGTGGTTAGAACTCGAATCATCAGCCTCGCGCGTTAACTCCTCTACCACTCCACTAATATTTCAATTGTGTCAATATTTCGTTTTAGTTCCCCATATTTTATACTGAACTGTGTGTAAATTGAGTTTCATAACTTTTCGAGATCTACAACTTTTTATTTAGCAAGTTTTTCCATCCGAGGTCGTTTAAAAAAAAATAATTTCAAAATTGAAAAATTCGAACCTAGCTTTCGATGACAAGATGATTTCAAATAAAAAAGTTGTAAACTACAAAGTTTCATAACTTTTTGAGATCTACAACTTAAATTTAGAAAGTTTTTCCATCTGATGTGGTTTACAAAAATAAAAAAAAATCAGTGTCTAATTATTTCTGCCAGTGGATTTCTTAAGGATCCTCCTGTGTATTTCTATAGAAGAAACCGCCTATAAAAATTGGTTTTCACATGCGGTTCAAGAGTCGAGCCCGACGTTTTATTTTCACAGGTGTTTGGTAACGGAAACTGCCTGTAAAAATTTTGGGACACCGCATCCGTAGAGGTTTTTTCTACTAGTGAATGATATGTATACTTTTATGAAATTATTTTTCAAGATAAATTTATTCATATAATTTTCACATTTGGAATATCAACAACTTATAAGTTATTGATGATTTATATTCCCAATGTTTGACTCAAAGTATGTCCAAAGTATCATCTAATTAGGATACGGAGTAAGTATAACGCGTGTAGACCACTTGATCCTTGTCAACTCCACTATCTTGTTTGTTTCGCTCCATGGCTTGCTGGACGAGAAACATGTGATCATTTTGCTCGCTACTATAACTTAACATTTTATGGAACTTTTCATACTGAAAAAGGTTTAGTTTTGCACTAATTTCATTTTAAATAAAACAGTAAATAGACATAAAATAGCTCCAGCTTCAGATAATAGATGTTTTTCTAATTTTGATATAAAGTTTATCAGATCCGATCTAATATGAAAAGGTTGTGATTTTTTTTTCTTGAAAGAGGTCTATCACGGCCGGTTGAAGCCATGAACCAGTAGCGGTAGGTCCTCTCATCACTGCTGGTTCGTGACTTCAACATGAAGTGATAGTTGAAACCACAAACCGGTAGTGATAGAACACCTATTTGTCCAATCCGTGCCGGTTGAAGCTGTGAACCGGATATCATTGTCGGTTCTAGTGAAGGTCTTTTCCTGGCGTAGTGGCCAACGCCATTTGTGAGCTGTTGGGCGTCGGTACCACTAGCATGGCCACGGCCTAGGTGGTGTCGCCTATTGTTACGTGGGCCCTGGGGGTGCCATTGTTGTTGCACCATGCCAAGGCCTACTTTTGTACCGAGAAGAAGAATGTTGAGCGGGTCTAAAAGGAGACATTGTCCATCGTGAGGCTAGTGACTGCGGAATGCAAGGGAATATCACATCTAGGGTTTGGTTTTGGGGATGGAGAAGCCATTGCTTGTTTTATATTGGGTCGCCTATTTATCAAGTAATGCTCATGCTGCCAATGGGCCACTAGCAATAATGCCTAGTCAGGGTACTACGACTCAGGTCGTGCCAACCTGAGAGCGCTATAGGATTTTTGTGTCTTACCAAAATTACGAACCTTATCTCATGGACTTATCTCTACGGGCCTTTCTTCATCTTCTTTGTACGTGTTTATCTCACCAGCCATACATGCTCCCGGCCCTGAGTACGTAGCTGCGACTTCGACGAAAAAGAGCCGATCGAGTAGAACTGCATTCCCTCAGCGGAGATGTCGTGATAGTGTAGCTTGAGTGTTCGATGAAAGGGTGCAAGAGTAGCCATAGCCATTTGTACAGCCAAAGAAACAAGTTCATAGATATATTCGGTCCGGTTTATTTTGGTCTAGGGAAACAAACCCGGCCATGAAGTTGTACCATTGCAGAGCCACATGGCTCTTTCCATCTATCCCGGCCCATCTTGTCATCACGTGTAGAATCCTTATCTTGTCATCATTAAAAAAATACGGCAACGTTTGTAGGCATGCATATATAGCCCGTTAGAATATCTATTGAAAGATTATTTCAATAGGCAACTTGTAATCTTCAATTGCTTGGCCGCAAGCTGGAGGTGCAGCTGGAAACAGATCATGGGAATGGCAATAATAATTTTTCATATGCTGTCCAAGTTGCATCATGACTCCAGCGTGTGCAGTGTGTGTGCATTGCTTGGATAAGTGGGATGTAATCATGTAACTCCAGCGTGCGTATATATGAGCAAATTGTGTCTTGAGGCTATGGCCGGCTGATAATGAAAAGCAAGATAGTCATAAAAAAAAACATTGATACGGTAAGTAAAATCGATCTTACGGCCAAAATAAACCTGCAAAGCACCAGACACTGTCTTTGCAAATTGCCTACTAATTATTATTGTTGATCGATCAAGATCTCCTTTTCCCGAATGGCAGCTGCAATTCCGAGGAAGATGAGCATCAATCTCAATAATGCACGCACGCCAGTAGGTCCCTTTCACATGTTGTTTAATATATCCTGGCTCATTTATCCATGACAAATAGATCCAGATGTAGTATTGTATTTAGCATCTAGCTAGATCCATCATCGATCCATGTCAACTTTCTTGTCTCGGTCCCTTTTGCCACTACACGGCTTGCCGGACGAGAAACATGTGATGATTTTGCTCGCTGCTAATCTGAACTGATAGATGACTGCAAGTGTGAACTTTGTGAAGGCATGCAGCTTCCTCTGAAGCATCACCAGGCACACCGTAGTACGTGTCACTTGCTACTCACGCTATAAATTGGGGCAAGCCATCCCTGCTACCGAGCACACACCACCGTACCATAAGCTTCAGTAGTAGTAGTGCTTACTACAGTTTTTGATCTGTCAGGAGAACCAGGGGAGGAGGTAACTAGCAATGGCTGACATGCCGCTGCTGCATGGAACCCTGGATGCTACCATCTTCGAGGCCAAATTCAACAACAGCAACCAAGTTAGCAAGGTGAGCTCCATATATATGGAACCCGGCCCTGTAATTCCTTTATTTAGGAAAATGAATTATTACCAGGCACATTATTAGTACGTGTGTACTTTACATTTTGCAAACTGCCATTATGTTGCATTGCTACACTGCCTTCCACATAAATATTAATGTAAAGCACTTTACAATGGCATGGAGTATGTAGAGAGCAAACTAAAAAGAACACGAGAAAATATTTGAACTTGGATTGCATGCCATCGTCAGGTATATAACGAATACCCTTAAAAAAGATATATATTGAATATTAAGTGGTACTTCCTCCTTCATAATACTAAGATGCATGTAACCACTTTTTATTCAGATCCCATAATATAAGATGTACGTGTCATCTCTAAATGTACATGCATCGACACAGTGCTGAGAGAGAATTAGACGTGTTTTTTTCCTGTCAATGGGGGGAGGGGACCGGTGTCCCCCCACCTGATTAATATATTGAGCTTGAGAGCTCGGTAAAAATGTTACAATGATTTATAAGGGGGGAGGAGAGGGTGGGGGGTTGGGGGTGTGCACATCAGTCCCAGAGGGTTATAACAGCATACAAGACCGCGAGGTGTCGTGCCATCGTTAGGCTGGAACACCAGGAATCCGCAATGTGTGTGTTTTGGGACTCTGTAACGCCGTTGCTCGGCAGCAGTTTTGCAAAGAGCCAGGATCTGCTGAACCGTAGTAGCCAGGTTTAGACGTGTTTTTTGTCTTTGAACCAGAGAGTATAATGCATTTGTTTTTTTTTCTTTTTCTTTAGTGGGAGTATAATTTATTTGCTACTATGAGTGCAGTTCCTCCAGGGTCTGCTGCCACACATCGAGGGCCGGCCCACTGGGCTGCCACAGTTGTACGCAACGGTGGACCTAAACAAGGCCCGCGTGGGCCGCACACGGATCGACGACACCAACCCCGACAACCCACGGTGGAACGAGTCGTTCCACATCTACTGCGCGCACTACAGCACGCACGTCGTCTTCTCCATCAAGCTGCGGCTGCCCATCGACGCCAGGCTCATCGGCCGCGCCTACCTCCCCGTCGACGACCTCCTGGCACTCACCCCAAAGGACCAGGACATCGACAGGTGGCTGGATGTCCTGGACGAGCACAAGAAGCCGCTGCCGCACGGGCTGAAGATCCACGTGCGGGCGCGGTTCACCGACGTGGCCGCGGACCCCGTCGGCTGGGGCAAGGGCGTCGGCGACGCACCGACGCAGTACTCCGGCGTGCCGAGGACCTTCTTCAAGCAGCGGCAGGGGTGCAGGGTGACGCTGTACCAGGACGCGCACGTGCTGGACACGTTCGGGCCGAACATCAAGCTCGCCGGCGGCCAGGCGTACGAGCCGCGGCGGTGCTGGGAGGACATCTACGACGCCATCGACGGCGCGCGCCACTTCGTGTACGTCACCGGCTGGTCAGTGTACACGGAGATCACGCTTATCCGGGATGGGAACCGGCACCACGCCGGCGGCGGCACCACCCTCGGCGAGCTCCTGAAGCGCAAGGCGAAAGAGGGCGTGCGCGTCCTCATGCTTGTGTGGGACGACCCCACCTCGTTCCTCAACCTCGGCATCCTCCCCAGCCAGCTCGGCACCAATGACGCCGACACGTTCAGGTACTTCAGGGGCAGTGGCGTCCACTGCGTCGCCTGCCCTCGTAACCTCGACGACAGCGAGTACCCCGTCGAGTTCAGGAAGACGGTGACGTTCAGCCACCACCAGAAGACCGTCATGGTGGACGCCGCCCCGGACGGCTCCGGCGGCGACGGCCTCCGTCGCGTCGTCAGCTTCGTCGGCGGCATCGACCTCACCAACGGGCGCTACGACACGCAGTCCCACTCCCTGTTCAGCACGCTCAACACGGCGGCGCACGCCGGCGACTTCTACCAGAACAACGTCGGCGGCGCGTCCGTCGACAAGGGCGGGCCGAGGGAGCCATGGCACGACATCCACTGCAAGGTCGAAGGCGCCGCCGCGTGGGACGTGCTCCACAACTTCGAGCAGCGGTGGAGGAAGCAAGGCGGCGGCAACGACGACATCCTGCACACCGTGCTCTGGCCGTGGAAGAACAAGGGTGGCGACCTCCTCGTCGACCTCAAAGGTATGGAGAACGTGATCGCGCCGCAGTCATCGTCGGCGGTCGCCGACGGTGACCAGGAGGCGTGGAATGTGCAAGTGTTCAGGTCCATCGACGGCAGCGCCTGCTCGGGATTTCCGAAAACCCCACAGGAGGCAGCTCAGTCCGGGCTCATCAGTGGCAAAAACCACGTCATTGAGAGGAGCATCCAGGACGCCTACATCCACGCCATTCGCCGCGCCAAGCGCTTCATCTACATCGAGAACCAGTACTTTTTCGGCAGCTCATTCGCATGGAAACCTGACGGCATAAAACCGGAGGACATCGGAGCAGTGCAGCTGGTGCCAAGAGAGCTGTCACAAAAGATTGTGAGCAAGATCGAAGCCGGCGAACCCTTTGCGGTTTACGTCGTTGTTCCGATGTGGCCCGAAGGCGTTCCAACGGCTTGGAACATTCAGGCTATGCTCAGTTGGCAGAGTAGGACGATGGACATGATGTACACCGACATTTCCAAGGCGCTCAAGGCGAAGAACATCGATGCAAACCCCAAAGATTACCTCTCCTTCTTCTGCTTGGGTAACAGGGAGGTGAAGGTACCAGGGGAGTATGAACCTAAACGTCATCCGACATCTGGGACCGACTACGATCGGGCACAGAAGGCGCGGCGATCCATGATCTATGTCCACTCCAAACTAATGATCGGTATGCCAAATCATATATATTCTGTCCTACACTATTGCACCAAATTCAAGAACTCAATTGATAGTTGGTTTTGGAAATTAATCTTTTTTGTTTTTGCACTAAATACATCACTTGGTTCAATATAACATGTAATATATCTTCCTGTTTTTGTTACAGTGGACGACGAATACATCATTATCGGATCGGCCAACATCAACCAGCGGTCCATGGATGGAGCAAGGGACTCCGAAATCGCCATTGGTGCATACCAGCCATTCCACCTCAACACCGATGGTGATGTCGCCAGAGGACAGGTCCATGGCCTCCGGATGTCGCTGTGGTACGAGCACCTTGGCGAGCTGCAGGAGGAGTTCAAGGACCCGGGTAGTCTCAAGTGCGTTCGGAAGGTGAACAAGAGAGCTGAGGAGTTCTGGAAGCTCTACACCAGCGATAGCCTGGAGGAAAACCTCCATGGGCACTTGCTGAGCTACCCCATTGATGTCACGAGTGATGGCACGGTGACAGAGCGTGAAGGGGTGCAATTTTTCCCAGACACAGAAGCTCCGGTACTTGGCACGGTACCAAAATTGGTACAGCTCGGAAGTCCATTGACAGATTATGTCTTTACTACATAAATAACAACAAAAAAATAGCATGCAGGCGCAAGATATACACTAGCCAATAAACAGTTTAGTATTGGCTTCTACGGTTGCTGCACTAATGTTTTCTATGCTGGTTGTACGCATGATGTTTCTGAGATGCTACTTTCCTGTTTACGAGCATTCTAATAATGTGGCTATTATGTCGATCTATTGCGCCCCGTGTCAGGGTGGGGCAGAAGTTCGGGGGTTTTTCTCTGCCTAAGTGTCACAGCAATGCCAGGGGTGTGACTTATAGCCTCCGTAGGTCGAGCTTTTTTTTTATTTAAATAAATAATAAAGTGCCTCCCCAAAGTAGATCATTGTACTTTTCTTGTTGTTGTGGTTTCAATAAGGTTGTTTTTCCCGAATGAATGCCGGTGAACCCAGTCGTGCAGCACATGGAGTTAGTCCTCCTCTACATAGCAGGAACGTGATGGCACGAATTGAGACTGAGGGCAACAAAGGGTCAGTTTGGTTGAAGGCTAGCTTTGCCTTCTCTTGCTGCCAAAGAGCAAGCCTCACCTAAGTCAGCAAGGATTTTCCTTGCCAGCACAGACTCCAAGGTAGCTATCCTATCTTACTATTACTAATTGGAGGCCCCAACAGAGGCTCCATGTTAATTCTCATCAGACGCGCTAGGAAAAAAGATAAATGCTAGAAATTCTCACGTTAATCAGAAACATCTAGCCATTAATCAGAAGATTATAGCTAACTCTAACCACTAGATCTATTTTCTTTTTCAAATAGTCACCTCCGTTGTCATGTAGCTAGATAAATAAATACTAGATCTATTTTCTTGTTTAAAAAGCCACCTAAATTATTATATAGGTAAATAAATAGCCTAAAAAATTAATATCCCACGTAACAAACTAGGTCACATGGAAATCAGCCGTTGAACTTTTTTTTTAGAAAAGTGATTTTGCCGTTATATAGATAACTAGAGAATAATCACCTTTTTTATTATATAGATAAATAATTTAATATCCCACAAAACAATCGGTCACATGGAAATCGGCCGTTGCTATTCACGTTGAACTATTTTTTTAGAAAAAGTAATCACTTTTTCCGTTATAGATAAATAGATAGATATAAAATCTAATATCCCACGTGGAGATCCTGACCGGCCGTGTTCACTTGATCTATTTTTTTAGAAAAAAATAATCAACTTTTTGGTTGTATAGATAAATAATTAGCATCAAATCTAACTGCCCACAAAATCAAACTTTGCCCCCACAAAAATCATGGTCGGCCATTGATATTCACATTTGATTGGATTGTGTATTATAAATAAAATCCACATGTTTGGATCCTTGGAATTAAATTTATTTTAATAATCATAATTTAGAGACATATTAATTAAGCTGGTATGGTTGTATATGGACTATATTTATATAACATTGTTCACTACATTAGAGACATACTTATTTGTTGTATTTCTCTTATAGGAGGGCAAGTTTGAAGAATGTGTTATAAGTTACAAATTAGAAACATGGAATGATGGTCAATAGAATCAGTTTTTCATCTTCCACCCTATGAATTTGAGATAAACTTATATATGAACTTTAGAAAGTGGTGAAATATCAAATTTCAAGTCAAATAGCTTAAATTATTAAAATAGATTTTAATTTCTCTAAATAAAGGGATCCAAATGGCCCCTTAATAAAATCCAAAAAGTGGTTACTATTATAAAACATCATATTTAACAGTCAACCTCAATAAATAAGGTACACATGTGCCCAACCGGCGGTAAAAGAAAGGTCCAACTCTCTAGCCAACGAGACAATTTTTTGTGAGCCATGTCAAACAAGGAATTCATCTACATAAGTCTTGCTGTTTTCATCGACATTTATTGAAGCATATATCAAAATAACTCCCAAATTTTCTTATTAATTAAACACGTCATTATTTGAAACATAATTCAAAATAACACCCAAATTACATCTCAATTAACCATTTTCCCTTATGAAGGATAATTCAAAATAAACTCTCTAAAGTTCTACCTAATATATATTGACCTTGAGCAATGTGAAATATAATTTAAAGTAATTTTTAATATTTTTTTATTACCCACATCTGAAAAGATAATGCAATGTCACCCTTATGTTTTGATTCAACTTACCCATATATGTTGTTACAAAAGATACTATAAAGTCAATCATCCACCTTAGACCTTATAAAAAATAAATGAAAATCTCTAAAATCTAGATATAAATAACAAGTATACATTATGAAATATATTGAAATGGTCATAAAATACACACACATATATATAACATTACCCTCATTTTGTTAATGTTAATATATTATACGAACAAATGGTTTAAAATTATATTAATAACCATGTCATTTTTATATGTTTTTACTATATATATATATATATATATATATATATATTCATTTTAATTAAAACATACAATGTGAATATAGACGTTATTACAAATTGTTGCTTACAATTGAGGCTGCGAGGGAACAGGTGTCGAAGACACAAGTTAAACAAGAGAGGCAAGACCGCTCTCCTGACTCAATGTAGATGGTTCTTTATTTATAACGTCCAGGTTATAACTGGTGGATCAAGTTGATCTTTTCTTAGCTAGATCTTAGGCATATTAATCTTGCCATTAAAAGGACACAAGGGCACTTTCATACAAAGTAGAAGGTAAAACCGTATTGGAATCACCCCCCTATGGATTAGGTCCTCCGAGGAGCCCCCTCCCTCTCGAGTGATCCACGAAGGCTCCCAAAATGGCGCGCTTTAGAGATGTCACATCACGACAAGAGGAAGCCCCAACACAAATATAATTTCTTGAAAAGAAATTCATACATCTTGAAATGTAAGAGAGGTTAGTGCAGACTACATATGGCTATATCTTACTGCCTTTGTTATTTATTTAGTGTTAAAAGTCAGACATAGATAATAAGATACTCTTGAGATTAGCACTGCTACACCGTTCTAGACTTCACATCAAGCTCTACAGCTGCTAATTTTAAATGACGGTCTAAGACATTTGTAGTACTTAAGAGTGCATTGTATGACAAAATCCTTATTACAAAAGATTACAAAGGAGAGTTAATAAAAGATGCAATAGCTACAAGGGTTTTAGTTTAACTTGAGTATAAAAATCTATAGCCATTGAAAACATTATAATTTGAAAAACAATCAAAACTTAGGTTCATGCATCACAATATATGGGCTGCAACAAAAACCTCCATGTTTATGCTAATGTTTAAATTCAATGTGTATTAAAAATACACAAAGGTATTAACTATGGATATGGATACAAAAATGTTATAAATAAGTGATTGATATGGTTATCATGACTAAACATAGATTATAGAGTATGTGTATATCGTGTCTATTATGTTAGAAATTCAAAAAAGGAAAAATATACAATTAAATAAAAATAATTTTTATTAGTTAGAAATATTAAAGAGTAACTAATGTTTATGTCTCATAAGATTTTAGTCCGTGCGAGAGCACGGGTTGATGGACTAGTGAACCAAACAAGGACCCCTCTACAGAACGCATATATAGGTGGGGAAGATAGGTGAGAATCAAGCCCAAACTTCCTAATGAACGCATCGAAGAAACAACGCCACTTGGTATAGATGGATTCAGTGATGTCGAGCACAATAACAGGAACATGAGATTTAATGCTCACTGTCTACAGAATGGCTAGCGGCGGCGGGGCGACAACTGGTGGGTCATCGTTGTGAGAAGTCAGAGGAGGAACTAGCGTCGGGCATGTGAAACTCAAAGAGGGGATTTTGGTCCTTGGCGCTGGGACGGTTGGCAACAGAGAAGAGGGCGAGCAGCGGAGGCATGCAGTGGAACGCATCGGCAGTTAGCGGTGGTTGTGGAAGAGTGGCGAGCAGCAGGACAGGATCACGCTGCACTAATTCATGTTGAAAGGGCAATGAAGAGCCAACGGCTCAATTGCATTGCATCTCAATGACGGGCTGATTTATACAAAATAAATAATGAAATAATTAAAATAATTAGGTAAACAAGAAAATTCTGGCCAGAAAAAAAATTCCCGAGAATGACGGGCGTGATTCACCGGTCATGCCTCACAGTTCTTCATGTTAACCTTTCTAATGTGAAAGGGCATTTGTTCCCAAGACGAAACTTCTCTACAAATACTAAGAAAAATTGCTAAGCACGTGACAAGACAATGTTTCCCAGCCACGTGACCCTTCCTTTGTGACTTATTGTGTTGTGAGATGATGCTATATATGATAATGTGACTTTATTGTGTAACATCTTTCTGGCACACTTGTTGCTTCTTGTGTAGATTTGTAGTGTGGAGTGTGGACAAACGCAACATGTGTTTGATTAATAACAAAAACATGTGCCTAGCGCGTGACTTTCTTGTCACTTGAAGAGAGAAGAAGTTACATTTTGGGTAAATATCTCTACCACATTAAAAGATGTGATGATGGAAAAGTATACGAGATAGGAATTTAAACCTCTCACGTCAAAAAGGCGTGCACGTTTTCCTGCCTGAGACTCCCTATAAATAATAGTGTAGCGAGGCAGGCAGAAACGGAGCAATTAAAACACTGGCGTTTATTTTATTTTATTTTTAACCCGCTGTGGCTCGCAGCGTCGCTGAAGCTCTCCTCTCTCTACTGTTTGGTCGTCGTTGCCCGGCCCGGTCACCCAATCATCGATCAAGCCGCCATGGCCGGCACCTTGAAGAAGCACGGCGGCGGCATGCCGGCACTGGGGTGGTGGCTCATGGCTGTCGGCACCGTCCGCTGCGCCATCTCCTGTTCATGCTTCTTCAACTCCGGGTCACTCTGCTCAGCCACCTTCTCCGAGATACAGGGTGAGTGCGTGCCGGTGCTGCATGCATGGTCGTAACCTTTTTTTTCAAGAGTCCGTCAATTTAGGGTCTGTTTGAATCCTAGTGCTAAATTTTAGCACTGTACTTTTAGCTCTATTTTTAGCACTAAAGATTTAAACAGGTATACTAAAAACAGTACTAAAAATGTCTAAAGACTATAAGATATGCTAAAAATTTTAGCATCAAATAAGATCCTAAAATTTAGCACTAAAGTTTAGCACATGATAAATGGATTCAAACACCGTCTTAACAACCGTGTGTTTTAGTATCGTGATATTGTTTATCTTTCTCCTCACCTTTTCTTTTTACAGTGACCGCCGCGCATGGGCGCACGTCAGCAGTGTGGACGCTGCTGTCCTGCACGCTCTGCTTCCTGTGCGCCTTCAACCTTGACAGCAAACCAGTCTACGTGGCCACCTTCCTGTCCTTCGTCTACATCTTGGGGTACCTCAGCGCCGAATGCGTGGTCTACCACACCATCAGTGCAGCCAGTCTCACCCCCTTCATCTTCATCGCAGGTCGAGCATGCACAAAATTGAATTGAATTTTGTGTCCACTACTTTACGTACTGCAAAATTGGCACTGCTGGTTTTTAACCTGATCTTGCATATTTCAATGCTAGCAGGGACATCCATTGTGTGGATGCTGCTTCGGTGGAACTCCCATGGCCCCCGTCCCCGTGGGGATAATATTTCGAAGAAGCAGACTTGACCCTGTTGTCCAGTTCTTTTATTTCCAGTCAATAATGGCCACCTCCTCTACCCAATGTGCAGTGGCCACAGTTGGCTGCCCCGCAGGGTGTGTTGAGTTGTCTTAAACTATATATATATACTCACTCCATACCCATATTAGTTGACATTTAGGACAACGACATGGTCTTCAAAGCATAACTTTGACGACTTATATTTTGAAAAATATTTACTGAAATATATATAATATATATATGTATATTTTTATGCAAGTATTTTTCAAGACAAATCTATTGATATGATTTTCATTTTTCCAAACTTAATAACTTAAAAATTATTCATAATTTATATTCTCAATGTTAAACGTTAACTAATATAGGTATGGAGGACGTACGGATCAGCACATGCATGCGAAATGTAATATTTTTTCTTGTTATATGAATTTTACTCTAGTATTTCCAAATAACTATGAGTCATTGTAACACCCAAAAATTTGCATTTTTTGAAATAGATTAAAAGTGAATTATTGCATTTTTGGTGGACATTATAACATAGGAAAAATATTTAAAGATTTCATAAAATAAAAATTATCACAAGTAGAAACATATTTGTTGCATTCATGTTGCTGCTTAGTGTTTTTGTATTGATTGGTATTTTCAAAATTCAAACTAGATGTTCAAATGTGCTTTGAATTTGGTTTTGGAATTCCAGAAATAAAAGAAAAAGAATTTCTTTTACCCACTCCCTCTCTTTCTCCTTTCTGGCCCGAGGCCCCCTTCTCCCTCGCTGGCCCAGCTCTCTCCCCTCGCGCAGAGGCCCAGCAGGCCGGCCCAGCAGCCCATCCCACGCTAGCGGACGCGCTCAGCGCCACTCTCTCTCTGGCAAGTGGACCCCGCACGTCAGCCCCTCAACTCCACTTTCCTTCTTCTTCCTCCCCTCTCCTTTCCTTCCCCGCGCGTCGGCGCCTTCCTTTTCGGCCGAGCGAAATTGGAGCTCGGGGTGTCTCCTTCCTTCGCCGACGCAGGCCCATGGCTATTTAAGCCGAGCCCCCGCATCCATACGCCTCCACCCTGCCCTCTTGGAGCACCGCAGAGCACCAGCCGCAGCCGCAACCCTAGAGCAGAGCCACCGCCGTCGTTCCCCTGTTGCCGAGCACCTCCGCTCCGTCCGCCTGCTCCCCGAGCTTCGCATGGTGGTAAGAGAGCCCCCAGGAGCTCGTTGACCCTCTCTTTTCCCTCTGGTTCGGCCGTGTGAGTCCTCCCCACGTCCGCCGGCGTAACCGAGCCACCCCACCGCACGGGCACCGCTCCCTCGAGCGAAATCGGAACAACCGATTGCTCTATCGGGTTCGCCATCGCTCTCTCTCCTTCCCGGACTTTTCCGCGCCGAGTTTCGTGCATCACAGCGGCGGATTGAACTGCGCCACCCAACTCCGGCCATGGCGTCGCCGTCGGCTCTGTCTCTGGCCGCCGCGCCGCCGCCCTGCCCCCCTGATCTAATTTGGACCGTCCATTCGCGATCGGACGGATCCAATCGACCGATACCCCTTCGGCCTGCGCTTTTTGTAAAAGAAACCCCGTTCTTTTTAATGTATAAACCCGCGGTCCTATAGAGCATTCCCGCTTTACGTTTTCGGCTCTGGAAAACATATTTTCTGTCGGATCTGTTTTATTCCAAAAATTAAATAGAAAACCCTAATTACATAATTGCCATTAGTTTTCAAATGCTTTTAAAATGTTCATTTTAACTCCGTTTTGACCCATTCAAATTGCGTTAGGATCGTATCGGCATAATCTACGTGTTAGTTGGTTCATAGATCATGTTAGACAACTTTTAAAAATATTTAATTGCTTAGTCTCTTTTAATCCCAAGTTTAATTTGCAAATCTTGTTTAGAGCATATCTTCTTCGTTATAGCTCCGTTTTTCGTGATCCAAACGTCTATGTGATCGTAGTGAGACGTAGATTAGTTTTATAAACTTTTAATCTTGTTTTATTATGATTGGTGTACTGTTCTAATCTATAGCCTTTGCTTGTTTGCATGTTATGTCTCGGTATGATTGTATGTTGATGTGGGGATCGAGTATAGACGGTGAGCAGTACGTGGGTGACCATGAGGATTTCTTTGAGCAAGAGCAGCAGGAACCTTTTGAGCAAGGCAAGTATTATATGAGATCTTCCTTGATGTCCTATTCATGATGGTTTTTAAATCAAAGCATATGCACGTGTCTAATTTTGTTACCATAGGGTTCACCTAGAATTGTTACCTTGAACCTTGAAATCCTATGGGTTATTTGCATCTGGGTAGTTATTGCTAGTGCTCCATTTACTAAACATGATCTTGTATATTGATTAATGACTATATGAAATGATAAAGTAAAACTTGACTTTTTAGCAACATGAATTTAGGATCCTATCTGTCAGCAAAAGCTGGGACATACAGTACAACCATGAGAGCTACATGGCTCTGGCTTTAGTTCAGTATTAGGGTCACTCTCTCGCATGTGGCAGTTCACGAAAGTTGCCATTGATGAGCGGTTGCGGGGTATGGCCAGAGTGGCTACCGTTGCGCGTGTGTACCATCGAGGAGACCTCGTATACCCCTTGCCCGTGGATCCGTACTGTCTGTTGTATGTCAGCGAGCCCCTCTGAAAGACTTCATAGTGTACCCTGCCCGCTCACCTCGGCAGTGTTTTGGGAGTTATAAACCCGGGCATATGGGTAACACGACTCATGGGTAAAGTGTACAACCTCTGCAGAGTGTTAAAAACTGATATATCAGCCGTGCTCACGGACACGAGCGGCCCAGAAAACTCACAGAAACTTTATTTACTAGTTGCTTATTATTATGAATCACTTTATCATGATATTATGTTATTCGTTCAGTTGTTTATATGATCATGCAGTTTAATTCGGGGGCTTAAGCATAACCTTTGATTTACCACTTGCGAAGTTTTGTTATAAGCTAAAAATGCCTACCGCAGTAAACCATGTCAACCTTTTGAGCCTCATGAACCCCATATATACTTGTTGAGTACTAGAAGTACTTACGCTTGTTTATTCTTTTTAATATTTGGATAAAAATCCCGGATGGGTACCATATTATCAAGGTTATGAGGAGTATCTAGAGGACTACTAGGTTTGGAGTCAACCAGTTGACGTCCCTGTGCGATGGAGCTTTTATTTCCGCTGTTATATAATAAATATTAATTAGATACTTATTCGCTATGTAATAAACACTTGTAATGGTACCTTTTTGATGATTTGTCGGCTTATGTGTGTGACTGATCCCTGGGCACACATAAGGTTTATGCATCCCGTTTTGCCTTTAAACCATTTAAGTAGACCAGATAGTTAGGATCACCGATTAGCGATAACTTTGTAGCTAGTAGGTAATATGTATTTATTTTTGAAAATTAGGTTAATAAGGAAAGTTTTGGATATGAAAATATTTTTGCATGGTCTACTAGATTTGGCAAATCTTTTTTATGCATCCGTGAAATATCTTGATTCACATATGCATGAGAATATATTTTGATTACCATGTTATATATCTTGAAATTTGAGCTGGAGTATGACCTCCATGGGCACCAGCTCAGCTACCCCATTGACGTCACGAGTGATGGCATCGTGACAGAGCGTGAAGGGGTGAAATTTTTCCAGTACTTGGCAGTGCATTCACAGATTATATGTCTTTACAACATGACGAGGAGCCAAAAAATAGCATGCACCCGGCGCTAGACATACACTATCCCAAAACAGAACGGTTCAGTACCGCCTTGCGCAAATGTATTCTAAGGCTATCTGCACAGCAAACGCTAAATCGATACTGGAGATTTGGCATAAAAAAACATGTAGCGTGTATGCTATGTGACACAGTATCCAACCGTTCCGGGCAGGCGTCCTGCTCTAGGAGTAGCGGACGAGCGCGAGTGGGAGGCAAAGCACATGCACGCAACCCGAGGCAACGGTTACTATTTCAACTAAGTAACAAAATGTTATAACTCACAAATAAAAAAACAAATTAAATTTCATTTACATCATTAAATTCGTTTTAATAAATACTTCAAAATAAGATCTCATATGAATATACTACAATAAAGTGATAAGTGAGTTTTACTCACTACTACAGAAAGTGAAAACAGTACCGGTTCAAAACCCCCCATCACTACCGGATTTTGAACCGGCACTGGCACTTCGGCAATGATAAGGGTAACATCACTGTTACGAATCGGCAGTGATGGATTCCAGAATAAAATCGTGTTTTTAAAATCAAAAAAAAAGAATTAAATTCTAGGATTAATCCGCCCGCCCGTCTCCGTCGCAAGTTTCGAACCTCAGACATCAGCCTCGCGTGGCACCTCCTCTATCACTCCATCCATGACTCACTTGTGTCTAGATTCAGTAGTACTTCCTCATATTTTATACTAAACCGAGTGTAAATTGATTGTTTGAGCCACTAAACGCATTTAAATGAAAAAGTTGTGAACTACAAAGTTTCATAACTTTTCGAGATATACAACTTTCATGTAGCAAGTTTTTTCATCCGAGGTCGTTTAAAAAAATTTGAATTTCAAATTTGACACATTCAAACCTATTTTTTGATGACAAGATGATTTCAAATGAAAAAGTTGTGAGCTACAAAGTTTCATAACTTTTTGAGATCTACAACTTTCATGTACAAAGTTTTTCCATCAGAGATAGTTTACAACTTTCATATATAAAGTTTCATAACTTTTTGAGATCTACAACTTTCATGTACAAAGTTCATATGCAGCATCTGGTATACGCTGGCTTCCTTCAGGCGATCACGTAGTCGATCTGCGCCAGCGTGAAAACAAGAAACATAAGACATCAAACCAAAAAAGGGAGTGACAACACTAAGAAGTTTAAAAAACCTCCGGTATCCTGGTTGAGGATCCGCAAAGACTTAGCCCACCCACTTAGCATTTCCGACGAAGCTCCAGCTGCACATGGCAACACATCAGCAAAGAAACACATCGTAAATAAAAAAAACAGCGAAGGGAAGAAAGAGGAGAGAACCCACCTTCAACCCGAACACCAGTGTCAGGAACAGTACCAGAAGGCCAACCCGCCGCGCGAAGCCCCTTGCCGTCAAGGCCAACACGAGCAAGGTCCACCCTTCAGGCAACGGCTGATCCCCAGGAAGAGGCTCAAAAACGGGCCGAAGAAATGCTTTAAGCACAAGCAAAAAAGAACATGTAAAGATCAGAAGAAAGCATGACAACTTCAGAGAACAAAGAAAACAAGCAATGTCAACTGAATGCTCACCCTGGCCCATTTCCGTATCAGCAACAGGACCCTTCGCCGGTAGCTCCTCGCCAGCACAACTCGCTGGAGGCGAAACCACTAAAGGAACCCTTGAAGGTGTTGGGCTTCGACGCCGAGGAGTCCCCAGTTCCACTTCAGAAGCAGGGGCGGAAGCCTGCTCAGCCAAGGCCTTGGGGCCGGCGACCTCCGAACTTTGCTCCCGAGCGCTACCAGAACGCCGCGCAGAGGAGACCGACACCGCCGTCCCGGAAGAAGGAGGACTGAACGCGGTCGGCAAGGCCTCCTCAGCAGCGGGGACCTCAACGCGCAAGTCAGCAGACTGCGTCGGTCCGTCAACCGTGGCCAACGACGGGGACCTCAGCAGTGCAACCGCAGCTGACCCGGTCTTAGGCAAAGCCACCTCGGGGGAAGCAGCCTTCGAAGGCGAGGCCTTAGGGGTCGGGCCTGGCAGATAATAAAAAAATCTGTCATCTTCATCAAGATAGAAAAGCCAAGGGTCAAGAAAAACTGTCAGGTCGGGGCGACCAAATGGACGACCAACCGGAGGCCCACCTTCGGAAGAAGAAGGCGAGAAGCTAAGAAGATCAGTAGTTTCAGCCGCCTTCAGGGCCTTCTTACTCGGGATCTTCGCTTTGGTGGCAATGGCCTTGCGCTTCAAGGGAGTCGCAGAATCCATAGCAGCTGACGTTTGGGCAGAAGTTTTCTTCTTCTTCTTCTGTTTCGACTCAGCCGCCACAGTAGGAGCAGAGCTCGCCGCACCACGCTTCTTCAAGCCCGAGACCGGAGCAGCAGCCAGCGCAGAAGCCTGCTTAACCTTCTTTGTAGCAGCAGGCGCGACGGCAACCCTAGAGGCCTTCGCCTCCCCCTCCTCCACCTCTTTCTCCTTTGCTTCCCTCTCCTTCTTGAGAACGGCAGAAAGGACCTTCGCATGAACCAGTCTTTCGGCATAACAGATGCCCAGCTCCTCATAAACCTGGTTCAACCGAGGCATTGTACCCGCGGACGACCTCCGGGACGTGTACTCTCTCTCGGTCATCTCGCCGACAACTGCGTAAACATCCAGTTCAGTCTCACGGACAAACTGATCATGAGGCAGACCGCCTAATTCAAGTCTGAAACGGGGAAAAGGAACCTCGCCTTCAACACCAAAAACAGGAATGGACACCTTCTCGATAACGAAATCAGGCCGAACAACACCTAGAGGCCAACAACTGGCAGCACACATCTCCTCCACAAGGTCACGACCTCTAGAAAAACGACATGCCATGGCGAAGGCCTCATCACAAGCCCGCCGGCAATCATCAACCGCTTCCGAGGAACAACCTTGTTCTTCGGCGTCATCGGTCACAAAACCGAGGCATATGGGTAAGTACAATGCTGTGAACCATCGGTAAACGTCAGAACCGTCGCCGGAGGAGTGACATAAAACCAGTATCGAAGCCACTCCCTATCCCACTTATTCTTCTTGCAAAACGAAATCTCAGGCCCACCATCGCTAGACCTTCGGAGGGGAATGAACGTGCAACTGCCAAACTGGATACACTTGTCCCCGACCTTCTTCGGTTGGTGCTGAAGCTCATAGTTCACGCAGAAAGTTGCAACAATAGGCTTAGCACCATAGGACTCACAGGCCCAGCAAAACTGGCTTAGAGCAAGAATACCATTTGGCGTCAGATCATGAAGCTGGACGTCGAAGGTCAATAGCATGTTGCTAAGAAAATCAACCGACGGAATCCGAAGACCGCAAACGAAGAAGTCGCGAAAAACAACAGCTTCATTTTCCTGCGGTTTGGGCGTGTCTTCGCCCTTCGACGGGAGACGATACGAAACCTCTGGAATAACACGATCCTTAACATAACAATCCAGCATCTCTTGGGTCATGAAGGATGTACCAATAGTGAAGGTCTTGCCCTCCATCGCGGAAACTTCCTCCGAACTGATAAGATCCCCAACAGAAGCCTCCACGCTGCTCAAGCTCTCCTCTAGATCCAGAGTCTCCGCACAGGCCCGCATACAGTTCTCAAAACAACGGGACCAACCAGAGGCTCGAACACCGACTAGAGAGGAATAGGGACCGAAGAACGAAGGCCACCGGAGGGAGGGACGGTCAACCGAAGCCACCACCGAAGGCAAAGCAGGAAAAGGTAGAGAAACTAGCAAGTAGCACCAAACCAGTAGCGAAACGAACAGGCGGCTGAAAGCGATGTTAACGAAGTAGAAGACAACAACCCCCCGGACCCCCCTTATATAGGGGGCAAGCCATCGCCTTGGCTACGCCACCGAGGAATACCAACATACAAGTCAAATCAAGGAGACAAAAGAACTGGCAACCAATTAGAACCCGACACAGCGAGGCGCGAGGGGGAAGGAGAGCCCTCAGGGAGAGGCGAACCTTCGTGACTCTTGTGCAATTATTTTGAGGGCCGCACCCCGCTAATGTTAGGCCTGCCCCTCAAAGGGGGAAACTGTTGGGACAGAGATCGCGAAGGTCCCTCTTTTGGCTGAAACCAATGAAGACGAAGGCCCTCAATATCCTCTTCCTGGAAGCACGCTCTCAAAAAGCCAAATCACCCTTCGACCCCGCGCGGGTAGGGGCGGCCGCGGCGAAGACCATCGACCATTCGCAAGCGAAGGCCGCCGGTTGATCCCGATCACCAAGGTAACCCCAAAAGTGTGTATCGCTTGTATGTGCAGGTACTATGAAGGGCGAAGCATCGAGACCTTCGCTCGATGATTGGTTCAAGGGGCGTCCGGAGTAGCGAAGCTGCCGCCATGCGTACCGGAGGTCAAGGAGCGTGACGAGGAAGGCGACCGGGATAACCTGTTGGGCCTAAACGGTTGGGCCTCCACCGACCCGCCACCGACCCGGGACACGGCCCAGTCGGCCCGGACAAAAACAGCATCCCCGAAAAGCCCCTAAGGCGTTCGGAGGCCTTCCGAATATTCCGGAGCAGGTAGAATGGCATTCATGTAACAGTGATTACCTTACGAACAGTGTACTATAAAAAGAGGTCACCACCCACCGTAATAAGAGGAGACAACATCCCTGAATTCTAGAGTTCCTTGTTACCTCGTTTACCGCCGCCACACCCGAGTGGGCCCTTCGGCATCCGCGAAGATCCCCTCCCCGTAACTCGTCGAGACCTTCGGCCGAAGACTCTCAGCATACCGGAAGTCTCGCCGAAGGTCCCCCATCCTCACGTGGTTTCATTTCCTGTTCGGAGACGGCTTTTCCAACATGAATAAAGAAAGCAGCTTGAAGTGTATCTACTTTTTTGGCAGTCTGAGCACTTTCCAGAAGATAAAACCAAACCTGGCCTCAATTTAGCATTCTGCAAGAAGTTCAACCTAACATACAGAGTACCTGCTGAACTTGGTATGTGGTACTAAACTGTGTACGTGCCAATAATTGACAGAGAACATTACGAGTTTACAAATCAATGCAAGCGATGGTTAATGTGCATTCCAAAATGCACGAATCTAGACTTGGGATTTATTTTAGCACAACAGTAATTTCTTTGCAGTAATGATCTATAAAGGTTTCGTTCAAACAACACGCTACAACATATCTGAAACAAAAAGATAACAACCATGTGTGGTGAACTACTGCAACTACTACTCTCCATCTCATTTATGCTGAGTTCATGACACATTCAATTGCGTGTTTGCAGCCCCCAAACTACCCAGAACTACACTCCGATTACGCTGCAGCCATAATGCATTCAATTGCTTGTTTGCAGATTCCAGTCATAGTCTCTTCTGGCCCATACACCTGCGGTGGATTTTTTTCAAAACACAATCAGCTCATTTATGTGGACTGCTGACAATGATTTGCAACTACCAACAACAAACGGTTGAATATTGTTTTTTCACATCTTTTTCTGAGCTAAAGGGTTTCCATCCGGAAATTTTCCAATATGCTTACAGGCAACTAGATCAGTACCTCAATTGGAACGCCGAGTTCTGCACCAAGCTTACGCATTTTAGCCAGTCCTGATTGGTAATTTGGACCACCTCGGCGAACATAAATATGCATCCTTGAAGCCTTCAACTTGGATTCCTGAAAGCGTATTGTGTGGCAGTTGATGAATAATCAATTAGGTGAACAGATATGAGTGGTGCCAAACATCAGCGGGGATTCTAAAGTGATTGGTCTTAGGTACCTTCTCTCTTAAGGCACGGATGATGCCATTGAATGTGGCAGCAACATCAGTGAAGTTAGCTATGCCACCTCCAATGAGAAGGGCTCTCTTGCAGCCATCAGGATCAGCAGTTGCACACTGCATTTAATTGTACAGTTAACAGATGATCCTAACATGGTCCTGACAAGGTGGAGTTAAGAGCAGCATTGACAACGTTACAGTGTTTGCTTACATCAAGTACAACTCTAGCATAATTCAGAACCTCCTCCTCATTAGGAGCACCACTGTACTCTGCATAGTTTCCAAGCTCTGATGCAAATCCCAAGTCTCCAACCTGGTACATGGTGGGAATTAATTTCATCATGGCAGCTAAATATAGGTGAATAGTTTAACAGGCATCTTTCTGTGTAAATAAAAATAGGATAGAAATTGATGCTTACTGTGTCTGCATATATGACACTAGCACCACCACCAGCAACCATTGTCCAGATACGACCTTTTGGGTTCAAAACTGTGAACTTCAGAGAGGCACTTGTCTGAAATAACAAGGTTGGCGAATTAATGACACAAGTGAACAAAATATACTGCAGATACAGTATTTCTCATGTAAACTGAATATTTTATAGGTGATAGACTTCAGAAACGAAAAGGAAAGATAAAAACATAGCCCTGTGATCAATACCTTCTCATCTAGTTCATGGATGAAACTTTCTGTAGGGCTGAGTACTCTTCCAAAAGGTAGAGGGAATTCTATACCTCCCCACCTGCACAATTGATCAATAAGACTAAATCCAACAATGACATGAAGAAATGGTATCCCCGGGAAATCTGAGCTGACTCACTTCTTGAAGTTCTTGAAAGCTGCTGTGTCATCTAGCTCTCCTCTCATGTCCAGAGGATATGGCTCCCCATTGACCATGGTGAACGGATTCATCTCAAGAAATGAGAAATCCAAGTCTGCAGATGGAGCAGAATTCTTGTCAACATCGCAAATCAGGAAATATTGCGGCATGTACAATTTTTAGTTCACTACATCTAGCAAATGAACATTTCCCAAATATGTGGTACCTTGGAAGACAGCAAACACTCCTTTAATGAAGTCGCCGATTTTTCCACGTGCCTGATCAGCAAACAAAAGGAGTACCTCCAATATGAGAAATGAGATAACATGGAGGTACTGAGGTTAAAACTAAGGAGGAAAGCAACAAGTACCTCCAATGGAAGGGTTGCAATCAATGGAGCGCATGAATCAGGTGTCATTGGCTTCTCAGTAGGCAGAAAAATCGTCTTAACCTTGTCCCAGTTCTCCTCGATCTCAATCCCTCCACACTCTGAGAAGCTGATGGTGCTGCCCAACCTCTCTGAAACAATCGAAAGGTAGTACTCTTGATCATGGGGCACAAACGGCTCGATGATGAAGGTCGTGATTGGAGCCTTGCAGCCACCCATCTCCACCTGAAAATTAATGGATCACGAAAAAGGAAAATCAACTCATGTAGCATATGTGATCTGAAAAAGCTAGCCTTTTTTCACACAAGCAACTGCTATATACCTCAACTCCCAGCCGCTCCTTGACAAACTCCTTGACTTGATCGAAATCCAAGTTGAGAGCCACAAGACCGCTCTTCCCACGCTTCCCGAACAGCATGTCGGGCTTCACCACTAGCTTCATGTTTGACAGCCATGGCTGCTGACTCAAAAGCTCTGTGAAGTCCGTTGATTCTGTGATCTGTCATTAAGCAAGGTACAAAAATCAGCCTGACTTGTTTTCGTCAATTATTGTCTGACGACATAACACCCTGTCCACTCAGTAGTAGTATAATAATACTGGAACCACCTGGAGTAGAGTTTCATAATTCAAACCAGTGATCTTAGATGTCTTTAGTTTGCTTATTGTGCAGTTACTTAAAATACCCAAATATATACCCCAGACTGAACAAGCTGATGAGTGAGCCCTGTCACTGTCCAACGGATCCAACCTGCTGTGCTTCAGGCGTAAAAATTTAGACAGGCCTGAATAAGCAAATCACACCACACGGCCAAGGGCCAACCAACCAACCACCAGATCTGGCTAAATAAAAAGTTCTACTTATAGACTCTTCCTCCGCTGCTATCACACCTACTGAGTACTGACATTAGAGTATTGAACTGCAGCAAGCAACGATAGCACATATCAGTTTGTTGATACAACAATTAAAAATCACACACCTTTTCAAGCATAGCATCAGCCCGCGCCAAATTGGATCTCCACTAAAACTCTGTCTGCCCAGATCCCCATCCTAATAATTCCTAACACGCCACATTCCCTACTACCAATGAATGAAGGCAGGGGCAGTACCCACGACACGAACCATCAGGTGCTAAAATCCTAGGAATGCGGCTGCTCAATCCCTCGGCCGCACATAAAAACCGAATTTTTACGCTACCCCAAGCGAGATCACGTGAACCGAGACAACACAGCGGCAGATCCAGTCCGGGAAGGATCAGCGGGAATATTCAGACAGAGTGGAAGAGGACGGGGCAGAGGGAGGCAGTGACTGACCTGGGCGGAGAGGATGGTGAGGTCGATGCCGGCGAGGCGCTTGAGGTGCTCCCTGAGGAGGCGCTTGGAGTCGTACTCCCGGATCTTCTTGCGCGCCATGGCGAGGGACGGAGAAGGTGGGGGAGTGGAAGGTGGGGGGCTGGTTGGTGACTGGCGCTGGGCGTGCCTGCCGGGTGCACGTTAGTGAGTCAGTTAGCAAGAGGGAAGAACAGAGTATATTATATATGTAGAGAGATTCAGAGCAGAGGCTTTGCTAATGCTAATGCTAATGCTGGGGTTAGATGGGATCTAAGTACTGTAGGTCGTTACACAGAAAGGGACATCAATTAGAAAATATATACTACGCAGCACAGAAGTGCAGTGGTAAATACTATCAAAATCTTATTCGGCTGGTACAAAAGCCGATTGATCCGGACTGATTCAACAGTGTTCTGTTATAAGAGAGAATAATCTGAAACAAACTTCGAACAGTGTGCTATAGTGATACTGTAGTAGCACATCGATAAGTTTTTTTTTTCCTGTTCCAAAGTCCAAAACTATGACTAAGAGGAGGAGATTATTTCTCAGCAAAAGGAAAAGAAAACATGGGGACAGATAAAGAAAGAAATTCAGCGCTGTAGTACTAGTACAAGTGCATGTGTCAAATACTCCGTGCAGGTGGTATTAACTCGTGTGTTGACCTGATGGTACAAGATTGTTTCCAAGTGGGTGTACATTAAGCAACGTTCGACCAGATGTAAATATAGATTGCTCAGCTCTTATTTTGGTCAAAAAATGCGGTTGACATTAGTGGACAAAGTTTGGTCTTATACATTATGCACTTCGTTCATGGGACACACACAAAAAAAGTTCTCTATACTAATAAGTTTTTTTTTCCCTGAATTGGAATGGCACGTTGTGACCAGGAGGTGCACATTGGTCCGTACATAAGGTCCTTTTTTTTTCCTCTCTCTGTCTGACGAGTGACGAGCAGGCAGGGAATGGTTGGTTGGTTTTGAGCTGAATTGCAAGTGAAGGAAGGAAGGCAGACAACGAGAGTTTGGTGGCAGGTGCGGCGACGAACGGATGGATGGCCCTGCTGCTGCTGACCGGAACGATGAATTTTGTATGGGCGCAACGGCAACGCAATGCAGCAAATGCTGGTAGCCTGACCAGCTGACCGGTAGATGCATCTCAGCATCGGCAGGTTCACTTCAGGTTGGTGTCAGTTCAGTTCAGGTAGGCAGCTCCATGCTGCTGTTTGCTGTTTGCTGTGCTCTGCTCCTTTTGCAGCCACACACGCAACCTACACCGCGCACCCAACACTTCACCGCCACGTCGGCAGTGCTTCCTTCCCTGGCCGCAACCGATGCAGATGGGCCGTGGGCTTGATCCCGCTTGGACCTTTCGCGCATTCTTCTAGGCTCGGTGGATGAGGAACAAACAAATGAGGCCCAACTTGTCTTTTTTTTCCCCCTCGTATTTACAAAGGAACAGGCCCGATTCGGTGGGAGCACTGCGGCGCATTTTTGCTGCTTCATTTTTATTTCTATTTGTGATGATGAATGAACGACCATGATTTCCATCGGAAAGTAAAATAAATTATCATTCACCATTTAATACATACACAAACTTATTGAGAGTTCCTATGCCTGTGTGTTAAACTAACGGTGTACTACTGCATATCTCTAATGCGCTATAGAAATAGGTCTTCAATGTTTGGAAACACAGCTCGGCTTGATCACCGTAGTCTGTAGGCAATCTCCAATACACCGTCTCTGGTTCACACTAGAGCTTTTGGTGACCCTAGAAATAGTATGTTCATGTTTTTCAAAGCTTATTTTAAATATGATATAACTCCATATGATCTCCCATACAATGACCAACACTTATAAGCTTTAGTTAGCATTTTTCAAACATTTTGAAAGGTTTGTCACATGACCTTTCAAAACACAACTTGAACCTATATGCAATGCAAACACTAGCCTCAAAGTGGCACTTTTAAATTGATCGAATTTTCCCAATCAATAGTACATCTACCTAGCGTATGTAACAATATAGTCATATTTTATCCTCTAATCACATCATGACCAGCAAAACACAATCCCTACCTTATACCTTCACCTTGAGCCCTTCACTAATCATCATCCATATATCCATGTTTCATCACGACAACATTGTTAGCTCAAAGTATCCTTGTGGACCTAACTTTTAACCTTCATATCTCACATGAAAGGTTAGTCCACAAGTATTATAATTAATTACCAAAAACTAAATGAGGCCCTAGATCTTTTCACCAATGATCCCAAGCTTGTGAGGCATAGGTTAGTAAATAGTAGCATAAAGGCCCGTGATGCTTAAGAGGGGTTATTAATTAGACTACTTTAAAACTAGTGACTCTAAAACCTACATATCAAAACCTATGCAACAAATATATCTAGATGTGCACTATGGCTTTGCTTATTAGTGTTGCTAATGCAAAAGAGTTATACAACTTAGGTTCTAATTCTAAACACTTATAGCAAGGTAGACTAGAAAAATAAGCACACAACCTAGGTAACGCAAGCAATACGGAACCGATAAATGATTTAGAGATGACAAACGATTCTTAAAAGGTTATTCTTCTAATGACACGTGAAAAACGATTCTTGGATTATTCTCCCAATGACAAACCCATGCGTAGCCAAACAATTGCACAAAAGTGAAATTCTACAAAGTAAGGAACCATGCAGAGAACAAAAGTGGGGAATAAAAAAAATGAAAAAGAATCTCAAGCACCGGCAAACGTCGCCTAATCATTGTTCCCGGGCCCTTCGATGATTTGCTATTGCTACTAACTAATATTTCGTTTTCCCGCCACACTCTCCCGCGCAATACCCCCTTCTTCTTCTTCTTTCCCTCCACTTGCCGCTCCAGTTGGTCAAAAAAGGGGGAAAAGGGGGGAAAATATCCTAGGGTTTAGCCTCAATGGAGATCGAGAACCCCGCCGCCACCATGGACGGCGACGAGCTGCGGCGGCTCCTCGCGGGCACCCTCAGCCCCGACAAGGCGTCGGTGGACGCAGCTGCCGCGGGGCTCGACGCGCTCGCTGCGGACCCACGCTTCTCCCTCGCCATCCTCGCCGTCGCCGCAGGTACCCCAACCCTTCCTTCCTTCCTCCGGCCGCTGCCGCTGCTTGAAATTGTAGCTGTGCTCCCGCTCCAGCTCTAGTTCCGTGCCGTATTGCGAAAGCTTCAACCTTTAATTGCTCTACTTGGAGCTCAATTTTGGGGATCCCGGTGTGTGGATTGTGCTCTCGGTTTTCCGTGGTGTAGCGGCTGCGGTTGGCATGGGCTGGTCTCTTAGTTCACTGTGATTCCGTGAAAAATAATGCCTTTTTCCCCTTTGGAAATTAGTACCTTGCGTGGCTCTACTGATACGACTGGTAGCTCCGAGTGTTTGATGCGTGCAGGCCTATAAGCTACAGTAAGCTGGCATGCAGTACAGCTAAATTCCTCCTGAATTTTACTAAAGCTTAGCCATTTACTATGTGTGGATTTTGTTTATGCACGTGGAAAGACCAAATTTAGGAAAATCATGGATTGATTAAGGACATGAATGAATTCACCAACTATGGCCATGGGTACTGTATAATTCAATTGGGACTGGGAAAGGGAATTTTCCTTTTAAACAGAAGCAGAAGTTAGATATTATTTACTTCTGAAAGCCTGCTGATTATGTTCTTACTATTTGTGACATGGCTATAGGGGATGGTGATCAGGGTATGAGAGTCGCTGCAGCAACATACTTGAAAAATTTTACCCGGCGGAATATGGAAAGCAGTTTGTCTTCGTCTGAGCTTTACAAGGAGTTCCGCGACCAACTTGCCCAGGCTTTGCTTCGAGTGGAACCTGCAATTCTTCGATTGCTGATTGAAGTTGTAAGTCTTATACTCTTATATCCCTCAAATGCCCTGTGGTTAGAACCTTGTTTTGTAAGTTTTGAGGTTGTTTTACTAACGGCTTACAATATCTTCTGAACAGTTCCGCCAAGTTGTTGAAAAAGATTTTGTCAAGGATAACTTGTGGCCTGAGCTTATCCCTCAGTTGAAATCGGTGATCCAGAACAGCAATCTAGTTAGTTCAGGCCAGCATCCTCAGTGGAATACAATTAATGCTCTCAAAGTACTTCAATCTGTTGTTAGGCCCTTCCAGGTACATCTCTTGCTATCTAAGCTTCTGGGGTTTTACATTTTAGAGAACCACCTTTTTCACCCTCACTTTTATCTCTAGAAGCATGAACGATTGTGACTTTGACATCTATACAGTATAGCCATTGTACTATTCACAGTTACCAATTTTCTTGTTCAGAGTGAAGTCACTAGCTTTTCTGTGAATGAAATTGAAAACTGATTCCTCCCAAATTTTCGTTTTTCGTATTTACTATTTTGTTCTTATTCCTGGGTATACTATGTTCGAGATGCTATACTCATTACTTAACATTTCAATTCACTAGTAAGTTCTTAGTATGCTACTATCAGACCTGTAATGTCCACACTGATTTATTTAGTTCTATTCAAGAATGTTCCAGATCTAGTATTTTAATATGTTGCATATTATTTTTTCTAATTTATGTGTCATCTTACAGTATTTCTTGAATCCAAAAGTTGCCAAAGAACCTGTTCCACAACAGTTAGAACAAATCGCAGCAGAGATTCTCGTACCATTGCAAGTGACATTCCATCACTTCTCTGACAAGGTATTATGTTTGTGCACTCTATTTTTAGTTAAATGTTACAGACAGCTTGATCTTTTCTGTTGAACATTTATGGTGTGTGCAATAGGTTCTGTCATCACCTGATGGGACTAACATGGAATATGAGCAGCTCCTACTCATCACATGCAAATGCATGTATTTCACTGTAAGCCTGTTTTGTTTCTTATCCCTTTTGTATTAACAATATCATCACAACATTTTCTTGAATCATGGAAACAACGTAATTAACGTGAAGAAGAAAACCACAAATTTGCTATCAGAAAACTAAAGTATCATTTGCAGGCATATATTTAAGATTGCCAATTATTAAAATCTGGGAAGGTAAATCAATGATGGTGGGGTGAGGTTGTTTAGCTTCATGTTTGTTTATGGTGGTATTATAGGGTTGCTTTATTGGGCTTGGCTTTGCCCTTTTAGTTTCTAAATTCATTAGTTGCCTATGGATTGACACTTGTGGTGCAGCATTGCAACCTATCAATTTTGTGGCATGCATGCTGTTAAGTGCTACCTTTTCTCATGGGTAACTAATTGTTGTACTCTTACAGGTGAGGTCATACATGCCATCTAGGGTGAAACAAATTTTGCCTTCCTTTTGCAAAGTCATGTTCCGTATACTAGATTCTTTGAACTTTAATACTCTTATTGAAGATGGATCTACCATGAGGCTCAAGATTGCAAAGAGATGTCTCGTTATATTTTGCGCACTTGTTACACGTCACCGGAAACATGCAGATAAGTATGTACTTTGGCCTTTACTATTCTTTTTTTCTAGCATATTTTCCATTTTACATATGCAGTTATGCTCCAATATTTTCTTCAAAACTTATTCTCCGATGTTCTCAGCCAGATGCCACATATTGTCAACTGCGCAATCAAAATATCAAAACAAAGCATTCATTTAAGTGTAAGTTCTATATCTCAAAGAATTTAATTATTTGTGCAAAAAAATGGAGACTAGCATTCCGAGTAAATGCTGACATTCTAGATTAAAGAATATTGTAATAATTGTTTTTAATTCTTATTGGATTAGATCCTAAGATAGCCAAATGATTGCAGAAACTTGACTCTCTCCCCAATCGGATTTTTTCATTAGCATTTGATGTGATATCTCGAGTTTTGGAGACAGGACCGGTAAGTATCTGTACCAAATATTCTGGATGATAATTCTCTCATATGTTCAAAAATTGATGTCCATTTGCTCCCTTGTTTGAAGGGATGGCGACTAGTTTCACCACATTTTTCTTCACTTCTTGATTCAGCGATTTTTCCAGCATTAGCATTGAATGAGAAGGTTAGCTTCCTATCTTGTGGTCATAAATAACATATGCCCAATATGCATCCTTTTGTCCTAAGTCCAAACTTTTGTCTGTAATAGGATATAGCAGAATGGGAGGAGGATACTGATGAGTATATGCAAAAGAATCTTCCTTCTGAACTTGTAAGGCAGGATTCAGCGTTTCTAGTTTTGTTCCTGGTGTTCCTTCTGTTGCTGATATATTTTTTGGCAGGATGACATTTCAGGATGGACTGAGGATTTGTTCACTGCCAGAAAAAGTGCAATCAATTTACTTGGTGTTATAGCGCTGTCAAAGGTTGTGATTCATTTTTTTATTCTAATTTGTCAAACACATAGTGCTGAGTTCAGGCTGAGCAAAATATTTGAAGAGATTGTTTTATTGTAATCCAGAACTTACTCATTCTATGTCAAGCGATTTCAATGGCTACGTGCACAATCTTCCGAGTTCATACACATTTGCTATTTTTTACTGAACCATGGAGTTTTTTGAATTAAAATAAAATGCAGAGCTGGTGCTATCATTTACTTACAATTTTTTTTTTTGGTTTCAGGGTCCACCAGTTGCATCTGCAGCATCCAAGCGTAAGAAAGGTGATAAAAGTAAAGGGAGATCTGAAAGGAGCTCAATTGGGGAGTTATTGGTCATCCCATTCTTGTCAAAATTTCCTATACCTTCCCATGGCGAAGATGCATCATCAATGGCGGTGCGGAAGTAAGATCAAAAGAATCAATTGTCTTTATCATAAGAGAAATGATTACAGACATTTATACATACCATTATGTTTATTTACTTTGCTATTCCTGATGTACTAAGCGGTTTCATTTCAGTTATTTTGGAGTTTTGATGGCATATGGAGGCCTCCAAGATGTAACATTTTTAAATTATATCCTTCTAGTGTGTCTTAATTTATGAATTTATTTTATAAGAAATGCTAATTCATTTCAGTGTCCACCTTGCAGTTTCTGACTGAAAAGAAAGATTTGACCATTACATTGATCAGAAACCGGATTCTTCCATTATATTCTTTGGATCCATGCAGCCCATATTTGATTTCAACGGCTAATTGGGTTATTGGTCACCTTGCTATATGCCTACCAGAGGTTACATGCTTTCCCTGTTTTTTAATTCCATCCCATAGGACATGCTGGATCAAAGTAAAGGCATCATGTAATATGTATATTCCTGTACATTATATATTTGGCTTTCAAATTCTTGTTTGCTTACCTGTAGGACATGAGTACTAGTGTTTATCAGTCCTTAATGAAGGCATTGACAATGGAGGATGTGGAGGACATGACTTGTTATCCGGTTTGTGCCTCTGCTTCTGGTGCTATTGCAGAACTCATCGAGGTAAGAGTCAATGCAGTATCTTTTATCGTAGTCTACTTGCACCTGGAAGTATATACTGATATATTTTGTCTCTGATTTTTTCAGAATAGTTATGCTCCACCTGACTGGCTCGTTCTTTTGCAAGTAGTTGTGAAAAGAATAAGTACTGGAGATGAAAGTGAGTCTGCTCTTCTGTTTAAGCTTCTGGGCACGATAGTTGAGGGTGGAAAAGAAAAAGTTCTGTCTCATATTCCTGAAATTATATCTAACATTGCCAATACTGTAATGGAGCTCCTGCCCCCTTTGCCAGATCCTTGGCCTCAGGTAGTAGTGCATCTTTCTTCTTTGTGGTCAATATTTTGGTACTTTGTGCAAGGAGGTTAAATCACTATGCCTGCTTTTAATCTTATGATCAGTTATTACTTTCATATTACCAATATTATTTCTGGCCTTTGGCAAATTATGGATTAGTTGGTTCAGTATACACATTGGTACTAAAAATCGGACGTAAGAATCTCAACTTATCTTGTAAATTTCTTTCAATACAATAATTAATACCATGAAATTCATTTGGAACTACTGATAGCTTACTTTTTGTAACACCCGGTTTTAAGAACAAAATCAGATATACACCATATGTGAGCTCAGGAAGTCAAATCTCACATATAGCCACAAATTAAGGTGATATCAAAAGACAATATTTAAATATATAACATATAAGGTCAAAGGATAACCTCAACACAACGAACAGCGGAAAGACGACTCCGAACTTCGGGTGAAGACTCCACTTCCACAGGGACCAACTGACTGGTTGATCACAAGCCTATCTCTTCCAACTCTTGCAAACTGGTACCCATCCGAGATTTTTATCCAAGTATTGAAAATAAAGCAAGCGTAAGTACATGTCGTACTCAACAAGATAACATGGGGTTCATGAGGCTTAAAAAGGATAGACACGGGTTTACTGCATCAGCTTTTAAGTGAATCATAGTTTTAGCAGTTGAGTAGCATCAAGTTCAACATAAGCCCAAATAACCACATGATCAGGTGAACAAGATATAATGCTTATATGAACAAGTCACAATAATCAATAACAAATAACAACTGATGAGCCATGACATAAGGACATCACACAGTAAGGAGCCCAAGCCACTCGTAACCGTGAGCACGGCTATCATGATAGTTTTTAACTCTGCGCAGAGGTGTACATCTTTACCCATAAGTCGTGAATTGCCCTTTCGCCCGAGGACGTGACCCTCTTAACCTACTTCTAAGGTAGGTCGGCAGGGTTCACTACGAGACCGTTCACAGATTCCACTAATAGGTAACAACCCGCTACAAGTTCCCTTTAACGAGATCGTAAGAACTCCCCTCCCAGAAGTCACCGCAGTGCACCTTCTGGCAGACCAAGTCCCCACTTTCTCAGAGCCCTTCTTGCGCTCTCTCAGGTAAGTTGCCACAAACTAGCAAAAGTCTAATACTGAGTCAAGCCAGAGCCCATTAGCTTATGGTAGTACTGTTTTCTCGGGGTAATCTCTTACAGAAATATCCCTATGAGTGAGAACACAGGTGTGAGTTCCTGATGTTCCACCTATAGTCCATGTTGCTAAAAAGTCATCTTTTATCGTTATTGCATATATCATTAGTCAAGTTACAAGATCATGGTTATTATTCATGAGCACTAGCACAAGCTACCCATATGCAAACCCTCAGGTGACAAGGCACATGATATCAAATCTAGGTAATCCTTACGGGTAACAAGGTAGACACATGCATATGAATTAAGTGACATTAAAGTGTATAGGTAACAAGGAAGATCCCATGCTATACTTGCCTTAAATGCTTATATCCTTTCTTCAACTGATTCTCAACTTCAGATGGCTTCTTCTTGATCTCCACGTAACACTCACCGATTGGACAAGATAGTAAACACCACACAAGCAGCTGAACAAACATACATAACATACAATGGATCTATTTAGAGCAATACACCAATCAATGAAAAGAGCTTTAAAAGAAAACTACGTCTTTCTACGATCACACAGACGTGAGAAACACGCTGATCGGATTTATAGCGGAAAAGAAACGACTACCGAAAGATTAGCTTTAAAAAGAAAACTAGGCTTCATTTATTTTATCTATATAAAAAGCATGTATTGGATACTTCAGAGAAATACCCAAACTGAATTAATTCACATTACATTTTCTTGGAAAACAAGATTAAACTAGGTATATATTATTTTATGAAAAGCCGAGGTGGAAACCCTAATTTGTTTTAATTGGAAAACCATTGCTTATAGATTAATCAATTATCATTTTACTTGAAAGAATAAAACATATTTAATATTGCTACTAACAGGTAGATCTTATCGTTACAAAACCAACGCAACTCGAACGGGACAAAACGGATCTAGAACGAGAGAGATATGAATTTTCTAAGATTAAGAGATTAAACTTGATTTTAAAAACTATTAAATAAACAATTAGTTTTCAAGTTCAAAAACAGGGTAGATTAGGGTTTCAAAACATAGATCTCGATGAAACAAATTTAACGCAATTTGATTGGATCAAATTGGAGTTAAAACGGAAAAGATATGGGTAAAACAAGGTGGATGGCAATTTTGTAAATTGGAAAACGTATTTTGGATTAAAACATAGGGGTTTACGTTTCTGAAAACAGAAAGCGTACTTCGGATGAGAACAGCAAGGTTTACGCTTTCCGAAAGGGAAAACGGATCTCTGGAAGTTGCTAAGGACGGCGGGTTGAGACCCGAAGAAAGTCAGGGGCTCTTTAGAAAAAGGGACACCCGAAGGGGTATCATGGGCTGTGGGTCGTTGGATCGCAGATGGATGGATTAGATTAGATCGGGGGTGAGACAGAGGGAACCCGCCGAAGCAGACAGAGAGCTCGGCGGTTCCATGGCCGGAACGAGCAGGAGCTCACCGGAGTGCACGGTTTCGACCCTAGGGGCCTCGGTTTGGACCGGGAACAGCACAGGGAGAAATAGGAGACCAAAGCGAACTCACCTAGGGCACTTGCGAAGGCTGGTGGTGGATGGTGGTGACTGGCCACGAGTAGAGGCGGCGACAAGCTCTCTGCAGATGCCAACGAGACCGTGCGAGCACAACAGGGTGAGTGGGAGAGGTTCGGCGCGTTAGCGAATGTGGCTCGGAGCTCGGGCGGGTGATCACCGAGGCAACAGCGAGGCCCGGCGGCTCGATGACGAGAAGACCGGAGGCGGAACTCACTGCGGACGGGGATGCGCGGATGAGGGCGGTTCCAGATGAAATTGAGAGGGGGGGGGGGGGGGGGGGTACCGCGTGGCCCGCACGCCAAGGCGGTTCCCGGGACGGAGCCGGAACGGACTCTGCTTCGGCAGAGTCCCGGTTGGGGACGGCTGAAGGAGGAAGATGACAGGTGGGGACGTGGTGTCAGTGGAACAGAGGAGGGGTGAAGGAAGGCGCTGACGCGCGGGTCCGCAGTGTCAGCGAGACAAGGAGGAAGGAAGGGGAGGCTTGCTCCGCGGCTGGGCCGGCCTGGCCGACGGCCCAAGTGAGAAAGGGAGGGAGGACGCGCGGCCGGGATGGAGGAAGGATGGGGAAGGGGGCGCGGTGCGGCTTAGCCCAAGAAGAAAGGGAGGAGGGAACAAGCTGAGTTGGGCCAAAACACAGAGAGGGTGAGGTTTTCTTTTTCTTTTCTTTTTGCTTTATTTTCCAAAAGCATTTTCAAAACATTTTAAAATTTCTTTTTGGGAGTTTTGAACAAAACCACTCAAACAAAAAAAAATATGCAAGGGCATGAATGCGCAAAAACTTTGCTAAACCCTAGGTTACTTTTAATTTAATAAAAAGTTTTTAGTTTACTGTATTTTCATGGGCACAAAATTCAAAATTAAACCAATTTCACTCTAATTCAAAAATTCAAATTTTCGGGTGTTACACTTTTTTTAAAAGAAATGCATGTTTCCTCAGCCATGCCTGAATGATCACTTTTCGTCATATCCCAGTATTCCTGGTGTATTGTATTTTTTAGTAAATCCCAACCACACCATTTAATCTATCTGCTATCTAGGTTGTTGAACAGGGTTTTGCAGCCCTGGTAGCAATGGTTCAAGCTTGGGAGAGCTCTGCACCAGATGAAAACAAGACACAAGAAAGAAGGGTCTGGCAGTCAGGCCAGGCTGCTATTGCTCAAACAATTTCATTACTGTTACAAAAAGCTTGGTTGTTGCAAGCTGACAATATGGTATGTTAGGCTTGCTGTTGACCTGTTGTCTTGAGGCATTCATGCAGCGAAATCTGTTTGACTGTTTTTAACATTCATTTCAGGAGAACTTTGGTTCTGCATTGCCACCTCCATCATGTGTAGATGATGCCTCCGTGTTACTTGAGTTTGTCATGAGTTCTGTTACTTGCATGGAAGAAACTGCAAGTATGAAGGTCTTTGAGCTGGTAGCTATATGGGCTGACACTATTGGAAACTGGGACTCCTGGGAGGAGATGGAGGATCAGGGGGTTTTCAACGCAATTAAAGAAGTTGTCAATTTCCACCAAAGATTTGACCTTGATGGTTTCTTCCTGAAAATGCTTCCATCACAGTCTGAAAATGGTTCACAGAGTTCAGTCATTGGTCGGGTTTCTAATTTTGTGACTAGGGCAATTGCAGCTTACCCATCTGCAACGTGGAGGGCATGCTCATGCATCCATATACTACTGCACGCTCCAAATTTCTCCCTTGGAACACAAGATGCTAGAAAGACTATTGCTAAATCCTTTGCACAAGCAGCATTTTCCCGCTTCAAGTCTATATCTGACAGTCCTGCTGGGCTATGGAAACCAATATTGTTGGCAATATCTTCATGCTACATTTGCTATCCAGATGCCATTGAACAAGTCTTGAACAACTTTGATGGTAACGGTTTTGCAATCTGGACATCTGCATTGGCACAAGTCTCAAGCAGCTCATTCAATCCTGGCCTGGCATCTGAATCTGAGATCAAGTTAGCTGGTAAGTGGCTATGTACAGATCACTGCATTGTTTGACTCAGTTGATATTTTCTCTCTGTCATCCTATGAATGTGGTCCAGCTTTTAATTGTTTGTTTCCTTGATGCAGTGCTAACATTATCAACTGTGATTAACCGTCTTGTGTCCCTTTCCATGGGTGGCACCAAAGTGGTACAAGACTGCTATGTATCACTGATGGAATCTTGCATTCAGCTGAAGGAAGTTCAAGAGGATGGGGACAATGATGATGATGATGGCGCTGAAGATCTTGATGATGACGATGAAGACGAAGACACCGAAGACGATGATGAGGTAACATAATTGAAGACACTGCTTTGTACCTTTTCTTGTCATGCTTACCCGCTCTGCTCAAGATTTTTAAAAAGTGCAATTAGGATTCGGACGACGATGATGTGCGAGAAGAAACAGAAGAGGAATTTCTTGAAAGATATGCACTAGCGGCTGCGGGTGAGTCAATCGAGGCTATCGAGGAAGGAGACATCGATGAAGAAACCCAAGACATTGAATTGGGTAAGTTTCTTCATCTGTTACCCCAGTCTGTTTTTTTGCTAAAACATGGGGGGATAGTTTCATGACCACTTGCATCTTGAGTAAACGCAGGCTATCTGGATGACGTGGACATACAGCAGGTGGTTATTTCCCTGATGCAGAAACGTCCTGCTTTGCAGGCCCAAACGTTTCCAGACAGCCTGGTTGAAAGAATTACAGAAACATTCCCAGAATACGAACAGTTTTTCCAAGTCCATCGGCAAGCTTAGAGTATAGGAAAACATGTGCAGATTTTCCTTTTTGTTATGTTTGTATTTCTTGTCATTTTTTGTTAGCTTCTACGTATTTCCTCTTGAGCTCTGTTCTGAGTGGTATTTTCTGGTCAGATATGTAGTGGCATTTCAAAGTTTTATTTTCCCTTGTTGTGAGATGTGAGTGATGATGTCCGAGGGTGACGTGGTGTGGGCATAATTGTAAAACATTACATCAATTCATCGTTCTACCATTTTGCCATGTTTTTGCACTGTCGCCTAACATACACGGATTGAAGGAGAAAAGGGGATTGGAGAGGGTGGACGGGGGATTGTGGTGGGGCTGTTAGATGCTTTGGGGAAAGCTCTGTGGAGCTCAATTGGAGCTCGAGCTCCCTGGTAATGGTGGAGGTAACTGGGGCAAGATGGAGAGGGATGATATGTGGTGTCCTGGAGATTCTGGGATGGAGAAACGCAGGCTTGATTGGTTTCTGGGCCAGACCAGCCTTGGAACGGAATGGGGAAGGAGTTGGGCTGGTGGATTTCGGCCCGAGGAGGGAAGCTGGTCAGGCTGAAAAGTAAAAGGGAAAAAGTTATCTTCCAATTTCTATGAAAGTCCGTTTTTACTTCATTAACTCTAAAATTAGGCAAAATACATCTCTTAGATATTAAAATCGTGCATTTTACCTTAGTGGCCTGATTATAAGCGGTTTTTAAGGTGGTTTTACCCTTTTATTTTTATTTATTTTGTCTGCATCTTTAAAATAATCATAGTAAATTACAAATAAATCATAAAATAGAAAATTCAATTTTGCTAGATTGTGGAGTAAAAAACATGTCATATCCAAATATCCAATTAATTCACACACCCACTTTTTTTCTTCTTCTTTTTCTAGCAACAGGGCCGGGGGCTATTCCTTCACCGTATATACGCAAGGAAAATTACGTTTCAAATCCTTGTATTGGAAATTCAATCAAACAACTTCGGATGGAGTAATGACCAAGACCAAAGTTGTAGATTTCAAAAAGTTGTATAACTTATAGTTGACAACGTTTTCATTTGAATACTCGATTTGTAGTGTTCTTCTTTTTAATATATAGTGTAGTCTGTATGAATGCTATGCATGCATGCATGAATATCATATATGGCGTATTCAGGTCCCACGCCTATTAAGCATAAATGTTGAAATTGATATATATCACAACTAAATTCCACCTCTTCATCAGACGCGCTAGCTGGATGTTATTATTGGAGACTAGCGTCGCTAATCCATTCATCATTGATTACACGCATGCAATTTGTATATATATCTGTGGATTTATCTATACCTGGGACGGAGGGCGTTGATTGAGTACGGTGCAGCAGCACTGCTTGCTGGCCCCCGGTAGCAGCTGATCCTTGCATTCTTTGTTGAAATGCCAACTGCCCATTGAGGCTGCCTTGGCTCTGCACGATTCTTCGCACCGATAATCTTGCTCGTCGCAGTCATAATCCACGGTGGTGCACTCCTCTACACCCCACTCTGCAATGCATGCGATCAACCACCACAGAGCAGATCAGATCAGATCAGTTTGTTACATATATACATATACGCACAAAAACACGACGGCGAATAATTTTCCAAAAAAAAAAAACACGGCGGCGAATCATCACAGAGAGTCACAGCTCTCTAACCAGAGCTGTCGTTATAATCAATTAAACAAAATAAATAAAATTTTCTGGAGATTAATGAGATTGTTGTTGCTGGTACGTACGTGCAGAGGTGGAGGAGAGGAGAGAGGACACCACCAGCAGAGCGACCAACAACATAGCCGCCGTCGAGTGCACGATGCTGCTTCTTGTGTCCTTCAGTCCCATGGCTCTTTAAGTATGTAGCTAGCTAGTCGTCCCTGATGCAAGCTAGCTAGCTTATATATATATATATATATATAGGCCGCACTACAGCACGTCTATTTATAGAAGACGTTTTGACAAAGGCATTTTTTTTAAACTGCCTTAATTTCTTATTATATAAAGGCGTCTTTTTGAAAACGCCTCTAAAAGCATTCTTTTAAAGGCTAAACTAAATAATGCCTTTAAATAGCTACAATAATTAATTAGGGGCGTTTTTACAAAAGGCCTTAATTCCATGTAACATTTGAACGCGTTTTCTCATGCATAACGCCTTTCCTGTGCTATATATTCGATCTATTGCCTCGTCTGTTTACAAATTGCTTTTCAATCAGAAATATATATAATATAAAATGCTGGATCGGCTGCCCCATCAGCTTCGGGCGGCGCGAAGAGGATGGCACAGCTATGAGGAGGTGGCACGGGGAGCATGGCGCAATATGGCGGCGTGGGGAGATTGTTGGGTTCCTCGAGATTTTGAATCGCCATGTCCATTAACGGGGAGTTCACCGGGTACGCCGTATCATCCTCACGAAGACCTCTGCCTAACACAGAATCTGGCATTGATGATGGTGTCTGTATTGACATGGATTTATGCCGGCCCAATAGGCGTTGGATAAAATGCGCTCAAGGTAATAAGAATTTTCTGACATCCTCCATCGATCTACCTTCACCTTCAGGACCTCATTGGGATCCAGATCCCTATATTCTCTACAGCTGCATATTCTCCAAGCCAAGGTTGCCTCTCCCACAATCATGATGATCTCCTTCCTTGTCGGTGTCGGTGTGCCTTCCATGCTGCCATGACCTGAGGAGTTGTCCATCTACTTCACAAGGGCCGTGCACAGGCAGGTCACACGAGTGGCTCTTGGTGCTCGCCAGACGGCTGAACACGGCCACAGGTTCTCTAAGGCTGCACACCGGTGATGACACGTACGACATGAAATTCCTAATCGGCATGCTTTCATTGGTTCATTTGTCGATGGATTATGATGTTTGGATATTTATTAGTACCAGCAAATTTCTGCATGCATGAGTTGTTTTTTTGGAGGCATTTTCAATAAATGCCTCAACCAATATTTGAAGGCATATACAAAATGCCTCTAAGAAGTATTATAGGTATCTAGAAAATGCCTTTATATATTGATATTAATTAAAAGGCTTTCTGAAAAAAATCCCTCACAAGACCTTTTGAGTCCAGCTTATAGCAGGTGTGTTATCCAGTACGTCTAAAAAGGTCTTTGAAGGCATTTGACCACTTTTAAACACTATGTAAAAAAAGATCTTTACAGACGCGCCTTAAGAGTATCACAGACGCGCAAAAGAGCGTCTGTAATAAGGAGTCTGTGATAATATCTAATTACAGACGCGCCGAGGAGCGTCTGTAATAAGTAACTACTACAGACGCGTTTCAATTATGAGTGTCTGTAACATAAAATAAGACGGGTCTGTGTCAAGAAATTCCCAGCGACGCATTCGTACAATACGCGTCTGTAATAATGACATACTTTCAGACACTCCTTCAACACGGGTCTGGAGTACAGCAATTCCTACAGACACGCGCGCTTCAAAGAATACAGACGAACTGCAGTACTCGCGTTTAATTACTCTCAAGAATAATACCAGCATACATATATATATATATATATATATATATATATATATATATATATATATATATATATATATATATAATGCATGCACAGACCCGGCCGCAGACACACTTTAACACACAAAATATAGCAATTCGAAGTTTTTAATTGCTCAAAGAGTGTACTTAGCTACAAACGAATGTGCACTACATATATATATAGTTAATCCAAAAGACATTATAAAGTTATTGAAATGTAAACTCAAGGTGGCATGCATATAAATAAATCCATGCCGTTGTCAAGCATCATTTGCAGCAGGCCGGGTCATAAAACATGCCTTCGACGTCCACGATCTGTAACATAATGAACATGGCAATCTTCTCTCTAATATCCCCCAATCTGATTGGCACGCTTGGCACATTGAAGTCCTGTAAAACACAGCAGAGATCCAATGAGATAAAGACGCATAGAATAAGTTTAATTAGTTGCATTGCATTTGAAACAACTTTTACAAAGATACATATGCACTGTTGAACTATAGACCCAGGAGCATGTTGCTCCTCTCTGTCTCTCATGTAATAAAAATATAAGGACCACATTATTCAATCACTAGTTGTGCTGATGAATAAAAATATACATAGACCCTTTTTGCCCATGCACGGCAAAAGAAATCTTTGACAGCTTAAGAAGAAATAGTTGTGCTGATGCTATTTCATACACTACCATGGCATATCTCTACAAGAGCATGGGCTTGCTTAGTGAGTCCATTTGAATGCTCTGTAACGTTCTTTTTTAATAGTGCTATATACACATATTTTTTCGTTATGGTAATGTCTAAGGGCACTCCCAATGCAGAAACTACCGTAGAGTCTATGCGTATTAATTGTCCTGCCACGTAGGCATTTTGCTGTGGCAAGAGATTTAATGAGGAGAGATGAGGAAAAACATAGAAACCGAGTCTTAACAAGAAACGGAGTCTTCACGCACCACGAGGTAGCTGCGGATCCGGTGCACCTTGACCTGGAGACATCGGTCGCGATGCTGCAAGGGAGAAGACGACGACATTGACGCAGAAGTAGCCGAGGTCTGTCCATGGCCGCCCATCCGCAAGCGAGGACCACGCCGTCTCGGCCAGCAGGCTCACGAGAGGCAGAAGGCTCGTGCGTCGAGCGGTGCGTCGGAGAGTCCTGTGGTGGAGGACAGAGTGGAGCCGCCGTCGGCAGCCATGCCGGTTGAGCCTGCGGTCGTGGACGTCGCGTGTGGCCACTGCGCCGGCGCCTACGGAGCTTGCGGTCGTCCTGCACCGGCTCACCGCGTCCGCGCCGTGCTCTGTAGCCTGGTCCACCGTGTTTGCCACTTCGCCTCGACCCGCACGTGGTTGTTGGGGAGTTCACGGCCGTGCAGCTTGCGCGCGGCATGGCCGCCGCAACGCCATCAGAGAGCTCGTTGTGTGTGGCGCTTTGTGATTGTCGGTAATGTAAAGAAATTGTTGGCTTGCATTGGTCATCCTCAAGGCTGACAGCTAGCATGTGGTGGAGCATGAGGCACGGCGGCGCTCTTTGTTCTTCCGAAGCTCGCGGCCGAGCAGTCAGATGTGGAGCCTGCTATGGCCATGTGTAGGAAGGAGGAAGAAAGTGGGAGCAGAGAATCCGGTGGTAGAAAGGATCAATGATTCGATACACACCGGGGCAGAAAAATTGCATTGTAGGTAATAGTTTCTTGGTTGTAACGTCCAGGGAAAAAAACAATAAAAAAAAGAAAACGAAATACTGTAGCGGTGCTACAGTACCGCGTGGCCTGTTCCCTAACCGAGTGGAACTCCATCTCCACCGTGCGTTCTTTTCCTTGCTCCCCAACCTGCGACTCTTCCTTCCAAACAGCCGCCACCCACGTCTCTGCCATCTCACAGAGAAAGAAGAGAGGAGGAAAGAAGAAGGGAGATCCTAGGGTTTTGCCGCCGCCGCCGTTGTCGCCGCCGCCGCCGTCGTCATCGGCGTCGTCCGTGCTGCCTGTTCTCCCTCATGATCCAGTTGGATTCCCTAGGTGAGAAGCCAAATCTTGATCCTCTTTATTTGATCAAGTTCCCATGAATTGAATCGTCTCTTTAGGAAGGGTTTAGTTGGAGTAATACCCAGAGTTAATCTCGCCCACGTTCTAAGCCATCAGATTCCGCAGTTTTTGTTGGTCGCTGTTTTAGAGAATCCTAATGGCCTTAATAATTTTTTTTGACTATGGAGAAAGTTATAGAGGACTTTGTCATGTTTCTTTTGACGCCAAGATCACCCCCATAGCCTTCGTAGTTTGGGAGATATGACCAATTGAAGTAGACTGTTTTTCAGTGACGAGATTCTGAACAAGATTCTGAACAGTTTTAGATATAAGTAGTTCAAAGCTATCTAAACAAAATAATTCGATCTGTTGATATGAACAAGAGTTGTAGAGGTTTTCTTAAGCTTTCCATATTGGTAAAATTTATATTTTTTGAATCGGTATATCTTCAGTTATGAATTTTTGAAGTATGATGATCAGTTTTGGATGTCAGAAATATCAAGTTATGTTGCACTGTTAATTAGACTATTTTGGGGACCTCTAACGAGAAACTTTATAATACGGGAGTTGTAGATAATTGAGTTTTATATAATCTGGTAAATTTTGAGAATTTATGGATATGTAGTCTGAACTCTACGAAAAAGAGAAGAGTCGGTGCTGCTGTCGTGATCGGTAGCACAAATGGTAGATGCTTAAATGTCGGGTTTTGGGGCGCTCTAGTGCGTTTTTATTGTTATTCTTGCTTGTATGTTGGTGCATGTACTGAGTATTGTTTGTGATCAGGTGGTAGCACTCCGGAACGTCGCTAGTGCTTTTGTTCTCCTTCGGTAAAGAGGCAAGTGAATGTAGCGGTGGTTTGCTACCGTTTTGGCTTGTTATTCTACGTCGCCTACATCTTATTATTTATGAGAATATCATACCACTCATTTACAAAACAAATCCATTGGCTTATTCAACATTTAATTTAATTGTTATCCTATTTAAGTATTCAAGGTGATGACATTATTTCATATTTCTATTTGTCGCTAGGCCACAACCATGAAGACGAAGTTGAAGTATCATTGGTGGTATATGAATTTAATTGCAGCATGTCAAGTGCATTGCATTGCATCATTCAATGGCATTGGAAGTTAATGTCTTGACATATGGTCATGACTGTACCGGTACGCATCATGGGATGCAGCTCCACACCTTGTTGGGTGTGCAGGCAGGAGACATGCATTGCATTCATATGCATTCATGAGAAGAATATTATTGAAGGGATTTTATTCATGTTATTATGAAGTTCTCTATCCCTTTGGTTCTGTTCCAAATTGGAAGCCTATGATTGTATTTTTGATATCATGTCAAATGGAAACTTCATATTAAATTGATGTTTAATTCAACTTGTGGTTTAAATAGTTGACCACAACAATTTTGCTGGCTGAGATGTTTTCATCTCACCCTTGCTGTACTCTATACAGGTGATTGATGCTTGCTTGGAAGGGAAGGGATTAGCTGCACGTTGCACTCTCATTGTTTTGGAAGCATCAAGGTTTAATATAAAATAACTTCGTTATTTCCATGAGATTTCAAAGTAAATGTTTTAGAGTGGATGTTAAACTTAATCGCTGGTATACCGCCTATTTGTGTTAGAAGGTTCGTTGATGATCGTTAATGCTAGCTTGGTTTCTTTTCGTTGTTATATATATGTTTTGCTTCCGTGTTGCTTTATTTACAAAGGAAATGTTGCCAAGGAAATGTTGCCAAAATCTTTATTGGTTAGGTGCAGCTGTAGTTTGGTGTTGTTTAGTAGCATCGTGAGATTCCGAGGTGTTACATTGGTACAGTATCCTAGAATATGGAAACCACGTCTAGTTTCTGCATTGGGAGTGCCCTAAGGCGTGTTCAGATCCCACGCCTATCTAGCATCAACGTTGAAATTGATATGACAAATAAATGCCGCCTCTTCATCGATCATAGACGCGCTAGCTGGATGTTATTATTATTGGAGACACTGATCATAGATATGCATGGATAGGCATATAGGCTAATCCATTCATTGATTACACACATGCACGCATGCAATTTGTATATTTATATCCATCTATCTATCAGTCATCATAGCCTGGACGGGCAACAACTCTATTATTTGTTTTTATTTATCTATACTTGGGACGGAGGGCGTGGATTCCCTACGATGCAGCAGCAATTCTTGGGCTGCAGTATCAGGTGATCCTCGCATGTTGGTTTGAAATTCCAGCTGCCCATTGAAGCTGCCTTGGCTCTGCACATTTCTTCGCACCGATAAAATTGCTTGTCGCAGTCATAATCCACGGCGGTGCACTCCTTTCTATCCCACTCTGCACACGCAATGCAGCAGAGATCAGATCAGATCAGTTTTGTTATATATACTAGCACGTGCGTAAAAACACGGCGGCGAATCCTCCACAGAGTCACAGTTCTAACCTGTCGTTAATTAATTAACAGATGAATAAATATTCTGGAGATTAGATTGTTGCAGGACAGCACGGCAGTATATACGTACGTGCAGAGGTGGAGGAGAGGAGAGAGGACACCACCAGGAGAGCGACCAACATAGCCGCTGTCGAGTGCACCGTGCTGCTTCTTGTGTCGTTCAGCCCCATGGCTAGTATGTAGTCCTACTCTGAGTACTCCCCGTCCCTAATGATGCAAGCTAAGCTAGCTTATATATAGATATAAGCAGGACCAAATTAATCGATCATCTGTGTGCAGTTCATTCATTACATCTAGGAACTGTAGCTTATATCTCTATCTACAAATCTATCTATCTATCTATCTATCTATCTATCTATAGATAGAAGCAGGACAAAATTATTCGATCATCTGTGTTCAGCTCATTAATTACATATCTATGAGCTAGCTTATTTCTTTCTATCTATCTATCTATCTATCTATCTATCTATCTATCTATCTATCTATCTAATCCGAAATAAAAAGGTACCATAAAAATTTTATGTTGATGATGGATATTAATGTTAGGTATGTTTATGAATGTTTTCTTTTAAAAGGAATTGTAAAGTTAATTACGACAGGATATGTTATAATTTGGGATGAATATTATGAGTGCTTGGCCGGGTAATTTATATTTTTGGAGGGAGTATCTCTCGAATCTATCTAGCGGCTGGTCATCTTAGGAGGCATCATGTGTGATACCGGGATTAAAAGAGCCTCCAAACTTTACTCCCTGCTGACACGGTTAGTCCCGGCCGGTTGGTGTTGCCAGCCTTACTCCTCCCGAGCTGACACGGTTATTCCCGGTTAGTGTTGTCAACCGGTAGTAAAGAAATATTTTTATTTTTATTTTATATAGTTTTTTCAATTTAATTCTTTTTTGTTTTAATTTGTTTTTTTATATGTATTCTACACTACTAATATACGTCTACGTCCATACATATAAGTTTTTGTTCGAGCACTATAAACGTATTTTAAGAGAGATACACAATAATAAGCTAACAAAGCTTGTATTGACCTTGAGATAACATCTAATCCTAATTTTCATCACTACAGATGTGAACTAATTTGCTTCCGTCTTCGTGGAACTCTCCATTGCGAGGTAAGACCTGGTCATTAATAAATCCTACTAAAATTCTTGAATTGATCTGATCTGTTCACTTCATATGACCTTTTGCTTCATCCATTCAAGCTTCAAATGAGGAAAAAAGTATATATATATATATATATATATATATATATATATATATATATAGAACTACTAGTATGTAGCTAGCTACAGAATAACTATTCTGTAGCCGGACCAGAATTACGAGCCCAAGCGTCACCGGCGCACCATTGTCAATCAAAGCTCCGTCCATTCACCCACCACAATAAATACTGGTCTATTTAATTACCCCCTAAATTAAATCACGCTTATTTATCATCTCTTCAGAAAAGTTGCTCGTGTTCAGAAACCGCACCATCACATGGCTCGCGTGGCCTGCCTCATCTACTATGCGTCGTCGACGACGTTGGCTTCCGTCGGCGCACGACGCCGCGCGGATGGACCAAGGCACCGCGGGTGCCGTGCGACGGGACGCTCGGCTCGCGACCTGCCTCCTCTACTGCGTGGCTTCGTCAGTGATGCTGGCCTCTGCCTGCGCTGGGCTGTCAGATCTCGGGACGCTGCTGGCGCCCTGCGACGGTACGCTGGGGCAGTGCAAGGTGGGGAGCAACGATGAGCAGGAGGTGGGCGGCAGGAGGCCTTCACCGGCAGCCTATATATAGTGTGTATATATATCAACACAATGGTAATAAATAAATTGTGTATATTGGTTACATACTTTGAGGTACCTTTCACTTGTTTTCAATGAGTACCGCATGAGGTGGTCGTAAATATAGCATTCACATAAGTTTGGTTCTCTTTTCCTGCCTCAGACACCATTCTACAAGAAAATAATTTATTAAGAAATGAAGCATGGATTTTAAAGAATTGAGATGCTATTATAAGTTTGGTCTATGTTAAGATGCTTTGACTCTTTTTTTTATATATAAAAAAGTAACTTATAATTTAGAACGGAGGGAGTAGAACCCTCGCATGTGACATCACGTTCAATCAATGATGATACAAAACAAGATTTTAATGTGTTGACGGCACTATATCATTAACGGAATAATGGCCCCCACCGCATATATCATGGCCGATGATGCAGGCAACAACGGCGATGAGGAGGAGAGCAGCCAGGACATTGTTGTTCTCCATCGGCGCCATCATTCGTTTTTTTTGTGCGCGCAGTAACTAACAAGTACTAGCTTCGTTTCATTTAAAATTATAGTTCGTTTTTTTTGTGCGCGCGGTAAGCCAATAACTAGCTAGGCAAGTCGTTGTTTCGACTAGCTGACTGGTCGTCGATCGATTCCAATACAAGTCCGAGGAATCTATTGGCGCTAGATGTGGCAAGAGAGCTTCTGGTGGTGGAGGCCGGAGGAGGGTCGCGGTGAGCTGAGGGGGAAGAAGACGGGAGAGGCACGAGGAAGAAGACGCCTAGCCGGGTCGCACAGTACTGGGTCCAAAATTAGAATGGGTGGCTGATAAGTCAGAAAACTGCCCTATTCGCTTGATCGTTTCGGTGACTGATGAGCCGGCTGATAAGTCAGAACACTGCCCTAATGCTGTTTTTGGCTGTTTTGTTGTGCGAGAAAAACATTGTTTTGGTGGCTGACGAGCCGGCTGATAAGCCAAGCGAACATGTTTAGATTGTAAGGATAAGACAACTGATCGAGTGCAAGCACACGTGATGCGTACATGCATGCTTATTATTATTATTACTATAAAATACACGCACGGTACAACGAAGGCCGAACAGACTATATAAGCTCGGCAACTTATTGACACCATTATTATATTATTAGGTTGTTCAAATTCCATGCTGCGTGCTGGTTTTTATTCATTCATTCGTTGCTACTGTAATACCCATATATAGGACGGACGTGTGGTTCCTTGGCGTCATGGCTAGACAACGGAGAAAGGCGCGGCGGCGAAACCGATCAATCCGCCGATGATGGGGCGGCCGAGGACCTCAACGGCCGCGCTGAGCGTGCCAGTGACACCGGCCAGGGACACGTCGCAGGCGGCCAACGGGGTGGTGACCACCACGCTGCACTGGTTGGCCAGCAGCATGGAGGGCAGCAGGCCGCCGACGCTGGTGCTGTTGCGGATGACGCCAAGGCTGATCGCGAACTCGCCGTTGACGCCTGCCCTCGCGTTGGCCCACACGGTAACGCCGGCGGCCGAGACGGCTGAAGGACCTGCCGTGCGGCGGCTGCTCTGGAGGCGGCGTTCCTCCCTGTCCTGCATGCCCAGCCAATTGATGATATAGAAATATAATAGGGGAAAAAAAGATTCACATGTGAATGAATGAAAACAAAAAAAAAATGTACGAATGAATGTTGAAGTTCTTGGGAAGAAGGTCGTGTTAGCATCGTCGACGTACCGTGATATTATTAGCTGCTGGTTTAGAACTGGAGGAGGAGGACAGAGCCGGAGTGCCGCACTGCAGCTGTAGGTCGGCGTCTGGCCGGACACGTACGTAAGCAATAATTAATAAAACAACAACAACATATGTATTTATATTATATATATATATATATATGTATGTATTTATATATTTACACCTACTCTAGTCTAGCTAATATAATATTATTAAAAAGCCAAACAATATTTTTTGTTCTTAAAATACCCTTTCGCTTTCTTGTCCCATATATATAAAACACAAGCTGGTATATATGCCCAAGTTAGAGCAACATTCTTGAAATACGAAATTTTATAATTAATTTAAAATAATTTGACTCTCCAACAATATTAAAAAGACTTATAATTTGAGATGGAGGAAGTGGTTACTAGGGAACGGTGGGGCAGTCGCCACGTTGATGGAGCTCCCGGTGCTGCATGGCACTATGCCAAACACGACAGCTTTGGCGGCATCGACATTTGCGGGAGTATTGGCCACCTCTGCACCGCGACCGATGCCGGCGGCGGTTGCGACGATGAGGAGGACAAGAGCAGCCAGGACATGGCGGCTGTTCTTCATCAGCGCCATCCTTTTCAGTTTGTTTTTTCGTTCAGTATATGTGTCTCATGTAGCTGCATGGACCTGGTATTTATAGGCAGGCATGCATGTAGCAGGCGCGCGTTCAATGCAAGGCCTCCTGGTCCACCTACGTACTGCTGGCTTTGCTAGCTGATTGGCTACAGCCAGGCGGATCAGCGTGGGAGGAGGCCGGCGTCCAAATTAAACCTGTAACTTTGAAAATTTCACTTCAGGTCCTTGTCGGCCGGTGAAGGTCCACTATATATGATGTCTTGATAGATTGGCCAGGTCCTTGGCCCTACGGACTGTAATGGTGTCTAGCGACAGTGAAAACCACTTATATAGCTATAGAGAGAGACTATAAGAATATAGAGAAGTATCGTCCTGGTAGTAACAGTAATCTGCAATGGTATTGCATGCATGGACCGATCAGGTCCATTAATTCGATCCATCTTCAACTTTCAGGACAGAGTACATGTTCGTTCACATGCATAATTGGTGCAATTAGCTCAACTTACAAGTTATCAAGCGTACAACAAGCTGGTATCAATTCAACGGATTGAGCGCCTACGGACACCTGCCACGAATTCATAACACATGTCGATATATGCTTAATCATGCAACACAAATGGACGTTGCATAAATTTAAGTTTCCCTGCAAATGGACCATCAAGGTCAATGAAACCGGGGGCTACAGTGGCCAAAACGGGCGAGTCACAGGACCGCGACCCACCAGCGCTGCTATGGCCCCTCTTGGCCACCCCACCGGCCGCCGTTGCCGCCCTCCGGCATGCGGTGGAGGCGGGCCCGCAAAAGGGTACCCGTCACAGCCCAGCCTAACCCCTTCACCTCCCACCCCCTCTCTCCTCACCACCTATCCGCTCCTTCGGGTCTGACGATTTGGCCGGCTGGTTGGGTCTCATGATGGGAATCGGTCGGGTCGGCCCATCAGGTACTCGACCCGACCCACAACAATAGGGTCATTGGGTTATAGGAGCCGGCCCTAAATTTCAAAATGGATTAATAGGGCCGGGCTCTTTTGACCCAGTGGGTACCATGGGTCATCCCACTTATATATTAATAACCTTTTCTTTAATTTGTTGGGGTTCTTGATTTTTTAAAATAAATATGAAGATGGTATGTGTTTGGAAGTAAGGAAGGAATATCATATTTTAGAGTGAAAATTGATAAAATCAAAATAATGGTTTACTTCTAAACTAATTTAATTTGATGTATAGCTAATAATTTTAATATATTATTATGATATCCTTTTAATCTGTAACTTATCTTTTTTTAAACAGATTTGCTATTCAATAACCGGTTGTTTTACCGGCTCTTGGCAACCGATTTTTAGTTCGTTGGATGCCGATCATCTGACACGCATCTGACCGAGGCTGGGGCCTGAGCGGCGCGTGTGGGGTGAGCCGTGTGTCCGAGCGGGTACGCAGGGAGCGACCATCCGAGCGGTGCCAAGGCTGAGCGGGGGATGCGATGCGTGCAGCAGTGGGACGTGGCACTGGCAGCAGTGAAAGCGTGCAGATTTTTTTTTGAAATCTGTAAAGAATTTGAGATAATTGATATGTATTTCTCTGATATTTGTAATCCATAAAAAGAATGTGTAAATTTGGCATATATTTGTATGAGATTTGCAAATATTCTTAAATTACATCTGTGTATCCAATGATTTACACCGAAGAAATCATTGTAAATATAATAGTAAGACGGTGTAAATTTAGTTGTAAGACATTGTAAGTGTACGAACAAAATCTGGTTATTGAGATGGACTAGAACAAACCGTTATTAGATAGACACATCCTTTTTTTTAAAATGTTGATAGTATTTATGAATTATATATGTTGTAGAAAAATATTTGGGTTGACCCATACTATCCAATGGGCCATCGAGGTCATAGCATCTAGGAAAAATGGATCGACCCATAGCCCCTAAGCAGGCCAGGTCTAAGGCCAGGGTCGGGTCGGCAAATTCCCATCTTGAGTTGGGTCAGAGACTTGGCCTCATGGGGGCAGATCTGGTGTGTCCGCTCTCGAGGTTGCCTCGTGTCACGGCAGCTAGGGCTCGGGTGGCTACTGTCGGATCTAGTCAGGCGCTGCATGCTTCAGGTCCCCTCGCGCTGGATCCACGCGCTTCAGGGGCAACGGCTGCACGGAGACAGTTCTTCCCACGACAATGGGCTTAGGGACGCGCAGTGGCTGGCCGCAGCAGCGCGAGGCCGAGGCTGTGGCGGTGGCGCAGCGGCTGGCCATGGCCGAATTGGGCTAGTCCGCGTCTGCTTGTGGCTCCCCGAGTCGTATCTACATGCTACAGTGACAGCGGCTCCCTAGCAAGGTTTTTTTTACCGGTAGAAAAAAAAATTCGGCACTTGCCGATAAATGCGATATTTCGGAAAATTCGGACCAAATTTAAACAAATTCAAATTTTTAAATTTTTTTTGACATAAATTCAGCTAAAATTATCTCTAATCCTTGCACATCACATTTGCATATAATAAACATAAATATATCACAAGTTATAACACACAATAAATATATCCACTTGCAAAGCTGCAGTCACGTGTTAGGTCATTGTAGCACTAAATTCGACTGAAATATATTGATATTACTGTGCATTATTCTACCATAGGATGCATGGCAGTAGAGCATATCCGGCCTCTTACTCAGTGCATAGGTGGATGAGATAAGACAGGACACGGTCACGAGAACAATGAAAACAGAGCGCAGCAGCAATCCATCGCACGGTTACGTTTGCCACACCTTTAAACGGTTCTGCAGAACTGAGATTCACTGCCGGTCTATCATTCTCGGTTCAAGCAAAAGAATAGCAGTGCTAGAGGCCAACCGACAAGACATCGGCAGGATAGTATCACTTGCCAATTCGTGGCTTCCAAAAACTCAATTTGTGTAGGAAGAGTTTGATGTGTCCGTGGCTATCACCACCACGTTCTTGGTGGTGGTCCTAACAGACTTGACTGTCCGGGACATGTCCCGGTTGCCTGTCTGCATGTCAATCTATCTCTCTATGTATCTATCGTCCTTAATGCCTTGTCTATGCCATCGCCAGGCTAGCTTGTCGCTGCCAATGGGCATAGATGCTGAGTGTCAGTGACCATGGCAATGGATTTCAAAATTTAAGAACTAAATATATATGTATCTCACATGAAAAAGTATTTAACTATAATTTTTTTGACCTCATCGTTTACCACAAGATTTATTTAAATTTTATCACCATTCAAATTTATTTTAAAGGTTATGAATTTATTTATTATGCAGCTATTTTTTTTAGAACAGTTGACTTAGTAATTATGATTTTATTGCCCTTCAAAATCAATTTCTAGATTAGGGCATAAGGCTGACTATATATAGCAGCTTTCCATAAAATTCACCCATTTTTAATCTCGGTCTATAATATACCAATAGGGACTAAATGGATCTCCAGACCCTGCCCACGAACTGACACATTTTAGTCTCGTTTGATGTTACCAACTGGTAGTAAAGATACATTTTCCCTTTTTTCGTTCATATAGTTTTTTTTCAATTCAATTCTTTTTTTGTTTTAATTAGGTTTTCGTATACATATTCTACACTACTAATATATGTGGTCCATACGTATAAGTTTCCGTTCAAGAACTATACATGTACTACTGTATTTCAAAAGCTTGTACATAATTTGGAACCTCCTGTGGCACAATACAATTTTTTTAATAAGGCGAGTGGTTAAACTTAGGGTTTTAAAAAGTAAAGCGAACTATAATTTATAATGGAGGGAGTAGATGCGAATGTTTTGTGCTGTGCTGTGTGCTGCGCTTTTCCATTTTCCATATGCATATATACACAAACACGATCGGGTCACAACAGATGTATGGATTGGCCGCTTTTTCCATCGGTGCACTCGCGCCTTTTCGGACCAAAGGCAACTAGGCAAGTCGTTAGTTTCGGCTAGGCAGGAGCTGCTGGTGGTAGAGGGCAGAAGAGGGTCACGGCGAGCTGAGGAAGAAGAAGAAGCAGCTGCTGGTGGTGGTTCATTTACGAAATTCTGCTAATTTTGTAAGTTTGCATTTGTTTTTGTGTCCGGCTTTATCGCTTTCGCTTTCGTTTTCATATCCAAATGTAGAAATAGAAAACGGTCGAGGGGTTTTATCACCGTTTCATGTCATTTTTATCCCTAATTATAGCTCGTACGACTTCTCCTTTTATATATCTGTCTAAATCAATGTCTCAAGAAGATATGTTCTTGTTTCTCAATATAGGCAAAAACGTATCCCATTTTGGAAAAATAAGAACAAGATATATATGTAACAAAGATGACATACATCCAATTATATTATATATCATTGGATGGATTAATAGATCAATAGGCATACGGTGACCCAATGGTTGTTACATACAGAGTTATATATATATATATTTAATTTATTTGTCCATCATGCATGGAGACCCAGATGAGAAGTGGACGGTACTATACGGTGTACTTGCAGCAGCACCTGTTCGGCTTGACGTGACGTTGGCAATCTGCTTTACATATCAAAGTGCCATGGGAGCGGGCCAAGGTAAAGCACCAAGCTGTGCACTTCTGAAACTCTACTTCGTTGTTGCACACTGGTAGAGAAAACGTTTTCATAGACGGTGGTAGAGGCATTTATACAGACGACCAAGCCCACCGCCTGTACTAGGGGTCAATACTAATCGGCCCACAGTACAGGCGGCGGGCTGTGAGCCGCCTGTGAAAAAAGGGTTTTCACAGGCGGTTCACATAGCCGCCTGTGAAAACTCATTTTTCACAGGCGGCTCACTCTGTGTGCCGCCTGTGTAATTATTATTTTTTTATTTCAAATTTTAATATTTGCCTCCACACTGTACTATATTTGTCTCATATATATATAAGATATGCAAACATGAACCATAAAATTGCATCATACATACAACACATATAAATATTACAGATGTGTCCACACGAAATCAAACATCAAGCATAAAATTACATATAATACACGTCATTTCAAGTTATGAGTTCAACCATTTGGTGTTTACATGTCATTTCGTTTCAAGTTTAGACCTGCTAGGTCTGTCAACGCTCTAAATCCTTCACTTGCTAAATCACCGGCTTCATCAAAATATGATCCGGTACTTGGAATTATTTCTCTCATAATAAAACCGCACAAGTCTGCTACTATATTTTCCATAGTTTTTGGAGTGAATGACACGTCCTTTCCTTTGCTTCTCGGCTGGAAACAAAGTTTAAAAGCATCATTGACACATGTCCAATATTAATATTTCCAACTTTAATGAGAAAACTTCATACATAGATATTTTTTACCATATTTTTGTCCCCGACGTATCGTCTCCGCTGCCTTATGAACTCACACACATAGTATCCACAGTAGACCGATCCAGGTGGTTGCTTGTGGCACTATGTAATTAATGAGCAAAAGATTAAACTAAAATTGTCATGCCTTGTGTATTATTTATATGATGATATGTGTTCGGACAACTTACCGGATAATGGTGTTGTATCGTCAATGGCACACTAGGATCTGAGCGGGCGGCGTCGACCGGTCCTTTTTGCTTCTTATAAAACCGCCATGCCCTGTAGATATCGAATATAAAACACTATAGTTATTTAGAAACTCTAATTCATATAAGTACGGATGTGGTTGCATGTTGGCTCACCTTTCTAAATGAATCAGGAATGTTTGATACGACTGAGGAGGACAATGTAAGGAGTCTAGGACAAGCACCTTCCCTTCGAATGGATAAATATAAAAAACAATCCAATGGTCACTGCATGAATAAATGAGCGAGCGACACATGTACTTAGGGTTAACACGATAATTTGAAGTACGTATACGAGGTCACGCTTACCCAAAGTTGTAGGGTGCCAATATAAAATCCCTGTACTTATATCTCAGCATTGCTCTACCGAGATAGAGGGCATATGTGTCCTCGTATTTTCGTTGCAATTCCTTTACAGCTTCTGCAACTTGTTCTGGTGTTTTGTCCTTCTCTATCTTTGCTCTATCTTCATTTGTAAGTACAAATTTGTGCATATTTTCTTGTAACTTTATTGGACTCAGGTAACCGACCATCGTGCCTGTAGTTAACGATCTCTGCTCGTGGTCTTGCAAACTACATACAACATCCACATATTAGAGTTTATCACATTCCAAATTTAATAATAACAATGTGTGTGCATGAGTGATACTTACAGGCACCAGATTGTAATGAGTTGGACGTCAAGTTTCCTATAGTTCAACAGCAGGTGCATGTCCTCGAAGATAACAAATGCCTCGCTTTTATCCTTGCCAGTAGCAAACACGTCTGATGGTATGTCAACACTAACTGCATGCAGACCAGCATTCACTGCTCTCATGTACCAGTCATGAAACCTTTTTATCGTCCATGGACCATTTTCAATCACCGTCCATTGCAGCATAGGCCTTCCGGGCTCATAGTTACTGGGGACATTGACATAATCATCAACCGTTGGCTTTCTTATATCCTTAAGGGTCAATGATGTATTTGATGGCGGTTCGACATGTACATCGCTACTTGGGGCTTCCTTTGTTGGTGGCACGACTTCAGTTGCTTGGCCGGCGGCTTCCTTATTCTGTGATGGTTCGAGCTCAACGACTCGTGCCGTCCGCTGCTTTCCAATCCCTTTCAGAAATAGAACTGTGCCTGCTGCTTTCCCTTTTTTGGCTCATAGGGAGAAACCAATTTTGGAATTGGAAATTTCTTTGCCTTCTTGGAGGCCGGTGCTTGTGGGGGAGTTTGCTCTGCTTCCTTATGCTTTGGTGGTGGCGGGGGAGTTTGCTCTACCTCCTTCTCTGGTGTTGTGTCCTTCTTAGCTGGCGGAGTCTGCTGCTCAGGCATGTTCTTGGTCAGCCCCTCGAGCTCATCCAGCGAGAATGACATATCATGTATTGGGGATGACGACGGTGGCTCATAAATATACGGGGATGCTGGGGCATGCATTGGCGATGCTGGCTGTTGACTTGTTTCGGCCTCTTGGGATGCTTGATGGACTTGTGGAGAGGGTGCCGTTGGTGGATCAATCAACCTTACGTACCGTCTCGGCCATTGTATGAAGTTCTTGATTGCTTGTCCAAGCTTCTCTATACCCTTAGAGGTCGGGATGTCGATGAAGTCGTCTTCATATGCACTCTCGACCGTCAACACTTCCACCCTGCAGTATGCATCTTGCATCTCGACACCATGGAACATACGTCCAGGGATGGCATTGCCTGTGGCCACTTGCTTTGTATGTTGATTCCTAAGGCCATATCCAATTAACAATGAGCAAGGCCAAGGTTTATCAATATCGTCAACTGGATAATGGTCCTTATTTGATGTTGACGCTATAGTGCTTTGAAAGGGCATAGATTGTGTGGCCGTCTCCTGGCTACCCAAGGGTTGAGTTGGGACATGCTGCGTATATGAAGGAGCTTGTGATGACATCTGTTGAGCAGACACTGCTCCCGCCAACCGCTTCATCACTTCAGGATCAGGGTTTTTAACGAAGTCTTCCATCAAATCCCTAATTTTTTTGGCAGCCTGCTGCTCAAAAAAATCCTTCAATTGCTCCTTATGTCGTTCTCTTTTCTTATACATGCCTTTCCACTCTTCACCAAACCCTTCTTTCCAGGTGGTTCTGGATGAGACGCCCCGTACACGACCTGGATGCTTGGGGTTACCTACAACATGATATTTAATGTTAGTGTCGATTTCTATTTTACTCGAACAAAATGGAAAATATAATTTTGTTACCTAGAGCATGGGAAAGGCTGTCCCTCTCCCTCTGTGACTTGAAGGCACCTATCTTTTCCAGGTTTGTTGCTTCCAAAACCTTCTCGGCAACTGGCTTGATCTCATCGGGACAGGAGATCTCATCGCTCTCAGTGTTTGCCTTCCGAGCGCGAAGCCAATTCGCACTTCGTTCTGGCACTATATTTTTCAATGCCAACTTGCCCTCTCTCCTCTTTGCTTCGTCTTCTGCCCTCCATTTAGGAATCTTGGTCTTGTAACCGCCAGTGCCGAGGTGGTGGTGGTACTTGTTCTTCTTCGCAAGTCTTGAGGCGGCTTGGCTCTTAGCCTTGGAGTCGTCGGAGTTTTTTATGACACTGAAACGTGCCCACTGTTCTGCTGTGATAGGGTACCGCTTCGTTGGGTCCCGCCCCTTCTGCAGCCACTTTTTATTCATATCGTGCCTATAGCCCCGGAATGATATTGCTAACTGCTTCATGACATGACCCTTGACCAAACCTTCTGTTCCCTCCGGTAAAATAAACTTAGTGCACAATCGAGTCCAACAATTCGTCCTCTTTACTTCAGGCACCATACTCCAATCACTCCAGGTGATATCAAATTCTTCCTTTACTAACCATCCAATGGCGGCCCTAAATTTGGGTAGCGCCTCTAGAGGTGCTAAGGGCTCTCCGCTCGGGCTAATCTCTATAATCCTATAAACTTCTTCTGGAAATCTATTCCTTCCTCTATCTTCTCGTGCTCGATCACTCTTTTTCTGTGTACTTCTTCGCTCGGAGGAGGTCCCGGTAGTTTGAGGCGCCGTGTCCTTATGAACATCTTGTGACTCTACCTCCATTTCGGCAACAACTTGAGAGAACACCTCCTATCAATTCAATTGTTAGGTACATACATACGCATGCATTATTCTCTCGTATAGACAATCTACGAGCATATATACCTCATCATCATTTGGCTCATCTTCAGGCTCGTAATTAGGGTCACGTTCCAACTCAAGACGGGCCTTCTTAGCTCTAGGAGATTCACGTGGTGATATGCTCGGGCTCCTATAAGGTTCGGATCCAGAGGAGTCAGATCCAGGTGTACCTACCTGGGCATCGGCCTGCTCAGCATTTGATGGAGTACTCATCTGCATGAAATATAAGTATAACCACGGAATATAAGTATAAACATGGAATACAAGTATTAACATGGATTACATAGCCTAATCAATTAGCGAACCTATTATTAACAAACCTAATTAACTAACACTAATTTGCAAACCCTAATATTAAATAGGGAACACTAACTCTAATTATGCATGAAATATAAGTAAACTAACTAAATTAACTAACTAAATTAACTAAGTAAACTAACTCTAATTATGCATGAAATATAAGTATTAACATGAAATATAAGTATTAACATGGAAAAAACACTAACTTAATATAAGTATTAACACTAAATTATAACTAACTAATTAACTAAGTAACTAACTAAATAACTAACTAAATAACTAATAAAGGGAATAAAAAAACTAACTAAAATTAACTAACTAAATTAACTAACTAAACTAACTAATAAAGGGAATAAAAAACTAACTAAATTAACTAACTAAATTAACTAAACTAACTAATAAACTAAATTAACTAACTAAATTAACTAAACTAACTAATAAACTAATTACTAACTAACTAAATTAACTAACTAAATTAACTAAACTAACTAATAAACTAATTACTAACTAACTAAATTAACTAACTAAACTAACTAAAAAAAATAAATTAACTAATTAAAAAAAAATGCAAGGCGTCCTGCCAGGCCCAGGAGGCCTCGCCCAGCAGGCCTGACAGGAGGGCCGCCGCGCGGCGGCGCACATGGCGGTGGCGGTGGAGCAGCTCGAAGCGGAGCCTACCTCTCGGAGCGGAGCTCGGCGGTGGCGGCGCGTAGGTGGTGGAGCAGCGGCGATGGTGGAGCAGCGGCGGCGGATTTTGGCAGCCTGACGGCGTCGAATTTCAGAACTCGTGCCTCCGGTGACTTAGAAATTTTCGGCAGCCGCGCGCGGGAATTTATATTGGATGAGATTAGTACAGGCGGGCCATATTGACCACCGCCTGTGAAAATATTAGTACAGGCGGTGGTCAATATGGCCCGAAGTACAATGACGCCCGCCTGTACTAATACATTAGTACAGGCGGCTCTCGTTAACAGCCGCCTGTACTAATGTTTTTTTCATTTTCAGTTATTCAATTTAGTTAGTTAATTTAGTTAGTTAATTTAGTAATTAGTTAATTTAGTTAGTTAATTTAGTTAGTTTATTTAGTAAGTTAATTTAGTTAGTGTTTATTAATTAATAATAGGTTTGTTAGTTAATTTAGTAAGTAATTAAAGGCTACTTATTCCCTTTATTTAGTTTAGTTAGTAATTAATGGTATGTTAATTAGGGTTAGTTATTATTTCATGTACTTAATTAGGGTTTGTGGATTAATTTAGTTAGTTAATTTAGTAGTTAGTTTACTTAGTTAATTTAGTTAGTTAATTTAGTTAGTTTATTTAGTAATTAGTTAATTTAGTTAGTTAATTTAGTAATTAGTTAATTTAGTTAGTTAATTTAGTTAGTGTTTATTAATTAATAATAGGTTTGTTAGTTAATTTAGTAAGTAATTAAAGGCTACTTATTCCCTTTATTTAGTTTAGTTAGTAATTAATGGTATGTTAATTAGGGTTAGTTATTATTTCATGTACTTAATTAGGGTTTGTGGATTAATTTAGTTAGTGTTTATTAGTTAGTTTGGTTAGTTAATTTAGTTAGTTAATTTAGTTAGTTTATTTAGTAATTAGTTAATTTATTTAGTAATTAAAGGCTTGTTTAATAGGGTTAGTTATTATTTCATGTACCTAGGGTTCGTGAATTAATTAAGTTTTTAATTAAAGGTTTGTTAATTAGGGTTAGTTAATATTTCATGTACCTAGGGTTAGTAAATAATATAGAATCCAAAGGTATACAAGAAAGGGAAAGAGGTTTTAATTAAGATTTGTTTAATTAAGTTAGAAAATAATATCATAGTCCAAAGGTATACAACAAGGGGAAATGTAAACATCTGCTTAATAAGAAAGAGTAGCATTAGGTACAAATGATAAGTGATACATTAATTAGTTACATGATAAACAATCTAGCGTGCTACAGTCCTTCCTTGTCCATCATGGCGCACCCAGAGCAAAGAGGTTTGCGGGATACTTTTCTCCACATTTTTTATCTTTTCTTCAAAGTTTGTAAAAAGAGACATCTCGACTGAACTGATTAACATCCTCTAAATCCATTACACCATCAACTCCTACAATTTGTTGCTTTCCAGGGATTGCTACGTGCTTTGGCTTTTGGGTACTTTTCTTTTCATTCGTAGATAGAATTTGTTCCACATAGAACACCTGTGCAGCACGGTTAGTAAGGATCCACGGATCATCTTTGTAACCTACTTTACTTAGATCAAGAACTCTTTGGCCATAGTTATCCACAATGACATGTTTATCTTGAACCCATTGACATCGGAACACTGGAATCTGCACGCGTGGACCATATTCAACCTCCCATATGTCATCAATGAATCCAAAGTATGTAGTTTCTTCACCAGTTGTATCATCTACAGCCTCACATCGAACGCCACTATTCTGGGCCATGCGCTTGGTGTCCCTAAAACTGGTGGAAAATGTGAAGCCACTAATGTCATAGCTCTGCCATGATATGACCTGGCTTAATGGTCCAGATGCTAAAATCTTGATGGTTTCTGATTCATCTATCATGTCCAAATTCTTTAGCCATGTGGTGAACCGATGCTTGTGTTCCTTGTGTACCCAATCATTTGTGCATCCCGACTTCTCCTCACGAAGCTCTTTCATGTGCTGCTTGGTGAATGGGTCCATTATTATGAGTTGTTGTTGTATGCTGTAATGTACCTCTAGGACTATGTTGTAATCTCGCGGGATGAATGATTTTCGTCCCATCCTCCCTCGTCCACCAAGCCTTCCCTCATGTCGCAACGGAGGCAAACCAATTGATACCTGGTCTTTTAGGAGATTATTACATAATGGTCCTCCAGACTCAATGGCCTCTTCTGTAGTGTATGCCTCTATCATGGAACCCTCCGGATGAGCACGATTTGACATATAGCCATTCAATATTGACATGAAACGCTCATACGTCCACATTTCATGGAAATACATGGGGCCCAATGCCTCAATTTGAGGCACCAAATGAACAATAAGGTGTACCATGATATCAAAGAACGATGGGGGAAAGCACATCTCCAACTGACTCAATGTCTCTGCAGCAAATTTCTGTAGCGACTCTAACTCATCACGGATAATTACCTTCTCAGATATCTTATTGAAGAAGTAGCACAACCGTGTGATTTCCATCTTTAAAAACACTGGATTTATAGCCGTGATGGCAATAGGAAGAAAAGTGGTCAGCATTACATGACAATCATGTGAGTTATAGTTGGTGAGTGTAAGGTCTTTCATCGAAACAAGACTCCTTATGTTGGAGCAGAAACCAGATGGAACTTTTAAATTCTTCAACCACACACACATTGCATGTTTCTCATCTCTGTTCAGGTTATAGCTTGCTGCTGGTAGATGGTACTTCCCATTCTCTAGGAGTACAGGGTGAAGTTCTTTTCTGATCTTTAAATGTTGCATGTCCAAACGTGAATTGAGACCTTCCTTTGTCTTGCTCTTTATGTCTAGCAAAGTTCCAACTACGCTGTCAAACACATTCTTCTGAACATGCATACCATCGATCGCATGTCGTACGTCTAAGTCTTTCCAGTACGATAAGTACTTAAAGAAAATAGACTTCTTCTTGAATGTGTCCCCCTCATTTGCCTTCACAACCTTTCTTGGTTTCCCATCTTTGGTCTTTTTTCCAAACACAAACTTGACATTCTCAACTATCTTATACACTCTGTGCCCTTTACTATAACCTGATGGAGCAGTAGATTTTGATTCATCCATATTGTCAAAGTACTTATTCATCTTTTGTAAGCGGTACTTATGGCCTGCCGGTAGCCACCTCCTATGCATCATGTACACTATCTTATTAGATGAAAGAAGAGACACGTGCCATGTTCCATCTATGCACTCTACACAACCAACCTTTCCCTTGAACTGGCCTGATAATGAGAAGAGAGCAGGATAATCATTAATTGTGACAATAATAATTGCTCTCAGTGTGAATGTCTCTTTGCGGAACGCATCGATCATTTTGACACCCACTTCCCATAGTATTTGCATCTCTTGCATTAAGGGCTCTAGAAATACATCCATATCAACTCCAGGTTGTGTAGGTCTAGAAATAAGAATGGTTAGCAAAAGATATTTTCTTTTTTGACACAACCATGAAGGAAGGTTGTATATTGTCATGATCACTGGCCATGTGTTGTGCGTGCTGCTCCTCTCGGCAAATGGATTCATTCCATCAGTACTCAGAGCAAACCTTACATTTCGTGGGTCCTCAGCAAAGTCTGGATATTTCTTATCGAATTCTTGCCATTGCTTTGCATCGGCTAGATGTCGTAACTTTCCATCATCTTTCCTTTCATCAGAAGCATGCCAGGTCATAAGTTCCGCATCATCAGGGTTTGCAAACAAACACCTCAAACTATCAACCACAGGGAGATACCATATCACCAATGCAGGAATTCTTCTCAACGCATAATAGTCCACTTTGATATTGCTAGTGGGCTTTGAACGTTTGTCTTGTTGAGTCTTTGTTTGCGTCTTCTTTCGCTTCCTCCCTGAAGAAACAGAGGCTGCATTCTCTTCCTCTTGATAATCTTTATTCGTCTTGTACCTACTAGCACCACAGTTTGGACAACTGTCTAAGTCTTTATACTGATCACCCCGATATAGGATACAATGATTTCTACATGCGTGGATCTTCTCAACACCCATCGTAAGTGGACTGACTAGCTTCTTTGCATAGTACGTGTTAGCAGGCACTTTGTTCTCCTTAGGAAGAAGGTCTCCAAGTACACGTAATAAATCATTGAAACTAGCATCGGACCAACCATATCTAGCCTTTATCGTCAAAAACTGAAGAACAGCCCGTAGTGTCGACCACTCTTTGGTACAACCTTTCAACTCGTCGTACAAAGGCTCTTCTGCTGCCTTCTTCAAGGCTTCCATTCGCTTCATTAAGAATATTGATGGATCCGCACAACGGTTCATTATTGCCTCTAAGAAATCTGCATTTTCAATGGCATCAGTGTTAACATGCTGAGTTTCATTAACATCGGACGTAGAATTATGAGTTTGATTGACATCTGGCATAGCATGATGGGTTTCATTGATATCTGGCATAGCATCACATTCATTGAGATATGGCATTGGACCCTCCACATTGATGTTACTTGCAGTGTTGTCAGTTGTCCGCATATAAGGTGTAGAACTACCCTCACCATGTTTTGTCCAAATCAAGTAGTCCTCCACAAATCCTCTGCAAACCAGATGAGAAGTGATTGCTTCAACATTGTCAAATACCACAATATTTTTACAGTCTGCGCATGGACAACATATGTGCTTCGCCTTTGTTCTCTGAGCATGTATCTTCACGGCATCAATAAATTTTTGGACCTCCACTACATAAGATGGGTCTAATCTTGATAAGTTGTACATCCATAATGACCTCTCCATATTTATCTGTAATTAGTTAGGAAAATATTGTATGTCACTCTAAAAATAAAACGAAAATAATCCCTCATAACTAAGATTCTATCCTCCATCAATTAAATAGATATGAAAACCTACCTCTTATAGAATTTACAAAATAAAAAATTTAAATAATTATTTAAACTCATTTTTATAATTATAAGAATTAATTAAACGGAGATGGCATCTTGATTAACAAACCCTAACTATAAGCAAAAATAACAAACCCTAATTAACAAACCCTAAGTACATGAAATACTAACTAACCCTAATTAATAAACCATTAATTACTAACTAAATTAATTAACTAACCCTAAGTACATGAAATATCTAACCCTAAATAATAAACCATCAATTACTTACAAAAATTATTGAAAAACCTAAGCTACATGAAATAATAACTAACCCTATTTAACAAACCCTAAGTATAGACAATAATAACTAACCCTAATTAACAAAACATTAACTACTAAATTAATTTATAAACCCTAAGTATTCTATTACATAGATCTACTCACAAGAATTCTAAAAAGTATTTATTTTCTATAATCCGAGCAAGATACAATTTACTATGAATTTACAAAAAAAAATAGCTAAAACTCTCTCTCTTGCCCTAGCTATGAACCCTAACGCTAGATTTAGAGCACCTCCAATACAAGAATTGAACCAAAGAATCACTAAAAAAATGGCGGCAACGACACTAACTAACCTTTTGGAAGTTTCTCACCAAAGAAATGAAGTTCAAAACATCCCCCCTTGGAATTGCCACTTCTGTGTCGGCCACTGTGCACACAGCACGGGAGTAACTGTTCTTGTCTGGAGGTGGAAGAAGGGAATTTATTGCAGCATTAACACAGACGGTTGGTAAGGAGGACCGCCTGTGTAAATACCTGTGTAAATACACAGGCGGTTGTCATTGTAAACCGCCTGTGTAAATACAGGTATTTACACAGGCGGTAGAGATAGGAGAGCCGCCTGTGTAAATTGTTTTACACAGGCGGTTCTCTTGCTGGGCCCACCCTATTTTTTGTACTGGCGTCATGAAATTGTGAACCGCCTGTGAAAAAAAAACATCGTGGCAGCAAAAATGATTTTTGTAGTAGTGGCAGTCATAATCTACGTCGTCGCACTCTTCCTTGGTCGTCCCTGCAGCAGACACATGGAATGCAACGCAATGCAATCGATCATCAGCCATCACACATCTGATCTGATCTGATCGATCGAGTATTTTCTTAGTCGCATGCATTAGTTAATCTAAAGATGCATATATGCATGCAATAATGGTTGCAGCGCAGGAGCAGTAGAATGCTATCTAGATGCAGGCATGATCGATGGATTAATTGTTCGTAAATATGTACCTCCTGCAGCAAACGTAGACGCGATGAAAAGAGAGGACACGAGCAGCAGACCAACGAACAACACAGCACCGGCCATGGAGTGCACGCTGCTGCTTCTTGTGTTGACGATGAGTGCCATTGCTAGCTAGCGATCGAGTACGACGAGACTCTGAGACTAGTGCTGCTCAATCGATGCAATATGCCTAGATCTGTGGTGCTTATATAGAAGAAGAGCTGTTCATGCCTTACTGTGTAGATAGATAGATAGATAGATAGAGAGATATCTCACTGCCCGTTCTAAATAATTAACAACTACGACGATATCTATCTGTTTCATACGCTGCAGCATCCTATACTAGCTACTTCTCTCTCTACCAGCATTATATCATATCGTTAGCTAGTATTATATTATATTATTAGTTAATGTGACACTATCCACGCTTTTATTTTTGGAAACAAGTTTTATAAACATTACAAAAATGTACCTATCCTTGTTATTATATTTGAAAAACAACCTATTGGCGTTCTCTGGTTAAGCCACTTTAGAAAGTATACTCATAACCGATCTATCTATTTATCTACTATCTCTGTCCTCAAAAGAACGCAATTATGTAACAGTGTCATGGTTTAGTATACCAAGTTTGATTAATTATAGATTAAAATATATAAATAATTTGTATATCAAATAACATAATTAGATTAATTTCAAAATGTATTTTTATAATAAATTAATTTAGAGCAAAAAAATATGAATACTATTTATTAGAAACTTGGTCAAACGTAAAGCATGTAAACTGACACGTATACCATATTTGCATTCTTTTCAGAATGGAGGTAGTATCTATCTATCTATCTATCTATCTATCTATCTATCTATCCATATTATGAATCTTTTAGTTTTTTGTCTGTACGATAACTTGCAATGTCCTGAAGCTGTCATATATATAGGCAGGCTAGCTAGCTAGCTTGCATGCATGTTAGGGGTTGTGTGTTCTTGGATTATTGGCTATTTACCATATCTTGAAGGTTGCACAATGGACGAAAATTATTTAACCATCATATCATTATTTAGATAAAGAATAAAAATCCGGCTTCATCTACACATGATAGAATCAGATCAAATTATTACAAACTGTCAGAGCCCAAGGCTCAAACACCAATGCAACAGAGGTGTAAATTTGGAAGAACTCACTCCACCGCTGCTCTAATAGAGACCAATTCGACGAGATGATAACCAACCAAAAATGATCTTGTGCCTAGGATTCGTAGGATTATTGGCTAGGAACGTATCATCCGTGGCATCAAGGTTTGCGGACCGTGCAGCAACACTTCTGCCTAGGAACGTTTTTTGATACGCATTGTGCTTCGTATTTCCCACTTTTCAATGTGCGGGCCGTGTCTCTGCATTCGTTGCTGCACTCGAGTATGTTGCAGGGATGGGACTCGGCGCACTCCATTTCATCGTAGCCTGCGCATATGCAATCAACAACAACTTAGGTTTTCAGTATACACGCACAATAAAGGCCCATATATATTGAGGTTAATGTGCATTTTACTATAGGATACATGGGAGTAGAGCATATTCTCTTACTCAGTGCATAGGTGGATGAGATAAGACAGGAAGACACGGTCACGAAAATAACAATGGAAACAGCAGCAGCCATCCATCGCACGGTGCTTCTTGTATTCCCTGCCATTGCTAGATAGAGAGGTGATGATATTGTTAGTATAGTGCTCCTTTGCAGGCTCAGTGCTGATGCTTATATAGAAAACCCATAGAATAAATAATGTGGCTGGTTCTGGGCTTTAATTATTATTAAGTTTCCTTCTTTACTAAGTTTTTATACACTACTACAGAATTGACTTTCACTGTGAGCTCCATCACTCTTAGTTAATACCAAAGGAGTATATATATATGCTCTAAAGTCGGAAGTAAGTGTGTAGTGGAACCAATGGTCTCGGATGGAGAAACAAGAAAAACAAAACTGGTCAGATCTCAAAAAATTCTAAAACTTTATAGTTCACAGTTTTTTTAAAAGAGATTACCTCTGCTTTTAAGAAAGCATATAAGAGTTTTACAACTCGGAAAACTAGTTTAACATGTAAAGTAAAGAGAACCCATAGTTTTTCTTCTGTTCGGTACATTGCGAAGTCCTGAATCCAGTTTATCTATATCTATCTATCTATTTATCTATCTATCTATCGATACATCTATCTATCTACTATTGATACTGTTGACACAAAAAACGTTAGGATCTGCGAACACCTCGGGCTATTACCCAAAATTCGATATCCAAGGTGTGCCAGTCGATTTGACCAGTTAATCGACAAGGACGATAACTAGAACAAGATCCAATCAAGACAACGACGATACGCCCGGATGCCAAAAATCGGACTTGATCAGGATAACTAGATCAGAGCTGAACGAGACAACAACGATACGCCTAGATGTCAAGGCTCAGATTACTCCCACACGGAACTTGCAAGAGTTTAACGGAGATCAAGGTGATGCAGCCCGTCGAAGCTTGAAGAACTCGTAGATAAACTAAAACTAATGCAAAAAGGGTAAATTGCAGTAAAAGTAGAATAGGAGTAATTGATTTGTTTGATTGGATTGATCTATCATCTCACGACCCCAAGGTACATATTTATACTCCAGCAATAGGAGTTGTAAACAGACAAGACTCGTACCTTTCCTAAATAAAACAAACTCTTATTTTAAAGGAAATAACTGACTCGCGCAGGAGTCGGACCCAAATGACAATATTATTTTCCAAACAAACACCCCTATTTTTAAGGAAACAAACGACTCGTGCAAGAGTCAAACTCAAACTACTATAACAATACTCGCATAAAATCACCAGTTTCCTTATGTCCTTCCTTCGATGAAAACTTTCCATCGGCAGATTCCTTCAATCCGCGACTTCCTTCTTTCGCCATCGGCAATCCCCTGTTGTGCCCATCGGCATCGTCACTCCATGCTCATCGGCATCGGCAACACCCAATCGGCAATATTGCAGTTCTGATGACTTGTCTTCACCATTTAATCCTTATCGGCAAGAATCATCTAGCTCCCATCGGCAACAAACTTATCTTTCTCGCAGCATTCATTCTCATTGGTAAATTTGACCGATGACCTTCCGATGCCGATAGAAAATAGCCACCGATCAATGCAAGTCTTAGCTCATTTGACACGTGCCAAAAAACGGTGTCAACACATGCCCCCCAATGTCGGAGTGTAGAATATTTTACGCGCCGAAATTTTCTCTACTATAACTGTTCCCTCCAAGATGACCGCACGACTTCCTCGATCACCGCGCGCAAAACTGTACTTTATTAACAAAATTCCACGACTGCAACATGAACAATTATAAATCCAATCATATCTCCTCGATTGCCGCACATACCTATTGCATACCTTTCTACATTCCTGCTCAGTGCGAAGAAAATTCCAAAATACCCCAGACCAGGTCTATAAAAATTACCATCATCCAATCTATTCTTTACCCTGAGCCTACTTTTGCCTTCACCTGCCCTCGTCTTCAACCTCGGTGGCGACCCCAGCGGCGACTCCGAAGAATAGTCCGTGAACTCAAGCGGCGGCATCCTCTTCCAGCAGAACTCGAACAACACCAATGGCGATCAACTTCGACGCCCCCAAGGTAAATCTGTTCCTTCCTCGCTTTATTTATGCAAATTTCTCTCCCGCATCAATCTCGTAATTCTTTTTCCCCTTTCTTTCTTTGATTTTTCTGAAACCTAGGAATTGTACAACAAGGTAGTAATCCCCATTGAACAATCCAATTTCAACTGCCCGGGTCCAATGGGAAATCCTGACCCAACCAATCTGATCAATGCCGAGGCCAAACGCATCCCTTTCAAATCCGAGTGCTTTAGCCTAGGGTTATAGAAAGACGCCTTCCGTTCATGGCCTAGGCCTACCAAAGGATGGAAGAACTGGTACCTTAGAATAATTAGAACACAACAAGTTTACTGGTCAGAGCGTAATCTAGACCAGTGCATCAAACTCTCCATTGCTGATATGGAGAAGAATGAGAACATGATGATGGCAGCCTCTTACTTCTGGTCCGATATAATGAATGCTTTCTTATTCAGACATGGACCTGCTACCCCCACCCTTGACGATGTGCATATGCTTACCGGCCTAGATGTCTCTTCTGCCGATACCTCTGCCCTGTTCAATAGGAAGGCTGAGTATAAGGTGAACACACGCAATATCGGCGGTTGGACTGGTTACATCCAGGAATACCAGAAAACTAGATCGGTATGTCAGAGGGAGCATGCCATCTTTCTGAATATTTGGCTAGAAAAAATCATCTTCTGTGGCAGAGCAGTTGGACCTACCACCATGCATCTCCCCGTAGCAGAACTTCTTGCCGATGGAACAAGACTTCCTCTTGGCCGATACCTTCTTGGATCAGTATACCATCTCCTGCACCAAGTGTCCAAGAAGTTGTTGCTAGGTGAGTCCATCGGCAACCTTGGAGTCCCTGATGGTTCGTGAATATGTGGTTGAACGCACACATGTATAAGGTTCTTCAATTCGATCTGTTCAATCAGCAATTCCCAAGGGATATATCGGAAGATTATGTATATGAGAATGATGAATTGGCAACTCATCCCCCACTCAATTTTGGGGAAGCCATCATAGTGCTACTAGGAACCGATGCCAATGAAGATCAATTCGGCAGGTTCTTCCAAAAGTTTTACTGTGGAATCCCTGTTGCAGAACGGCTTTGGTGGCCCTATGTTGACGAGAATAACCAATTCTCTCTGTTGTTCAACCTTACCGATTGGAACGTGCCTCAGAACGAAGTAATCATGAAGGCCAGCATTATTCCCTGAGCTATTCCAGTTAACATCTTCGGAACTGGGAAGAATGCTCCTCCATCCTTCGAGTTCTATTACCCATCGGTAGCAGCAAGACAACTGGCATTCGGCCAATTACCGATCAAGCTCTGCTACTCTAAGGTAGTAAAACCAAGACAAATCATCTCTAGCGCCATGGATTGGAACAAGGTTGTCAATCTTCCTCCCGATGCCGACACATTAGACATCGAACTATCTTCCTGGGCACCAACATCATTCATGACAGAGCTATACAAATCTTGGTGGCAAGAATGGAGAGGCCAACTGTTTGCCAAGTCATCACATTATTATCGGCACTTGATCGACACCGATCACGTCATCCCTGATGATGCAGTAAGTTTCTTTATCCCAATGTATCTTACTATTTACTTCTACCATCGGCATCTGACTTTCTCTTACTACAGGTCGACGATCCAATCCCCCGAGTGAGCAAGAGTGGCAAGCCCTTCTGCGTTCGAGTGATGAGCCCAGTTTCAATCATCGGCAATAATGCTCCCACACTGGCTGCCTTCACTCCTCAGAGGATCCCTAAAGTCACTCTGAAGCCAAGGTCGACGCCTGCAATGACCACTGCTACTCCATCGGCTGCCGCTGCCATTTTGGCGTGAGCTTTCGTAGTAAGTTTCACTTTTACTTATACCGATCACAAACTGCTTATCGGCAATATTTATTCTATGTAACTTATACCAAACATTTTTAGGCAGCGAGGTCATCGGCAGCTGCTTCAAACGTACCAGCCTCTCCAACTCCTGCTACCGATGCCCCCCAGGCTTCTCAACCAAAACGGGTCGGTTCACCAACCGCTGCTCCGAGGAAGAAAAGGCGTCTGAGGCTAGCCACTCCATCCACGCCATCAACTCCAGTCGCATCACCAACCGCCGACGCACCAATGGCAGAACCATCGTCGGCGTCCATTCCCGAGCACCCGATGGACGAAGCTCCTGACCAGGCAACAACACCACCCCCGCAGGAACCAGCTGCAACAGCATCGGCATCGGCACCAACACCTATACCTGATGAAACTCCTGATCAGAGGACAACATCACCACCACTAAGGTCAACTGCCACAGCAGAAGCAGCGCCAGCAACAACACCAACAGTACCAACCGCCCCTTCTACGGAGGCGTGCTCATCGGCAACCATTGCCGATTTCCAGGATGAGGCCATACCAGCCAACTTACCAAGTCCCAGGCAAGAAATCCGCTTCAAGATGGTAAGCCGATCATCTAAAAACTTGCGGTACAATTTTATTATCGGCAAATTTTAACTCTCTCCTTTTCAGGCCCAAGACTCCCCCGATAGTCTGTTCTCCTTCGGTGTCAACATCCCTGGTGAAGACGAAGACAGAGAAGGTTCTGCTCTAGCAGATAGCTTGTTCTCCTTTGCCGTGAACCTTCCCGATGAAGACGAAGATGAAGAAAGCTCCGCTCCAGCTCTATCGGCAGATGTCAAACTCAAGCTTGAAACACCGCTGTCTCTACTGCAACAAGATACATCTCTTCTCGTCCAAGATTCAACCGCAGCAAAGACAGCTTTCAAGGACATCCAAGGTCACCTGTCTGCCGATATAGAAGAAACACTCTTCCAGGCATCGTTTCTTGAGAGCAAGCAACTTCAATACCAAAGGCTTTCTCGTTGCATAGCCGATAGGACCGCTCGATCGAAGCTTGAAGAAGAAATGCTTAAGTTCAAGCAAGTTGCCGATGAGAAGCATAAGAACATCGGCCAAGCAGAAGCTTCCGACGCCAACCTTGAGCAATAGATAGTTCACCTATCGGCAAGGAGAGAAGAGCTGTTGACTAAACTAAAAAGGGTTAAAGAAGCCCTGAACACAGTCAACCAAAAGAAAGCTCAACTGCCTGACACTATTAAAGCTCTGCGACAAGAAAGGGACAGCAACGCCCGACAAGCTATTCTGTTGAAGAAGAAGATCAAACCAGCTGAAGGGTCTGCCGATGATGACGTTAGGGAGATGGAAGAGATAGAGCAAATTCGTCTGTGAACACAATCAACCAAAAGAAAGCTCAACTGCCTGACACTATTAAAGCTCTGCGACAAGAAAGGGACAACAACGCCCGACAAGCTATTCTATTGAAGAAGAAGATCAAACCAGCTGAAGGGTCTGCCGATGATGACGTTAGGGAGATGGAAGAGATAGAGCAAATTCGTCTGCATGCGATATCAGCTATCCAATCCTTGTTGTAATTTGTCACAATTCATCATATCGGCAAATGTAATAGTAACACTTGATTTTGCTTTGTAATATAACGTCAGTACGCTTTTACCGATGTCTTACAACTTTCTCTTTCATCGGCATTCAAACGAGTACTCTATGCGTCTACCCAAATACTAGGGTAATATTTCTTTAAGTATTTACCGTTGATTGCTCTGGAGAATGCAACTCCTTCGAGAGTTTCTAAAATATAAGCATTACCAGGAGCAGACTGTTTTATCCGATAAGGAGCTTTCTAATTAGGAGACCATTTTCCAAACGTAGAACTCTTAGTCCCAATCGGTAAAATCAACTTCCATACCAGATCGCCATCGACAAATTGCTTCACCTTCACCTTCTTATCATACCACCTGGCAATCCTTTTCTTGTTTTCTACAATGCTGATCAAAGCCCTCAATCGATGACCTGCTAAGTCCTCCAACTCATCCTTCATAAGAGTACCATACTCATCGGTAGTCAATTGATCCTGAGAAAACAATTGCCTAGAACCAGCTTTAATTTCCCAAGGCAGGACAACATCGTGTCCATAGACTAACTGATACGGCGAAACTTTAGTTGCACCATGACAAGCCATCCGATACGACCATAGGGATTCATTTAACACTATATGCCACCTTCTAGGGTTTTCTTCAATCTTGCGTTTGATAAGTTTAATAACTCCTTTATTAGTTGCCTCAGCCTGACCGTTAGCTTGGGCATAATAAGGAGAAGAATTTAATACCTTGAATCCCATACTAGCAGCAAACTCATCAAACTCTCCCGATGTGAACATGGTTCCTTGATCGGTAGTAATAGTTTGAGGAATACCGAATCGGTAAACGATGTGTTCTTTTACAAAATCTACCATGTTTGCTGATGTCACCTTCTTCAAAGGAATCGCCTCCATCCATTTTGTGAAGTAATCGGTAGCAACACGTATAAACTTATGCCCCTTACTTGATGGCGGATAAATTTGGCCGATGAGATCAATAGCCCATCCTCTAAACGGCCAAGGCTTAATTATAGGATTCATTGCCGATGCAGGTGCCCTCTGGACATTACCAAACCTCTGACGATCCTGAGACCCTTTAAAATAGTTGAAGCAGTCTTCAAGAATTGTCGGCCAATAATACTCATTCCGCCTAATCATCCACTTCATCTTGAACGCCGATTGATGTGCTCCACACACACCTTCATGGATTTCGCCCATCAACTCCTTTGATTCCTCTTTACTAAGGCATCTGAGCAAAACTCCATCAATCGTCCGATAATACAATTCATTGTCAAGGAGCACATACTTGGTGGCTTGGAACCTTAGACGTCTTTCAACCTTCTTAGATGGATCTCTTAAGTAATCGGCGATTTCCTTTTTCCAGTCATCGGCAACCATTACCGATGTCATGACTTCTTGAATCGGCTGATATCCTGAAGCATTCTGTGCTAACCGATTGGCCTCTTCATTATGCAATCTAGGAATATGCTCAAGGAGATACTCTTTGAATTCTTTCAATAATTGTAAACACTTCTCATGGTGTGCAATCAATACTTCACTTCGGCATTCATATACCCCGGTCAATTGTTTGATCACCAACATAGAGTCGCCAAAGATTTCAACGGCATTGGCACGCACTTCTCTAAGTAATTCCAACCCTTTTATTAAAGCCTGGTACTCAGCCTGATTGTTTGTTGATGTAGCAACAATCGGCAACGAAATTTCATACTTCCGTCCTCGGGGTGAAATTAAGAGAACACCGATGCCTAGTACTCAGCCTTAATGTCAGGTAGAATAGTAGGATTGCATCGGCGTGCAGGCTGCCGATGTGGTTGGAAACCAGACTTAATAGGTAACCGATGTTCAACTATTGATCGGTCTAAACCAGGCATCTCTGTGTAATCCCAAGTAAAACAATCTTTATATTCATTTAACAAATCAGTCAACTGTTGCTTACAATGGGAATCTAACTTAGCACTAATAAAAGTAGGCCTATGTTTACTACCATCGCCGATGTCTATCTCGAGTAAATCATCGACGGATGTGAAGCCCTGTCCCAGTTTTCCATCATCAGCGAACCGATCCATTAAAACTATTCTTCAGGACCGACTGCTTGGATCGGTGTAATGCGGTAATCGGCAACTTTGAGGAACTCCGTGTCCCAAGCTTCACCTGATATGCATCTGGTTTGCTTATAAGTTTCCGATTCTGCCGACGCAACGATCGATGGGGTCTCACTTCGGACGACTTCAATCTTGTCTCCGACCCACTACACAAGGCTTTGATGCATGGTGGAGGGAATACAGCAATTGGCGTGGATCCAATCCCTTCCTAGGAGCAAGTGGTAAGTACCTTTGCCACTGATTACAAAAAATGTCATCGGCAAAGTTTTGCTGCCGATGGTTAATTCAACACATACGGCTCCCATAGCTGGCGACACATTGCCTTCAAAATCCTTGAGCTTCATATCCGTCTTGACTAAGTCTTGGTCGCCTTTTCCAAGCTTCCTGAACATGACATATGGCATTATGTTGATCGACACGTCGCCATCTACCAGCATCTTCGTCACAGGCTGTCCATCTACTTTGCCTTTAACAAACAGGGCCCTCAGGTGCTGCCTTTCATCATCGGCCGGCTTCTCAAAGACAGCTGCCATCGGATCCAAGACCAATTGTGCCATTTCTGCAGCCCCATCTTCGTCACTGACAGGTGCCATGAACTCCATCGGCAATATGACAACCATATTGATTTCTGCCGATGGATCCCTATCCTTGCGCTTTGGCCTCCACTGCTTTTCCCTTGAAGGATCTTCATTGTCATACAAGTCATTTCGGCGTTCGTGCTGAATTCTTCTTTTCTGAGTCTTCGTCAGACCCTTGGGGCACCATTGAGGAAGCTTGGTTTTCCAAACGAGCTGATGTTGCCTTTCACTGCTTGCATTGGCCCTTCTCCCGATGTTTGGATCTCTGGAGAGCACTTCTTCATCAGGCACTCTTGCATTGGCCATCTCCTCAAGCTCCTCTTGATCAACACGCATGCCAAGCCTGTTATGCGCGCTGAGCTTGCCCCCCAGTCGGTCATGTACCGATTTCTTCTCTCTGAGCGGCCTAGCATACCTGGACATCCGATCGTCAAAGTGAGGCTTCTTTTCTGATCGATCAGTAGGGTAGTACCCATTGCATTCAGGACAATTATCGACAGTAGGTAGTTTGATGCCTTCTTCCCAACAGTGAACGAAGAAGGGACACTTCCAGTGGTCCTTATGCCGAAGCCATTCTTGATACTCTTCTTCTTCCTGCCGATGTTGCTCCTCTTGCGATTGCCGATATTCTCGCCTTGGCTGCTTATGCGTGATTACAACACCAGGAGCCCTCTTGGCACTGCTATTTTCATCGGCAACTTTTTTACCTTTTCTGTCATCGGCAAATCTCGTTTCATCACGTTCAGCTACTTGATGGTTAGGATCTACCGATGCATTCTTCCTGGAAGCTTCCGATGTCAGCACTTTAGTTTTTCCACTAGTTTCCACCATATTATTTGGAAACGGGTGCTGATCAATCTTCATCGGTTTCTAGACTTTGGAATTTTCAAATTTAATTCGTCCTGATTCAATTTCTGACTGCAACTGCTGCCTGAATACCTTGCAGTCATTAGTATTGTGCGAAGTCGCATTGTGCCACTTGCAATACCTGATCTTTCTGAGCTCTTCGGCCGATGGAATTACTTGGTTAGGCACTAACTTGATTCGCCCTTCTTGAAGTAATAAATCAAACATCCTATCGGCCTTGGTGATATCAAAGGTGAACCTTTCAGCTTCCTTCTGGCCAAACGAACAAGACACAGATTTTTTTATCCTTCACCCATTTGGCCGCACTGATGCTTAGCTCTTCATCGGAATCCTCTTCTTGCTCGATGAAGGTCACCTTCTTATTCCAAGTCTTTCTCGGCTCAAAAGCCTTGACGTCTTGATCGGCAATTCGCTGCACAAGGTGGCTTAGACTTTCAAACTCCTGAGACGCATACTTATCTTTGATATGCGGCAACAATCCTTGGAAGGCCAAATCCGCCAATTGCCGATCATCAAGCACCAAGTTGTAGCACTTGTTCTTCATGTCTCGCAGCCTCTGAACAAAGCTTTCCACCGATTTGTCATTACACTGCTTCAACTTGACCAAATCGGTAAGCTTCTTTTCATGTACGCCTGCGAAGAAATACTTGTGAAATTGCTTTTCTAGATCGGCCCATGTGATTACCGAGTTTGGAGGTAATGATATAAACCATGTGAATGCCGATCCAGACAATGATGATGAGAACAATCTCACCCTAAGTTCCTCTTTGTTGGCAGCTTCTCCACACTGGATAATGAAGCGGTTGATGTGCTCCATCGTTGATGTGTCATCTTGGCCGAAGAATTTGGTAAAATCTGGTACCTTGTATCGATTTGGAAGAGAAATTAAATCATATGACGGAGGATACGACGTCCGCTAAGAGTATGTGTTAACCTTAGGTTTAATGCCGAATAGCTCTTTCATCACTTCGGCAATCTAATCGGTCCAATATGTATCCTGCTCTTGCTGACTCATTGGTTGATTGTTGACTGGTGGAGCCGGCCGATGCGCCTCTTTAAGTCTTGGTAGAAGATGGTTTGAAATAGTTGGTATGGGCACAACACTAGTCATCTAAACGTCATGCATCGGCTGACTTGCCGATGGGTAATTTTGCACACTTAGTAGATTGGGTTGAGTCATCATATTCGCCGGTTGCTGTACCGATGGTCCACTCTGAGTGTTTGCTGTACTTCCATACTGATACATTAGTACGCCAGGCTGTTGAGCTGGCGGCTGATTGGCCCATCCAGAATTAAAAATCATCGGCATGTGACTTACCGATGGTTGATAGCTGACTGGCACCTGCTGCTCCTGCATCTTAGAGTAATCAACAAATTGGTTACCTTGAGGTGCCAGCACTCCGGCTTGAGGATTTGCAACCATAGGTTGACTTCCAGTTGCTATACTGTGTTGCATCGGCACAGAGCTTGCCGATGGTGGCATCAGAGGTATCTTAGGAATAACTTGGAAATTTTCTGATGACACTTGTACAGTTGGAGAGGACGTAGAGTAATGCATCATAGGGATCATTGGCTGTGATTGCATTGCCGATGCCATGGAGCCCTTCCAAGCTGAACTATCCCCCTTGCACCAGATTTGAGCCAGTAGATGGATTTGAAGGCATACCTTAACCCCACCAGTTGGCAGGCGCTCGATGATTCTGGATAGCAGGTCCTGACATTGTCGATGCCACTAGATCTGCACTAAGCTTGGTACGCTTTCAGGACTTAGTCTTGGTGGTGTAGCCACGTCGGCAGATGGATCCACAGGAGTGGAAGACGTCATTGGAGCTGCCGATGGGTTTATAGATGCCGATCCAGGTTGGTGATACGCTGGACCAACATACTGAGGTGCATGTCCTTCTTTGAATGATTGCATAACAGCATTATACACAGTATTGGACAGTACACTGGAGTGGCTAATTAATGCTTGATTTAAAGCAAAATTAACCATCTTTTGTAACTTACCAGGATTGGCATCATACGTGACCTGCCGCGGCAACGGCGGATCTTGCTTCTGGATGGTTTCGCCGCTCCTGCTTAGGCTGAAGGACTTCAGATACAATTGCTTGTACTCCTCTATAGCCCACTCCATAGCTAGCCTCTGATCATCTTTTAGATCGGCCTCAGAGACTTCAATGACGTTCCTTTGGTTAACGTTGGAGTTATCACCCATGATAGATGTATAGTGGTCCCACTGGGCTTGCCAAAAGAGGTGTTGACACAAAAAGCGTTAGGATCTGCGAACACCTCGGGCTATTACCCGAAATTCGATATCCAAGGTGTGCCAGTCGATTTGACCAGTTAATCGACAAGGACGATAACTAGAACAAGATCCAATCAAGACAACGGCGATACGCCCGGATGCCAAAAATCGTACTTGATCAGGATAACTAGAGCAGAGCTGAATGAGACAACAGTGATACACCCGGATGTCAAGGCTCAGATTACTCCCACACGGAACTTGCAAGGGTTTGACGGAGATCAAGGTGATGCACCCCGTCGAAGCTTGAAGAACTCGTAGATAAACTAAAACTAATGCAAAAAGGGTAAATTGCAGTAAAAGTAGAATAAGAGTAATTGATTTGTTTGATTGGATTGATCTATCATCTCACGACTCCAAGGTACATATTTATACTCCAGTAATAGGAGTTGTAAACAGACACGACTCGTACCTTTCCTAAATAAAACAAACTCTTATTTTAAAGGAAATAACTGACTCGCGCAGGAGTCGGACCCAAATAACAATATTATTTTCCAAACAAACACCCCTATTTTTAAGGAAACAAACGACTCGTGCAAGAGTCAAACTCAAACTACTATAACAATACTGGCATAAAATCACCAGTTTCCTTATGTCCTTCCTTCGATGAAAACTTTCCATCGGCAGATTCCTTCAATCTGCGACTTCCTTCTTTCGCCATCGGCAATCCCTTGCTGTGCCCATCGGCATCGTCACTCCATGCCCATCGGCATCGGTAGCACCCAATCGGCAATATTGCAGTTCTAATGACTTGTCTTCACTATTTAATCCTTATCGGCAAGAATCATCCAGCTCCCATCGGCAACAAACTTATCTTTCTCGCAGCATTCATTCTCATCGGTAAATTTGACCGATGACCTTCCGATGCCGATAGAAAATAGCTACCGATCAATGCAACTCTTAGCTCATTTGATACGTGCCGAAAAACGGTGTCAACAGATACATCTATCTATCTATCTATCTATCTATCTTACAAATCTTTTAGTTTTTCGTTTGCACGGTAGATTGGAAAGTTATGAAGATGTCATATATGCTTTCTAGCTTGCATGCATGCATGTCATCGGCTGATGGTTTCTATGGCAGATAAGCTGACTTTGATTGTTTTCAGGTATTTCAAAACCATCCAAAAACCGGCGAAAACCGGTCCTACCGGTCATGACCGGTATTGACCGGTTTCGGACCAGTTTTGCCGCTATCGTGATTTTTTAAAATATTTGATCGAAATTTGGCCAAATTTTGAACTATTTTGACCCGAAAACCGGCGAAAACCGGCCGAAAACCTGTCTACCGGTTTTACCGGCCCCCTCCGATATTTTTTCCGAAACCAAAATCGAAAACCATGACTGCTTTTGACTGTTTTGTTATGAGAAGAAAACACTGTATCATAGCTGATAAGTTAAGCTCTTATAAGTTAAGGAAACAAGCTTTGCCAGTTCTTGAAGGTTGCACCCATGAACGAAATTGATTTAACCATATATACATCTGTCATGGAACTTGTGCCTAGGAACGTTTCATCGGTGGCATCAGGGTCTGTGGACCGTATACGTGCATCAGCACCTCTGCCTAGGAACGTTTCTTACTATGCATGCATCGTGCTTCGTATTTCTGTCTTTTCATGGTGCGGGCTGTGTCTCTGTATGCACACGAGGTATGTTGCAGGAATGGAAGTCGATGCACACCATTTCTTGGTAGCCTGGGCAAATCGCACGGTGGATCAGATGACAACACAGGACACGGTCACGAGAACACTGAAAACAACAGCAGTCATCCATCGCCCGGTGCTTAATTCTTGAATTCCCTGATGCCATTGCTAGCTAAAAAGATGATGATTGTTAGTAGGATGTTCCTCTGCAGGCTCAGTTGCTGATGCTTATGTGTAGAAAAACCGTGTCTTGACATCTCAATGCAAAGTCTCGATATCCTTTTGATCCAAATAATTATGCCACTATACATCCAGGTCAAATACTATCGCGTCCATATTATACATCCAGATAGATTCTCATGTCGTGATTTGGATACTGATAGCCACCGGCCCTCTGTGCCTAGTCGATCGGAGGTTGTAGTCGTGGGAGATGGGAGGCAGAGGCTTGAACGTCGAGCGACGGCGAGGCGCCGTGGTCGCGCGACGAGAGAGAGAGAGAGAGAGAGATGGCGGCTAGGGTTAGGCTCCCGGCTCCCTGAAGGAAGCCGAGTAATATAATTACTTCTTGCTTACTCTGTCTCTGGGGATTACAATTCCTATATATAGATAATTGATCTACTAATTATGGAAATAATACGTAAAGATAACTATGGGCATTAAGCCACTATCCTTTGCGCCTAAGCAGTCCTTTTTTGCGCCCCTCTAGCCACTAATGGGCCTTCTGGCATATTGGATGCCGATCATAACATCTCTCCCCGCCTCCGCAAACAGCTCGTCCTCGAGCTGGAAGTCGGGAAACTTCTCGCGGATCTCTGGCAGGGACTCCCAAGTTGCGTCGGAGTCGGGGATACCGTGCCACTTGATCAGAAGATGCCACTCGCCGCGGCGTCGCTGAGCCTGTATAGCGCGTTCTAGCGTGGGAAGGTGCCGACCGTCAAGCACTGGTGGCAGCTCGCCGGCTGTCGAAGGAGGGTCACCGTGGTGGGGCTTGAGCAGCCCCACGTGGAAGACGTCGTGAAGTCGCGCGCCTTCCGGAAGCTGCAGTCGATAGGCGACCGCACCGATGCGTTCCAGCACGCGGAACGGACCGGCGAACTTGGGACCGAGCTTGCGCTTCGCCCAAGGATCGAGGGACTGCGCCGTCCGGTGGAGCAGGCGCAGATAGACCCAATCCCCGACCGCAAACTCCACGTCGCGGTGCCCGGCGTTGTAGTATTTCTTGGACAACTCCTGTGCTTGGAGCAGGCGTTGCCGCACCTCAGCTAGAATCACGTCCCGGTCGCGGAGAAGCGTCGCGGCGGCCTCAGAGCGGGCCGACCCCGGCTGGTAAGGTAGGATGGGCGGCGGAGGGCGGCAATAGACCACCTCGAATGGTGTGGCGTGCAGGGCTGTGTGGAAATAGGTCTTGTAGCAGTACTCGGCCCGCGACAGCCAATCCACCCATGCGCGCGGGCGATCACCCATGACACAGCGGAGGTACATGGCGATCACCTTGTTCCCCACCTCGGACTGGTCATCAGTCTGGGGGTGGAATGCCGTGCTCATGCACAGCTTAACACCGACACATCGGAAGAGGTCGCGTCACACATGTCCCGTGAACACGAGGTCCCTGTCGCTGACGATGGAGGAGGGGAACCCGTGCAACCGGACGATGCCGTCGAAGAAGGCACGTGTGACGGACGTGGCGGTGTAGGGGTGGCCGAGCGCGATGAAGTGCGCGTACTTGGAGAAGCGGTCGACCACCGTGAGGATGACGAACTTGCCGCCCACCTTGGGCAGTCCCTCAATGAAGTCCATGGAGATGTCCGCCCACACCTGGGAGGGCACCTCCAGCGGCTGCAACGGGACGGCTGGCGGCAATGTCTCCGTCTTGTTGCGCTGGCATGTAGTGCAGCTGCGTACCCAGTCCTGGACCAAGGAGCGGTCTCTCGGTATGTAGAAGTCGGTGCGCAGGCGATGGAGCGTCTTTTGGACACCCTCATGGCAGGCTGAGTGAGCCAGCAGCAGCGTCTGGGGACGCAGGTCGGCGTGGTCGGGGACGAATACCCTGTTGCCATGGAGCAGCAACCCGCCGTCCTCGCGCCAAGGGGCGCCCAGGGTCCCGTCGGCCAGCTGTTGGAGGAGGTGTTGCGCGTCCTCGGCCTCCCTGGTGGCGCGGCGCACGTCGTCGAGGAAGGCGAAAGAGGGGCCCGAGAGAGCACACGCGACCGCCTCCGCGCTTTCTGCCTCGCGCTCCATGTCGCGGTGGGGGATAAGGCGTCCACCACTGTGTTGAGCCGACCGGGACGATACTCCACGGTGAAGTCGAAGCCGAAGAGTTTACTGATCCACTGGTGCTGAGGCACGGTGGAGAAGCGCCGATCCAAAAGAAACTTTAAACTGTAATGGTCAGTGCAAATCAGAAAATGTCGGCCCCACATATATGGCCGCCAATGGCGGACGGCCTGCACGAGCCCGATGAGTTCCCGTTCGTAGGCTGCCAGCTTAAGGTGTCGAGCTGTGAATGGTCGGCTGAAGAAGGCGAGGGGTCGTACGCCTTGGTGCAGCACCGTGCCGAAACCCACGCCCGACGCATCGCAGTCCACCATGAACAACTTGTCGAAGTCGGGCATCTGGAGTACGGCCCCGGTGGTGAGGGCGCGCTTCAGTGCCGGAAGGCCTCCGTGTTCCAATCAAACGCGTCTCGCCGCAAGAGATGCGCCGGGGGTGCCGCGATGAGCCCGAGCTCCCGGATGAATTTCCGATAGTAGCTCGCCAAGCCCAGGAAGCCCCGAAGACCTCGGGCCGAGCGTGGCTGTGGCCATGCCTCGACGGCGGCCACCTTGTCGGCATCCTTGGCGACACCGTTTGCGGAGATAACATGGCCCAAGTAGGCCACTGACGTGGCCCCGAACGAGCACTTCGAGCGCTTGAGGTGTAGGTGATGCGCCCGAAGCTCGGTGAGGACGATGGCGACGTGCTGGAGATGCTCCGCCCAAGACGAGCTGTAGATGAGAATGTCCAGCACAAACCTCCATAGGTAGGGGTGAAGCACATCGTTCATCAGTGGTTGGAATGTCGTCGGCGCGTTGGTGAGACCGAACGGCATGACCAAGAACTCGTAGTGGCCCTGGTGCGTGCAGAAGGCGGTCTTGGCGATGTCGTCGGGGTGCATCCGCACCTAGTGGTAGCCCGACCACAAGTCGAGCTTGGTGAAGAAGCTAGCTCCATGGATCTCGTCGAGGAGCTCGTCCACCACCGGGATCGGGAACTTGTCCTTGGACTTCTTGGTGTGGAGGGCGTGGTAGTCGATGCAGAACTGCCAGGACGCATCCGCCTTGCGAACCAGCAACACCGGCGCGGAGAATGGCGATGTGCTTGGCCGGATGATGCCTTGGGAGAGCATGACCTCGCACTGGCGTTCCAGCTCGTCCTTTTGCAGCTGTGGATAGCGGTACGGTCGGACGGTGGATAGCGGTACGGTCGGACGGCCACCGGTTCTGTGTCGGGCAGCAGGTGGATGCGGTGGTCGTACGGCCGTGTTGGAGGAAGACCGCGCGGCTCGTCGAAGATAGCCGCGTGCTGCTCGAGGAGGTGATCCAGCAGGGGCTGCTGGACGGCAGCCGCCGCAGCCGCAGCCTGCTCTGAAGGCTCGGGCGGGTCAGGGCCGCCCACGCCCTGCCACTGGACCCGTCTTCCGTCACGCCAAAACACCATGGTCATGGCCTCGAGGTCCCATGTGATGGGCCCGAGCGTGCGCAGGTAGTTGTAGCCGAGGATGAAGTCGAAGCAGACGAGGTCGATGCCCGCGCACATGATGACGAAGCTCTCCCCCTCGATGGTGATGGGGACGTGTCGGGCAATCCCCACGCACTGGAGCTTGTCCCCATTCGCCACGGTGACACGGAGATGTTCCCCGCCCTCTGGGACCAACCCGAGGCGACGCATCGTTGCCCCACTGAGGAAATTATGGGTGGAGCCCGTGTCGACCAACGCCAGCAAGCATTCCCCCTTGATCAGTACCGAGAGCAGCATGGTGTTCGTCGTCCGAATACCTGCAAAAGCATGGAGGGAGACCGCGAGGACATTAGCAATGTCGGCGTCGTCCGCGGCCTCGCCCTCCGACAGGGCCAGCGCATCCTCGTCCTCTGGTGGCAGCGCGACTTCTTGGATGACGCCGTCGACGGCCAAGTAGAGGAGGCACTGGCACACGTGGTCCGGGGCGTAGGGCTCGTCGCAGTTGTAGCAGAGCCCCTGGCGTCGGCGTTCTTGCGGCTCGGCTGGTGAGAGACGCCGGAAGGCACGGCCGCCCGGGGTGCCCACGCCCACTGCTGGAGGGAGAGCCACCGGTCCTGCCCCTGCTGCGCGTGGTGCTGGAGGGGGCCCTCGCTGGCCCGGACGGGCGGCGCATGCAGGAGGCATCACAGTAGCCGCCGCTGCCCGCCGCTCAAACGCGCGGGCATAGTACATCGCCGTCTGCAGGTCCTGCGGTCGATGGAGCTCTACATCCACCCGGATGTGTTCCGGTAGTTCGCCGACGAAGAGCTCCGCCCGCTAGCGCGAAGAGACATTGTGCGCGTGGCAAGCGAGCGCTTGGAAGCGATCGGCGAACTCCTGGACAGTCGAGGTGAAAGGTAGCCGCCCGAGCTCAGCCAGCCGAATGCCTTGTAGTGGCGGCCTGAAGCGAAGGCGATAGAGGTCACGGAAGTGCTCCCACGTCGGCATGCCCTCGTCTTGCTCCAAGGCATAGTACCAGGTTTGCGCACCGCCTCGCAGATGGTAGGACGCGAGCCAGGTACGGTTGGTTGCCAGCGTGCGTTGGCCGCGAAAGAACTGATCACACTGATTCAGCCAGTTCAACGCATCTGTGGTGCCATCGTATGTTGGGAACTCGAGCTTGTAGAACTTCTCCTGCGGGTCTGCGTCGAACGGCGGCTGGTCCCCATGGCCGCCATAGGGGAGCGCAACAGTGCCGTAGTGTGGAGCACCACCGAACCCGTCTGGAGCACCATAGAGCCCCCCCCCCGGCCACAGCGCCCCCGTAGGAGGACTCAACGCCGCTGGCGAGAGGCTGTGGCAGCCATGGCTGGGTCGTAGAGGATGAGTAGATCAGCGGCGCCGTGTCGACCAGCCAAGCTGGCAGCGGGGACGGGGAGTGCGAGAACTTGATCTGCTGGATCGGCACCCTGCCGGCTGGAGTCGGCGCGGATGGTCGTGGTGGAGAGCCGTGGGCGTCTGGGGGCATGCCTTACTGGGGGGTGAACCCCGGCGGCATGCTGTACGCGGGTGTCACCCCGGACGTCGCGATCGCGTCCGACGGCGGCGGCGGCGGCAGTTGGTGCGGCGGCGGTCGTGGTGGGAATTGCTGCTGTGGAGGCGGCTGCACGTAATTGGAGCCGCCCAGGAAGGTGCGGATCTCGCCCACTGCGCGACCGAGGTCGAGGAGGGCCTTCGTGACCTCCTCGGGTGTGAGGACTGTCGGCCCGCTGGGGGTCGCATGTGCCCCGGCAGAGCCGAGCGGCAGCGACGGCGACGGGATCATGGTGGAGGTGGTCGATGATGGCGGCAGAGCGGAGGCGGGAGGCACGATCGTCGGTGTGGAGGCAGGAAGCGACATCGAACCAGAGAATGCTGATACCAGGTTGTAGTCCTGGGAGATGGGAGGCCGAGGCTTGAACGTCGAGCGACGGCGAGGCGCCGTGGTCGCGCGACGAGAGAGAGAGATGGCGGTTAGGGTTAGGCTCCCGGCTCCCTGAGGGAAGCCGAGTAATATAATTACTTCTTGCTTAATCTGTCCCTGGGGATTACAATTCCTATATATAGATAATTGATCTACTAATTATGGAAATAATACGTAAAGATAACTATGGGCATTAAGCCCCTATCCTTTGCGCCTAAGCAGTCCTTTTTTGCGCCCCTCTAGCCACTAATGGGCCTCCTGGCATATTGGATGCTGGTCATAACAGGCACCGGCCCTCTGTGCCTAGTCGATCGGAGGTTGTAATCGTGGGAGATGGGAGGCCGAGGCTTGAACGTCGAGCGACGGCGAGGCGCCGTGGTCGCGCGACGAGAGAGAGAGAGAGATGGCGGTTAGGGTTAGGCTCCCGGCTCCCTGAGGGAAGCCGAGTAATATAATTAGTTCTTGCTTAATCTGTCCCTGGGAATTACAATTCCTATATATAGATAATTGATCTACTAATTATGAAAATAATACGTAAAGATAACTATGGGCATTAAGCCCCTATCCTTTGCGCCTAAGCAAGCCTTTTTTGCGCCCCTCTAGCCACTAATGGGCCTCGTGGCATATTGGATGCCGGTCATAACAGATACCCTTTGCATTGAAATCATGTAAAATATCGTCCAAAAAAACAGCATTAAATATGTATACTTTGTTTACTGAATTTTTCTCTCCATTCATGATATCTGTTTGCTTTCAATCCAATAAGACACCGTTTGGCGCACCTTTAAACGGTTTGGTAGGCCAACCGACAATGATATTTGGGTCATCAATATTAGTTTTAGACTTAAACCAGCAGTCATACCATCACTACTAGTTCCGAGTAGTTCTTGGCTTGGATCGACAGTGTTAGGCTACACGAAAAACTTCATATATCTAGTTCCGATGAAGGCAAACTAAACCTAAGCAGACCTACTTTTTGAGATCTTCATTTTTTGTAATTGAACCATTTTTTATTTGAAATTATTTGTATGTCCAGTTACTAAAGGAACCGATTACACGCCCCATGCATGACAATCCTTATATATATGTAGCCGGCCTGTTGATGATAACTAACTGGTTAAAAAATTATTCTGAACAAAGATTATTATATATATTTGCAGGGCCCTGTATACATGCATGCATTATGGTTGCTTCGTATGTAGTACTACCTGCGTAGGTGGTGGACGTGGGAAGAGAGGACATGACATGAACTCGATACTTTTAGGACGAGTTTGATGTGCCCGCGGCGGTCACCACAACCTGCTTAGTGGCGGTCCTAATAACATACTCCCTCCATTCCAAATTGTAAGTCATTCCAAGAATCTCAGAGAATCAAAACATTTTAAGTTTGACCAATGATTATACACTACTACAGAATCGGCAATCACTGCCGGCCCATCACTGCCGGTTTTGTTTGGGCCGGCAGTGATGCCCCTTCACTGCCGGTTCTTCCTCTGACAGGTCCCTAATTATTAGGGGCAGAGGCTGAACCGGCAATGAAACACCACATCACTGCCGGTTCGTGGCTTGAACCGGCAGTGATGCCTCTCGGCCCTATCACTGCCGGTTCAAGCCACCAACCGGCAGTGATGTGGTGTTTCACTGCCGATTCGTGGCTCCAACCGGCAGTGAAGTTGTGTACACTATAAAGCTTCGATCTCCTCTCCCTCCTCTGCTCCAACGGTGCAGAACAGTGCGTGAGGAGCTCCATCTCTCCATTGTTGTGGCTGGTGGATTTCTTGATCTCCATTGTTGGCTCCTCTTCACTCTTGGATCCTCATATCTTCTTGCTCTTGGTTAGTAACAAGCATAATTCTTTAGAATTGTTGGTTTACATTGTGTCAATTTGTGTTAGAGCTATGCTAGTTTTCATGATCAAGAACAGGGATGTTGCAATTTGTGTCAATTTTTTGTAGCTTTTAGATCCAAAATTATTTAGAAAAATTGTAGCACTTTGTTTTTATTGGGTAATTATTGTATAATCATTGAGTAGCTAGGTTCGAAAGATTCGTCTCGAAAATTATGGATAAAAATTGTAATTAGTTATATTTATTATTTACATTTAATACTCAATACATGAAAGATATGATGGGATGTGGAATAGATTCGGTATTTATTACTTAGATTTAATACTCCATGCATGTATTTAATACTTACATTTAATACTCCATGCTTCCATTGTTATCTATTTGTTCTCTTTATTTTTATAGCGCGACCAAATTCAAATTATATCGAAGAATATTGTTCAAAAATGCTTCTATTAATATGTTCCTATGTTTCCTCTGCTCTGCCCATCTTATTTTATCAGTGCAAACATGGATCGAGGGTGGATGTACGATCTGTCACATGCAGACCCATGGTACTTGACGGGCATCGACGATTTCATCAAGCGAGCTAGAGTCAATGCTGGGGACTCACATCTTGTATTCTGTCAATGCAAAGACTGCAAGAATACGAGAAAATGGAGCGACATGGAGCATATACGTTTGCACTTGATCACAAGGGGGTTCATGAGAAACTACACGATTTGGACTTTGCATGGGGAGGTTGGTCAAAATGTTAATGATGATGTGCTCATGCCTAGTGTAGCATTATTGCCTGTTCATGATTACACAGAAGATGTGCCTACCAATGATGATGTGTTTGTGAATACATTAGCTGACGACACTGAGGAAAATGATGGTATTTCACAGCTTCTACATGATGTGCATGGGGAATTCCTTAGTGCTTCACAGTTAAAAAAACTGGAGATGATGAGAAAGGATGCGAAAACACCATTGTTTCCGGGCTGCCCAATAAGCAAACTGGAAGCCAACATCATGCTATTAGAGTTCAAATCAACGAATGGGTTGAGTGATAAAGGCTTCGATAACTTGTTAGTTATACTACATAAACTGTTTCCGGAGGCCGAGTTAGCAAAAAAGACTTACGTTGCGAAGCAAATGATTTGCCCAATTGGCCTCGAGGTTGAGAAAATCCACGCGTGTTCCAATGATTGCATATTGTACCGTGGAGAGAAATACAAAGACTTGGATGTGTGTCCCAAGTGTAAAACTCTCCGATACAAGCAAGGGCCATCAAATGATGGAAGCAAGATCAGAGGAGGGCCAGTAAAGTCTGTGTGGTATTTTCCTATAGCTCCACGAGTGCATAGGTTGTTTGCAAATGAGAAGTCAGCCAAGTTGTTGCGTTGGCACGGCGAAGAGCGAAAGAAAGATTCAATGGTGAGACACCCCGCCGATGGGTCGGACTGGAGGACTATCAACACTATGTTTTATAAGAACATCGATGGAGAGGTAAGACATCTGTGGTTTGCTTTGAGCACGGATGGGATAAACCCGTTTGACCAGGTGAGAACCAATCATAGCACTTGGCCAGTGATGCTATGTATATACAACCTTCCACCCTGGCTTTGTATGAAACGGTCATACGTCCAGATGCCATTACTAATCCAAGGACCAAAACAACCTGGTAATGATATTGATGTGCTTCTAGAACCAGTGATCGATGAACTACTACAGATGTGGGAGATGGGTGTGAAGGATGTTTGGGATGAGTACAAGAAAGAACATGTCATGGTAAAGGTTGTACTTATCGCTACAATCACCGACCTACCAGGGCGAGGTTCCTTGTCTGGAGAGAAGACAAAAGGATACACTGGGTGTGTCGAGTGCTTGGACGAGACTGATGCTACACATCTACCAGAAAACAGGAAGATGGTCTACATGGGACACCATAGGTTCCTACATCGTGATCACCCTTACCGTAGGAATACAAAAGATTTTAATGGGACTACTGAAAAACGTGGACCTCCAAAGTATCGAGACGGGAAACAAATGCTTCAACAATTAAGCAAACTCACAAATGTTGTCCTTGGGAAGGGGGACGGGGCAGTAGCAGCGCCAACCGATAGTATCTGGAAGAAAAAATCAATCTTCTGGAAACTACCTTATTGGCCACTTTTGAGTGTACGTCACTGTCTTGATCCAATGCACATAACTAAAAACGTGTGCGGTAACACACTTAACACGTTGATGAACACCGGGGGAACAAGCAAGGATTCTCTCGCGACACGCTTGGACATGCAACACCTGGGCCTCAGGAAGGAGTTACACCCAGTAACTCTTGCGAATGGCCACTTGAAACTTCCGGTGGCATCATGGACACTGAAAAAGGAGGAAAAAGAAATGCTTATTTCTTTCTTCAATGATCTCAAAGTACCGAGTGGCTACTGTGGGAACCCGAAGAGGCTAGTTAACATGAGAGAACTTAAGTTTAACTATGGTTCTATGAAGGCCCATGACTGTCATGTCATAATGACTCAGCTGCTCCCAGTTGCCCTGCGAGGTATCCTCCCTGACAAGGTCCGCGCTCCAATCATAAAGTTGTGTTCGTTCTTCAACGCGATCTCTGAAAAGGTCATTGAAGTGGGCAGGTTAGACCACCTGAAGCAGGAGATAGCCGAGATTATATGCAGGCTTGAGATGCATTTCCCACCGACTTACTTTGACATTTCAGTGCATCTACTTGTTCATCTTGTGGATCAAATAAAATCCCTTGGCCCAATGTACCTACACCAGATGTTTCCTTTCGAGAGGCTGATGAAAGTTTTCAGGCGGTATGTTAGGAATAAATTCAGACCAGAAGGGAGCATAGTAGAAGGATGGTCAACAGAGGAGGCTATTGAGTTCTCCACATATTATCTGGACATCAAGCGGGTTGGAGTTCCAGTATCTCATCACGATGGAAGACTAGGGGGCAAAGGAACAATAGGTGAGAAAGCTGTCAAAATGGACGAAGTCGTCTCCTTCAGACAAGCACACTTTGCTGTTCTCCAGCAGGCCGACGGTGTGATGGCATACATTGATGAGCACAAGCAGTTTCTGCAAATTAAGCACATAGGGAGGTCACAGGCTTGGCTTGAGAAAAAACATAAGGAGAAATTCGGTGACTGGTTTCGACGCCAAAGGCTAGGAAAGGTGACGGGATCTCAGCTAGATCTCTTAGCCCCCGGACCTTCGACTACGCTAATGACGTACCAAGGATATCAAATAAATGGTTTTACATTTAACACAAAAAAACAGGACGGAAAGAGCACGAACCAAAACAGTGGTGTTCGTTTCGACGCCCACGATGAGTACGGCACGGTGGTGGCAACATACTATGGTTTCATAGATGAGATATGGGAGCTAGACTATGGACATCAGTTGAAAGTTGCTCTTTTCCATTGTCTGTGGGTCCGGCTGAATGAAATCAACATCGACAAGGATGGGTCACTACCGTTGATCTATCCAAGACTGCATACAGAGATGACCCCTTCGTCCTTGCAAAGGATGTTTTGCAAATCTTCTATGCAAGGGATAACAATACAAATGGAAGACGACATGTAGTATTGCAAGGCAAAAGGAAGATTGTAGGTGTCGACGGAGTGACAGACGAAGAAGAGTACAAAGGTTACGAACAAATGGCTCCTTTTGGGGCGGACGTTACCCTACATGTCCTTGAAGAGGGTGACGAACCTGCTTACCTCCGGAGTGATCATGATGAGGCCATCATCGTGCCTGCACCGTGAATTGTTAGAGTATCATAAACTATGTAATCCTTAATGAAATGTTGTTTTAGTAATTTGAGATCATATGGAGTTCTAGAGATTGTTGAGTTGTACCACGTTGTTGATTGATGTATGCCATGTCAAAAGGGATTCCAAAACTATAAAGAATTAGACCTTGAGTGTATAAGCAATAATGTAGAGCTCCTCAAAACTAGCAAAAGCTATGTTGGAAGATTTTCAACTTCTATTCAAATTTTTGGAGTAATTACAAAGGGGGTAATTGAATTTTAAACCCTTATTCAAATTCAAAAAGGGATTCAAAAACTATGAAGAATTAGACCTTGAGTGTATAAGGAATAATGTAGAGCTCCTCAAAACTAGCAAAAGCTATGTTGGAAGATTTTCAACTTCTATTCAAATTTTTGGAGTAATTACAAAGGGGGTAATTGAATTTTAAACCCTTATTCAAATTCAAAAGGGAATTCAAAAACTATAAAGAATTTGAATATACTACTTCAGCAAAAGTTGTAGAGAATTAAAAATTATGCAACTTCTATGTTTAGAGTTTTTCAAGTTTTAGTAACAAATCAGGAGTAATTTGAATTCTAAAGCAAAGGGAAAATTTTTTAAAAAATAAAAATCACTGCCGGTTTGTATGGAACTGGCAGTGATGTCCCCTATCACTGCCGGTTCTTGTTACAAACCGGCAGTGATGACCCACCTATCACTGCCGGTTCCAAACAACCGGCACTGATGTGCCCTCATCACTGTCGGTTCCTGTTACAAACCGGTAGTGATATGGTACATCACTGCCGGTTTGTAACAAGAACCGGCAGTGATCTGACCGAGTATATAGGGAAAGGGCGCGGTCTGAAATTTTCAGACTCGCGCCCTTCCACACTTAGCCATTTCATACTCTAGCCCGAGGAGCACTTGCCGCCGCAGGAGTACACGCCGCCGTAGGAGCACTTGCCGTCGGCAGGAGCACACGCCGCCGCCGTAGGAGCACACGTCGTCGCTCCAACCTCACGCCACCGCTCCAGCCTCACCGTCGCTCCAGCCCGGCATTGGACACCGCCGGTGCACGCAGGAGCCGGTGTTCGCCGCCGCCGGTGCACGCCACCACCAAGAAGGACACCCGAGCACGCCGATACTCGAAGCCAGTGCAGGAGCTCGGAATCACCGCCCTGCAGGAGCTCGGAAACCAGCCCAAACCTCCACGCGGTGAGCTCCATGTCCACGAACCGAAAGTGTTCGATGAAATATCTACATGGGATTCAGAGTGCTTTTGCTTGCTTTCATGGAGATAGGGAGGAGGGAGGGAGATAGAGAGCTTGGAGTCTTGCTGGTTATGGAGATAGGGAGGAAGGAGGGGGATAGAGATAGAGATAGAGAAAGATAGAGAGAGAGAACCACAGAGAAGGAGAAGGAGAAGGAGAGGATGATTAGAGATGTAGATAGAGATTAGAGATATAGGTAGAGATACATGGCTTTAGATAGATGACTAATCTATATACTTATCTAGATTTTGTGGAGGCACATTTTGTAGAGAGATAGACATGTAGAGAGATAGAGATATAGAGAGATAGATGTATGCCTTATAGATAGATGTATGCACATTTTGTATAGCATGACTTATAGATAGATGGCAAAATTTTATATCATATATACATGGCTTTATATTGTGACTTGTACCTATGGCTTTATAGATAGAGAGATAGAGAGATAGCAAGACTTAGAGATATAGATTAGTGGAATATTTTGGAAGATTTTGGCTATGGATTTATATTGTGACTAATCTCTATATACTTGTCTATTTTGGAAGATTTTCAACTTCTATTCAAATTTTTAGATAGATATAGAGAGATAGAGAGATATAGAGAGATAGAGAGGTAGAGAGAGATAGAGAGAGATAGAGAGATATAGAGAGATAGAGAGATATAGAGATAGAGAGATATAGAGTCTATCTATCTACCTATGAGCTAATACCAATAATCAAAATTCATGTCCAGAAACATGACCATTAAGCGCTGATTCACCACCCGTCGCCCTGCGACCGAAGTCGATGACCAAGGAACTAGTGGTGGCGGTGCTAAACGTGACCAAGGAGCCGATGACAACCAGCAAGGGGATCAAAGACCTTGGAGCCCTAGCCATATGCTAAACCTAGAAGAGGGCCAAGGAGACGAGGTAATAACTTAGGTCATACCTAAAACATGGTAGATATAGCCATAAAAGTTTGATGGGGACTTATTTATAAATTTTGAAGCAGGTTCCGCCGGAAGGTCCAAGTGCTGGTGAGAGTTCCAGAAGGACTAAGCGTGGTGCAACAAAGCTCCCTCAGACAACTAGACACTGGCACATCTCTCAGTTCGATCAACTAGGGGAGCCGGTGGAGCCACGAAAAGCATTGGGCCCATACAAGAGTATCATCGGGGCACTTGTAAGGGACTTCATCCCGATCAAATACAGGAAGTGGAATGGAAGTGAGAAGGACCCGTGGAGGGTTCCAAAAGTTGAGAAGGAACTAGTTTGGAACAAGCTCAGAGGGTATTTCACTTTCCCTAATGATTGTGATGAAGCGACAGTCAAGAAGAGGGCCAAGGAAATCATGGGTCACTCCTTCAAGAATTTCAAGGGAAAGTTGCACAAGCTCATCAAGGAGGAAAAAGAAACGAATTTTGCGAGAGGTGAATTCAGCAAGCAGAGGGACTTCTGGGAGGAGTTCAAGGCTTACAAGCTATCCGATGAGGCCAAGGCATCAAGCGAAAGAAACAAAGCAAACTCGCTTAGGTCAAATAATCCTCACCGCCTAGGATCGCGTGGGTACGTAAGGAAGATTCTGGATTGGGATGCCCAAGTCGAAGCACTAGAGTAGAGCGGCGTTATGCCTCAGACAAGCAATTGGCAGCCCAGATCAGTGAACTACCTACTCGCAAGGGGGGCACAATACAATCCTGACGGGAGCCTTTCCGCTAGGACTGAACCCGTCAACGATCTCCTCCAGAAGATTTCCACGATCACTGAGGAAGTGCATAGAGGGGCCCGCAGGTCGGATAGAGAAAATGACGTGCTCACGCAAGCACTTGGAAACAAGGAGCACCCCGGTCGCACTAGAGGAGCCGGGGTAATTCCTTGGGAGAAAGCATTTGAAAGTGAATCCGCTTCCTATAGGGGCCGGGAAAGGGCTAGAACGCAAAGAGAAGAGGAGTTCCAAAGGATGCGACAGGAGCTAGAACAGAGCATTGAAGCACGGATAGCTGCTCAGGTGGCGAGCGTTATGCAATCCATGTGTTCGAGTCAAGGGCCGCATGCAGTCCCGGTTTTGAATAGCCCAGTGCCCGGCAAGGGCCGCAGTAGCTGCGGCTCAATCCCTATGCCTGACGAAGAAGAGGTCAATGCTCCTCATCCGGTGGACGACATCACAGAACCTGTGAATGTCAGGTTGTACATCCGCCAGCAGTGGACCAAAGACAAGGTGGCGGTCGGACAAGCATTTCCTATAGGAGAGAACGTCATTCATGACAAGCCAGTGCCACTCGGGTATGCCAGGGTCAGCATTGATAAGATATTGGACAAGAAGTACAATAAGATACATATTGATTTCCTAGTGGAGGAAGATAGGCCGCGTCTAGTTCACAACTTGGGCACTCATGTCGCCTGGCGCAAACGCTTCATCAAGCTAGATGACCAGCCATCTTCGGATGACGATGATGACAGTGAATCATCCCGGTCGCCTCCACCAAGAGGTTTCTCTCCTCGTCAAGATCCACCGACACCTCCTTCACCACCAAAGGAGAAGACTCCTTCTCCACCGCCAAAGGAGAAGACTCCTCCTCCTCCTCCTCCACCAGCTTCAAAGTCCTCAGGACTGGGATCTCGACGACCTAGCTCCAGATCAGGTTCGACTTCGCAACAAAGGAGGTCATCAGCTTCAGTTGGTAAAGATCCCAAGATGACTAGTAAAAGGCCTCCGCCAGTGCCGACTAAGGACGATATTCTACGAGCTCAGATTGCAGAAAAGGCCGCCAAACTTGCCTTGTATAAACGATTGGCTTATATACCTGAGAAACAGAGCCAATTTGAAAGGCAAAGCAAAAATCCGGGTAACCAAGAAAGAGCTAGAGAAATGCACACCTTTCAGCAGCTAGAGATACAAAACTTGGCCGCAGAACTGGATATAAGCATGGAGGATGCCGAGAATCTCTATTTTGAAAAAACCGAATTTGAAAAGGCCGAAGTTGCATACAAGTTTGAACTAGGCATGCCTATGGTCGCCAGCGAAGAAGAGTATAGAAAATTGCCAACAAACATGCGACAGTTGCATGATTATTACATTATAGACAGTGATAGAAGCAAAGACAAGAATGCAAACTTTGAAGTATGCATCCCTCCATGTTTTATTTTTAATCATCCTGAAGAAGTTGTGCATACTATTTATTATGAAGACCTCTTTCAACTCTTTTAACGACGCTCGTTGGATGTGCAGATTATGATGTTATGGACTATGTAAGTACCATACCCTAACAACGTTATAATAAACTACGTGATCTGCATTTGAATATATCCATGCATGTTTATTTTGTAGGTCTGTAGCAAAATTTTGCCTTCAAAAACGAATAAGCAATTTTGACTTCTTGGACCCCATCTATGTAAATGAGAAAACATGCAAAGCCGGTCTCCAAGATCCGTATGTCTCAGCGAGTTTGAAGATAGAGTTTGAAAGAATGTTCTCAGTCGGCAAAACAAACGCACTGCTAACCTACAATTGCGAGTATGTGTTCTCGACCCTTACTTAAGTGTTTTTTTTCTTGATATATCATTTAATAACATGAACCTTGTGATTGCAGCAACCATTACGTCCTCGTAGATATAAGTCTTAAAAATTCAACTATCGAGGTGTGGGACTCAAAAAAGAAGCCACTTAAACTTATCGAACCCCTAGTCAAAGTGCTAAATATGTAAGTGAACCCAATATCACCACACTTTTCAATCACATATGATATTGTAATTAATAATGTCCTGAGCCTTCACACTTCATTTACATTGTCACATAGAATGAAGACGTTACCTGATTGGAGAAATGTGGAGCCTAAGATGCAAAAGAAATGGAGAGAACCATTCAGAGCGGAGTATATGAAGAAGGTCAAGACCCTAGATCAACCAATGGGCAACAACGAGTGCGGGTTCTATGTGATGTGGGCAATGCTTGCCTATTTTGGCGCAAAACTAGGAATAGGAGATGGCATGGTACGTACGCGTCGCATTTTAATTCTATTGTTTTATCTTACGTATGTGCATCTCAATATCATCTTGTATCAATTTACAGCGCAAAGAACAGGGCCACAATAGGTTGGTGGATTTTGAGATAAGAGGATTTCAAGAGGAGATAGCAACTCTTATTCTGGACGATATAGTGTATAGAAAAGGATGTCTATCCATTGTGAAGAGTAAGGACTTCAAGAAGAACTATGGAAAAGACGGCCTCGAAAGGCTATTGTAATGCGACAATTAATTCGATACTTTAAGTTTTGTTTGGATGTTTTGTAATAATTATTATAAATGTGTGATGGGTTTGTATTGTCGCTAGTCCACAACCACCTTCAATTCACATCGATATCAAATGGTTCGATAGCAAACACCTCCACGATCTCCCACCCCACCACCTCTACCATAAACCCTAAACCAGAAACCCCAAATGAAAATAAAACAATTAAAAAATACAATTTTAAAAAATAATATCACTGCCGGTTGGGGTGCCAAACCGGCAGTGATGGCTAAAGCATCACTGCCGGTTGGTGAAACAAACCGGCAATGATGGCTCAAGCATCACTGTCGGTTTGGCATAACCGACAGTGATGGCTTGGGCTCATCACTGCCGATTCGTCAGTGCCGGTTCAAAATCCGCCACTGTAGGGGGGTTTTGAACTGGCACTGATTGCCGTTTCTGTAGTAGTGATAGAGAGAAACATAAAGATTTATGATATCAAATAAGTATAGTATGAAAATATAACTAATAAAGAATCTAATGATACTTAATTGATATCAAATATGTTATTATCATATTATATAAATTTGGTCAAACTTTATAAACTTTGACTCTCCAAGATTCTTGGAATGACTTACAATTTGGGATGGAGGGAGTACTTGGCAGTCCGAGATATGTTTGTCTATCCATCTGTATCTATCTATCTATCTATCTTCCTTAACGCGCTGTCTATGCCATCCCCATCGCCAGACATGTCGCTGCCAGTGGGCATAGATGCTGAGCGGGCAATGATCATGTCATTGGATTTCAAAATTTAAGAACTAAATATATATGTATCTGAAATCTTTAACATTCTCAGATGAAAAAGTTTTGGACCTCATCGTTCTCCACAAGATTTACATAAGTTTTATCATCGATCAGTCAACTTTATTTAAAAAAGTTACGAAATTATTTACTATGATGCAGCTATTTTTTAGGATGGTTGACTTAGGAATTATGAATTTATCACCCTTCAGAATCAATTTCTAGATAAGGCTGAAAAAGACGTCTATAAAAAATATTCATGTAGTAGCATATATGTTATTATTATTACTATTATGAATACATCGATGTCTCTATGTATATATATAGGCATACGTTGATCCATGAATTAGGTACACAAATGCACACATGCGTCTAGCTAGTATAGTTTGGAGGCCAAAACGGCGGTGGAGGTCCGGTGGCTTTACGGTGCAGCAGCACTGCCGCCGGGGATCGGGGCCGGTACCGTCGCATGTTGCATCGAAATTTTCACTGCCCTCTTCGCTGGCCTTGGCTTTGCATGATTCTGTGCACAGATCCAAGTGGTACAAGCACAAATAGTCCACGTGGGTGCACTCTGTTTTACCAATCTCTGCATACACACACACACACGCAATGCAAATCACAACTCAATCTCTGTTTATTATAACTAATTAATCAGTTAACAATTAATCTCAAGATTATATTGTTACTGGCAGCAGTACTTGCAGCAGAGATATTTGCAGTATTGCTGGTACCTGCAAAGGTGGACGTGGGAAGAGAGGGCAGGAACAGGAGAGCAACCAACACAGCAGCAGCCATGCAGTGAGCCCTGCTGCTGCTTCTTGTATTCCTGAATGCCATAGCTAGCTAGCTGTGTTAGTACTCCGACTGAGAGTGCTGCCCGGTATACATGCGGGCTGGTGCTTATATATATACAGCTAGATATAGGTGCAGCTAGGACCAAATCCTCATTGCAGTTCACTACATTGATCTGCTGCATTGTTATTGATGTGTTGATATCTCAGTGCCATGTTTAGATATCCTACGTTATATTATTGCTTTGTGTTGATATATATTTCGATCTATATCTAGTGTGCTGACTCAAATAATAAATATGAAAATGTCCACTTTGTACACTGCCATATCATCTAGCTAGGAGATCTATCTATCTATCTATCTATCTATCTATATATCTACTCCCTCCATTCCTAAATGTGTGTCATTTTCATTTTCCGAGAAATAACTTTGACTAAAAATATATTTAAAAATATTAATATTTATCGTACATAATTAATATCATTGGATAGATCGATATTTGAATCTAGTTTCTTAATAAATTTATTTAGAGATATAATTAAGATTTGTTTTTTCAATAAATCAAATCAAACTTGTTAGCACGCAAAATGTGGCGACAGACATTTAGGGACGGAGAGAGTATCTATCTATCTTTTATTTTATAGAAAAGTATTTCTATTTATGTATTAGTATCAATGTATTCTATACTTTTTAATGAAAAATCTACTATGGATATATTTAGTAGTTATCTTAATGTGTGTGTGTGCCTGTCTATCTATCTATCTTTTATTTTTATAGAAAAACATTTCTATTTATGTATTAGTATCAGCTGCACCATCGGCGGCAACGGCTGGTGCACCATCGGTGAGTGCGAGCACACCAACTGCCATCGACGTACATGGCCGCGCCTCCTTCCGGCCACGCCTCCTTCCGCCGCGGGATCTGCGTATGAAGAGGATGGGGAAGAAAGGTTGTTTCAATGATGTGTGGGTCCCTTGTGTCATAATCTGCTAATGTGGATTTGGGGGCCTTTAATTATATGGGTGCTGCTACTAGAGTAGAATGAATTTGTTGGTCCTAAAAGTAGGGGAAAGCATCAAAATCCGTAGAGACCCCGACTTGGGGACTACTGTCGGAAATGCTCTAACAAAGACTGCTTGCAAGGAGGGAGTGCGCTCGTACTCCGCCGGCCACCACCACTGCCGGCACCGCCAGTGCTCATCCTCCTATGTCAATGTATTGGGTTTCGTTATAACATTGAGGCTTGTTTGCTAGCCTAACAATAAAGAGCAAAGCGATTCTTCCGTTGTCTTTTTTTTTTACTTTCAAAAGTGGGCTAGCATGCTCCATATATCGTACGTTATCTAGATTCATGACCCACAGAGATACGAGTTAGAATAGGTTGCATTTATCGATTATATTTTTTTAGATAAAGGATATAAAATATTCGGCCTCTATATCTAGGGATGTACACAACCACTTATTACAAAACAGCTCGTCCCTCGAAAAGAAAAAGCGCAAGCCATGGTCTTAAATAATGACCAGAAAACTAGAGCAAACAGTATAACTGATTCCATCCTTTATTAGAAATATATCTAAAGCAATTATTTCTAATCTATTGCTTATCGACGATAGGATGTCTCTTTAGCTTGCTCATCACGCTGCAGCTGGGCCCAGAAGCGAAGCAATATGCTCCCCTGAAAATAACCTGCAAAAAAGAGTTAGTTTTGAGTTTGTTAAAAATAACATCATTCCGGCAACGCCAGATAGCCCAGCAAATCGTAGCCACCCCAACCCAGATCAAGTCTCTAAGCCCCTTATGTTGATTCCGAAGTCAAGAACCGAACATGTGGCTGATAGATCTAGGCGGAGTTAAATTAGTAACAAAAAGAATTATCCTCCAAATTATTTTGGCGAAAGGGTAATCGATGAATAAATGTTGAATAGTCTCATTCATGCTACAACAGATACACTCTTGACTCTCTTTCCAGTTCTTCCTAATGAGGTTGTCTTTGGTTAGGACCACTCCCCTTTGTAGGAACCACAGAAAGATTTTAATTTTAAGAGGAATTCTTATTTTCCAGAGCTTCCTATGAGGAAAAGGTAGTTGTGTATCAATGAGATGAAGATACAACGAGCGGACAGAAAATAACCCCGACTTGGATAAGTTCCATCTAAAATAATCCGAACCCCCTACCAAAACCACATTTGAAATTTGTGCTACTAAATTTAGTCATTCTAAAAGTTTATTGCCCACCGTCGCCCTACGAAAGGAGATGTTTAGGGGGCTGGAGGCCAACACCTTCGAAACAGTTGTGTGCCGATCACGCACTATATTATAAAGAGAAGGATATTTAATTTTTAGAGGCTTATCTCCTACCCATGTGTCATCCCAGAATCTCGTTTTGGTCCCATCTTTAATCTCGAAGGATCCTTTAGTTAATACCTCATCTTTGATGCGCATGAGTCCTCTCCAAAAATGTGAATCATGGGGTTTAGCTGTCACTTGGGTAAGTGTTTTCGACCTAAGGTATTTGTTTGTAAGTATGGTCTACCACATTCCGTCGGTGTTAATTAGATTTACCAACCATTTAGCCATAAGCATTTATTTTGCAGCTGCAAGTCCAAGATACCTAGGCCCCCTTGTTCCTTGGGATGACATAGGATGTCCCATCAGGCAAGTCTATATTTATGTTTGTCCATAGATCCTTGCCAGAAGAATCTTGATCTGAAATGATCAAGGTTTTTGAGTACCCCTTTAGGGATCTCAATGAAAGACATCATAAACATGGGTAAACTGCTTAAGATAGAATTTAGTAGGATTAACCTTCCCCCATAGGACAAGTACTTTGCTTTCCAGCAAGAGAGTTTATGTTGAAAACGTTCTTCCACCTTTATCCATTCATAATTGAGGAGTTGGTCTATGGTGCATTATGATCCCTAGATATCTGAAGGGGTATTCTCCCGCATTACACCCAAAGAGACTAGTATAATAATGCTCTATCTCTTTAGCTTCCCCATAGCAGAAAATTTTACTCTTGTGGAAATTGATTTTAAGCCTAGATAATTGCTCGAAAGCACATAGCAATAGTTTTAAATTCTTTGCTTATTCTTGGTCGTGGTCTAGACAGATAATGGTGTCATCTGCATATTGTAGGATTGATAGACCATCATCCATAAGGTGGGGGATGACTCCTCTTATTTGACCATCGGTTTTTGCTCTATTAATAAGAAGAGCTAGCATATCCGCGACGATGTTAAATAAGATTGGCGACATAGGATCCCCTTGCCTGAGTCCGCGACTGGTTTGGAAGTAGGGGTCAATATCGTCATTGACCTTGATCCACACACTTCCCCCAGTCACCATACTCTCAACCCACCTACACCATATGGGTGAGAAACCTTTCATGCGTAAGGTTTGTTGTAAGAAAGCCCACTTCACTTTATCATAAGCCTTTTCGAAGTCTATTTTGAAAATGATCCCGTCTCTTTTTTTGGTGTGGAGCTCATGGATAGTTTCGTGCAATATTACTACTCCTTCCATGATATTTCTGCCTGGCATAAAGGCAGTTTGCGTTGGGCTCACCACTGTTTTAGCTACCATATTTAGTCTATTAGTGTCCACTTTAGTGAAGATTTTGAAGCTCATATTGAGGACACAAATTGGTCTATATTGCTGAATATTTGTAGCATTTTGAATTTTTAGAATTAAAGTAATGATTCCAAAATTCAGACGGTATAGATCTAGGGCCTCACTATGAAGGTCTTCAAAGAGGCATAGAACTTCTTCTTTGATTATTCCCCAAAAAACCTGATAGAATTCCGCAGGAAATCCATCCGGGCCTAGAGCTTTATTATGTTCCATTTGGAAAACTGTCTCCCTCACCTCAGATTCGATGAACGGGCTAATTAGGCTATCATTTTCTTCCGGGGATACTTGAGGAATATCAAGGTTGTGTTCTTCCACAAGTGCAATCCTAGAATATTTAGGCGGTCCAACGAGAATCTTATAATAATTCGTAATATATCCCTTAAGCCTCTCATCACCGACAACAGTCCCTTGATCATTTTCAAGTTTGTAGATATGTTGTTTACGGTGTTTCCCATTAGTCACCAGATGGAAGAACCTAGTGTTATCATCACCTTCCAAGAGAGTTTTTACTTTAGCTCTCTCATACCATTTCAGTTCCTCCTCTCTCAGAAGAGTAACTAACCGTTCTTTTAGATAGTTTTTAAGATCAATTTCCTGATCAGAAAGCTGCGTACACTCAGCTTTCTTATCAAGAGCCTCTAAACGAGCAAGCATGGTCTTTTTCTCTTTTTTGTTACGACCCTGCGGTGTGTTTAGCCCAGCCTCTTAGATGTTGTCTGCGCCTGCGGATTTTGAACTGCCATCGTTCAAGCGAGTTCGACCCCTTGCATGGGGATTGCCAAATATTTGTAACCATGTCATAAAAACCATCCCGTAACAACCATCCCCTCTCAAATTTAAAAGGACGGTTATTGGTCTGGTGGGTCGAAGCTCTAGTGTTAAGCACAAGGGGAGTATGGTCAGAAATATTTCTATCTCTAGGCTCGACTGTTGTCAACGGGAATTGATTTTCCAACTCAGTGCTGACAAGTATCCTATCCAACTTTTCGAAAGTTGGATTATCTCCTGGCCCCGTCCAAGTATATATTGGCATCCTGAGATCACTATCTCCTTTAGATTGAGAGATTCGATGACAACATTGAATAGATTAGGCCATTTTGAGTCAAAATCCCCTAAACTCTTGTCCTCTAGAGATCTCATTATATTGAAATCCCCTCCTATATTAGATATGGAAGAGTTTCTTTAGAACATGTGTTTGCGAGCTCAACCATGAAGGCATGCTTGTTTTGAATTTGAGCAGGCCCATATACTGTGTATAAATTAAACTTAAAGTCATTTGATTTGCACCTTAGGTTGAATTTGATTCGATCATAATATGTATTGGGTTCTATTGAAAAGTACAATCACAAGAACCACAATTAGGTACTGTATACTAATAAAGAACCAAATGCTCAAGAACTATCTCTCTCTTTATTTATGTTTATTTATATATTATTGGTATACTGTATTTATTAGATATATAAGAGGGGGTTGGATGGGCATTGGCATTGGCATGCTGCGAGGCTGATCCAGCATCTCGGCGGCCATATATGGACGCTACACATATATTACAGTATATATTTAGGAGCTTGGAGGCCACAGGTGGTGTGGATCCTTGACGGTGCAGCAGCACTTGAACGGCGCAGCTGCAGGTTCGCATGCTGACGCGTAATTGCTACTAACCTGGGAACGGGCCTTGTCTCTGCACGAATCTCCACACTTTCGGGATCCTGGGAGAATGTTGCTGTTATAATCTACACTGGTGCACTCTTTTTTACCGAATTCTGCACAAAAACCAGTCAATCAGTCAGTATATAGGGTGTTGTATTGACCATACAATTTCTGAAAAAATAAATAAATATTTTATATACTTATATATATCCTCTTGAAAATGACTAAGTAAATTGGTCGTACCGGCATAGGTGGACGAGACAAGAGCGGACACTATCAGGAGAGCAACCAACACGGCAGCAGCCATTGAGTGCACGCTGCAGCTTGATGTACTGCTGAGTGCCATAGTATACCACAATGACTGAGTAGTGTGCCCCTTGGTTTTGCTTATTTATCTAGGAGCACGGCCAAAAAACTGACAACATTTGATATCTCAATCTATATCCCGTTCAGCCAAATAATAAATACTATGATATCCAATCCACACACTACAGTAATATCATCTACTACATCTCTTTATTTCTTTCTACATCTTTTTCTATCTAGCTGTCTACTACGTACATCTCTTTCTTTCTTTCTTTCTTTCTTTCTTTCTATCTATCTATCTATCTATCTATCAATCATTATGAACCTTAAATGATTATAGATGAAATAGCCGGGGTAAACACATCTCCTGAAAGAGACGTCTATAAAAATTATTTTTTGAAAAATATTTATTGAAAGAGACATCTATAAAAATTATATATAACCTTAAATGATTGATTACTTTTTGAAAAATATTTATTGAAAATTTAATATATGTATATTTTTTAAAAAAAATCTATTGATATGATTTTTATTTTTTCAAACTCAACAACTTAAAAGTTATTCATGTTTTATATTCTCAATGTTTGACTCAAAACTAGTCCAAGATGACTTCTAAATCTGATACAGAGGGAGTATTATATTATTGCTTCAGGTTGATATCTCAATCTATATCTAGTGAGCTGAATCAAAAAATAAATATGAAAATATCCACTTTGTACACTGCTACATCATTTACTACATCTTTTTCTTTCTATCTATCCATTTAATTTGTTTGTCATCTATTTATTTGTATGTTTGTCTATCTATCTATCTATCTATCTATCTATCTATCTATCGATCGATCTATCTATCTATCTATTGATTACACTGTAATATGATTCTAGGAATTTATAATGGGATAGGAGTAGTTCTCAATATAATCTATAGCTTTGTAGTTAATTTTTTTATTCACATTTAGAGTCACAAATATCTATGTTATTTATGTTCAAAGATTTTTATATTCAAAATTCAAAATTTCAAAATGACATTGAATATTCACATAATTAATACCAAGTTGCAGCTGCGGCCTACCAAAAACGGCCAATAAGAGACTAGGGTATGAATACGACAACATGCACTCTCGACGATTGACCAATTTTCATCTTGAAAATGACCAATTTCATCAGCTCCGGCATTTTGTGCTGCGTGTAGAAGTCGGCAGCAATGCTAGTGAATTGTGTTGGGGAACGAGACAACACTTGACTGCAGAGGGTTTTGATGAGGACAACTTTTGGATACACACACTATAGTCCTTAAGTTGCTATGTAGAGCATCTCCAAGAGTTTACCAAATTAATTTGACATCCAGTATTTTTGGCAAAACAAGAAAAATTGTTCTCCAACAATTTAGTATTTGACTTGACAATTTTACAGATTTGGCAAATTCTTTCCCCTCTATGCGCAAATAAGCGCACAAGGAGTTGACATCGCGCCCGGCAGTCCGCCGGTCTTCACGCGCGCGTGCATGCAAGCGTGCATGCGGTGCTGTGTTGCATGTAGTGACTAGTTGTGTACATGCATGTTCATTTTTCTTATTTATTTCACCATTTTTTCTAGTGACTCATACGTTAGCTAAAAAAATATACATAAATTATAGAAAATACTATCTATCGTTAAGAATATATGATTGATTTTTTTATATTTTTCATAATTCATGAATTATAGAAACATTTGTAAGTTACTCCTCCGTTATGATTTATAGGGCGTACACCCATTTTTGGTTTCTAACGTTTTATAGGGCGCAGGGTAATATTCAAGGCAGGGAAGGTGAAGAGTGGCCACGGCATTTACTCGTCGCATGGAATCCGAAGCAAGTTTTGCATGCATGACGTCAAAACAGATGGCCTCCAAGGTTCACTTGGCTTCTTCCTTGGTATATGCATCCATGCTGATATGAGTCTCCACGCTCCATTAGGGCACTCGCAGTGCAAGACTTTATCACAGAGTCAAAAACTATTTATTATCCTTTATTTATGGTTTTTTTGCTGATGTGGCGGTATATTTATTGAAGAAAGAAGGTGAAAAAACAAGACTTCAAGTCTTATTTAGACTCTAAGTCTACAATATTCAATGTACTAAATAGGTTTAGACTCTATCAGCCTGTTCGCTTGGCTTTTCAGCCGGCTTAAATCCAGCCAGAACAGTGTTTTTCTCTCACAAGAAATCAGTCAGCAGTAAATAATCATGTCGGAACAATGCATAATCCTGCCAAACGAACAGGCTGTATGATAGAGTCTGCATTGTGAGTGCCATTAATGCTCCTCATCCTTGCTATCAGCTTTTCCTTGGTATCTACGATCCTGGCTTCCACGCCTAACAAATCGTAATGGAGGGAGTAACATCTATCAGCATATAGAAGAAAAAATATCATATGCTGACTGTCTCGCCGTTTGCATCTCGATCTGCTCTCAACAAAAAGTTCCATGTGGGTCTCCTTTTTGTTTTGGCAAATAAAAATAGATAACTGTTGGAGAAGAACTATAATTTTACTTGGCAAAAAGTTTTAGGAGTTCGCAAATCCTAAAATTTGCTAAGTAAAATTTAGCAAACTCTTAGAGATGCTCGTCCAAGTAATAGTTTTCCTTTATAGAATAAAATTCTTCAAAGGCTAAAAAAATGTTCCATTCAAAGGAACAGAGTGGGCTTTCAGAATTTACGAGTGGGCCTGAAACTTCATGGGTGATATATAGACTTGTTCATGGGCCACACGTTCTGCTCCGCCAGTGGGTTATGTCAGTTTCGGCCCATCATTTGTGACTGGTGGCCTGGATGAAACTTGAAAAAAACCTGAAAAATAACCTGACCAATGTGCATTGGATCAGACTTGGGTCAAAGATTTTGACCGACCCATTATTTTTCTTTTCTGATCCAAACCCAACCTGATCTGACGTCAGATTAGACAACCGTGTGGTAATGAGGATTTATGGGGCATGGTGGCCCAGATGTTCCAAGACCCCAGCACCTGCACACGAGTGCAAATTGGTCCGCAAAAAGGAAAAAAAATCTACGATACAACTCCAAGTGCAAATTCGAATATCTGGCCGGTCGTTTCAGTAACCACAGATGGTACAATTGCTGTAGTTCCCCGAGATAGCTGTGACTTTTTCTCAATCTAATAATGCAATGAAGGACCAATAGAAAAAAGGAAAAAAAACTGTGAAAAAAAAGGAAGTGCTGCAATTGTATTCACATTGCAACCTTAAGATTTAGCTTTGTTAAAGATGGAAACTGATCGGCCTTGGATTATGATCTTCAAACAGTAGAAAACAAGTTTATTGAGTTTTGCGTCAACCGATTGACTTGTGCACACAAATCGTTACATGCATGCAGATGCAGCGCAACATTTCGTTGTCACTGATGGAAATTCAGAATGCTGCATAATCACCGCAGCAGCAATACAAACGATCTGCAAATTGGCAAACGGCTACACGCGGGGGCTTGCATCCAATCTTGCATTCCTCAATACTGCAGCCTGGATCAGGTCTACAGATCCCTGTTTGTACTGCAAAATAAAATCATATATGCAGAGAGTATATACTGTGTGCAAAGAGTAATAAGAAGGATAATGGGTACTGCAACTTAGATCAGGTCTACATGAGGATGAGATCAACATGCATGGAAAAGGCAGAAGATCTTACTTCGTGCATGGCCAGATGAGAATGCGCTAGATAAGACTAGGAGCGCCACAAAAACAGCAGCCATGGAATTCATGATCCTTGCCCTATTGTTCTTGGTGGATGCCAGACAAGATTGTGACTTCTACTTCTTTTTTTTATATAAGAAGCAGGAGGGGTTTGAGCCTTCTAATTCTGCAGTGCTGCTACCGTTGTGTGGCTATCTATAGGCACAGGTTAATCTTATGTGAGCTGTTCCGCATTACTTGTAATATTTTGGTTTAATAATAATATGATTTGGTACCAAAGGAGTAATATATCAGATTCCATCTGCATTTTTTTTTGAGTTTATATATGTTTTATGGTATATAATAATACAAAGATCGAGGTGCTCCGGCTCTTCAGGATTAAAAAAACACTCAAACACTGAAAGCTATAAGACCTAACCCTTTATTACAAAGATAAACAATAAGTTTTCTTCATCTATGACTTGGATTGATTCATGTATGATCACTTGCTTTGGATTCTAGCAGCCTTTTTTGAGAAATAAAAATAATCGGCAGTGATAGTCCAGCAGCAAAGTTTTTTTTTTTTTTGGAATAGTAGTGTAGATGACCTTGTCGTATGTGTCACACTACTTTGTATACTGGACCCAGCGATTAATATTGAAATTCATATCAATTACATCACTAGTAATTAATTTGTTATTGATATAAGGTTTTAGATGTTTTCACTTTTTCTTCATGGATGCACATAGTATCAAATATTTCTTATTTAAGTAAACATATAGGGTTTTAGGAACATCACAAATCAATGATGAGAAGACCATGACCACGACCAGCACAACTGGTGCCCTTCTTGCCATGTGCTATGGTGAACAAGTGTACGGAGCATAGAGAAGGCCTTATTCTTATGTTCGGATACGAATGTGTGTTTTGCATTTATTTGCCCCTTTGGGCCCAGGATAAATTATATATATGGCAATGATGTATAGCCCTGTACATGGTCCGGTTGCAATCCCGCCCAACCCACAAACCAGTCCCTGCAAGGTTGGTTTGCACTGGTTTCGTTTGGTAACCGTCTTCTTCGTTCGACCGAACAGGCAAACGCCCAAACAAATGCTTGAAGCCATGTCGGAGACCAAGGGCGGCGGGTGCTGGGATCGCCTCGTCCTCGGGTGGCCGGCAGCAAGCGGTGCGTGCGGCACGGGAGGCGGTCCCTCAAGGTAAGCGCTGATGAGCACACAGTCACAGATCGATCTACAACTGCAACAACCTACCGGCTGCTCGATCTCGATCTCTCCGAGCCACAATAAAAGTAGATCTCAGTTGTGCCTTCCTTTCTTCTTACAATGAAGAAACTTTATTGGAGGCGGATAAAATACATCGTTACAACCGTCTCGATTTAAAGATCACGATACAAGCCTCCATGGCCTATACAAATTCGCCAACAAATCAGCTTGGCGCTCGCTGACCTTGCAGTGCCCCGGAAATACATGATGAGTGCTTTGGTGATGTGTGATAGTGTTGACCTTCGACCAATACCATGTCCACCCTTCAGCATACTCCATGAATTGACTGTACAATGGTGCTTCAGTTTGATCGTGCTGCCTTCACCTTGGTGAAATTCTAGGTGCCAATGCGAAGTGCTGGTGAGTGATCATTTCATTTCAAATGTCTCCTACTGTGTGTTTGTCCGTGTGGATCTGCATACATTTTTGGAGCAGCACTACATAGCTTTCAGAGCATCGACATGCCATGATCAGTGGGTTAGTGTGCCATTGTTTTATTTTGAGTTGCTGGTTGATTACGAGCTCCTTGAGACAAGGATTGCTAGCGGTGATTCCCTGCAACCATCAGCTACTGTACCAACTGAATTTTCTGTGCTCCACTCTACCAGTCTCTATTGCAACTATTATAGATTGGTCCAACCTGTCTGGCTGTTGAGTGTGTTGTTCCAGTTGGCTTCTACTCCTCTGTTACTGCTAAATGGAAGTGCTGGAGTTGCAAGACGCTAAATGGAAGTGCTGGAGTTGCAAGACGGATGGCTAATAGTTTCTTGCTACATGAGAGGAAAATTGTTGAAGTCACACACATTGATTTGACGGCTTTGTTGGACTGCAACTTGACCTCGGTTTTGGATATGCTTTTGGCAACTACATGTTTATTCAAGGTTGGAGTGCATGGGTACACGATTTGCTGCATTGAGTTGCAGCCACGGCCACCTCCTAAAATACTTGAAATTGACATCAATAGTGAGTTGGTTGAGACAGGTTTAGTTGCGAGCCGAGCAGTACGTTCTTGCATCAGTTCACTACAATTGTACCATCACTTTCAGTTGGCATCACGTGGGTGCTACATGGAAATAATTATCTTGCTCTTGAGGAGTTTGTGCATCACTCTAAGATAAAGCAGATGGTGGGATTTGCAATTATTCAGAAAATAATTGATGGTTCTTGCAATCTACTTGCTCTGGTGGACCTCATCGATGAAGGATATAGCCAAGGTGATGTCCTCATCACAGTGCCTTGGCAGCTACCTGCATTGGCTGAATTTTCAGATGATGTGGTTGGCGATGATGCTGATGACTACTATGAGCATGAAGCACAAGATATTGTCCTTGCTGAATCAACTATGCAGCATGCCGCAGCCCCACTTGCACTGCCCAAAGATACTGGAAGACAACTTTACAAGAAGAAGTTGACGCAACAAGTGATTGCCCAGTTTCCTTGGTATCCTGGTGGTTCTGATTTTCTCCATCGGCTTGGGGGCAAGCCGAAGCTTAAGAAGGGGGGAATGTCAGGATCTGCCCACAGTTGGGCCTTCATATGGGACATGGGCTTGGGCCTAGTTGAGCAACTATCTGCTGGACAGCTGGGCGCAACTACAAGAATACCACAGGGACAACAACGAAGGGGTATCAAACAAATTATCAAATCAGAATAACTTTCTTTTACTGTTCTTCTTCCTCCTTAGCCTAGTCTCTACTCGATTAGCCTACTCGATTACCCTTCTCTCTGTACCCAGATTCCTCCTCCTCTGTAGTTATATGTTAGCTAATCCATTGGGGTTGCTAACATTGTCGGATGTGGAGGGTGCCTTGCCTCCATGGGCTCGAGCCACCGCTGGACGTTGCATCACCATGCGCTGCTGCTAGAAGACGTCTCGTTGAACTACCTCTAAAAATATCTATATCTCTAGATGCGGCTAATACAACAACTGCCCTACAAATCAATACAAAAGTCGCCTTATAGTCGTCAAACAACAGCAACCCATACAAATTTTTGGTTGGGAACGGTGAAAAGTCAAAAGTGTAACATCCCTAAAATTTACACACTTGAAAAATCACAACTACAAAAATTTTCTTCAAAAACATTCTATTGTTTGATGGATGTTATACATGACTTAGTATTCCATACTCTTTTAATAGCTAACCATAGACAATCATGCTAATCTAAGATCACCTAATCGTGTGATGTACCATCCTTGTATGATTTGGTTCTTAACCCCTTTACCATGTTTTGCTAACATCAAACTTGTGGATAATTAAACACACCTACACATATGTTTATATATATATATATATATATATATATATATATATATATATATATATATATATATATATATATATATATATACATATATACACATATGTGGATATGCATGTGCATATATACGAATATAAATATGTATAAGTACATGTGTATATACCATGACCAAGACATATACCAAAGTACCATGAATAAGTCAGTGGCATATACATGTATACATGCAAATACAAATAGACAAAAGCTAAAAAGGAAATGGAAAAGAGTTAAGGGAGAGGAGAAAGCAAACCGGCCCAGCTAGACCCCCTCCCCTCTTGCCTGCGCACCCGACTGGGCTGTCCTCGCGCTTGGCCCAACACGCAGGCCCCCGCACGCACACGCGCGTGACCGGTCGAACCGCTTCGCGCCTCACCGTGGACCCGCACTCGCTCTATTCATCTTCTCCCCCATGCCTTCGCTCTCTCTCGCGCGCGACGACGCCAGCGGAGCACAGCTGGCGACCCTGACAGCACCCAACGGCCGTGTCAGAGTCACGGTAATCGCATGACCCTGTCCCCTGGGTGTTTCCCCTTGGCTTGGCGGACAAGAAGACGTCGTGCGCCCTCGTATCGAGCGTCCGATCGCGGGTGCCCTTGGATCGCATGCAACCGCGCCGCACCTAACCGCCATGGCCGAGCTCTACAAATACCCCTCCCCTTGTGCGCTAGGGTTTCCCCAACCCCAGACGCCGCTCTCGGCACGACACACAAGCCTACAAGCCACAACAGAGGAAGAAAAGGGACCGGGAGGAGAGAAGAAGAAGAAGCAACCGCGCCGGAGGCCACCGGAGCTCGCTCGGAGTGTTGTGGCGACGTCGAGACGGCGTTGCACTGCACGGCGTCCGGAGCGTCACTGCATCAACTCATCACTGCGCCGACAGCCTAGCTCCATCGGCCACCTGGTACACCACCCTGAACTCCGTTCCGAGCCCGAGCTCTAGAGCTCCGACCTCACCGGCGGGCACCACCGCGTTCCCAACCTGGGGATGCGAAATAGCATCGCCGGACTAGCAAACTGGACTCACAAGAACACACGATCACTAGAACGGACCTGGACACGCCCTGCCGAGCCCCTATGCCCCGGAATGACGTGATGAACTTGCGGCGTCCATGGCGGATGCCGACACAGCGCGGCTATGGCGATCCGCGTTCCCGATGACGCGAGCCCTCTCCGTCCGAACTAACCAGCCATGGAGCACCACCGTGACCCCCGAGAGACCCCCGGCTAGTTGTATGAAACTGAAGGACCCCCCAGAGCCCTGACCACGGTGACCAGCGACCTGGCCGCACGCCGACAAGCTCGGTGTCGCGGGCGAGCTACGTGGGAAACCATATGGCGCGTTCGCGCGGCGTGACGCGTTCGTCCGAGCGCGTAGTAGACCAAATCATGGACCCAACATGGCCCAGACGTCCCTACCGGCCAACGCTGTGGCGGAGCCATCGTCTCTGCTCACCGCCACGAAGCAGCTAGAGACGTGGGAAAGCCCCTCCAGTGACCTCGCCTCAGTTCTGTGACCTGCCTTGAGGCCAAACGAAACCGCCTGAACGTGCTGATGACCAAGAGAGAATGCCGAACCGTGCGTGTGGAACCGGCGGACCACCGTACGAACTCGCCGTTGTGTTGCCGCTGCGGATGCGTTCCCGGTGACATCGACCTTTTTCGGCCAAACCGACCGCCCTTACAGCTTCGCCGAGACCACCGGAGCCCTTTGCTTGGTTTGTTTGAACCCCCGGTGTCCCAAGACCGCCTGGCCGCGCGAACCGCCAACGTCGCCATGCTCGATGAGTAGGCCGACGAGGCCGGAGCGCCACGAGACCCTAGAGACTCACCTAGACAACTTTGCGCGTCGCGCCACGTACACGGAAGCCTCGTGCGCAAGCCAGTGACCAAACGGCGGCCTATCGTCTGGGAGCAGATAGCTCCGGTGAGACACCACCGCCCTGCTCACCGCCGCGATGCCGACTAGAGGCCCTGGAAGACCCTTCCCCAGTTCTGTGATCTCCGTGAGCCAAACCATGCCGCCAATTGAGATACAAAGCCACGCCGTGCCTCGAATTGCGAAGCACCGCCGGGCTCGTCTGCCCTGCCCTCGCACCGGTGATGATTGGAGCCGATTGGTTGGAAACCAAGACCACTCCGATAACCGCCATAGCTGGGTACGTGGTGGAGACCCCTTTGATTGTCCCTAAAGACTGCCATCGCCGCCTTGTGCTGTTCACCGGAGCAGCGTCGCCGTCGACCGGCCGTGAAGAACAGAGCAGGGAAGAAAAGCGGGGGGGGGGGGGGGGGGGGGGGGGGGGCGGGAGAAGAGATTGTGTCGCTGACTGGTGGGCCCCTGCTGGCGTCAGCCATGCGCCAGCAGTGCGCCAGCCGAGCCACTATGTGACCCGCTCCCCGACCCGCCTTGGTGGACCTGGTCCACGTGAGCCAAAGAGGAAGAGGGAGACGGTGCACCGAGTGCACCGTGGACCGAGACAGCAGTCCAGTGGACCGGTGCCATTGATCCACCATGGACCGGCCTGGATAGAACAAGCCCAGTGGAGGCCCAAGTTGGCCGCGTGGCACAACCTGTGACCGACACGTGGCGGGCTAACCCAGCCCATATCCGGCCCTACATAAGCCCTACTCGGCCCAGAAAAGACCCACGGTGTTGACTTTGTCAACGTGACGTCACACTGACGTCATCGTGACGTCAGCCAGCCGGTAAGAATCTGCCACGTGTCACTGCTGAAATAAAACGCTATTTATCCAAATTGAGAATTGGTTTAATCTTCGGAAATTCATAATAAATTCATACGAAGTCTAAAAATTACAAATGACCTATCAAAATTCTCATAAAAATGAGCTCTACATGTTGGAGCTATGTTTGTTTGCATTTGGATCTTCTCATTTTTCTGATAATTCTTTGTGTGATTCTATATACGTCGCTAATGCGACCGTTTCGCGTATTCGTTTCAGTGAGCGAGGAGGATCTAACCAAGGAGGGTGACTACGAGTACGGAGACGATCTCGGTGACGACAACGGAGGTGCCACACCCCACCCAACTCTGTAGAACCCTTTACGCATACTCACATGTTACTTTTCTGATAATAAATGATTAAGCAATGCCTAGGTTGCATGGTAGTTTATTTTGCTAGACACACAACGACTTGCTCTATGTTACTACTACTACTGCTACTACTACTACTCTCACATATTGATGAGATGATGATGATGAGGCACGTGGTGCCGGAAAGAGGGGAGAGTGTTGTGTGAGTCTTGGGTGCGTGTGGTGAGGGTTTTGTCAGCCAAGTGGGAATAACGACGAGCCTTGGGCAAGTCTTGCCGGGAGAGCTACCTGAGCAATCCCTTGATCGTACCTGTGGCGGGTAAATGGACCAGAAAGGAGGTTCCGAGGTTGACAGTGGAATGTTATGATTGTTGGGAATATGCCCTAGAGCTAATCATGTAGATGATTATATTCCGATTGTATCCATGATTAATAAAGTGTTCTGAGAATATCCATTATAGACAACTAGTATTGATTGACAATTATGTGAATTGTTTGTGGAACTCAATTACCTGAATGGTTATTCTAAAAGTTGTCCCTGGTCGGCATTCTTGTAAGAGCACACTTGAATATTAGACTAGCACATGTATTAGTTGATGGCTATGTTTTACAAGTCATAGACATGGAGATGTCAAACTAATAATGTGGGCACATGTGAGACATGTAGGCTGGACTGACCCAACAAGAGAAAGTCTCTATTCATGTCATGTACGTTATGTCCTTAGACCTGAGATTGTGGTATGTACTCAAGATGTGAAACGATCTACTTAGAGACTATCAAACGCTACTCCGTTATTGGGTAGTTATAAAGGTGGTCCTTGGGTGGTCGGGAAACATGCTATGAGACATAGACAATCAAGATGGAATTTGCCCCTCTCTTCGTGAGAGAGATATCACTGGATCACTCATGTGATTGGATCAACAAATGCATGGCCATGCTTGGGTTAAGTGTTAACCCACGAGTTGAACCATATATGGAGTGGCGAAGGGAATAACTTTTACATGGTCATAGTGGTTCGTTTGATATGATCATAGCGTATGCATAGGAGTTGACACGCCTTGCTAGAGGCCGCTATCAACTATTGGTCGAGTAAGAGTACTTGGGCCATGACTATGTATGCGTGAGCCCATAGGGTCGCACGCTTAAGGGGCTGGAAGCCTAATTCGGGTTGGACCCGAATTAGACTAGGTTTAGGGTTACTAATGGGCCTCCACTGTGGGAGCTCGTCAGGACGCCTATATAAGCAAGGGGTGGGCGCGGGGGCGAATTGATCCACGCCTTTTGGCAGCCGCCGTCGCCTCCCCACGCTCACGCCTTTTGCTCCTCGCGGACCTAGCAGTCCAGAGGCGCAACGCTTCCTCCCTGCACGTGTGGGATTCCTCGGAGGTGCTGCATCTGGAGCACAAGAACGAACCGCGTGAAGGGGACGTTGAGACGGACGACCACGCAACTGCACTGCCTCTCCCAGATGTGATGCAAGGACAAAAGATTTATCCTGGTTCGGGCAAAGAAGGCCCTACGTCTAGCGGGGGAGGATGGATCGTGTTATCTTGCACCGAAGTGCTCGTACAGGGGGGGGGGTACAAGCAGGTTTACACAGGGGTGCTCAGAGTGAGCTGAGGCCTAAGGCTAGCAGGGCTATCCTAGGCGGTTGGTTGGTTGCTTGAGGGGTCGATCAAGCAACGGGGTGTGTGGAGTGTGAGGATCAGAGCCGATGTCTGAGTGAGAAGTGTCCGAGCGAATGTGGGTTTGTGCCAGAGTCGCCCCAAACAAAGTCCCTTTCTTCTATCTCGGCGTCCCCCTTTTATAGACCAAGGGGAGGCCTGAGGGTACAGGGTCCTAAACTGTTGTAGCGTGGGAGGCGTGTCCGCGGCATAGTGTTGGCGAAGGGACGTCGATCACTGTGGCGGCGTGGCCTTCCCGTTCTTCTGGTGCTTCGGGGCATGGTGACAGTAGGCTAGACATTGTTGCACGTCGCGACACAGTAGGGTCGACCTTCTGCAGACGGGCGCGAGTCCCATAGTTGAAGCGGGACGGGCCGGATGGGACGGCCCCCATACCAGAGTGGGTGGAAGTAGGGGTCGAGCCCCCCAGTCGAGGGGAGGGGTCGAGACCCGCGTGGCCTCGTCGTATCCCTGAAGACGTCGTCGAGGGCCGTCCTATTCACGTATCGAGGGGTGCCTCTGGAGTCCGTACTCGCGACGTGGTTACAGCGGCAGCACAATTGACGGAGGTCCGGGACATGGCGGTGAGATGATGGATTTGACTGTGGTCGTGGGCGCCCATGGCGTTCGGCGGGAGTAGGTGAACGCGTCGGATCTCCTTTAACCCATATCGGGAGCAGGTGAGCTGATCGAGCTTCCTGCCCGGGGGTCGTTCGTTCGACCCCTGGTCCGTCATTCGGCGTCAAGGTAGAGGTGGAGGGGTCATTCGTTCGACCCTGGTCTGTCATTCGGCGTCGAGGTATAGCCGGAGGGGTCGTTTGTTCGACCCCTGGTCCGTCATTCGGCGTCGAGGTATAGGCGGAGGGGTCGTTCGTTCGACCCCTGGTCCGTCATTCGGCGTCGAGGTATAGGCGGAGGGGTCGTTCGTTCGACCCCTAGTCCGTCATTCGGCGTCGAGGTATAGGCGGAGGGGTCGTTCGTTCGACCCCTGGTCCGTCATCTTTCCAGAAGCAGGCCGGCCCACGACTAGTCGCTATCGCCGGTGCAGGGGGCCTTCGTATGATGGGCCCTTCTTTGCTGACTTGAGCGGTTGGTTGGTTCCTGTCTTAAAAATGGTTGCTATGTTAAGCCTTAAATTATCCAAGGGTTTATGGTACTCCTTACCTTTGTACCCGACAGTAGCCCCGAGCCTCTGTGCGGATAAGGAGAATCCGCATAGGGGCTTTTGGCATTGACCTGCAGAGTTAGTAAGAGATTTGATTCTCCGTGGGGTGCGCGCGAGCGCACCCGCGGGGGTAGCCCCCGAGGCCCCAGAGGAGTGATTAAGAACTCCTCTAGGGGCTATGATATGTGTTTTCTCGGGGGGAGTAAGGATTACCCGGAGCTTTTGCCCTTGACCTGCAGGGTCAGTAAGAGGTTCGATTCTCTGTGGGGTGTGTGCGAGCGCACGCCGCGGGGGTAGCCCCCGAGGCCCCAGAGGAGTGATTAAGAACTCCTCTGGGGGCTATGATGTGTTTTATCGAGGGGATTTAAGGTTACCTGGAGACGTGGCGCCCTATCGAGGGGTCGATTCCGTTTGCCAGGCTATGAGCGTTCCTTTCCATGAAAAGAGGTGCTAGAGGGCGTCTGTCGAACCCTTCCGAGGACCAGCCTTCGCTGCCTCGAGCGTTACTGGAGTCACAGCGCCCCTGCCGAGAGGTCAACTCTGTCTGCCAGGTCACGAGTGTTTTCGACCCTCTTTCGTCGAGGGGTGCCGTGCGTAGTCGGGCCCTCGAGCCCTGCGTGGTTGGGCTTTCACTACCTCATAGCGTCCTTCCCACGGATCCTTGCATTCGGATTGCGGGGCGAAGAGCATCGTGCTATCCTCGTTAGGACGAGCCTCGAAGTCCTCTGTGAGCTGGTGTCGGGCATGTATCCATAGAAATGGTGCCCGATACGGGTAAAAATCCAAGTGAGAACTCGTGCCCCATTCGATAGGGGTCGATTAGGAGCCCGGAGGCGTTCTCACTAAGCAAGACCGTATGGCCTACCTAGGTGCCAGCTCCGTTCGATGGGAGCTAGTGGCTTGATGCCTCCCGGCGTAGGGATCCTTGGGTATTCCGTGGTTATGCCTTGGATATGTCCCAGGGGACCTCGAGAGTTCGTTCTCGAGCTAGGGGCACGCGCCTGGCCCCCCTGGGTCATCCCTGACTCGCATACTTGAGGGCGGCTGTCGAACCCCGTTCGTGGGGCCAGCCTCCGCCCCCTCGAGATTTTAGGGGTGGACCGGAGTTCGTAACCATGGGTCCTTCCTGACCTCAGGTACTCGAGGGCGGCTGTCGAACCCTATGCAAGGGCCAACCTTCGCTCCCTCAAGATTTGACGGATGGTTCGTCATCCGCCGCTAGCCTCCGAAGGTGACGTCCTATCCTGTGGAATGCGGGAGGGGGAAGTGGGTAGGTGTATTGAACATGGGGACATACCTGTGTTTTTGCTAGATCTGCCCGTTGGGCCCGAGTCCTCGAGGGAGGCTGTCGAACCCTGTGTATGGGCCAGCCTTTACCCCTTTGAGACTTGGGAGTGGACCGGAGTCTTGAAAGGATCAAGATGCCCAAGAGGGGGGGGGGTGAATTGGGCTTGTTTTAAATTTCTAAAGCAAATATAAAAACCTATCAAATGCCAATCACCCCTAGTGCCTACCGTCCGTGTGTCTTAGCTAGAAAGCGGGTAGCAGTTCATAGGAAATAAAAACAACCTAAGCAATTCTAGTAGGAAAGTAAAAACACGACGGAAAGTAATGCCGAAAAGTAAAGAGCTAGGGAAAAGAAAATCTCATGAACGCAGCGATTTTTTCCCGAGGTATCGAAGGTGTCGACACACCCCCCTAGTCCTCGTTGGAGCATCTCGCAAGGTATCGCTCCCCCTCTACCCGCGCAAGGGTAGAGTGCTCTCTACGGGCTGATTCTTCGCCACTCCGGCTCGGTGAATCGCCCACAACCGATCACAAGAGCTTGGAGAAGAGCCGCCAACAATCTCCCGGCGGTCACTTCCTCCGAACACCACCAAACCGTCTAGGTGCTGTCGAACACCAAGAGTAACAAGCACAAGACCTTCACTTGACCCACTCAAGGCTAGGAAGGTGGATGGATGCACACAAGTCACTCCTAATCACTCTAGGAGGGAAGAACAAGATGAACTCTCTCTAATCTCTCCCTCACTAGCCTCTTGGCTCTCCAAAAGATTTCTCAAGGTGTCACCAGCTGAAACAATGGCCAAGAGTCCCTCTAAGGACCAAGGGGGCAACTATAAATAGTCCCCACCTCCAAAACTAGCCATTTTTTACTTTTTCTTCTCTCAGCGTAGCCACCGGACTAGTCCGGAGCTCACACCACGGACCATGCACACTGGTCCGGTGCTCACTCTGATTTCAGACTCAGGCACTGTCGGACTACTCTGCTTGGTCCGACGCACTGGTCCGACGCTCTGGTCCGGAGCCTCGGTGCTCTCTGAGTGAAATCCTTTCTCTCTTTTACACACCACCGGACCACTCTCCTTGGTCTGGTGCCCTGGTCCGACGCTCTGGTCCGGAGCCAGGGAGCTCTCTGCATAGAACCAAACCCCTGTCATGAGGCGTCGGACTAGCCGTCGGACGAACCGTCGGACTAGTCCGGAGCCTTCTGACTCTCTGAACCAAGCCACCGGACCACTCTCCTATGGTCCGGTGATTACCAGACAGGTGGTCCGGAGCTCCTCGAGCTGGAAAACTGCCTAAGTCAGGGACCACCGGACCACTCTCCTTGGTCCGACACCCACTTAGCAGAGTGGTCCGGAGCCTCTTTCTTCCTCTTTTTCAACCATTTTCGCTGAGGTTTCTTAAGGGATTTTGCTCCTACCATTTCTAGGGTTTACCAAGGGCTGAAAGCAAGGTCTCTAGGACTAGTTGTGACAAGTGTGCATATACCCACTTTCCTAAACTCTCCTAGGTCAAGCTACTAACCTCATACCCCCCTTTATAGTACGGTCAAAGGAAAAACAAAAAACCCTAGCTATACTTAGTGCCCTTCTCAACCTTATGGCACTAAGAACTAGCCTAGTCTTCGTCGTGTATCTCCATCCTTTGCAATCGAATCGATTTCCATCTTGGGGGCATGAATATCCATTAAGCCCATTCAAAATGCATCACTCATGACCTAACATAGATGACTTTGTCTCTGCAAAACACACGTTAGTCATAGTGATCTAGTATTATTGTTAATCGCCTAAACACAAGGGTCCATGATTCTACAATCTCCCCCTTTTAGGTGATTGACGACAATACCAACTCGAGTAGAGAATAATGAGTGAATTTTGATAAGAGAGAACATGACTTGACATGAGATAGGGATGGGTTAGTTATAAGAAAGACAAGTACATGCCTAACCATTCAAGCCATGACAAGCACAATAGATATGAAATGAGCATAGTACTTGATTTCAAAAGGATATGCTATAGCCAAAAGATCAGAGATTAGCGTGGAAGCAATATAGCATAACCAAGTGACATGATATATATATAGGAATGTCCACACATGTCACACAACCATCAAGACTCAACCATCACACATATCATACAATGCATTAAGACGGTAAATGTGATGCATGATGCAATAGAGTTTATACACAACAAAAGAACGAGTCCTACTAGCTCCCCCTAAAGCTAGTCCATCTACTCGACTCTCCCTCTCCCCTTTGGTGTCGAAACACCTAAACTAAGCGTCTGGAGGTGGAGTGGAAGCAGTCGTGGACCGGCCGAGCACCCTGAAGGCTGCCAGATAAGTCTCATCATCTGAATCCTCCCCCTGAGTGTATGTAGCTGGTAGTGAAGCGGTCTGGGGGTCGGAAGCTGATAGGTCTGCTGAGGTCGAAGACTCGGGAGTCGTAGCTGGAGAAGCAGTAGGAGCGGGAACCGGTGCCAGTGTCTCTGCGGGAGCCTCAGGAGCTGCGGTGTCCGGTGGTGCCTCATGCACTGACTTGACTGGAGTCTGAAGAACCGGAGACTGCATAGGCTGTACTGGAGTGGAGGTGACAACTGTAGCATCGGTAGCAACTGCAGCTGTAGGAGGAGTAGACACGGCTGGAGCCCGACTGTCGTGTGTAGCCTCTAAGAAAGCTACTGAGGAACGGTGCTGATCGGCTGTCGGTGCCACGAGCTCGGCCTCAACCTCTGCTGCTATCTGAGGACCAGTGGGGGATGGCTGACCGGTAATGTCACTGAAGGACGCTGACAGATCTCTAGCAGTAGCACCCATCGTAGCGGTAAGTGGAGTGAATCTTGTAGTGAGAGGGGTGAACTGCTGAGTGGGTCTAAAGGTGTCCAACCACTGAGTCATCTAAGTTGCCGGTGACTGGAACGGGGTGGTCAATCCAGCACCCTGAAGTCCACTAGACTGTATGGCTGGGGTGGGAGTGACTGACTGACCGGCGGAACTCGTAGGGGCCACTGAGGGACCAACTGAGGGTCCAACTGAGAACTGTGGCCCTCCAAGCTGCCCAACTGACTGTGAGGGCTGAGACGTGCTCATCATCTGTATCTGTGGAGCTGCAGGGAACTCTAGAGGAGGAGCGCCAGTCCACTTCATCATGTGGGCCATAAAGGCCATGTTCTGCTGCTGCAGCTGCTGGGACTATAACTGAAGGCGCTGAGAATCTAGCTGCATAGCGAGCATCTGTCGCTGCATCTCATCCTATCGCTGCTGGACTTGTGTAACTGCAGTGACGAGAGAGCTCTGCTGCTCATTCATTCTGTCAAGGAGCTTGAGCATCATAGTCTCAGTGGCAGAGGCAGAGCCGCCAGCCTCAGTGTCGTGAGCCCGTGGGGCATCTGTGGAACTGGCTGGAAATCGGCGTCTGAGCTGTCTGAAGTATCCTCAGGAGTCACATCAGCTCCAGTATCTAGTCCATGGAGCTCCTGCTGCTCAACACCACGAATGGCCTCATCCTGAGCATCAACCTCTGCTCTGTCAGCTGGTGCTGTCCTCTCTCTGACAAGACGGAGGACCCGGTTTCCAAACCGGCTATCAAACGACCCCAGGACTCTGTAATTTGGGAAGGTAGTCGGTGACTGATCCAGTAGAGCGCGGAGTCCAGGGTGCGCTCCCTCAAGCTCAATAGCAATAATCGAAGAAATCCAGTGAGCATAGGGAAACTGTCGTCGGGCCCTCATGCCATCTGCTATCACATCCTCTATCTCTGACACAAGAAAGTCTGCAACATCGAATGGTGTCTGAGATACCAGGGCCTAAAGGAGAAGCTGCTGCATGTTGGTCAATCCTTCCTTGTAACCCGTGCGAGGTAGCAGAGTACGACGGAGCACCTCGTTCAACCTGTGAACTGTAGGCCTGAGCTCTGCTGGGCTACGCCTGGAGCCCTCTGAGAAGGGTGGCTTGAAGAGAGGAGCCACCTCCTGCACTGACAGTGTACGGCCGCCTCGAGCTCTGCGAGGCACTGAGGCTCCTCGGTAGCACTCGTAGTGTAAGTCAAACTCATCACCCTGCTGACGGAGGCGAAAGATCTCTCTGAGTCTGGTCAAGTATAGCCTGTACCTCTCGCCTCTGAAGGTGTACTGCAAAACTTGTGCTCCGGATCCACCCAAACTGAAGCATAGAACTCTCTGACCCATCTTTCTATATAGTTACCAGAACGCCCGAGTAAATCGGCGAGTCCCGGTTGGTAAGTCAAGAACGGGCGAATCTCCTCACCTGCTAGCTCAACTATGCTCTCTAGGGAGCAAACCCTGTGTGGTCGTATCTGAATGCTAGTCAACTGAGCTGCTCGGTAGAAATCCTCCATGAGAGGTGTATGCCAACCTGGTGAGGCTCTGGGGTCTCTCTGATCCGGACACCACTTCTCTAGAGCAACAAATCTGAGTTTCTTCACTTGCTTTGCCGTAAGATTCCTCAGATCAAGGTGAACTGAGGCTAAAGCTGCTGTGGGAGCCGCTGACTGAGGTGACTGAGCAGACTGGGAACATGTGGAACGCCCCCAGGAACTAGGTGCCAACGGTGTCCCCAGAGCTTCAGTGACAAGCTCTGGCTCCTGTGGAGTGTCCTCAGTGTGTGACCCAGCTGGAGGAGTAGAGGGAAGATCCCACGGAGGGGTGCCGAGTCTCACAGTACCTCGGCGACCGCCTCGCTTTGCGCGGTCCGCTGCATCGGCCACTGCCTTGGCTTTCTCAACCTCTGTGAGCTTGCGCTTCTTCTTCTTGGCTTTCTCAACAACGGGCTTCTTGCCCTTATCACTGGAAGGACGTGGAGGGGGAGGAACATCATCACCGGACCCAGCTGCACGAGCACGAGTACTGCGAGTCATACTGAATCAGGCAAAGAACAACTGCCCACTCACAATCACAAGATCCACTGTCAACTGTCAGAACCACTGCCCACAACTGAAAGCTGTAAGAAACACTGTCAACTGATCAAATCACAAGCACAACTGTCAGAGGGGCCTCCAAGCCACTGGACTGAACCTCTGAGGCTTTGCCTCAATCCTTACTCGCGAGCTTTGCCCCAAGTTCAACTGCCACTGACTGCTGCTGGATAGGATAGACAGGGTATACATAAGCATATATAACATCTAGAGATAAGAAACCGTATAGAAGCAAGCATCTAGATAAGTGATAGAATGAAATCTGACATGATACCTGAGGTAAGAAAGCGTAGCTATTCAGAGCAATCTCAAGTACCAAAGCACTCTCCGAACGGGTTTTACCAGCTGCGAATTACAATTGGCAAGTGACTTAGTGAATTGGATTGAATTATGGAGACGTGATTTGCAAGGAATAATAACTAAGGCATGACACTATCTAAGACTCGACAAAACGCGATGTCGAAGATCGAAACCATACCCTAGCGAGAAGTGGAGAGGTCGACGACGACGACAGGAAGTCGGTTGAGGACGAACGCGTCGAAGATGATGACGAAGTGAGTTCGTTCGAGGACGAACGCGGCGAAACACGCCTCCTAGGGTTAGGGCAAACCCTAGCCTCGAGATTTTGCAGGGCAAGAACAATGGAGAGGAGGGGAACCCTAGGGGGCTTGCTCAGGCTGGCAGGGAGGAGAGTGGGAGCTGGCCGCTGGCGATGTGGGCTCCACGGCGGCGAGGAGTCCTCAGCGGTGAAGACGGAGGACGGCGAAGGGGCAGTGGACGGCGGCGGCGCTGAAACACGCCGAGGAGTGGCAGAGTGACGGTGGAGCTTGAGTGGAGGCTCACTGGCGGCGAAAGCAGCGGCGCGGGGCTAGGGCGAAGCGGTGGCGATGGCCGGCACGACTGCCGAAACAGACGCTCACGGGGGGGGGGGGGGGGGGGGGGGGGTTATCCGCAAAAATTTAAAGCGTCGGACCACTCCGCTTGGTCCGGTGGCTGGTCCGACGGGTGGTCCGACGGTACCAGAGAAGGGAGTACAGAGAGCAACCGACCACCGGACTACTGCGTCGGACGACTCACTGGACTAGTCCGATGGAGCACCGGACTGGTCCGATGGTGAACAGATCGATATGATAGAGGCACCGGACAACTTGTCATTGGTCCGGTGCAGCGTCGGACACTGGTCCGACGGTTTCTTTGGCTGGAAAAGATTTATGCAGTGAGGGACAGGGCGTCAGACCACTGCGTCGGACCAATGCAGAGTGGTCCGGAGGGTGGTCCGGTGCTTAATATTGCTCTGAATTTTCCTATTTTTCCCTCCAATCTTTTCTCTTAGCCAAGTACCAACACAAAGGAGCAAAGAGGAACACTTGTTGGACTTAACATAAGAACCATCTCTCAAACCCTCAATTTTAGAAATATTTTGCCATAGGCTAGAATTAGTTTTCATAAGAAAATAGTTCAATAAAGCTCCAAGGGTCACCTTAGGGGCACAAGAGGGGTATTAGCTGAAGCTAGAGCGTTGAATTGCTCCCCCTAAGTGTTGAACCTAATGATGACCAATAAACTTAACTGAAAAGAAATGAAGAAGCAACACTTATGCAAATGCAATGCAAAACGGAATTTGAATCTAGGTTGCTTGCAAGTTTAAACCGCGGTTAAGCTTTGTCACACGCTTTGAGGGCGGTTATCTTAACCGCGTTAGCCAAGCCTATGTGCATTACCAAAATAAACATGTTATATTACAAATGAATGCATGATTCACACAAGCTCATCTTTTAGTGAAGTTAGAGTGATCAAGCACATTTAACTCGCTTCTCAACCTACAAAAGGTTGTTTCATCGAGTGGTTTAGTGAAGATATCCGCCAATTGATCTTCGCTCTTAACTCCAACTAGTGTGATGTCTTTCCTAGCCACATGATCTCTAAGAAAGTGATGGCGAATATCAATGTGCTTGGTGCGAGAGTGTTGAACCGGGTTGTTAGCAAGCTTTACGGCGCTTTCATTATCACACAAAAGTGGAACTTCTTTTAAAAACACGCCGTAATCAAAGAGTGTTTGGGTCATGTATAAGATTTGTGCACAACTTGCTCCCATGGCAATGTATTCCGCCTCGGCGGTTGACAATGCCACACTATTTTGCTTCTTTGAGGACCAAGAAACAAGTGATCTTCCTAGCATGTGGCACCCGCTGGAGGTACTCTTCCTATCAACCTTACACCCGGCGTAATCCGAATCGGAATAGCCAACTAGTTGGAAGGGAGCTCCTTTGGGATACCAAAGACCCATGCTAGGGGTGTGCCTTAAGTACCTAAGGATTCTTTTAACCGCACAAAGATGCGACTCCTTAGGGTTTGCTTGAAACCTAGCACACATACACACACTAAACATGATATCCGGCCTAGATGCGGTGAGGTAAAGTAAACTACCGATCATGGAACGATAAAGAGTTTGGTCAATCGGTTTACCTCCCTCATCGAGATCGAGATGCCCATTAGTAGGCATTGGGGTCTTGATTGTCTTGCAATCCTCCATCTTGAACTTCTTAAGTAGATCATAAGTGTACTTTTCTTGAGAGATGAAGGTCCCTTCTCTCATTTGCTTCACTTGAAAGCCAAGGAAGAAGGTTAGCTCGCCAATCATTGACATCTCGAACTCCTTGGACATCAAGTCACCAAACTCCTTGCAATGGTCTTGGTTTGTTGACCCAAATATAATGTCATCGACATATACTTGGCAAACAAGATCTCTCCATTAAGCTTCTTGGTGAATAGTGTAGTGTCGACGATCCCGATCTTGAAGCCCTTCTTGATTAGGAAGTTCCTTAGCCTCTCATACCAAGCTCTTGGAGCTTGCTTCAATCCGTAGAGTGCCTTGGACAACCTATACACATGATTAGGCAAGTTTGGGTCTTCAAACCTGGGAGGTTGTGAGACATAGACAAGTTCATTAATGAAACCATTTAAGAAGGCGCTCTTCACATCCATTTGAAAGAGCTTCATTTTGTGATGTGAAGCATACGCCAAAAGGATACGAATGGCTTCAAGTCTTGCAACCGGAGCAAAAGTCTCTCCAAAATTGAGTCCTTCTACTTGAGAGAACCCCTTTGCCACCAATCTTGCTTTGTTCCTCACAACCACGCCTTGATCATCTTGCTTGTTCCTAAACACCCACTTGGTGCCAATGATTCTTGCATCCTTTGGCTTCTCTTCAAGTGTCCACACTTGGTTCCGGGTGAAGTTGTTGAGTTCTTCATGCATGGCATTCACCCAATCTGGATCCGCAAGTGCTTCTTCTACACTAGTAGGCTCAACAAAGGAAACAAACAAGTGATGTTCAACATAAGATGCAAGTCTAGAGCAAGTCATTACTCCCTTTGATGGACTCCCTATGATTTGATCATGGGGGTGAGCTTGAAGGATGGATGTTGATTTTCTATTTGTCTCTTGAGGAGGAGGATGTGGTGCTTCAACATTGCTTGCTTCGGCCTCAGCTTGATCTTGAGGAATGTGAGTGTCTTCTTGAGCTTCTCTCACTTGATCTCCTTCATCAACTTGAGGCGTGTGAGGTGGTGAAGGATCTTGATTTGCTTCATCTTCAACTTCTTCCACCTCTTGCGGGTTGATAGCACCAATTGGCATATTCTTCATTGCCTCCCTCAAGGGTTCATCACCTACATCAATATCCTCAAGCGCTCCTTGGGAGCCATTAGTTTCATCAAACTCCAAGTCATACGTTTCTTCAACTAAGCCGGTGGCTTTGTTAAATACACGGTATGCCTTGGATTTAAGTGAATAACCAACAAGGAAACCAATGTCACACCGCCGTTGGAATTTACCCAAGTGTTGGCACTTCTTGTAGATGTACACCTTGCAACCAAACACCCGGAAGAATGAAATATCCGGCTTCTTCCCATTGACAAGCTCATAGGGGGTCTTCTTTAATAGCCTTTGGACGAAGAGACGGTTTGCCGCATAGCAAGCGGTGTTGATTGCCTCCGCCCAAAACTTCTCGGGAGTGTTGTACTCATCAAGCATAGACCTTGCTAGAGTTATGAGTGTCCGGTTCTTCCTCTCTACGACACCATTTTGTTGTGGAGTATATGTGGCGGACACCTCATGCTTGATCCCAACTTCATCACAATAGTCTTCAATCTTTGTGTTCACAAATTCGGTGCCATTGTCACTTCTTATCTTCTTGATCTTCACATCAAATTCATTTTGAGCTCTTGTAGCAAACTTCTTGAAGATGCCTTGTGTCTCTCCTTGTCTTGAAGAAAGAACACCCAAGTGTACCGAGAGTAGTCATCCACTACCACCAAGCAATAGAGATTTCCTCCAAGACTAGCATAGGTGGTAGGGCCAAATAGGTCCATGTGTAGCAACTCTAGGACTCTTGAGGTTGACATGAAAGCTTTGGTTGGATGAGTGTTTGCCACTTGCTTGCCGACTTGACATGCACTACAAAGTTTGTCCTTCTCAAACACCACATCCTTGATTCCTCTAACCATTTCCTTCTTGACAAGTTTCTTCAAGGTTGACATGCCCACATGAGCTAATCTTCTATGCCATAGCCAACCCAAAGAATTCTTGGAGAATAGACACACTTGCAAGTTGCTTCATTGGAAGTGAAGTCCACTAAGTAGAGGTTGTTGTGCCGGAACCCTTTGAATATCATTGATGAATCTTCAATCTTGGTCACAATCACCTCATTTGGTGTAAAGAGACAATGAAACCCGAGATCACAAAGTTGACCAACCGATAGCAAGTTGAAGCTCAATGATTGTACTAGCAAGACATTTGAGATTGATTGATCTTGGGAGATAGCCACTTTGCCTAAGCCTTGAACTTTGCCCTTTGAATTATCCCCAAAAGTAATCTTGTCTTGATTTGCACAATCCTCATCAAGTGTGGTGAACATCCGGGGGTCGCCGGTCATGTGTTGAGTGCAACCACTATCAATTACCCAATGGCTCCCACCGGTCTTGTAGTTCACCTACACACAAGCAACTTGGAGTTAAGCTTGTTGTTTGGGAACCCCCTTAGTGCGGGGCCCCATTGCCTTGTCAACCAACTCCTTAGCAACCCAAAGAACCTAGGCTTGTTCTTCATTGGTGGTCCAAGAAACACCACAAGTGGTCTACCCTTGGAATCTTTGTTGATGACATAGTGAGCATCATGAGCAAATGGCCTAGTGTGCTTGGGCAAGGTCTTGGGAAGTGGAGTCTTGCATTGAAATGATAGATGACCAATTTGTCCACATCCAAAACACCTCTTAGGCTTGGGCTTTGGCTTCTCTTGATTGTAGCCATTGTACTTGTTCTTGTAGTAATTCTTGGCTTCAATCTTGACCTTGGCCTTCATCACTTGGTTCTCCTTGTACCCAATACCGGTCTTGTCACTCTTCATGACGGTGCTCATTAGAAGCTCACTTTGGAGATTATGGCCCTTGGTGAACTTTTCAAGGCCACTTGTAAGCTTGGTCTTGTCATTCTTGATCTTGGAAATTTCTTCTCGAAGAGAGTTGATCAAGGTGATAGCATCTTTGTCTTCTTCTTGAGCCGGCTTGATGGTGAAGGGCTTGTTTGCCTTGAGGTTGATTAGCTCTTCCTTGAGCTTTGAGTTCTCTTCACTCATCTTCACATAATCATCATACTTGTCGGCTTCTACAACTCTCTTGCCCTTGCACTTTGCACTTTGCTCAAGAGCCTCATCATCAAGCTCGATATCACAAGAGGTAGCACTTGCACACTTAGCACATGGGTTAGTAGCAACATGTGTAAGATCTTGAGTAAGTAATTCATTTCCTACCACTAGTGTGCCATGGTCACTTTTCACTTGGTTGTAGTCATCTTTTAGCAAGTTAAACCTTGTGAGGAGCTCTTGGGATGACCTCTCAAGCTTATCATGTTTCTCATTGGCTTGCTTAAGAGAGGCTTTGAGCTCCCTAGTGCTAGATGTGAGAGAGTTAATCTCAAGATTCAAATCATCATTAGCACTAGACAAGTTATCAAGCTTATCATGCAAGTTTTCCTTGATTTCAAGAAGTTTGTCATTTTTACTCTTGTACTTCCTTATGATGCTAGCATACTTGTTGCAAATTTTAATTAGTTCATCATAGGAAGGTGCTTCTTCATCATCGCTATCATCACTAGAGAGGTTATCACCATCATCCTCTTTTTGTACCTTCTTGTCACCTTTAGCCATAAGGCATAGGTGTGTAGAGGATGAGCCCGGCGATGAAGGAGGAGGTGGCGGTGGAATCGAAGAACCAATCACCAAAGTGGCCACCTTCTCTTCTTCACTCTCATCATCGGAGGAGTCGCTTGAATCATCAATGTTGGTGAGCCAATCACCCCCAATGTAAGCCTTGTCATCCTTCTTCTTCTTGTGGAAGTTGAAGTTCTTCTTCTTCTTGTATGGCTTGTCTTGCTTCTTGTTATCATCACTTGAGTCATCATTGCCGCCCTTGTTCTTCTTGAAGTTCTTGAACTTGTTGTTCTTGAACTTGTCTTTCTTCTCTTCGGGACATGCATGGGCTAGATGACCAAGAGTGCCGCAATTGTAGCACTTCATTTGGGAGATTGGCTTTCTTGAAGAGCTTGTGAAGAATTTCTTCTTCTTTGAGTCAAACTTGACTCCGTTCTTGTTTAGCCTCTTCAACATCTTGGCGGTCTTCTTCACCATGAGAGCGATGTTGTCTTCATCATCATCATCACTTGTACTCTCAACGGCATATTGAATCTTGCACTTCTCCTTGGAAGATGCCTTGAGAGCCAAGTCCTTCTTCTCCTCCTTCTCTTTCTTCTTGGAGGATGAGGAAGTTCCATCATTGATCTTCATGTACATCTCATGAGCATTGATCTTGCCCAACACTTGTGTTGGTGTAGTTGCGGAGAGATTGCCTTGATGAAGAACCGTGACGATGTGGCTATACTTGTCTATTGGAAGGACACAAAGTATCTTGCGCACCACATCGGCCGGTGTCATTTGAGAGAGTCCAAGGCCATTCAACTCCTCTACAAGCACATTCAAGTGAGAATACATTTCATTAGCATTTTCATGAGATAGCATGGTGAAAGCATTTAACTTAGCAATGATAAGGTGATAGCGCTCTTCTCTTTCACATTTAGTGCCCTCATGAAGAGCACAAATGTTTGTCCAAATCTCATGCGTGGTTTTGCAATTCCGCACACGATTGAACACATCCTTGCAAATGCCACAGAAAAGAATATTCTTTCCCTTGGCATTGTTCTTCTCAATGTATGGGTCCTCGACGAACACCGACCCACCTTGGGTGGCGGCTTTGTGAACGCCGACATCCACGGCCTCAAGATAGGCCTCCATCCACACTTTCCAATACGGAAAGTCATCCCCATCGAACATGGGTGGCGGTCCATCCCCATGGGACATCTTGCTCTAGGCGGTGAAGCCTAATTTAGAGCAACAAGGCTCTGATACCAATTGAAAGGATCAAGATGCCCAAGAGGGGGGGTGAATTGGGCTTGTTTTAAATTTCTAAAGAAAATATAAAAACCTATCAAATGCCAATCACCCCTAGTGCCTACCGTCCGTGTGTCTTAGCTAGAAAGCGGTTAGCAGTTCATAGGAAATAAAAACAACCTAAGCAATTCTAGTAGGAAAGTAAAAACACGACGGAAAGTAATGCCGAAAAGTAAAGAGCTAGGGAAAAGAAAATCTCATGAACGCAGCGATTTTTTCCCGAGGTATCGAGGTGTCGACACACCCCCCTAGTCCTCGTTGGAGCACCTCGCAAGGTATCGCTCCCCCTCTACCCGTGTAAGGGTAGAGTGCTCTCTACGGGCTGATTCTTCGCCACTCCGGCTCGGTGAATCGCCCACAACCGATCACAAGAGCTTGGAGAAGAGCCGCCAACAATCTCCCGGCGGTCACTTCCTCCGAACACCACCAAACCGTCTAGGTGCTGTCGAACACCAAGAGTAACAAGCACAAGACCTTCACTTGACCCACTCAAGGCTAGGAAGGTGGATGGATGCACACAAGTCACTCCTAATCACTCTAGGAGGGAAGAACAAGACGAACTCTCTCTAATCTCTCCCTCACTAGCCTCTTGGCTCTCCAAAAGATTTCTCAAGGTGTCACCAGCTGAAACAATGGCCAAGAGTCCCTCTAAGGACCAAGGGGGCAACTATAAATAGTCCCCACCTCCAAAACTAGCCATTTTTTACTTTTTCTTCTCTCAGCGTAGCCACCGGACTAGTCTGGAGCTCACACCACCGGACCATGCACACTGGTCCGGTGCTCACTCTGATTTCAGACTCAGGCACCGTCGGACTACCCTGCTTGGTCCGACGCACTGGTCCGACGCTCTGGTCCGGAGCCTCGGTGCTCTCTGAGTGAAATCCTTTCTCTCTTTTACAGACCACCGGACCAAGGAGAGTGGTCCGACGCACTGGTCCGACGCTCTGGTCCGGAGCCAGGGAGCTCTCTGCATAGAACCAAACCCCTGTCATGAGGCGTCGGACTAGCCGTCGGACGAACCGTCGGACTAGTCCAGAGCATTCTGACTCTCTGAACCAAGCCACCAGACCACTCTCCTATGGTCCGGTGATTACCAGACAGGTGGTCCGGAGCTCCTCGAGCTAGAAAACTGCCTAAGTCAGGGACCACCGGACCACTCTCCTTGGTCCGACGCCCACTTAGCAGAGTGGTTCGGAGCCTCTTTCTTCCTCTTTTTCAACCGTTTTCGCTGAGGTTTCTTAAGGGATTTTTCTCCTACCATTTCTAGGGTTTACCAAGGGCTGAAAGCAAGGTCTCTAGGACTAGTTGTGACAAGTATGCATATACCCACTTTCCTAAACTCTCCTAGGTCAAGCTACTAACCTCATACCCCCTTGATAGTACGGTCAAAGGAAAAACAAAAAACCCTAGCTATACTTAGTGCCCTTCTCAACCTTATGGCACTAAGAACTAGCCTAGTCTTCGTCGTGTATCTCCATCCTTTGCAACTGAAACGATTTCCATCTTGGGGGCATGAATATCCATTAAGCCCATTCAAAATGCATCACTCATGACCTAACATAGATGACTTTGTCTCTGCAAAACACACGTTAGTCATAGTGATCTAGTATTGTCGTTAATAGCCTAAACACAAGGGTCCATGATTCTACAAGTCTGTAACCCGAGGTCCCCTCAGACCTCAGGTATTCTAGGGCGGCTATTGAACCTTGTTCGAAGGTTGGCCTTTGACCCTCGAGATTTTGGGGGTGGACCGGAGTCCCTAACCCGAGGTCATTTCTGTCCTCAGGTACTCGAGGGTGGCCGTCGAACCCCGCTCGAGGGCCAACCTTTGTCCCTCGAGATATTGACGGACTGGCCGTCGTTGGTTGCTTACCTCCGAAGATAACGCTTCACGCCGCGCGCCTTTTTAGGAGATGTCCGTTCGGCCGCAACAGTGGCAGGTACAGGGCGGGGTGCGGTGCGGAGCCCGATGATGCGATAGGTACGCCTTATCCTGGAGGAGTACGAGGAGGCGGTATGCACGCGCATTAAATGCGGAGGTTCACTTGCCTGTTTGCTGGATCCGCCCGTTGGCCTCCCGGTTATAAATACGGAAGTGAGGAGTCGGCCGCTTTTTTCTCGCATTTGCCTTCCCTGCCTCCTTCTCCCCGCCGTTGCCTTAGATGCCCTTTGAGCCGGACTTCTACGCTCGCGAGAGTAATGAGAGGAGAGATTGGGAACGTACCTTCCGCCCCCACGTCCGAGCGCGTTAGCCTCCTTGCCCCCATGGCCAAGTACAGCCTGCACGGCCCCGATGCCTGGCTCCCGTCTTCGGCGACCGCCGCGTGCCTGGGTGACCTGGTGGAGAGCGGCCTCCTCCGGCCCATCACCTCTGTCGACCGGCCGGAGTGGGTGGTGCCGCCGCAGGAGCACGCCGAGCCCAATCCGCCGGAGGGCTACGTGGTCAGCTTCGAGGTCTTCCACCGGGCGGGGCTAAGCGCCCCTCCCAATCGTCTTCTGCGCGGGATCCTCCACCACTACGGCGTGGAGCTCCAGCACCTCACCCCCAATGGTATCTGTCACGCGGCGGTTTTCATCGCCGTGTGTGAAGGGTACCTAGGGATCAAGCCGCACTGGGAGTTGTGGCTCCACCTGTTCGAGGCGAGCCTATTCCACGCGTCGGCCGGCCTCGGTAACCGCAAGATGGTCAGGATCGAGTGCTGCAGCATCGCCCTCAAGCAGGCAGACAGCTGGATCCCGGCGAAGCTCTCGTCGAGACACTCCGGATGGCATTCCGGGTGGTTCTACATGAGGAACGACGACGACTTGCTCCCCGCCTAGACCGAGAGGACGATCAACTCGAAGCCCGACCACTGGAGGTACGACGTCGAGAAGAAGAAGCAATCGCGCCTCACCCACCCGCTTGGCGCGATCGACCATCTGAAGAAGGCGGGACACACAGTGGCGATCGTCGCGTCGGCTTTCCATCAACGGTGGGTCGTGCCGCTGATGGCTCGACCTCTACGCCTCGACGAGATGTGTCCGGGGGTCGACCTCACGGGGTGTCGCCTCATGGGGGATGAGCTACCCCGAGAGGGTGGCCCGCCGCGTACGTGCCTCCTTCGCAGGCGTGTTCGAGGTCAAGGGCGTCGCCAGCGTCCCCATGATGCCGGACCAGGGATACGTCCAGCTGGTATGATTCCCTTTCTCTGTTAGTGTTCTCCATGTTTGCCTTGTTCACCTTCTTTGCTTGCGTCCTAACTGCCTTGTGTTCCTCAGGGGACGTTGTCTTCCGGAAGTCGCCGCCGTCGGTGAAGGAGGAGCAGGGCGACTCCCAGGCGAGGCGCCTTCAAGCTAAGCAGGACAAGAAGACTAAGGACAAGGCAAAGAAGGACAAGGGCAAGAGGGCCCGAGAGAAGCAGGAGCGGGAGCAACGCTGGGCCCGGCAGAGGCGGGCCGACCTTTCCGAGTAGGAGTCGCCCTCGGAGGAGGATGAGGAAGAGGAGGAGAGGAGCAAGGGGGGGCCGCAAGGAGGGCTCGAGGAGGAAGAAACGGCGCCCGAACAACAGAGGGCGGCCGTTAGAACCGGAGGAGGAGAGGGGTCGACCGTCGAGGTCGGCCCCTACTGGTGAGGTCGAGCCGCGGGGGGAGCGCCCCACGGTTTCTCAAGGCGAAGTGCCACGGCAGACGCGCGGGCGATCATCACGATCCCCGTCAGGGGGTCGGTCGAGCACGCCTCTAGCGCCTACCCGGTCGAGCGCACGGGTGCCGGGCCCGTTGGCGCTGGAGGAAGCTAGCAGGGGGACGACGGGAGCGTCGTCGGCCCCTGCCCAGGAGACAGTGCCGAGGGCGGCCTCGACCCCCACCGTGGACCGTGGGAGGAGTGGCTCCCGGCGCGTTCCGTTCAAGCCCCCGAGCGGTTCGAAGTCCGTTGGCCGGAACCCCATGACCCCGAAGGGGTAAGTTGCTTTTCTGCCGATCGAGTGGCTCGAGGGGGTCAAGTGTTTTTTCGTTGGTTATGACCCGTGCTTACCGTTGTGCATGGGTCTCTTTTTCAGGTTGAAGCGCTCGACCAAGGACACGTCCCTGCCCCGGCCAAGAAGCTGAGGACGGAGGCCGCGGTCGAGGCGATCGTAGAGGCGGGTCCTGCTGCCCAGTCCCCTTCGCCCCCCACCCTTGAGGTGGCGTGGGCGGCCAGGGCCCGGGAGGCGATGGGGCGAGGGGCGGCGCGGGCCGCCGTGGAGCTGGCCCAAGCGGGGAAAGAGACGGGTCCGCCCGCCGCGCCGGCGAGGTCTGCCGAAGTGGCGGGTGAAGCCGTGCCCGCCCACCTGTCGGAGGGAGGCGCACCCAGAGCCTCGGAAGGCGCGGGGCCGGCGTCGATGGCGGTCGTGACCGAGGGGTTCGAGCCCCAAGCCGCCGCGGAAGTGGAGGTGGTGGACGTGGCCTCCGCGGACGAGGAGGAGACCCCGGCTCGCCCGACGCCGGGGCGGTCGCCCGAGAGCTTCGCATCGTGGGAGGCGCGCCAGCAGCGTGAGCATGGGGGTACTGCTGCTGCCGCAGCGGAGGTGACGTCGCCGGTGGAGGAGCCCACCGCTGAGGAGGTGTCCGAGATGGTGGCTGAGCTGGTGGGCTTGGGGGAGATGGCCGCTGTGGCAGCCCCGCGGTCGGAACTGGAGGGGGCCGCCAACTCGGTCCATGGGCGTGATGGACCGGGTGCGGCGACGTCCGGGGTGGCTGCTCAGCCTCATCTCGAGGTCGGGCAATCGTCGTCTCGAGGTAATCCGTCCTCTAACTTGGTCGACCCGCAGTGAGCCTGCGGGATTAGGTACTAATCATTTTGTCTTTTCCACCATGCAGGGTTGTTCTCCCGGCCGGGACTTCCCTGCCCAGGGGCGATGGCTCGGAGGGACCGGCGACGTCCTTGCAGGGTGGCCCCGAGGTTGGGACAGCCCATCTCGAGGGGGCTTCTCCCTTCCTTGATTGGACGGAGAGGGTGGCACGCCACGGGGGTGGCCCTGAGATGCGCCGGGGCGTCATGCGGGAGGTCCAAGAGAGGATCGACCGCCACAGCGGGTTCTGGGGACAAGAGCCCGTCGAGCTGGCCGACCCTCGAGACCCCGGGCACACCTTCCTCAAGCTCGACGACCAAGCCGAGCTCGGGGAGTGGGAGCACCTGGAGGAGTTCCGGGAGTGGGTCGAGCACGCGGTGCACCTGGCCGTGGAGGTTGCTGCCGTGGACCTGCATCGGGGGATGGAGGTGAGTTTCGTTCTTCCTTTGATTTTGCTTGGATTGCCCGACTCTTCTTTTCTGATGATCTTCCTTTTCATCCTTGTCAGATGTTGAGGGCGAGGTCGTACGACAAGTCCCAGTTCATCCTTCGGACGCAGGAGCAGCTTCCTGCCCTCCGTGCTTTGCTGGAGAAGGCGGAGGCCGAGGCGGCAGCCGCGCAAGAGGAGGCTTCCCGGGCGCGATCGAGGGCCGAGGCCGAGGTCGCCCATGCGAGGGCCGGGGTGGCCGCTGTGCAGGAGGCTGTCTAGGCCGCCCAAGAGACGACGCAGTCGAGGATCGACGTCGCCCTCCAGGCGGTCATCGAGGTCGGGCAGCAGCGGGATGCTGCCCAGGAGGCCCAGCGCCAGGCGGAGGAGGAGGCGGCCCGGCTGAAGGAGGAGCTGGCCGGGCAGCGGAGAACATCCGGGGGCTCTAGGGGGACGTCGACGGCGTCTCCCGCGAACGCGACGCGCTGGTCGTTGCGGAGGACAAGGCTCGGACTCGGATGACCTCTCTGGGGGTGGTGGCGGCTAACTAGAAGAGAGCCCTTGATGACGCTGGCAAGGTCATCGAGGGCCTCCAGGCTAAAGTCGGCGACCAGGCCGCAGAGCTTATTGACATCCACCGCCGACTTGAGGGGGGCCGAGCAGGGCTACGCCACCTTGGAGGCGCATGCCAAAGGTATGTTTTTTGAAATTGTTGCTGAGTCTGCCCGGTCTCGACCCTTTTCCTGCTCTTTTGGTTTTGACCGAGTTATGTGCTCGTTTTGGCAGAGCTCGCAGCGGAAAAGGCCCGAGCCCACGAGGACCTGACCAGCCTTCAGGGCCTCCTCGGGGCGGAGGCGGGCCTTAACGAGAGGCTCAAGGGCGCTATCTCCTCCTTCTACGACGACCTCGGGGTCGAGTCGGAGCCGGCGGTCGAGGCCGACGCTCGAGGAGACACCCTGCTATGCCGCTTCTACTCCATGACGCAGGAGGCGACGGAGCAAGTCCGTGCTGCCCTGCACGTGGGCGTGAAGCGGGTGCTCGCGGTCGTCCGCTTGGGCTACGTCTACGACCTCAGCGTCGTCACCAGCGGGTTCATCACCGACCCGAGGCTGACTGACGAAGAGAACGAGGCGAGGTGGCATAGGATGATCGAGGCCGCGGAGGTGCCCGGAGGCAAGCTGGCGAAGCTCTTCGAGCCTGAAGTGCTCCCTTCGGCGGACGGAGATGGCGCCGAGTAGCCCTAGGCCTGCGAGCCAAATCTGGACAAGAAGGTCCATGTAATAGTTAGACTTTTGTAATGATACAATGTCGAGCCCCCGAGGGCTTCTTATATCTAATGCATTTTGTTCGAGATGCGACTTGTTATTTTTATTTCTCGAGCTATCTCTGCTTTTCTTTGCCTGAGTCGTCTCTTATGGACTAAGTGTTCGACGCACGCTCGTATCCCTGGAAGGGGGGAGCGAGTGGGGATACCGTAGCCCTGAGGCGTAGGAGAGTCCCCGGCTCGATGGCCCGCGACCCTTAGGGAGTTCGAGGTGTCTTCACTTAGTCATGAAGCGTACTTGGGGCAAAGATCGAGAGGGAAAGCCAAGTTTCGAAAAAACCTTCTGGTTTTTAGAGGACTTAGGAGGGGGGTCCCCCTGTCAGCCCCCGAGGGAGGCTTGACTTTGCCGGAGCAGAGTCGAGGCTACCTTAGTGTTATGAACGAATGTAGAATGTATTTCGAGAACATTTTATTCATTCATGATGCAATAAGTGTACATAATGCGGGAAATGTACAAGGCGTCGAGGACTTAGGGATAGAAACGACGTAGCTGTTCGATGTTCCACGCGTTGGTGAGGATCTTGCCCTTTTCGTTCTTTAGCTTGTAAGTGCCGGGCTTCAGCACCTCTGCCACGATGAAGGGTCCCTCCCAAGGTGGCATCAGCTTGTGACGTCCCTTGTTGCTTTGTCGGCGGCGCAGAACGAGGTCGCCGACGTCGAGGTCCCTTTTGCGTACGTTTTTGTCGTGGTAGCGCTGCAGCGTCTGCTGGTATTTTGCCGACTTGAAGAGGGCCACGTCTCGGGCTTCCTCGAGCTGGTCGAGGGAGTCCTCTCGGACTGCCGTGTTGGCTTGGTCGCTGTAGGCTTTTAGTCGAGGGGACCCATATTCGGGGTCAGTGGGGAGGACGGCCTCGGACCCATAAACCAAGAAGAACGGGGAGAACCCCGTGGCTCGACTTGGTGTCATTTGGAGACTCCATAGGACAGTGAGCAGCTCATCGACCCATCTCTTGCCATGTCTGTTCAGCCGATCGAAGATCCTTGGCTTGAGGCCCTGCAAAACCATACCATTGGCGCGCTTGACCTGGCCGTTATTTCGAGGGTGGGCGACTGCAGACCAATTCACCCTGATGTGGTGGTGGTCACAGAAGTCCAGGAACTTTTGGCCGGTGAACTCGGTGCCGTTGTCGGTGATGATGACGTTGGGGACCCCGAAGCGGTGGATGATGTCGGTGAAGAATAGCACGACTTGTCGAGACTGGATGTTGGCGATGGGTCGAGCCTCGATCCACTTCGAGAACTTGTCTACAGCCACGAGGAGGTGGATGAACGCCGTGATGACGTCGTGGTCGGAGATGTGGGTTAGCGCGGTACGCTACTCGAAAACCAACGGGTGAAGGCGCGGAGGGTTTCCCCTGGGTTCTGCTTGCAGCTGCAGAGATCCCAAGAGTTCCCTCGCCGCTCGTAGGTGCCTTTGAAGTTTCCCTCGAAGATCCTGACCAGGTCGGGCTAGTCTTGGATCAAGTCCGGGGGTAGCTCCTCGAGCCATCTACGAGCGGTGTCGGAGAGGAAGAGTGGGAGTTGCCGAATGATGACGTGGTCATTGTCGGCTCCTCCTAGCTGACACGGCAGCCTGAAATCAGCAAGCCATAGCTCCGGCTTGGTTTCGCCGTTGTACTTGACCAGGCAAGGCGGTTCGCCGGATGGTTCTGCCGAAGACTCAGGGCCCTGGTGGCTCCGGAGATTGACATCGATCTTCGTCGCTGTCGTAGCGCCCACCTCGGTGAGCGCTGTAACCTCGAGCCTCGGCATCGTCGTACAGACGTCGATTGTTCTCCCATGGTGGTCGATCGTCGATGATGCGGTCTCGAACTGGTCGCCGCTCTACTCGGCCTTTGGGCGCTTTGTCCTGGTGGACGGATACCTCTCGATTTTGTCGAGGGGGTGCTTCATGACTCTCGGAGGCGGCTCCTCGACGCCTCGAGGCCGAGCTCTCCGCCTGTTGCACGGCCGTAGTTTGGAGAAGCCCTGGATTTCGTTCCTAATGCGCCGTGCTTGGGGTGTTGATGGCGCCGGCATGTCACGGAGCAGCATTGCGGCTGCTACGACATTCTGGCTGGCGTGGTTGTAGACTCGGGGTTCATTTTCCCCCTCCTCGACGATTTGCCGATGGACTTCCCGGGCCCGCTCGCGAGCCACTCCACCCCTGTGGGCGCCCGCGATCTCGCTCGAGGGCATGCTCGAGCTGCTGAAGTCGTAGGTGCTCCTCCTCGAGCTTGCTGAGCAGCTCTCGGACTTATGTGATCTAGACGTCTGGAGGTGGATCGGCTTTGTCAGGACTCGGGGGGTCGGCGTCTCGTGCTGGTGTAGCGTTGCCCCCTCCTTCATCTGTGGCCGCGGTGTCATCGACATCGTCTTGGGGGTCAGCCTGACCGTCGAGGTGGAAGCATTCTCGGGTGGGATCGTAATCCTCATCGGGGGAGTCCGAGTCGGGGTCGCCATGGTAGAAGTGGGGTAAAGATCCCCTACGCTCCTCCAGGCGTCGCCGCAACATGCCCCAGGTTGGGGCTCGTCTTGGCTCCGGGTGGTCTTCCGGTGGAGAGGTGGTGACGGGGTTGTCCGTCGCACGCGGCGGGCTCCCTGGAGATCCGCTACGTGTCTGTATCTGCAAACCTGCGAGGGCAGAACAGAGTCTGGCACTGTTGTGGAGCCCGTATGGAAATGGGTTACGCAGTGGTGGTGGGGTCGAGTGTGTCGGAGAGGCCACGGGGACCCTCTAGGACGACGATATGGCAGAGCCAAAGTCCCGCTCAGAGGGGTGCCCGCCCCCGACCCACAAGCATGGGTCAAACAGGCTCCCGAGGGGAGGAACTGTGTCGCCAGCTGAGGTCAGGGGAACGTCATCTAATGTCTCGGGATCCGCACAGCGACGAGTGCGTCGGAGTCGCTCACGCCTCATCCTGATCGCAGGCCAAAGGCGCAAGCGGAGGGACCGTCGCCTGATCCTCCTTGGCCTTGGCGTACCGGAGCTGCCGCCGCCCACGCCACCAGCAGAGAGTAGGACAATGTAGTGGCCCTCGCCCGTGGACATGAACCCTAGGCTGCCAAGCCAGACGATGGTGGCGAATGGAGGTGATGGAATCGTGGAATCCATCTGAGAGTGTAGTTTGGAGTTGATCGACACGCAAACCTCCCTATCTGGCGCGCCAACTGTCGGTGTTATGACCCAAGGGTCAAGTCCACCGGCTAGTAAATTTGTATATTGCGTGCTCCCTCTCCTAGATGTGATGCAAATTTATCCTGGTTCGGGCAAAGAAGGCCCTACGTCCAGCGGGGGAGGATGGATCGTGTTATCTTGCACCGAAGTGCTCGTACAGGGGGGGGCTACAAGCAGGTTTACACGGGGGTGCTCAGAGTGAGCTGAGGCCTAAGGCTAGCAGGGCTATCCTAGGCGGTCGGTTGGTTGCTTGAGGGGTCGATCAAGCAACGGGGTGTGTGGAGTTTGTTGACGCCGTTTTTCGACACGTGTCAAATGGGCTGAGGATTGACTGGCTGGTGACTATTCTCCATTGGCATCGGTAAAGTATAAGTTGATATGGCTGATGGGAGAGTGCTACAGAAGGCCAAGTATGTTGCCGATGGAAGCTGGATGGTCTTTGCCCACAAGGGTTAATTGGCGGTCTTGCCGATTGCTGATGAGTTGTTATTGCTCATTGCCGATGAAGACTCTTTGCTTATTACCGATAAGGACTCGTTGCCGATTGCCGATAAGGGCTCGTTGCCGATTGCCGATGGAAGATAGTTGCCGATTGCCGACAAGGGTTTATTGTCGATTGCCGACGAGGGGATGCTACCAATCGGGAAATGTGTTGCCAATGCCGATGAGCGTAATTTAGCGCTTGGGGGCAGCTGAAGGTTACCGATGGTCCAAAGAAGGAAGGTGCGGATTAAAGGGATCTGCCGATGGAGAGTTTCCATCGAGAAGAAGTATAAGGAAACTGGTGTTTTATGCCAGTATTATTATAGTAATTTGAGTCCGGCTCTTGCATGGGTCGTTTATTTTCCCTTAAAATAGGTGTGTTTGTTTAGGAAATAAATATTGTTATCCGGCTCCTGCGCGAGTCAGTTTCCTTTAAAGTAGGAGTTTGTTTTAGGAAAGATATGTGTCGTGTCATTGTACAACTCTCCATGCGGGAGTATAAATATGAGCCCGAGGGCTATGGAATAAATATATCAATCCAATTCAAACCAAATCAATTACTTTTTATCTTATTTACCTTTCCAGCAATTTACCCTTATTATGCATTAGTTGTAGCTTTAACGAATTCTTCAAGCTTTCGACGGGCTGCATCACCTTGATCTCCGTCAAAATCCTTGTTAGTTCCGCGTGGGAGTACCTCTAGGCTTTGGCAATCCGGGCGCATCGCTGTTTGCCTCGTCTAGCTCTGCTCTAGTTACCCGTGATCAATCTGAGCCTTGACGTCCGGGCGCATCGCTGTCGTCTCGTTCAGTTTGTCATAGTTATCATCCTTGTCGATTGATTGGTCAAATCGACTGGCACGCCCTCGACATCGAGCTTTGGGTAATAGCCCGAGGTGTTCACAGATCTGACGCTTTTTGTGTCAACACCTCTTTTGGCACGCCCAGTGGGACCCGATTATATAAATATATCTATCATGACTAATCCCAGGCATGTCATTGAAGTCTCCACAGCAGATTTGACAGGTCGCCAGAAACAGGCTCTGGAGCAGGCAATGGAGGAATACAAGCGCTCGTACCTTAGATCCTTCAGTCGAAACGGGATCGGCAAAGTAATACAGAAGCAAGATCCGCCGTCGCCGCGGCAGACTACTTCCAACGCCGATCCTGGTAAAATACAAGAGATGGTTAATTCTGCATTCAATAATGCATTAATTAGCCAATCCAATGTGTTGTCCGATGCGGTATGCAATGCTGTCAAGCAAACGTTCAAGGGACAGGCACCATATTATGTGGATCCAGAGCGTCGTCAACTCGGATCGGCATCTTTTGCAGCCCCATCGGCGGTCCCAGAGGCGTCTTCACCAATCGTGAACCAACCTGCCGGTAAGGTCATGCCACCGAGATCAAGCCCAACGAGCTTTACTCAAGTGAATACAAATCCGGTGGCTTCAGCAATGTCCGGACCTGTCATCCAAAATCATCCAACTTCAGCCAGTTGTTGGAGGTATGATACGCGTCTAAGTCTATCTGCTGATTCCAGATTGGTCCAAGTTAACCATGCAGGAGGGGAAGTTCCTATGGCATCGGCAACGTCTGCACAGCCGATGGTCCCAGTGATGTATTACACTACGCCCTCTCCAATAATGCAGTCGCCAACAGGGAATCTACAGACGGCAATGCCTAGAGTGCCGTGCGTTCAACCATCGGCAGGCCACTCGCCGATACAATGAAGCCCGACAGTTGTGAGTCAACCTATGGCGGCAATGGTTCTTCAAACTGGGACACCTGCTAATCAAGGCAGCTATGTTATTAATTGTCCGGCGCCACAAGAGCAGCAGGCATCAGCCGGCTATCAGCCATCGGCAACTTGTTGGCCGATGCAACAAGGTGCGCCAACTGTCAGTCGACCTGCATCGGCAATAGCTACTCAAGCTGCGGTACCCGTGAGTCCAGGTGATCAATCAAGGGTACAACAAGAACAAACGCCCGCCGGTAATTGGTTATCGGCGAATACTTGGCCGATGCAACAAGACGCACTGATAGTTAATCAGCCTAAATCGGCAAATGCTTGGCCGATGCAATCAAACATGTTGAGCGTCGGTCAGCCTACATCGGCCGTAGCGGCGCAACCAGCCTCAACTGGCTATCAGTCACCGGCAACTGCTTGGCCGATACAACAAGGCGTGCCGATTGTCAATCAACCTGTATCGGTCGTAGCTGCTCAACCCTTGGAACCTACAAATCAAAGCTATCATCCAAGAGTACAAGGGTTGCAGGAATCAGTTGGCTGCCAACCATCGGCAAGTCTTGGGTCGGTGCAGCAGAACACACCGAGTGTCAATCAGTCTGCATCGGCGGTAGCTGCCCAGCCTATGGTATTCGCGAGTCAAGGCTATCATCTAAATGTGCAAGAGCTGCGGGAATCAACTAGTTGTCAACCATCGGTAAGTCATGTGCCGATGACACACAATGTAGGTTGGATTAGTCAATCGCTGATTCAGCGACAAGTTGCACAGCCTGGACGCCAAGTGGCAAGGACCCTGCAGTATCATCCGGCGAATCTTCAGAATGAAGTATCGGTATATCAGCCGATAAATACTACATCGGAATACTCGCAGGGAGGGGTATACAATGGTACATCGGTACAGCAACCGATGAATGCAATAGATATAACGCCACAGCATAAGCTAGTGATGGTGCAAAATTGCTCATCAGCAACACAGCCGGTGCACAGTGTTATTATGACTAGTGCTGGGTATGCGCCAATCATTCCAAGTGTCTCGATGACAGAGTCTAAAGAGATAATTCAGCATACTCAGCCGGCTGGCATCCAGAATTGCTCATCGGTTGATCAGCCGATGTACAACACTCAGCAGATTGGTGTTACTGATATATAGGCTGCCCCAATTTGCTCGCCACAGGGATATGAAGACCATCAACTAGTAGACATCCAGAGTGGCCCATCGGTCAATCAACCGATGCACAGTGTTCAACAGGTTGGTATTGCCGATGAGCCGATCGTTCCGGCCTGCTTAATGCAAAGACCTGGAGAGATGCACCAATCTACTCAGACAGTGGGCGTCCAAGATTGCTCATCGGTTAGGCAGCCGATGCTTGATGCTGCTGATGTATCAGTTGCTCCGACCTGCTCACCACAGAGACATGAAGGAACACGTCCATCTGTCCCACTAGAGGACGAATCTGCGAATCGGCAAAACACAAAGGTGTTTTCGACCAAGGTAGAACATTCAGAGCTGGACAAAGAGCCAGGCCTCGACATTGCTGAGTTGGAAACGTTCACTTTTGATATCACGGACGCCGATCAGGATGGGGAATCACTTGACGAGATGAACGTCGGTACCGTTGAATGGGTAAACGATGGAGAGCCGATGCCACGTACGCTCAACCAGAACAGGGCTGGAAAGTTCACCTTCGATGTCACGAAGGCCGATGGGATATTTGACTTACTGCTTCAGGAAGGGCGGATTAAGCTAGCCCCTAATCAAGTAATTCCATCGGCCGAGGAGCTCAATGATACCGCGTACTGCAAGTGGCACAATACAAATTCTCACAGTACCGGCGACTGCGGAGTGTTTAGGCAGCAACTGCAGTCAGAAATTAACTCTGGGCGGATCCAATTTGAAAGTCCTAAAGTCCAAGGACCGATGGAATTTGATCAGCGCCCATTTCCAAATAATATGGTGGAAGCCGGCGGTAAAACTAAGGTGCTGACGTCGGACGCTGCTAGAAAGAGTGCATCGGTGGATCCCGATCATCAGATGGCCGAGTGTGACATCGGAAAGTTTGCCGATGACAGGAAAAGCAAAAGAATTGCCGATAAAGGTGCTTGTGTCAGCAGGGCTCCTGGCATAGTAATCACACACAAGCTACCAAGGCGGGACTATCGGCAATCACGAGATGAACGGTATCGGCAGAAAGAAAAGGAACAGCGGGAGTGGCTTCGTTGGAAAAATCATTGGAGGTGTCCCTTCTTCATTTACTGCTGGGAAGAGGGCATTAAGCTACCCACTACCGATGACTGTCCTGAATGCAATGGGTATCGCACTGCCGATCAGTCAAGTACGCTTTGTTTGGGTGATCAAGCATTTAGGTGCGCCAGGCCGCTCGGAAAGAGGAGATCGGTACGTGACCAACTGGGGGGCAAGCTTAATGCCCGTAGCAAGCTTGGCGAGCGAGTTGATCAGGGGGAGAGCAAAGAGCAGACCAAGACAAAAACACCCGACGAAGAAGTGCTCTCCAGAGATTCAAACATCGGAAGAGATGCTGATGTAAGTAATGAAGGGCAGCACCAGCCCGTCTGGAGAATCAAACTCTCTCAGTGGTGCCCTAAGGGTTTAACAAAACCCAGAAAAGAAGAATTCAGCGCCAACGCCACAATGACCTGTACGGTGATGCAGAACTCTCAAAGGAGAAGCGATGGAGGCCAAAACGCCAGGATGGAGATCCATCGGCAGACAGCAATATTGTGTCGATGGCCTAATCGAGGTCAATCTTGGACTTGCAGGCTTGGGGGTTGTGATCGGCAGATTGGCGATCTCAATTATTATACTGACACCTACCGATGGTTTGTGTATGGGTTGTTGTACTGCCGATAGGTTCGTTAACTGCCGGAAGAAGGTTGCAAGAATGATTCTGCTGCGCTTGCGCAGGATAACTTAGGGTGTGTTGCACGTATTCTGGAAGTTGCTCCTCGTGCTCTTTGCTGGATCTGTCGGCATTATCCTAAATCTGATCCGATCGAAGTATGAAGCATCGTTGCCGATTATTGTTACAGTCGGGCTGAATACCAGGGCCAGTTAATAAGTTGGGATTACTCAGGATTTTAGCCGACTTGATGGGTTATGATATCGGTGATGATTGCCGATGACTGGGTAAACAAGTTTGCCGATGATACTTTAGAATGGAAATTGATTTTTCAGATCATAATTGAATTCTAGGCCTGGGGGTTTTCTAATCGAGTTTCTATCGGATAAGATAATCTGCCTCCAGCGAAGCATACACGCCAGAAAATTCTCAAAGGGGTTGACGTATGACATATTCGTTTGAATGCCGATGAGAGAGAATTGTAATACATCGGTAAAAACATGCAAATATTATATTACAAGACGAGATCAAGTATCGGATTACATTCTTGCCGATACAATATGCATTACAGTAAGGAATGAATAAGGTCTATCGCACGCAGGTGAATCTGTTCTATCTCGTCCATCTCCTTGGCGTCAGCATCGGCAGAGCCCTCAACCAGTTTGATCTTCTTCTTCCATAAGATGGCTTGCCAGGCATGCTGGTCCCTTTCTTGCTGCAAAACCTTGATGGAATCAGACAGTTGAGTTTTGTGTTGATTAGCTACAGTCAGATCCTCCTCGACCTTGTGTAGCTCCGCCAATAGCTCCTCCTTCCTTGCCGATAGTTGAGAGATGTCTTGGTCTAGGTTGCCGATGGAAGCTTTTGCTTGACCGATGTTTCTGTGCTTCTCATCGGCAAGGTGTTTATATTTGAGCTTCTCTTCTTCGCTCTTGGCTTGAGCGGCCCTATCGGCAATACGACAGGCGAGCCTCTGGTACTGAATCTGTTTGACGTCGATAGAGGCTGCCTGGAGAAGGACTTCTGCTGCGTCGGCAGGAAGATGACTTTGGATATCTTTGAAAGCAATCCTTGCTGCCAATGAGTCTTGGATGAGCTGGGATGTCTCTTGTAGCAGCAAAGAAAGCAGTGCCTTAAGCTTGGTCTTAATCTCTGCCGGTAAAGCTGGGACAGAGCTCTCTTCCTCTTCGTCATCGGGTATAATCGACTGAGAAGGAAAATAAACTATCTGATCGGAGGGGATCTTGGCGCCTATCTTCATCCTGCAGATTGAGACTGAAAGAGAAAAGTCTATCTGGGGAATCTTAGGCCTGAAAACAGAAGAGTTATAATATGCTGATTCTAAAATTATACTATGAGTTTTCAGGTGATTGACTTACCATCTTGAAACGGATTTCTTGCCCAGGGCTTGGCATTCTAGATGGCCCAGCCTCGTCTTGGACATCGGCAGCAGGTGCCGATGGATGAGCTTCTGCCAGAGGAACAATCGGCGTCGTTGGCAATGGTGGCATTGTCATTGGTGTTGCTTCCGGCATAATACTTGATTGTGGCGCTGATGCTGCCCTTTCATCGGGATCTTCGGTTGGTACCGATGCCGATGTTACCTCTGCCGCTACGACGAGTGGGATTGTCTCATCGGCGACGTCAGTTGACGGTGCCGATAATGTTGCTTCGGCTGCTGTAGGTACAGCTGCTTCATCAGGGACATCGGCTGATGGTACCGATGCCGATGCCACCATCATGGGGGTTTCTTCGTCGAGAGCTTCGGCTGATGGTGCCGATACTGCCTCCACCTCTACAGCGGATGAGACTGCCTCCTGACCGATGACGTCGTCCATCGGCTGATCTGGGATAGGAGCCATTGGAGTTTCCGCTGATGACACGCCGACGGTTGGTGGTGCTGCTTGTGCCGATGACGAAGATGGGCTAGCAACCTCAAACGTCTCCTTTTCTTGGGTGCAGCAGCAGAGGAGGATCCGACCCGTTTTGATGAAGACTGGGGGGCATCGACAGCCGAACTTGGAGGTGCTTGTCTGCTCGGGGCAGTTGCCGATGACCTTATAGCCTGAAAACATTCAATGCAAGTTATACGTAGATGTTGCCGATTAAACAGTATATAATCGGTATGAGTGAAGATGAGTTTACTGCAAACACCCGCGTCAGGGCATCAGCAGCGGCCGATGTAGCCTTGGCTTTTGCAGGTGTCGGTGAGGGTACCTGTTGTGGGATGAAGGCAGCTAACGAAGGAGCCTTATGGCCAATGAGTGATACGGGACTCATCATTCGAAGCTTGAAAGGCTTGCCGCTCTTGCTCATTGGAGGAATCGGGTCATCAACCTGTTAAACGCAAGAAGGTCAAGTACCGATGGCGAAGGTACAAATGAGGAATGCATCGGGATGAGGACTTACTACGTCGTCGGGGATGATATGATCGGCATCGATCATGTGCCGATAATAGTGTGATGACTTGGCGAACAGTTGACACCTCCACTCTTGCCACCAAGACTTGTATTCATTTGTGATGAAGGATGTTGGCGACCAGGAGGATAAGTCAAGATCCGATACATCATCATCGGCAGGAAGACTGACAACTTTGTTCCAGTCCAGAGCACTGGAGAATGTTTGCCTAGGTTGCACTACCTTGGAGTAACAGAGCTTGATTGGCAGTTGGCCGAACGCCAGTTGTCTTGCCGCTACAGATGGGTAGTAAAATTCAAATGATGGGGGGGCGTTCTTTCCCGATCCAAATATGTTCACTGGGATAGCCCGAGGGACGATACTGGCCTTCATCATTGTCTGATTTTTAGGAACATCCCCATCGGTAAGATTAAATAACAATGGGAACTGGTTATCTACATCGGCATATGGCCACCAGAGCCGTTCTGCAGCAGGAATTCCATTGTAAAACTTCTGAAAGAAGAGGCCGAATTGCTCCGCATCGGCATCATTTCCTGGCAGCACGATCGTGGCCTCTCTAAAATTGAGTGGAGAGCGAGTTGCCGATTCATCCTCTCCGCACTGGTGGTCCTCTGGTATATCTCTTGGGAATCGTTGAGCGAATAAGTCAAGCTGGAGTGTTTTCTGCATATGGGCGTGCAGCCACATGTTAATAAACCACCAGGGGCCTCCAAGATTGCCGATGTGCTCACCTAGCAGTAACTTCTGGGACACTTGATGGAGGAGACGATATACTGATCCTAGAAGATATCTGCCCAAAGGAAGCCCTGTCCCATTGGCAAGCATCTCAGCTGTTGGGAGATACATGGTGGTAGGTCCAACTGCCTTACCGCAGAAGATGAATTTATCCAGCCACATGTTCAGGAAGGTGGCGTGCTCTCTTTGGTTTACCAATCCAGTTTTCTGGTATTCCTGAATGTAACCTGTCCAACCGCCGATGTTCCGGGTATTTATTCTGTGCTCGGCTTTCCTATTAAACAAGGAGGGGGTATCGGCAGAGGAGATGTCTAAACCGGTCAGCATGTGAACATCGGCAAGAGTGGGGGTGGTTGGTCCATGTCGGAATAAGAATGCGTTCAGGGTGTCTGACCAGAAGTAAGAGGCGGCTATTAACATGTTCTCATTCTTCTCCATATCGGCAATGGACAGCCTGATACATTGGTCCAGACTGCGCTCCTGCCAGTAAACTTGCTGCGCGCTGGCAACTCTGAGGTACCAGTTCTTCCACCCTTTGGTGGGCTTGGGCCATGATCAGAATGCATCTTTCCACAATCCCAAACCAAAACATTCAGATCTAAACGGAATCCGGTTGGTTTCTGCATTGATTATATAGCTGGGATCCAGGTTCCCCATGGGGCCTAAGCAACTGAAGGTGGAACCGGTAAGCAGAATCACTACCCTGTTGTACAGTTCCTAAGATTCAAAGAAGAAGGCGAAGAGCAGTCAAAAAGGAACGAAGACAGATCCAGATTCGTGCGGATTGCAGGGAACTGGATTGGGAGGAGGATAAGTCTTACCTTTGGGATGTCGACCTGGATCGCCATTGGAGTCGAGAGGAGTGCTTGGTTTGTCCTTAGATTGCGAAGGGTACTGTTACTCGAGCTTGTGTTCTTCAGGGCAGCCGGAGGTTGAAGATGAAGGCAGGAAGGTGAAAGTGAAAATGAGCTCGGGTAAAAAGGACGGTATGGGCCGCAGTAACTTTTATAAGCCTGTTCAGGGGCATTTTGGGGTTCTGTTTCACACCGTGCAGGAATGTGGAGGCGCCCGCGGTAGATATGCGCGGCGATCGAGGTGGTCTGTAACTGTTCGTGCTACAATCGAGGGATTTTATTATTAAATTGCAGTTCCACACGCGGGGATCGAGGAAACCGTACGCCTATCTCGGGGGTTAACGGCTACAGCAACGGCTGCAGCAGCGGCTACAGTGGAGAGAATTTCGGCACGTAAAGTTATACGCTCCGAAACTGGGGGGCATGTGTTGACGCCATTTTTTGACACGTGTCAAATGGGCTGAGGATTGACTGGCTGGTGACTATTCTCCATTGGCATCGGTAAAGTATAAGTTGATATGGCTGATGGGAGAGTGCTACAGAAGGCCAAGTATGTTGCCGATGGAAGCTGGATGGTCTTTGCCGACAAGGGTTAAATGGCGGTCTTGCCGATTGCTGATGAGTTGTTATTGCTCATTGTCGATGAAGACTCTTTGCTTATTACTGATAAGGACTCGTTGCCGATTGCCGATAAGGGCTCGTTGCCGATTGCCGATGGAAGATAGTTGCCGATTGCCGACAAGGGTTTATTGCCGATTGCCGACGAGGGGATGCTACCAATCGGGAAAAGTGTTGCCAATGCCGATGATCGTAATTTAGCGCTTGGGGGCAGCTGAAGTTTATCGATGGTCCAAAGAAGGAAGGTGCGGATTAAAGGGATCTGCCGATGGAGAGTTTCCATGGAGAAGAAGTATAAGGAAACTGGTGTTTTATGCCAGTATTATTATAGTAATTTGATTGCATGGGTCGTTTATTTTCCCTTAAAATAGGTGTGTTTGTTTAGGAAATAAATATTGTTATCCGGCTCCTGCGCGAGTCAGTTTCCTTTAAAGTAGGAGTTTGTTTTAGGAAAGATATGTGTCGTGTCATTGTACAACTCTCCATGCGGGAGTATAAATATGAGCCCGAGGGCTATGGAATAAATATATCAATCCAATTCAAACCAAATCAATTACTTTTTATCTTATTTACCTTTCCAGCAATTTACCCTTATTATGCATTAGTTGTAGCTTTAACGAGTTCTTCAAGCTTTCGACGGGCTGCATCACCTTGATCTCCGTCAAAATCCTTGTTAGTTCCGCGTGGGAGTACCTCTAGGCTTTGGCAATCCGGGCGCATCGCTGTTTGCCTCGTCTAGCTCTGCTCTAGTTACCTGTGATCAATCTGAGCCTTGACGTCCGGGCGCATCGCTGTCGTCTCGTTCAGTTTGTCATAGTTATCATCCTTGTCGATTGATTGGTCAAATCAACTGGCACGCCCTCGACATCGAGCTTTGGGTAATAGCCCGAGGTGTTCACAGATCTGACGCTTTTTGTGTCAACAGAGTGTGAGGATCAGAGCCGATGTCTGAGTGAGAAGTGTCCGAGCGAATGTGGGTTTGTGCCAGAGTCGCCCCAAAAAAAGTCCCTTTTTTCTATCTCGGCGTCCCCCTTTTATAGACCAAGGGGAGGCCCGAGGGTACAGGGTCCTAAACTGTTGTAGCGTGGGAGGCGTGTCCGCGGCATAGTGTTGGCGAAGGGACGTCGATCACTGTGGCGGCGTGGCCTTCCCGTTCTTCCAGTGCTTCGGGGCATGGTGACAGTAGACTAGACGTTGCTGCACGTCGCGGCACAGTAGGGTCGACCTTCCGCAGACGGGCGCGAGTCCCATAGTTGAAGCGGGACGGGGCGGATGGGACGGCCCCCATACCGGATTGGGTGGAAGTAGGGGTCGAGCCCCCTAGTCAAGGGGAGGGGTCGAGACCCGCGTGGCCTCGTCGTATCCCTGAAGACGTCGTCGAGGGCCGTCCTGTTCACGTCTTGAGGGGTGCCTCTGGAGTTCGTACTTGCGACGTGGTTACAGCGGCAACACAGTTTATGGAGGTCCGGGACATGGCGGTGAGCTGATGGATTTGACTGTGGTCGTGGGCGCCCATGGCGTTAGGCGGGAGTAGGTGAGCGCGTCGGATCTCCTTTAACCCATATCGAATGCAGGTGAGCTGATCGAGCTTCCTGCCCGGGGGTCGTTCGTTCGACCCCTGGTCCGTCATTCGGCGTCGAGGTATAGGCGGAGGGGTCGTTTGTTCGACCCCTGGTCCGTCATTCGGCGTCGAGGTATAGGTGGAGGGGTCATTCGTTCGACCCCTGGTCCGTCATTCGGCGTCGAGGTATAGGCGGAGGGGTCGTTCGTTCGACCCCTGGTCCGTCATTCGGCGTCGAGGTATAGGCGGAGGGGTCGTTCGTTCGACCTCTGGTCCGTCATCTTTCCAAAAGCAGGCCGGCCCAAGACTGGTCGCTATCGCCGGTGCAGGGGGCCTTCGTGTGATTGGCCCTTCTTTGCTGACTTGAGAGGTTGGTTAGTTCCTGTCTTAAAAATGGTTGCTATGTTAAGCGTTAAATTATCCAAGGGTTTAGGGTACCCCTTACCTTTGTACCGACAACTACTACTCTCACATATTGATGAGATGATGATGATGAGGCACGTGGTGCCGGAAAGAAGGGTGAGTCTTGTGTGAGTCTTGGGTGCGTGTGTGTGAGGGTTTTGTCAGCCAAGTGGGAATAACGACGAGCCTTGGGCAAGTCTTGCCGGGAGAGCTACCTGAGCAATCCCTTGATCTTACTTGTGACGGGTAAATGGACCGGAAAGGAGGTTCGAGGTTGACAGTGGAATGCTGTGATGGCATGGGGGAAATGATGAAGATGTCTTGCTTGGCCAATTAGGGACTTTCTGGTTTCTGAGTCATAGGGATATTACATGCCACTTGCTTCGAAATGGGTAGAAGACGGCTGGACTACTTGGTAGGGCGGTGCCACTACTACTTGGAAGTAAGCGGATTAGTGTAGAGAGGTACGGGAGTGCGTCCCACACCATCTCGAGACAGCTGGTAACCCACCGGAGCCTGGTTAGCAGGCCTCACAGTCTCAGCGCCCCCGTGCGGTACGTGGAGTTGGCTCAGGGCTGAGTGGTAGGGTGGCATCGACCTAGGCTAGCAAGCAGCCAGTGTTTGGCCTAGATGACCCCGGATGTCGATGATGGCAGAACCCATGGTATTGTAAAACACGCTGCAGAGTGTCTACGGTTTGATCGATCGATACATAGCCGATTCGTCGGTTATGGACCTGTTTGTGTGACCTATTCGCCGATAGAGTGTGGTGTCTTCTCTTCTCCCTCTGGTTGATATATGACCCGGCAGTGTGCTCTGAATGGGTAGTGTGCCGCTGAGACAGGCTCGAGCGGGAGTTGGGCCTGTCGAATGAGTGTGAGTTGTGGTGAGATGTGTGTGATGGGATGAGAATGGAATGGATGGATGGACCATGGATTTTGGACAACTATACAATGACTTATACTACTTTTAATTAATGAACCTTGCATAGGAAGCCCGCAGCCAAAGATAGGTCATCTTTGCTATTCCTTGTTAAATTCTGTTATGCATCCAGTACCACAAATATGCATTAGGTGGGAGATGTGGCCAGTACAAATCGTACTGAAAATTAATTGGTAGGGGAGGACCCTGACTACGACTACGATGGAGACAACTTCGAGGATTAGGTGTCTCCTGCTTAGCCTCAGGCTTGGAGAAGATCCCGGCGCTTCATCGCGTTGCTACTTTGATTGATTCCAGTGTGATTTCCGCCAGTGTGGCGATATAATAATTAATGTAAATCTTTCTATTACCCTCATGTACTCGAAGTTTGGTGATGATTATCAACTGAATTCTGGGTAATACTGTGGATTGTTACGCAATCTGTTTTATTACACTTTAAATCTGCGGATTTCCCTTCGTGGAAAATTGAGGATATTTCAAAAAGTATATTCGTTTGATTCTCTAAAAAAAGATATTAATTTCCTAATACGGCAAGCGCTAGTATATGGTTATTATGAGGTTAAAGTTCTTATATAATTTTTTTAGCATCTCAAGGCTCTTCAAACAAAAAAAAAATCAAAACTAAAAAGTTGTAGATATCGTGGAGATCTACAAATTTTCATATAGAATTCATCTTCATTCGATGTCTATTGTAAAGTTACGAATTTTAGAAAGATTAGTCTTGTCACAGTGACGCAATAAAACAATACGGTCATGCCAACAGGAGTTACGTGACAATCCTTTTCACGTCAAAAAACGTGACAACAGAGCCGGTGACGCATGACCGAAATGCCCCCCACGCATAATGGAATAATGGGCGTGGTGATTAGAGCGTGGTATATATATATATATATATATATATATATATATATATTAGTAATTAAGGTAACGATAGCATCCCACTACTTCAGCAGTAATATACGGAGTATAGTAGAGATTTGATACTGATGGATACATAGACATAGGCATATATATATATGTTGATCCATAACCATAAATGCATCCCTAATCATTTATTTAAGCACATGCATGCGATTTGTATTCCATCATCAGCGTCGACACGCCTAACGACGCTATTATTTAGTTTGCGTCTTCTATCGAGGCAATACGGTGCAACAGCACTGCCGATGCGGAGGGTTACCAAAGCAATCTGACTTTACATGCTGACTGCCCATGGAGAGGCCCTTGGCTCTACATGGAGCACTGCACAGTGCACTTCCTTGATCGAAGCAGCTATACTGCACGTCCTGGCACTCCTTTTTTCCAAACTCTGCACACACGCACACACAAGCAACGGAAGCAACCAGCACAAAACTCAGTCTTTCAGTATAACACAAAATTAAATCGGGTCAAACACGGATCATGCAGGCCGTACTACAGCCTGACATAACTAATTCAGTAAAGAATGGATCAAAATATTACATGTGTTTACCTGTTGCAGAGGTGGACGGGAGAAGAGAGGTCACGACCAGGAGAGTAACCAAAACAGCAGCAGCCATCACCATCCAGGGCACGCTAGTGCTTCTTGTGTTCCTGAATGCCATAGAAAGTAGTACAACTACCACCAAGTACTGCCCTATGCAATGTATATGTCCATGGTGATTATAAAGAGAGATGCAGCTAGGACCAAATCAGATATCAGTGCAGTTCATTACATCTCCTTATTAATTACTATGTGTTGATATATATATATATATATATATATATATATATATATATATATATATATATCTGAGTGCTAGCTAATTAAGATAAGATATCCTACATATTGTATTTCTCTGTGTTGATATATATCTCTCACTCATAGTTAGGCTAATAGTTAATATGACAATTAATACCCAGTTTGTACACTGCCACTTCTTCTAATACATCTTTTTCCATCTATATATCCATCTTTAATTTTTAGAAAAACCTATCTACTTATGTATTAGTATGTATCTATTCTATATCTTTGTATCTAAGTATTCTTTATTATGAAAAATCAGACTATTAATTTATATCTTTAGTATCTGTATATCTATCTCTGCCAATTACTTTGTCTCTCTATCTGTTTGATCAATTTATCTATCTATATATCACAACTATATATAACATTTCCAGATACAATGTATTTGACTGGGATTGGGAGAAGCAATCCTTGGTTTTACCACACCTTCGCAATTGTGTCCAATGTCATACAGTGTGACGGGCCCAGGATATTTTGAAGTCAGGTTTTCGAAATATAATAGGGTGACCACTATTTTTAACAACCAAAAGACTAATATTCGGACATGTATAATACCGCACACGCATAGTTCTAATGGTATAATATATATAAAATATATAACGTATAATGGAGCAAGTTTTCATATGTTCATTGGAGATCTGAGCATAATTTAAAATTGTCATTATGATTTAGTAGTATAACACATATTATATATCAATATATAACACAAAAATTACATGGTTTCATATAACACATAATATATATCAACTATATATCTAATATTATAACACCTCTTTATTTAATCATTTTTTATGGAATAATTATACACCAAAACCATGTTTTCATGCAAGTTTGTAGAATTTTCTAACAACATTTGGATATTGTTATAACTATCTTATGGTAATTTAGAGATAGAACTATCAATTATCCCTAGTAAACAAATGATTTTTTGGGTCTAGCTCCAATATTGTAACACCCAAATTTTGGTTTGAATTTCAAATAATAGAAAATGATTTAATTATGGAATTGTGTGAGCATTTCATTTAGTGGATTATTAAAATTCTTGCAAATAAAACTTATTCTAGTTTAGAAACATGTTTATGCATTCATGCAGTTGCATATTTTCTTTGCTTGTTTGAATTTACAAAACTCACAATTGCAAATGGTTTCAAATTTGTTTTTGAAATGAAATTGGAAAAGAGAAATAAAAAGGAAATAAAAAGAAAAGGAAAAGGAAATGGGCTCGATCTCCCTCTTTCTTTCACTGCCGGCCCAGCCAGCCATCTGAGGCCCACTCCCTTCCTTCCTCTCTGCCGGCCCAGTCCGAGCTCCACCTCCCTCTCCCTTTCCTATCGCTGACGTCCGGGGTCCACATGTCGGCGCCGTTTCTTCTCTCCCTTTCCCTCTCTGATCAGCCGGGCCCGCGTGTCGGATTCTTCTTCTTCCCCTTCTCTCTGTCTCGCGCGATGCGGAGTACCGCAACCGCCGCGACGCACGCAGCTCTCCCTGCTCGCTCGAGAACACGCGTGGACGCGTGGAGCACGGCAACCGCCCACGTCCCTCATCCTCTCTGCTCTCTCTGTGGCTTGGCCCCACTCGTCAGCCGTCGTCCACCTCCCGCCGAGTTCGGAAGTGGAGAACCGCAACCACCGCGAGCCCCGCTCCCCACTCGCCCACGTCCCGAGCTCTCGCGCCGGCTTCGCAACCAACCCCCCCTCATCCAGCGCTCTGCTCTGAGCTATAAAATGGAGCACCGCCCCTCTGTTTCCCCCTTTCCCCTCTGAGCACCCAGAAACGCGCCGAACGCCGCCGCTGTCGCCGTCGACGCTGAAGAGAACACACCGGAGACCAAACCGCCTCGGTGAGCGTCGTTTGTCGCTCAGTTTCTCACCGTCAATCTGCCCGTCCTAATCTCTCTCTGTATCTCTTCGGTGGGCACAGAACACGTGTCGCGAACGCGGAGCTCTCGGACGCCGCCGCGACGCCAACCGCCGCGCCTCGTCGTCAAGCCACCTCGAGCCATCTCCGTCCTAATTGAAGTCGCGGTGAGCTTCGCCTTCACCTCTTCTCCCTCCCTGAACTCTTAATTCGGCGATTCATGGCCTCTGTGGCACTGGCCGCGTGTGACCCGGGCCGCCGGCCATGGCGCCACCGCGGGCAGCACACACCGGCCGTTTTCCAACGCGTCCGAGCACTTCACTAGCACCGCACAGTCACGCCGCATGTCTCTAGGCCCTCAATCTGGGTTCTAGCACGCCGTATTGACTCGGCCGCGTACTCAGATCAAGTCCGATCTAGGCGCCGCCGCGGACGGCCCTGCTCCGGCAATCCGCAGTCTCAACCGAACCCACCCTCGCACTCGCTCGAGTCTGTAGGTCGTTTCGGTGTAGTTGGTTAAACCCGTGGCTCTAGGGAAAGACTTCCCCGCGTTCACCAGCGAGCCAGAGCCGCCGGGAACCATGGCGCCGCTTCTGTCTGTCTCACCGCGTCCAATCGAGTACGCCACGGGCTTCGCCTCGTCCCCTCTTTCTTCCCATGCGATCGGCTTTCGAAACGGGCACCGGATGAGTCTTTCCGGTGGAACTCCGGCGAGCCCGGCGCTCGGGAGCTATGGCACCGCCGCGTCCGTCTTCGGATCCGGCCGCCGTTCCCCCTCTCTCTCCCTTGGATCTGCTCTGAGCCGTCCTTTTCCCGATCTGCGGTTAGGATTAGATCAGCGAAGGGGTATGAGCCCCGGTCCACGGTGGACCGGTGGACCGCAGCGCTTGCTCGGGTGCACGCACTGTGCCGTGGACCGCCCTATCCCGAGCCGCCGCGTGGCAACTCTGCCGACCCCGCGTCGCAGCGCTGGCGCATTTCCGGGTTTACGTCTTCTCGGTTCAGAAAACGTATTCCTTCTCTGTTTATTCTAAAAATGGAAATCTGGTATTTACAATTTTGCCACTGCCTTAATTTGTTTATAAAGTCTTCATTTTAACTCCGATTTGGACGATTCGAGTTGCGTTAGGTTCGTAATGAAATTCTCTACATGTTAAAACATCTGTTGCTCATGTTTGAATTATTTAATTTCCATGATAATTCAAATACTAAAAATGCTCCTAGAGAACCAGTTAAATTCATATCTTTTGCGTTTTAAATCCGATTTTCGTGAAATTCGTGTTGAAATGATTGTAGCAATGCGTAGTATCTTTTTATAAACCTTTTAACTCTGTTTATTGTTATTGGTGTACTGTTCTAATGATAGTCTTGTTTGATTTGTATGTATGAAATTGGAATGTGTGTTGTTGCAATGTCGTGATCGAGTTCAGGCAGTGAGGAGTTTGTTGGTGATCAAGAGTTCTTTGATCAGGAGAGTTTTGACCAGCAGGACTTTGAGAACCAAGGCAAGTATAGCATGGGACTTTCCTTGTTATCCTATTCACTATAATTATCAATTCATGTGCATGCGTTAATTTGATACCCGTAGTTAATTCCCTAGAGTTGAAACCCTTTACCTTGATTCCTATGGGTTATGCATATGGATAGATGGCTAGTGCTTTACATAAACGAATACTTGATCCCTGCCAAAGGTTAAAATGCTATGAATGAATTGGTGATCTTGTTATGACAATTGGAACATAACCCTTTTAATAACTCACTGTTGGCAAAAGCTGGGACTGACAGTGCTTCCGTGGGAGCTACATGGCTCTGGCTTTAACTTAGTAGTAGGCTCTTTTCTAGCTCGTTAGCGGTTACCCGAAAGGGCGCATTAGGCTCTTGCCGAGCTGGTTATAGTGCGGCCTCTGTCCGAGTTTGAGCGTAGGCTGCGGGTCGTTATGCTACTCGGAAGGGGAGCTCTATCGCCCCTTGCCAATCCTAGCGGCCCTAATCTTGTTAGACGAGATACTATGAAAGGTTTCATAGTGAACCCCGCCCACTCACCTTGGCAGTGTTATGGGAGTAATTAACCCGGGCAATCGGGGCATCACGACTCACGGGTAAAGTTGCACAACCTCTGCAGAGTGTTAAAACTGATATATCAGCCGTGCTCACGGTCACGAGCAGCCCGGAAAACCGACGGATTAATTAATTAACTTGACCCACACTTATGTTCCTGTTGTCACCACTTTTATGATGATGGTTATGATTCTTTAAACTTTGGCAGTGGTATAAGTGGGATAACTTGGGGCTTAAGCATAACCTGATGATACTTGCTAATAAAACTTTGACCAACTAAAAGTGCTAAATGCAGTAAGCCAGTGTAAGCCTGTTGAGCTTCATAACCCCATGTTATACTGCTGAGTACGAGTGTACTCACGCTTGTTTTCTTTTCAATTTTGGATAAAAATCCCGGATGGGTAACAGAAGCAGGAGGCTATGAAGAGTTCCCTGAAGACTTCTAGGCTTGGTCAACCAGTTGACCTTTCCCTGTGGAATGGAGCCACAAGAGCTAGTTTATTTTACTTGTTTTAATTATTCTTGTAATGGATATATGTTCGATATGTATTAAACTCTGTGATGGTACCTTGTAATTTGTGAACTTATGTGTGGATTATTCCTGGGCACACATAATGTTATGCATCCTATTTCGTCCTTGAAATTTGGGTGTGACAAATATATTGCCTTCAATGAAATGAATGATATATATATATATATATAGTTTTTTTGCTTAAAAAATTTTTTAGATTATAAAAGACATTTTTAGGTAGTTTCAAATGTTGTTTTATCTGTTTATTCAATAATAGAAAAAACAAATAATAAATCATTATTAGACAGTAAAGAACAAATATATTTGGCCCATCTGGGCCCATGTCGAAGCAGAAGCATATTCGTTTTTCACCATTGGATGGACTTCGAATGGCTAAGATACGCGAACAAAAGAAACCCTAGGGTCCTCAACCTCTCCTCACGCACTCCCCAATCCACACAGCTCCTACTCCCTCCTATCTGGCAGCTCAGCCACGAACGGGACGAGCCCCCCAGCTGAGTGCACCTCCGACGGCGCGGCACCTCCAGTCCTCCCCTCCAGCCACGAACGGGACGAGCCCCCCAGCTGAATGCACACTTGTACTATTTGTATGGATATTTTACGTTAATGTAATTGTTGGGAACCATAATAAAATGTATGTATGCATGTCATCATGTGTCAATTGAAATATAGTGATTATAATATTAAATATATTTATTGCTGCCATTATTTTTTTATTGCTAGTATTTATTTTCTTGGGGGTGGACACTCAAGGAAATCAAAATTAACTTGGCGATCAATGACACTCAAGGAAAACAATAATTTCCTTGGAGGTGAATGACAGTCAGGGAAATAACAATTACCTTGGCGGTGTAGAGTGTTTCCTTGGAGGTTGATGACCCTCAAGAAAAATAATTTACTTGGCGGCTGTTGACCCTCAAGAAAACTATTTTCCTTGGCGGTTGCATATTTTCTTGGCCCTTAAGCAAATTAAGTTTGGTCATAGTTTCCTTGGCGGCCAACCTCCAAGGAAATAATCCATGAGTGCCAGAACCGCTAAGGAAACTAATTCCCCTTAGCTTTTATGCTTGAGTGTGTTTGCTTGACGGTTTGTGGTCAAGGATCTTTTCCTTGGCAGTTTTACTCCTTTCCTTGGCGGTTTTTGGCACTTAAGGCAATTCCGGATTCTGGTAGTGCTAGCTAATTAAGATTAGATATCCTACATTATATTTCTCTGTGTTTTGATATCTCGATATCCTGTTTAGGCTAATAATTAATATGACAATTAATACCCAGTTTGTACACTGCCACATCACTACATCTCTTTCCATCTATATATCCATCTTTAATTTTTTGAAAAACCTATCTACTTATTTATTAGTATGTATATCTATTCTATATCTTTGTATCTAAGTATTCTTTATTATGAAAAATCAGACTATTTATATCTTTAGTATCTGTATATATATCTCTGTCAATTACTTTGTCTGTCTATCTGTTTGATCAATTTATCTATCTATATATATCACAGCTATAGATAACATTTCCAGAGACAACGCATTTGACTTTGGGATTGGGAGAAGCAATCCTTGGTTTTACCACACCTTCGCAATTGTGTCCAATGTCATACAGTGATGGGCCCAGGATATTTTGAAGTCAGGTTTTCGAAATATAATAGGGTGACAGCTATTTTTAACAACCAAAAGACTAATATTAGGCATGTATAACACCACGCGCGCATAGTTCTAATGGCATAATATATATCAAATATATAACGTGTAATGGAGCAAGATTTCATATGTTCATAGGATCTGAGCATAATTTAAAATTGTCATTATGATTTAGTAGTACGACACATATTATATATCAATATATAACACAAAAACTACATGGTTTCATATAACACATAATATATATCAACTATATATATATATATATATATATATATATATATATATATATATATATAATTGAGCCGCCTGAGGTTCTGATTGTTTCTTCCATGATGAAAGTTCCTTTTTGGCACATACATCTTCACTAACAACTTCATGAGCAATTTCTTCGTCTTCTTTTTTTGCCAAACATTATTTTTGAAAAAAAAACTATTTTTTTTCCTCTCACAAAGAGACGGGTTGTCAATTAGTGTCCCATTAGCTGCAAAAGACATGCATATGTGACCCTGCTGCTCGGGTAAGGAGCAATCTTTGGTAAGGAGCGTGCCACGGCCTGCACTCGGTGTCGAGACGCGGTGCCGGGGACGTTGTTGATATATTATAAGTTAAAACATATAATATATTTAATAATCAAATAAACTCTATGATTTAATTATCGATGGCCACATGCACGCATGCTTACATTCTTTGGTTTAATTACCATGAGGTTACTTGCATGCATGTAACGTGCGCCTATTGAAATGATCATGTGTTTGCAAGTAATGTGGAGAGTCAGACAATGAGAAATAGGAAGGCATGCAACTAGTAACTCATCGAGTTATGAAAGAAACTTCCCTCTCTATTTATTGTACTTAATTGTCAAATGAATATGAGAGAGTTTTTTCTTCCAAGCGTTGCTGCCTTCTGATCTTTCTAAGTTGGTTCATCCTGTCATCCGTGGAGAGGATAAATACTGAACTCCCTCATCTAGTCAAGTGATGAATTCAATAGACAACCAAAGTTCTTGCTGTCCCAAAGCTTCTCCGTTCCAGAGCTTGCATGCACAAGTTCTGGAAGAGTAGAGCCTCCGGAACGTCTCCGTCCATCGAGTTCATCTGCTCGGGTGAAGGGCGGCCATCACGTTTTTGGGGAGTGCCCGTCGGCGGCACGACTACTCGCTCCGTCCACTCCTTCCCGGCGGCGTTGGTGTCCACACATGGCGCTACTGATCATCTTCTTTCCGGCGATACTGTCTTCACGGCTTCCAATCGGCACTGCATCGAGCGGGACGACTACAACAACAAAGCATCATGTCGCTTTCGGGTGCTTCCGGTTCTGCCGCAGGGTATAACTTCCTCAATCTTCGTGTCATTTTTATTGTCACAATAATAACCTTGATGTTTAGTGGTAACAATATGGTAGACATGTTTGTTCTATGCGATGATAGCTGTCATACCTTGCTGGTTAGCACTATGTTAATACGCATGATGATTTGGTTAAACAAGCACATATATGATATCATCATAATTTTGCTTATGTCATATTTATGGATTAAATTAAACATGAATTTGCCTAAATATCTAACAATCCAAAAACGTGATTTTAGGCATTTTTCATCTGTTGGTTTTGCGGGTTTGCTGAAACCATCACCGTTTGAGGGTGTTCACTATAAGAGATGGCATCAGAAAACTATTCTGTGGTTATCCGCTATACGTTGTTTTTATGTGGTGCAAGAGCAAGATGTTGGTGTACAAACTGTTGATGAGCAACATGCATTTGAACATGATGACACCACATGTAAGGCTGCTTTGTTGAGCATTATTGGTGATGCTCTTGTTGATGCATATGTGCCGCTTCTGACTGGTAAAGTTATGTGGGATGCACTTGAGGCCCGTTACGGCGTTTCTGACGCCGATAGTGAGTTGTACGTCATGGAGCAGTTCCATGACTATCGGATGGTTGAAACCCGTCCGGTAGTCGAACAGGCCCATGAAATACAGGCACTAGTGAAGGAACTTGAGTTGTTTGGGTGTGTACTTCCTGACAAGTTTGTGGCAGGTTGCATGATTGCAAAATTGCCACAATCTTGGAATGATTTTGCAACTTCTCTAAAACATAAGACACAAGAGTTCAGCGTTGCTGAGCTTGTTGGGACTCTAAATGTTGAGGACAAGGCTAGAGCAAAAGATGTCAAAGGCAAGAAAGTCGGTGAGGAAACTTCTAGCGCACATGTGGTGCAAAGGAATCGTCCTAAACCACAGAAGAAGAAATTTCAGCAAGAGCTTAAGCAAAAGCCCACTAATTCTTTCAAGAAGGGTAAGAAGATGATGAACAAAGAAAAGATGAATTGTTTCACCTGGGGAAAGACTGGACATTTCTCTAGATAGTGTCCTGAGGCTAAGTGAAAGCCTTCTACTTCACAAAAATCAGCTAACACTGTTGAGACTGAGGCAACTACACCTAGGTATGGTAATTTATTACCGTCTGCTTTTTCAGTTTGTCATTCACCAGATTGGTGGGTTTATACCGGTGCTAATATTCATTTGTGTGCTGATTTTTTCTTGTTTTCTTTTTATCAGGTCAGATGGGCTGGCTCCTTGTTGATGGGGAACGGGGCGCGTACGGCTGTTCATGGTGTTGGTACGGTCGATCTGAAGCTCACTTCGGGAAAGAACGTGCAACTCAAGAACGTGCACCATGTCCCCTCAATAAGGAAGAACTTAATTAGTGGCTCCTTGTTGTGTCGTGATGGCCATAAACTAGTGTTTGTGTCCAATAAGTGTGTTATTTCTAAATTTGGAACATTTGTCGGTAAAGGCTATGAGAGCGGAGGCTTGTTCCACTTGTCCCTAGTTGATACTTGTTCTAAATCCGTGAATCATGTGATTGATAACGTTGAGACAAATATTTGGCATTCGAGATTATGTCATGTTAATTTCTTGTGTTGAGGCAAAGCAACCTCGCAAGCCTCATAAGACCGCTGAGGCGAGGGAATTAGCTCCACTGGAACTTATACATTCTGATATTTGTGAGATGAATGAGATATTGACCAAAGGTAGTAAGGGATATTTTATTACCTTTATAGATGATTGCACTCGATTTTGCTATGTGTATCTAATGAAAACTAAAGATGAGGCGTTGCATTATTTTAAGATCTATAAAGCTGAAGTAGAGAATCAACTTGAAAAGAAAATCAAACGTTTGCGGTCCGATCGCGGAGGAGAGTATTTCTCTAATGAATTTTCAGAGTTTTGCGCGGTGCACGGAATAATTCATGAGAGGGCGCCACCATACTCACCACAGTCCAACGGGATTGCTGAGAGAAAGAACCGCACTCTAACTGATTTGATGAATGTCATGTTGGAGACTGCAGGTTTATCTAAGGAATGGTGGGGTGAGGCTATATTGACTGCGAGTCATGTTCTAAATAGAGTGCCCATAAAGAACAAAGAAATTACACCATTTGAGGAATGGGGTAAAAGGAGATTAAATCTCTCTTATCTATGAACATGGGGTTGTTTGGCTAAAGTGAACGTGCCAATAAATAAAAAGCGAAAGCTTGGAACAAAAACTATAGACTGTGTTCTCCTTGGCTACGTCATTCACAGTGTGGGCTATAGATTTTTAATAATTAATTCTAGTGTTCCTGAGATGGCTGTTGATACAATCATGGAATCTAGAGATGCAACATTTTTTGAAGATGAATTTCTCATGATTCTATTCCTGGCTTTCATGAACCGGTTATACACACAGATGATGAAACCCATGATGAAATTCCTAAGGAGGATAATAATACAGTCGCTCGAAGGAGTAAGAGACAAAGGGTTGCAAAATCCTTTGGTGAAGATTTTATTATATACCTCGTAGATGACACTCCCACAACCATTGTTGAAGCATATTCCTCTCTAGATGCTGACTTGTGGAAGGAAAATGTGTAAAGTGAGATGGATTCTATTATGATAAATGAGACTTGGGAATTGGTTGATCGTCCTTATGGATGTAAACCTGTGAGATGTAAATGGGTGTTCAAAAAGAAGCTAAGGCCTGATGGTACTGTTGAGAAGTACAAGGCTAGGCTAGTTGCTAAGGGCTATACACAAAAGGAAGGAGAAGATTACTTTGACACTTACTCACCCGTTGCCCGATTGATGACCATTCGTGTGTTATTATCCTTGGCTACTTCACACGGTCTTCTCATCCATCAGATGGATGTTAAGACAGCTTTATTAAATGGAGAGCTTGAGGAAGAGATCTATATGGATCAGCCTGATGGATTTATTGCAAAAGGTCAAGAGGCCAAGGTGTGCAAGTTGTTAAAATCTTTGTACGGTCTAAAGCAAGCCCCTAAACAGTGGCATTAGAAGTTTGATAAGACTTTAACATCAGCCGGCTTTGTAGTGAATGAAGCTGATAAATGTGTATATTATCGGTTTGGTGGAGATAATGGTGTCATTTTGTGCTTGTATGTAGACGATATTTTAATCCTTGGAAATAATGTTGATGTGATCAAAGAAGTGAAGGATTTTCTGTCTAATAATTTTGAGATGAAAGACTTGAGTGAGGCTGATGTTATTCTTAACATTAAGCTATTGAGAGAAGAAGGAAATGGTGGGGTAACTCTTGTACAGTCTCACTATGTGGAAAAGGTGCTTAGTCGTTTTGGGTACAGTGAGTGTACACCTGCTCCTACTCCTTATGACCCAAGTGTGATACTAAGAAAGAACCGAAGAATTTCAAGAGACCAATTGAGATATTCACAAATAATTGGTTCTCTCATGTATTTAGCTAGCGCCACAAGGCCTGATATCTCGTTTGCTGTGAGTAAACTAAGCCGGTTTGTGTCAAATCTGAGAGATATTCATTGGAGTGCTCTTGAGAGAGTACTGCGCTATCTAAAAGGAACAATAAGTTATGGTATTCACTTTACCGGATACCCAAGGGTACTGGAGGGTTATAGTGATGCTAATTGGATTTCTGATGCTGATGAGTTGTACACCACAAGCGGATACGCGTTCCTACTTGGAGGTGGCGCTGTTTCCTAGAAGTCTTGCAAATAGACTATCTTAACGAAGTCTAGAATGGAGGCAGAACTAGCAGCATTAGATACCGCTGGCGCTAAGGCTGAATGTCTTCGTGAACTCCTTATGGATTTATTGGTTGTGGAGAAACCTATACCGGCTATTTCTATGAACTTGTTGACACAAAATATGGCGCACTGTTCCTCACACACAGCAAGCCGAAAATCGTGGCATCAATCGGGTGCCCGGGTGTTTCGAAATCCGGAAACGTGCCAGTCAGTTTGACCTGAAACTAACAAGGGATGAAAATCATTAGATACAAAACTAGAACATGCCGGGTGAGACCAGACAGTTCCATATATACGGCCCTGAAGCCACTTACGACGACATACAACTATAGAAGCTATCTGCCAACAAGTCTTATAGATCACTCGGCTAAAACAAACATAAAGTACGTAAAGCGTTGATTGCCAAACGTGCATGCATGGGAAAGGTACGTGTGAACGAATTATAACTAACTGTGAGTAAAAGCATAACCAAGCTCGGCAATCCAACCGAATTGGGATCCATGATGAAGGAACATGTAAACAAACACGATCAAACTAATCTAAAGCTTGTATCCGCCGCACGATACCTAACCTTATCAAAGCTTAAACGTGGTTAACATGCATGAACCCGCAACACGTAACAATCTAGATTAAACTAATCCGGCTATTATGAACGTAAGATCTATTTATAGAGACAACGTGAAAGCAATGACTATTAAAGCATAAATAAATTTATAAGAAAGAATAGAGCCGAACCGTATCAATCTAGATTGAGCAAAAGAGTGTTACAAATATATGAAATATCTAAAACATGCAACACGTGATAACTTAATGAATCTACTAGATTTTGCCAAATCTAATAGAGCCGATAACTATCTTGCTTTTGCTAAGCATATCGAGCAAACGCCTGCCGCACGGTATCTACTCATAAACGAAACATAAGCGAAGACTTCTTGATTGTCGAGCAAGGATCCGCCGCACGATCATTGAAAAACAAACAAGACTACTTGCATCAATGCCTAAATCAACCGCATGATACTAGAAATGATAACAAGGTTGTCGGGACTTACGGAGGTCGACAGATCGATGGCTCCTCTCGAAGAACTCGACGACACGACAAAGGACTCGAAGTTGGCACGGGGCCGGTTGTATTGATTTGGTTGTGAACCCTTTTTACAATGACCAAGGGTTTATATTTATACCCTGGTCATGACATGAGTCCTAAAAGGACACGGTTACAAAATATTAAAGGAAAAACATGACATCTTTGACTTTAGTTTCCTTTGGAGTCTTTATTGTCTTAATTATCGCGATCTTCGTTGCCCGATCGGTTCTTGCTTGCCGCCTTTGTCGCTTCTTCAACGGAAAACCACCTTTCCTCAGAATAGCCGACCGCACGATCATTTGTCGAATCTTTGGAAATTAGCCGACTGCACGGACACTTGCCGAATCTTTGGAAATTAGCCGACCGCACGGACACCTGTCTCTACAAATTTACTGCGCATTGGCCCATCTGTCATCTTCCTAAGCATACCAAAATCCAGTGTTAACACATGCCTCCTCAATTTTGGGATAAAAGTTGTTTTATTACGAAAATGACCACAAGCTTCCCCTTTCTTCTAGGTCAACACTGCCCAATACCGCAGCCGCCGCTCAAAAAATCCAAGCCCCAGCTCATTCTCGAATTCATCTCGAACCTTCAATGGTGACTCAGGACGAAATTCCAGAGGTAAATTTCATTCACTTCCATGCATTCGGCATTTCCCGATTGACTTTCCTATTTCTTTCCCGATTCATTCGTTTTTCCTGATTTCTTTGAAGGAATACAGAAACCAAATTTTGATCCCCTATGCTGCAAACCCTGATTCCTATCTTCTTGGTCCAATGGGAGACCCTGACCCAACTGAGATTATTGAGAAAGAAACCTCGAGAATCCCTTTCAAGTCTGGAGTCATCCCGCCAAACTAATGGCCAAACACCTTCAAGACCAGACCATTTCCCCCAATCACCAGATGGTGAAACTGGTACCGTAGGATGCTGGACAAGAGTAGTAGCCACTGGGATAATCAAGACATCAACCACTGTCTGGAGTTGTCTTTGTTAGAAATGCCCAAAAATGAATCCCTTTTGATAGCAGCTTCTCATTTTTGGTCTGACGCCATTAATGCCTTTGTATTCGTCCATGGCATGATGACTTTCACATTGGCCGATGTATTCATGATGACTGGCCTAAATGTAACACAGCCAGTATACCCCTTCAAGTACAAGAGAAAAAGCAGCCAAAAAGCTGTCAAATCTGAAGGTGGATGGGTCAAATACATTCAGACCTTTATGGAAACATCTGGTGTTGTTCTTGATAAAGAATATAGGGCCTTCATGAACATGTGGCTATGCAGATTTATCTTCTGTGGAAATCCAATGAGCCAACCTTAAATCATATGATGATGGCTGAGGACCTAGCTACAGGCACTCTAATTCCCCTGGGCAAATATCTCCTAGGATCTGTTTATCACATGATGCATCAGATCACTGCACAGATGCACCAAGGTGGGGAGATTTCTTGTGTAAGTGGCCCCTGGTGATTTGTTCAGATGTGGCTGCAACTGTACATGCATCAGATAATCTCTGTACCCCTCCATAACTTGAGCTTCCCTTCAGTCAATTATGCTGAAGGCAGCATGGCAAGAGGTAAGGGCTGTCAAACCTATGTAGAAGCAGCATTTTCCATCAGTATTGACATGGACGTTAGTCACCTCTTCAAGCTGTTCTTTAAGGGTTTTGACAATGTGCTTTGGCTTCTTTACAGAGAAAATGACAATTTAACTCTCCCTTGCAAATTTAGCTATGAATCTGACTGTTCTGACAAGGTGTCCACAGAGGTTTTCAACTCCTTCATCAAACCCTGCATCTTGCCAGCCGAATTCCATCATGGGAGATTAGTGCAATCTACCTATGAATTCTACTATCCAAATATGGCAGCTAGACAATTAGGATGTGGATAGTTGCCCCCAAGACCTTTCTTTTCAACAACCATAAGATTCAGGGAGTTGATCAGAAATAAAATATAAGCCAAAAAAGTCTTTGAGCTCTGATGGGAATTGCCAATATATGAATCCTCTCCATTTGGGCTAGTAGATGCTGCTCATTCTCTTTTTGCTTCCTGGTGGCAAGAATGGCACAATCACATCTTCAACACACCAGTACACTCTTTATGCCAAGATCTGCAATCCCAATTTGCTTCTGACAGTGAGGTAATTTCATTGTATTTATCTTTTTTTTCTTTTGAATTTACTTCTCACTTTAACATTTGGTTATGCACAGGATTTTGAGCCCATTCCTCCTACCAAAGAAATACAGTACTACTTAGCTGGGCCCAACCCTATCCTGGGTTTTGATGCTCCAATTTTAGCAACCTTCATGAAGAACCCTGCAACTTCGGCCACTGCACCTTCAGTAGGAGAAGGCAAAAGGAAAACATTTGAGAATGTTAATGTGGACAGAAAGACAAGGTCCAAGAAAGTCAAGCTGTCTCCCAAGGTATGAATCTTTTATTCGGCAATAAATCCCATTCGGCAACAACTCTGACTGTCTTCATATCAATCATCTCTACTGCAGTCACATATTGAAATTCCAGGATCAAGCAATGTTTCAACGACGATGGATATTCCCCCTCAAGATTCTACTAAAAATGTAGAGGTTCAGGAAACTGAAGATACAGAAGCTCATAAAGCTGAAGGCACAGATGCACATGAAACTGATGAACACATTGGTAACATCATTCGGCTAATCACTTCTTTCTCTTTATATGATATTTACTTCCTGTTCTTATACTTTATCATCTACATTATTGGAAATAGATAAAATTATAGAAAATTTAGCAGAAGAACCTTCCTCTGGTCTAGCTCCAGGTTCACCATCTTTGGGTATCCAATCAAGTCCTCAACCAGACCAGGACACAACCCATTTTGATGATCAATCAACATAGCATGTAACATCTTGCCTTAAGCTATTCTCTTAGCACACACATCCAGTCGGCTAACACTTCCCCCTTTTTTAAGAATACCATCAAACCGACTACTAGTTACTCTTTCACTGTTGAGGATTACATCAGTGAGAAGGGTAAAGAAACTACCTCTCAGCAAACTCTATCAATGGAGAATCAAGCTCGGCTAAAAGATATAGCTAATCTGCTAAACAAGGATATCAACACTCTGGTCCAAGACTCAGATCAGATAAGAGATCTTCTCAAGCTTATCAACCAAGACCTCCCATCTGATTTCAAAGCTTCTCTGGAATCTGCAGCCCACCTTGATGATCATTTTGCTATGGTGAAGAGAGCAAATAAAAATATAGCCTCTAGAGCTATCTTGTAGAATAATAGATCCTTGAAGAAACAAGAAGCTAGAGTCTTGCATTCTCAAATTCAAGTTGCCAAGAATTCACTGGCAACTTTGGAGCCTGAGTTGAAAGTCATGGAGGACGAGAAAATCACGTTGGAGGCTCAGTTAACCGAACTGAATGCCAGAATTCAGTCTCACAAAGCCAAGATGACAGATTTGCCAAATTCCATAGACGCAACTTCATCAAAGATATCAACTATCCTCAAAGAAGACCAACAACTCAAAGCAATGTTGTTCGGTATCCAAAGCTCTGAAGATGAAGACCAGAAAGTGTTGAACAATGTCAGCCGAATCAGAGCCGAGGCCTTAGATGCCATCAACCAACTTCTGAGCTACTAGAAACATAAGCTTGTAATAGATTAAACGCAACACATTCTGCCTTTGAACAGTCCGACGTCTTTACTCTTCATCTTTATATATTTCTGTTTGTATGAGAATATAATCGGCTCTTTTATCTTCCCGAATAGAACATAGCCGATCGCCTTTAACTTTCCGATCAGAGATACAGCCGATTATTCTTACTCTTCCGATTCAGGGATATAGCCGAGCGACTCTTGACTTATCCGAGCCTGGCCCAGTCCAGCAACGGCCCATCCGAGAGGGAAAAACCTAGCTCGTCATTTGACATTCTCATCCCACTACTCCGAGATACATGCCACTACCTTTCATTCGGCTTATAAATAAACCCTCCTTCTCAACCTCTATCAACAACTCTAGTTAAGCATTCTCATCTCCGTCTCCTTACTCTCTCTGCTCAATACAATTCAGAGGGAAACCCTAACCTCTACAGTAGCAATGGCGGGAGGCGATGATCGTGGCAAGCGCCTTGCCGAAGGGGAAACCGAAGGAAGCCGAGCATGGCGTTGTCGACAACGTGGGTGAGAATCGACTCCTTCCTCCCTTGTTGTCCTACTTCTTGTTCATCTTTCTAGCTCTGATTCCTGTTCTTACTTATCAGGATAAGGGTTATCTCCACCAGCCAGAGCATTCCTTTCCCTCTGGCGACAGCAGCTCAACCAGAGACTCCGTCATCCGGTTCCTCCGGCTCTTCAAGCTCCTACCACTCCAACCCTTGAGATTTGGATTCGGGTGTCATGGATGCCCCTTACACTCATGGAGAGGCAGTCATCTTCATCAAGGAAAGGAACGAGCCTCGAGGAGAACTGGAGAAGATCTCCAAACAATACGGCATCGACCAACTTGAATGGGAGGACCAGCGGAAGCAGCTCTGGGATGCCATTACCGGTTAGTAAAAAATAAATCTCACTCGATTTCCCCCTTTCTGATTCCATCTGTTCACCCGATTCGTATTCTTTTGTTCAGCGCTCTCTGCAGAGGTTGAGTGCCTGAAGATTGCAGCGAACAAGATTGTTGACAAGGTGAACACCCAGGGAGAAATCGCCGAGGCACGCCTTGATGATGCAGAGGCCGTATCGACCAAGTCGCCATTCACGACGTACATCACGGCGTAGCTCTGGGGTTGGCGGCAATGTCCACCCAGACTCATGAAGACCTCTCCTTCATGCCAGTCGGCTTCCTCGGTGTCGGACCTTCGGAAGACGTCGAGAACATCGACGAGCTCCTGGAGAGCTATGAGGACCATGCAACTGTCCTCGCCCAAGCCACAGACGCCCAGTCTGTCCTCAACAAGTTGTTTGAGTAGTTTGTACCTAGGAATTTTATGTAAAAACTTCTTATCTTGTGAAATATCATCTGTGATTTCTACCTGTCTTTCCTTTTTGAATCTTTCTGAGAACAGCAACTCTGAAGAATGCTTCCTGAACTGTATGACGTTGTCCTTAGTCGATTGTGTTTATATTTTTGCTCTAAAGGCGACACATACCGCGTCGGCTATTCTCCAATTTTTTCAGAGTATTTTTTTTGGCTAAAGACGATGCTTCTACATTGGCTATTTGTGCACAAAGCTCCTTAAGTCTGTTTATGCACCAACCTCAACACTAGGATGAAATCTCTTAAGAAATCTTCCATTAATAGCTCTAGTAAACTCTTCTCCCAGTAGAGTTTTCAAAATATACGCATTACCAGGCGCACACCTCACTATCCGAAAAGGTCCTTCCCAATTTGGAGACCATTTGCCAAATGCTTTATCTTTTGTCCCAATCGGCAATATAGCCTTCCAAACCAAATCTCCTTCCGCGAATTGCTTTTCTCTGACCTTTTTTATATAATATTTGGCAACACATAATTTGTTTTTCTCAATATTTTCCAATGCTTTGAGATGAACTAAATGCAAATCCTCCAATTCATTCATCATCAGGTCCTTATAATCTTCTTTCTTCAAATCGTTTTGCAATGTAACTCGTCTCGAACCCGATTGCAACTCCCACGGCAGCACAACATGATGCCCATAAACCAACTCGTAGGGAGACGCTTGAGTAGACCCATGACAAGCCATTCAGTAAGCCCATAAAGCCTCATTAAGAACCGAATGCCACTTCTTCGGCTTCTCATCAATCTCTTCTAAATAATTTTAATCATGATCTTATTTGATGCTTCGGCCTGGCCTAGCTTGTGCATAATAAGGAGAAGAATTGTATAAGTTGATTCCCATTTCTTTAGCAAAATCACAAAATTCAGATGAAGTGAACTGAGTTCCTTGATCTGTTGTTATAGTTTGAGGAATCCCGAATCTGTGAATTATATGCTCCTTAACAAAATTGACCATGTTTTCTGATGTAACCTTCTTCAAAGGGATAACTTCAACCCATTTTGCAAAATAATCTGTAGCTAATAGCACAAACTTATGTCCTTTGCTAGAGGAGGATGAATCTGACCAATCAAATCTATGCCCATCCTCTAAATGGCCAAGGCTTGATAATCAGGTTCATAGCCGATGCTGGAGCTCTTTGAATGTTGCCGAATCTCTGACAATATTGACACCCCTTGTAATATTCAAAACAATCTTCAAGCATGGTTGACCAAAAATAACCAGTTCTCCTAATTATCCACTTCATTCGGTAAGCCGATTGATGTGCACCACATATCCCTTCATGCACTTCATACATCAGCTTTCTGGCCTCTTCTTGACTTAAACATTTGAGGAGTACCCCATCTATGGATTTATAGTACAACTGGTCATCAAGTTGCACAAACTTGAGAGCTTTGTATCTAAGCTTTCGGGAAACCTTTTGTGATGGATTCTTTAAGTAATTGGCAACTTCGTTTCTCCAGTCATCAACTACCCGATTTCCATCCAAGGCATGAATCTCGTGATCCTCTCAGTATCCCGAAGAAACTTGAGCCAGTTTATTTGCTTCTTCATTATGCCCCCTAGGGATATGATGCAAGGTTGCCACCTAGAAATTCTTCAAAAGGTCTCGGCATTCTTCATAATATTCTCTTAATATATCACTCTTGCATTCATATTGGCCGATCAGTTGATTAATTACTAAATCAGAATCTCTGAAGATCTCAACAGCAATAGCCTTTATTTCAACAAGAAGTCGAAGTCCTCTAAGCAGTGCTTCATACTCCGCTTGATTGTTAGTAACATAGAATTCAATCGGGACGACATACTTAAAAATCACCCCTCGTGGAGAGATCAAGAGAATACCAGCACCACCACCCTTGCTACAAGATGAACAATCAAAAAACAAAGTCCAAGGTGCAATACTTATCATGTTAGCAGAAGGATCACGATGTTGGGTAACAAAATTGGCAATAATTTGACCCTTTACTGCTTTTACCGATTCGTACCTTAAATCAAATTCTGATAAAGCTAAAATCCACTTGTCAATCCTTCCATTTAAAATTGGCATTAATAACATATGTTTTATTACACCAAACTCAGAAACTACCACACATTCGGCATTCAACAAGTAGTGCCGAAACTTGGTACATGAGTAATATACGCACAAGCAAAGCTTTTCCGTAGCCGAATACCTTGTCTCTGGATCTAGCAGCTTTCGGCTAAGGTAAGCTATTACTCTTTCTTTTCCTTCAAACTCCTGCATGAGGGCCGATCCTATTGTCAAGTTATCGGCCGCCACGTACAACTTAAAAGGTTTATCAAGCTGTGGAGGTACCAACACAGGTGGCGCCTTCATGTACTCTTTGATCTCATCAAAAGCCTTCTATTGTACGTCACCCCATACAAACTCTTGATCTTTTTAAGCTTTAACAGCGGAGAGAAAGGCAAAACTCTTTCTGACAAATTAGATATGAACCTTCTTACAAAATTAATTTTGCCGAGCAATGATTGCAACTCTGTGAGATTAGTTGGAGGGATAACTTTATCTATCGCTTCCATGCTCTTCTTACCGACTTCGATCCCTCCTTTATAGACTAGAAATCCTAAAAACTCACCAGCCGAGACCCCAAAGGCACACTTGTTCGGGTTCATCCTCAAACCATGCTTCCTAGTGCACTCCAAAGTCTTCCTTAAATCGGCTAAATGTCCCTTGTGATTTCTAGACTTGACCACCACGTCATCAATATAGATCTCCACAATTTTGCCGATCAACTCGTGGAAAATATAGTTCATGGCCCTTTGATAAGTTGCACCAGCATTCTTTAAACCAAAAGTCATGACGATCCACACAAACAAACCAATATGACTAGGACATCTGAAGGCTGTCTTTGAAATATCCTCTATTGCCATAAAAATTTGGTTATAGCCAGCATTACCATCCATAAAGCTAATGACTTCATAACCAGCCGCTGCATCGACAAGAAAATCGGCAACCGGCATTGGGTAACCATCCATTGGAGTGGCTTTATTGAGATTTCTAAAGTCAATGCAGACCCTCATCTTTCCATTTTTCTTGTACACCGTAACTATACTTGAAATCCACTCTGCATACATGCATGGCCGAATGAAATTTGCTTCTAATAATCTTTCAACTTCCTTTTTTACATCGGCTAGTACCTCCTCTTTGAAAATTTTCCGAGGAGGTTGTTTGTAAGGACGATACCCAGACTTAACCGGTAATCGATGCTCAATAATAGAACGATCCAGTCCGGGCATCTCCGTGTAATCCCAAGAAAAACAATCCTTGAATTCTTTTAGAAGGTCTATCAATTTTAATCTATACTCTGGGTCTAAATTCGCACTGACATACATCGGCCTTGGCTTGACATCATCACCAACATTTATTTCTTCTAGCTTATCGGCCGACATAAAGCCACGTCCCAACTTTCCTTTGTTGCCATCGATCAGGTTCCCCATAAAAAATTGCTTTGAGAGCCGACTGCTTGGATCGGCTGTTGGTCCTTGTTGAATACGTTCACAGGACCTTCCTCCCATACTCTCCCAGAGAAACAATCAACGCCATCATATTCCCAGTAGGTAGGCTCCGTAGCAGCAACACTTACCGAATCAGCAGCATGAACAACTTCAACATCATCTCTAATCCACTGAATGAGAATCTGATGCATGGTTGAAGGTATGCAGCAGTTAGCATGGATCCAATCTCTTCCTAAGAGCAGACTATATGCCCCCTTGCCATCAATGACAAAGAAAGTAGTAATCAAAGTTTTTGATCCAATCATCAACTCGACGTGTACAGCCCCTTGGGTATCAGAAGGATTGCCAGCAAAGTCTCTGAGCACCATGTCAGTCTTCAACAGTTCCTCATTAGTCATCCCGAGCTTCCTAAAGGTGATATAAGACGTAATATTTATGGCAGCCCCTCCATCAACAAACATCTTGGTCAGAGGCTTGCCATTAACGTATCCCTTCAAGTAAAGCGGCTTCAAATGTTGATGATTGGCCGACTTATCGAAAATCGCACGCTGAGTCAAGACAAGCTGGACCATTAGATCCTTATATTTGCTCTCATCAAAATCTGAGTACACCTCCTCTTGGATGTCTTGGCCTTCGGGAGCTATGAACTCTGATGGAAGGAATAAAGCCATGCATGCATCAGCCGAATGGTCGTGCTCATCGGGTTTTTTCTTAGGATGCCATATCTGTTTCTTTTTGGCAACTGTTTGTGCCAGCTCCTTGTTCCTCAAACATTGTACTCTCCTCTTCTGGCTCTTCCTCAGCCCCGGTGGGCACTATTGTCCCTTCTGCCACACATATTCAAGGTGCTCTTCCTCCTCAGTGTCTTCCTCTTAATGGATCCACTCCTGGTCGGCAAATCTCTTGCCTTACTGATTTTCAGAGCTGCCTATTTTTAAACGCCGATCGTCCTCAGGAAACTGTGCTCCAAGTCTTTCATGGACCGGACGGCGGTTGACCCGGGACTTCCTGTACCCTGAATATTGATCACTGCATTCGGGGCAATTGTTCCTAGCTGGAAGCTTCAGGCCTTCATTCCAACAATGTTTGAAGAACGAGCATCCCTAATGAGACTGCTCCTGCTCTCTCATGTACTCCTGCTCTTTCCGGTACATCTTTTCCTCGTACCTCTGATGTTCTTCTATGAACTCCTGTTTCTCGTAATACCTCTGCCTCTGATACTGCTCTCGCTCCCGTCGCCATTTGTTTAACAGAATCCGTGTCGTAACCCTGGGCTTGGAAGCTTCCCCTCTCGGTTCGGCTATTCTGGAACTGAGCCCGTTGCCAAAACTCCTCATTTGTAATCTGCCGATCAGGATCAACATCACCAGCTTTTCTTGCTCTGTCCGAGGTCAACACCTTCACCTTGCCCTTGTCTTTGGGGTCTTCTATGGCAACCATGTTCATAGAGAAAGACACCATGTTCTGTGCAAAAGGATTAGCATCAATTTTCATCTTACCATCAAACTTCAGATGCCCTCTTGAATAGCCTTCTGGATTCGCACTCTGAACACTCGGCAATCATTGATGGAATGAGAATTAGTATTGTGATAGCCGCAAAATTTATTGTCTTTTACTCCTTCAGGGCGCAGCATGGGGTGCCCTTCCGGCAATTTGATGCGTCCCTCTCTTAAGAACAACTCAAACAGTTTGTCTGATTTAGAGACATCAAAGTCGTAAGTACCCTTCTGCTGCCTCAACCATCGTTGACTAACCTGAGTCGGCTCTTTCACCCAGAACAATTCGGCTGTGGCTATCTCATCTTCATCGTCGTACTCCGCTGCTTCTTCCAGAAAAATTTGATACATTTCATTAGCCACATCACCCTTCTGGACGCGCTTATCTCTCCTAAACCCTTGATCCTGATTACTCATCATAGTCAACCGTTGCGACAACTGACCAAGGTCATCAAAGTCCATGCTGAACAGCTTCTCCCTGACATTCGGCTGCATGCCCGCTATTGCCATCCTTGGCAACTGGTCATCTGGTAGATTCAAGGAATAGCAGAGGTTTTTGGTCTCTCTGAACCTGCGGAGATACTCCTGAGGCGTTTCATTAGCCCTCTGCCTCAAGCTCATAAGGTCAACTAGCTTCTTCTCATTAGTGCCTGTAAAGAAATACGCATGGAACCTCTGCTCTAATTCTGCCCATGTACCAATAGAATTTGCTGGCAGAGATGTGAACCATATGAAAGCTAGCCCTGTTAGAGACAACGGAAAATACTGAATCCTCCAAGCTTCATCTGCAGACACCTCTCCAAGCTGCATCAAGTATCGGCTGATGTGTTCTATGGTGCTAGTATCATCCTGACCAGAAAACGTGGTCAAATCCGTAGGAGGTTTCACCCTCGGAGGGAGTGCCACTCGGTTATACCACTATGGATAAGGGGACTTGTATGCTTAGGACTGTTTCTTTGGCTTTAAGCCAAACTGATTCTGCATCATGTCCGCCATCCTATGCATGATAAGGTCAATATTTGAATTTGGAGCTCCATGTACTTGCCCTTCAAAAGGCAACCCTGCTGAGTTTTTATACCCTGGACTCGGGAGAGCGTCAATAGCACTGTAATCGGCAAACTCTTGATATTCGTCTCCATACATATTCTTCTGCAACCTGTTTGCTGCTGGAGACACCTTGAAAGCTGATTGTGGGACGTTTCCTGACGCACCGAATGCGAGCTGGCCATAAGTCGTGGGAGGTTGTTGTTTCTGGTGAGAAACCGTCCCACCTTGGTCCATGCCAGGTTCTCCGCCATCCTCAACAGTCTTCTCCTGGCGCTTTGGCACATTGAACAATGTCGGTCCTTGCATTGGACCAGCAACTTCCTCAAAGTATTTATCGGCAGATGGACCGAAAGTACTGACCATGATCGTGCGAAAGGTATTCAAGAAAGCCGTATGATGATTTCTCATAGTGTCACTCATGGCTTTGTAAACCACTTCCGTTAGCTTCCGAGCATCTTCTTTTTCGGTGTAATCAGTCTGATATGGAAGGAGAGTCCTCGAGAGCGACTGCTTCTGAAAAACCTTGTTGCTTTTATTCTTTGAAAAGGACATCAAGAATTTGTATTGAAACTCAGCACATGCTTGCTGAACCGTATTCCTCAAGTCTTCTGGCAACTCATCCATAGTCACGTCTAGAACCTGGTTATTCTCGAATTCAGGCATCTTGAAATGTGTGGACCCACCGAGTGTGCCAAAAAGTGTGTTGACACAAAATGCGGCGCACTGTGCCTCACACACAGCAAGCCGGAAAGCGTGGCTTCAATCGGGTGTCCGGGTGTTTCGAAATCCGGAAACGTGCCAGTCAATTTGACTTGAAAGTTCTGAAACTAACAAGGGATGAAAATCATTAGATACAAAACTGGAACATGCCGGGTGAGACTAGACAGTTCCATATATACGGCCCTGAAGCCACTTACGACGACATACAACTATAGAAGCTATCTACCAACAAGTCTTATAGATCATTCGGCTAAAACAAACATAAAGTACGTAAAGCGTTGATTGCCAAACGTGCATGCATGGGAAAGGTACGTGTGAACGAATTATAATTAACTGTGAGTTAAAGCATAACCAAGCATAACCAAGCTAGCGCCACAAGGCCTGATATCTCGTTTGTTGTGAGTAAACTAAGCCGGTTTATGTCAAATCTGAGAGATATTCATTGGAGTGCTCTTGAGAGAGTACTGCGCTATCTAAAAGGAACAATAAGTTATGGTATTCACTTTACCGGATACCCAAGGGTACTGGAGGGTTATAGTGATGCTAATTGGATTTCTGATGCTGATGAGTTGTACACCACAAGCGGATATGCGTTCCTACTTGGAGGTGGCGTTGTTTCCTAGAAGTCTTGCAAATAGACTATCTTAACGAAGTCTAGAATGGAGGCAGAACTAGCAGCATTAGATACCGCTGGCGCTAAGGCTGAATGGCTTCGTGAACTCCTTATGGATTTATCAGTTGTGGAGAAACCTATACCGGCTATTTCTATGAACTTGTTGACACAAAATATGGCGCACTGTTTCTCACACACAGCAAGCCGAAAAGCGTGGCATCAATCGGGTGCCCGGGTGTTTCGAAATCCGGAAACGTGCCAGTCAGTTTGACCTGAAACTAACAAGGGATGAAAATCATTAGATACAAAACTAGAACATGCCGGGTGAGACCAGACAGTTCCATATATACGGCCCTGAAGCCACTTACGACGACATACAACTATAGAAGCTATCTGCCAACAAGTCTTATAGATCACTCGGCTAAAACAAACATAAAGTACGTAAAGCGTTGATTGCCAAACGTGCATGCATGGGAAAGGTACGTGTGAACGAATTATAATTAACTGTGAGTTAAAGCATAACCAAGCTCGGCAATCCAACCGAATTGGGATTCATGATGAAGGAACATGTAAACAAACACGATCAAACTAATCTAAAGCTTGTATCCGCCGCACGATACCTAACCTTATCAAAGCTTAAACGTGGTTAACATGCATGAACCCGCAACACGTAACAATCTAGATTAAACTAATCCGGCTATTATGAACGTAAGATCTATTTATAGAGACAACGTGAAAGCAATGACTATTAAAGCATAAATAAATTTATAAGAAAGAATAGAGCCGAACCGTATCAATCTAGATTGAGCAAAAGAGTGTTACAAATATATGAAATATCTAAAACATGCAACACGTGATAACTTAATGAATCTACTAGATTTTGCCAAATCTAATAGAGCCGATAACTATCTTGCTTTTGCTAAGCATATCGAGCAAACGCCTGCCGCACGGTATCTACTCATAAACGAAACATAAGCGAAGACTTCTTGATTGTCGAGCAAGGATCCGCCGCACGATCATTGAAAAACAAACAAGACTACTTGCATCAATGCCTAAATCAACCGCATGATACTAGAAATGATAACAAGGTTGTCGGGACTTACGGAGGTCGACAGATCGATGGCTCCTCTTGAAGAACTCGACGACATGACAAAGGACTCGAAGTTGGCACGGGGCCGGTTGTATTGATTTGGTTGTGAACCCTTTTTACAATGGCCAAGGGTTTATATTTATACCCTGGTCATGACATGAGTCCTAAAAGGACACGGTTACAAAATATTAAAGGAAAAACATGACATCTTTGACTTTAGTTTCCTTCGGAGTCTTTATTGCCTTAATTATCGCGATCTTTGTTGCCCGATCGGTTCTTGCTTGCTGCCTTTGTCGCTTCTTCAACGGAAAACCGTCTTTCCTCAGAATAGCCGACCGCACGATTATTTGCTGAATCTTTGGAAATTAGCCGACTGCACGGACACTTGCCGAATCTTTAGAAATTAGCAGACCGCACGGACACCTGTCTCTGCAAATTTACTGCGCATTGGCCCACCTATCATCTTCCTAAGCATACAAAAATCCAGTGTTAACGGAACTGTGATAACCAAACTGTGATAACTAAAGTGAACAGTTCTAAGGACAACATGAAGTCTTCAAGGCATGTGAAAAGGCGTCTGAAGACTGTCAGAAAACTGAGGAACTCCGGAGTAATTGCATTGGACTATGTCCATACATCAAATAATCTGACAAATCAATTTACGAAGGGTCTATCACGTAACGTGATAGAAGGTGCATCGAGGGAGTTGGGCTTGAGACCCACTGAAGTCATACCATAGTGGTAACCTGTCCTATGTGATCGGAGGTCTCGTGAATTAGGATGGTGAAACAAGCTAGTGGTTGACTGAGGGAGAGACTCCTTATATTTAGAGTCTTACTCGTTAGAGATGCACCGTCTCTCCAATACTGTTAGGCAGGTTGATTAATTTCTTAATGTCATCTGAGTGGCTTTCTTAAAGATGGGATGTTGTCCTACAGAACATCCTAGAAGGAACATACCTATATGAGTTCGATTGCTAGTCACAGTCTATGAGATTTGGGTAATCTCTAGATACTCATGAAAAGGACAAAAATTGTGACTTATATGCTTCAAACAGAGGGGATGCTTGTAGCAGCCAAGTACCATGAAAAGAATTTTGGTAAAACTCAATTCGCACAAAACTGTCAATTCAAGGCATTGTCCATTTTTCAGTTGTGATTGAGCCTAGCCTTGGTTCTAGACGGGTGTTCAACTTAACCGTCCCCGTTGAAACTCTGGTATATTAAAAGAACTATGGTTTTGAGATTATTTTTTGTAAATCTTAGAATTTGGTGGGGATTGTTGATATATTATAAGTTAAAGCATATAATATATTTAATAATCAAATAAACTCTATGATTTAATTACCGATGGACACATGCATGCATGCTTACATTCTTTGGTTTAATTATCATGAGGTTACTTGTATGCATGTAACGTGCGCCTATTGAAATGACCATCCGTTTGCAAGTAATGTGGAGAGTCAGGCAACGAAAAATAGGAAGGCATGCAAATAGTAACTCATCGAGTTACGAAAGAAACTTCCCTCTCCATTTATTGTACTTAATTGTCAAATGAATATGGGAGAGTTTTTTCTTCCAAGCGTTGCTGCCTTCTGATCTTTCTAGGTTGGTTCATCCTATCATCCGTGGAGAGGATAAATACTGAACTCACTCGTCTGGTCGAGTGACGAATTCTATAGGCAACCAAAGTTCTTGCTATCCCAAAGCTTCTCCGTTCCAGAGCTTGCATGCACAAGTTCTAGAAGAGTAGAGCCCCCGGAACGTCTACGTCCATCGAGTTCATCTGCTCGGGTGAAGGGCGGCCATCACATTTTTGGGGAGTGCCCATCGGCGGCACGACTACTTGCTCCGTCCACTCCTTCCCGGCGGCGTTGGTGTCCACACACAGCGCTACTGATCATCTTCTTTCCGGCGATACTGTCTTCACGGCTTCCAATCGACACTGCATCGAGCGGGACGACTACAACGACAAAACATCATGTCGCTTTCGGGTGCTTCCGGTTCCGTCGCAGGGTATAACTTTCTCAATCTTCGTGTCATTTTTATTGTCACAATAACTGTTTAGTGGTAACAGTATGGTAGACATGATTGTTCTATACGATGATAGCTGTCATACCTTGCTGGTTAGCACTATGTTAATATACATGATGATTTGGTTAAACAAGCACATATATGATGTCATCATAATTTTGCTTAAGTCATATTTATGGATTAAATTAAACATGAATTATCCTAAATATCTAATAGACGTTGCCACAGTGGGGAGCTGGTTGAGCGATCGAGGGGGAGGCATGGAGCCAGGGCGTGGCGGAGACATTGCCCAACGTAGCGCGGCCACCTGCAGGGTCGCATGGACGCCGGCGACGGCGTGTGACCTTGGTGGATCAGTCAGCGCGGTGGCAGGGGCGCATCCACCGATATGCAGGGCATCGCCGCCGCCGCCGCCGGAAGCCGTCGGGTACGGGCACTGCCGTGTCTCGTGTATAAAATGGATTTGATACCATGCATGTTTGCTTCCTTGGATTACCATGATCTATATCTACACTAAACTTCCAAATACTCTAAGAAAATATCTGCTTTCTAGAACTTCATTCATTTTGAGGGGATAGATAGATTTTGTATGACTTGACATTCAAACAGCAAATAAAGCTGCAGTGATGAAACAACAAATACTTCACATAGGACAGTATGATATCGATTCTACTGAATCTACACCCATCATTCAGTAGTTGGAAGCCGCCGTACGTGAAATCAAACCAAGCACTTCTCAGTGGCGATGTACGACGTTGGAAGCCGTGCCGGCCGGCGGCCGGACGCCGGCCATCATAAATTCATTTCATGGATCGGGCACACGGCAGCAGCAGTTGGGATAGTACTGTCCTGGCGTGCAGTACGCCTAGAAGTTCTTGTAGTTGTTCTTCTAGCAGTAGTAGAAGCACGTCTCGTCGGAGCACGGCACGATCGCGTGGCAGTAGTCTGTACGTGTGATCACTCAAATATACATGAATACAAAAATGATTCACGCTGTTATCTATATGCAGAATCAGGACAGAAAACGAAGAACTTGCATGCATGCTGCATGAATTACAATATCGAATTACCTGCTGCGTTGCAAGATGATAAGAACATGGCCACGGCAACTGCGCAAGAGCTGCTACAACTGGCAGGAGACCGTGGCCCTTCTTGACATGGTATGCAATTGCCATATATGGTCACCAAACCAAGAAGTCCTTCTATTCTTCTGCTTTGATTTGCACGCCTTGTGCATTACACCTTGTATAGTGTCCCAAGATAATTATAGGGACGACGCATGCATGCAGAAAAGTAAAAATCAGAGGAACGAACCGGATCTCACCTTTACTTAGATACCGTCCTAACCTTCGATCTCAGGTAAATCGATACCTTCACCCCGTTCGGTTGGAATGTAATTTACCAGTGGCTCTGACTTCTACAGTACTTTTTTGAGAGGGTCAATTTATGCTGCAAAGTGCAAACAAGATAAAAAAAGTGATGATTTGACATATTACTTTTTTTATGAGAGTGTCAATTTTGGCTGGATGGCATCGTTCTTCTGGTGGGCCTGCCGAAATACAAAACAACACAGGTCCTGCTGCATTGGCAGCCTCGTTCTTCTAGTGGGCCGTAAGGCCAGTCTCGATGCACGGTTTTATGTCTTGATTTCCAAAAATATGAAACTCTAGATTGGAACGAGTACCTCTCTCAATTGGTATTTTACCTCTCGTGGGTCCCACCGTCGCTCTCATCCAAAAACCGAGCAAGCCAAAAAAGCTGCTGGCCTGCCACTACCTGCCTTCCTGCTCGCTGTAGCAGCCCACACCGCCGTGGAGGAAAAATCAATCCCAACTTCGGCCGGCGAGTCGATTCCGTCCCACGCCAATGCTGCTGGGGTCTCCGTGCTCAGCCGCGCTGCGGAGGCACAGCGGCCCGACCACGTACGCCCGCGCGACGGAACTCGCCCGCAGCGGAGGCGGCCGCGGCGGAGTCGCCCTCGCGACGGAGCTCGCGCGCAGCAGAGTCGCCCGCACCGACGGAGCTCGCCTGCTCGCGCCCACGGCGGCTGCACCCCGCGGTGGAGGCCTCGTTCACGCCTCCGGCACCGGTGCTCGCGACGGAGGCGACCGCGGCGGAGTCGCCCTCGCGACGGATCTCGTGCGCGGCGGAGTCGTCGCCCGCACCGACGAAGCTCGCCTGCTCGCTCCCCCGGCTGCTGCACCCGCGGCGGACGGCCTCGCTCGCGCCTCCGGCACCCATGCCCGCGGCGGACTTCGTCGCTCGCGCCCCGGCGCTCGCCCGCGCGGCGGAAGCGCTCGCCAGCGGCTGGAGCTGGAGCGTCCCTGCCGATGAAACTTGTTTGGTTTCTCAGTGGGAGTTTCCATCTCGTTTCACCGCGTTGGAAACGCCGCGGAGCTCGTGTCGTGGTGATGAAACCAATCCTTTCTCTCTTCTGCTCATATCATGCAAAAAGACTAAATGTGCTATCAGGACACCCTAATAAATATGTATGACACTTCTCATAAAACTCCATAAAGACTGACCTAATATAAAATAACACATTTTTCTAGTGGGCCTCATTATCTGCTTAATTGGTATGCACAAGAGCTGCTGGTGCTACCTACAAACACCGGGAATACCATAGTTTTCCGCAAATGACAAGACATGAAGGTTTCTATCTATAATCGATGGCAGATAAAAGAGTAGAAATAATGGTGGACATCAACACCTGCCATTTGGGTCAGGAAGACGGTCAGACGAGTGCTTTGGGCCTGCAACAGCTAGCAAGTCTCTTTGATATCATATGATTACGTGACGACCTCGGATGGCAAAACAACCGAAACAAACTTTGCATATCTCGAAAAGTTATGAAACATTTCAAGAATCATCATGCCATTTCAAAACAACATTTGAATTTCAAGAATCTGAAATTCAAATTTTGTAGAGACGACCTCGTATGCAAAAACATGCAAAACAAAAAATGTAGATCTTGAAAAATTATGAAATTTTGTACTTTACAACTCTTTTATTTGTTGGTTAGGGCCTCAAACAAGACCTGCCCTATAGCTGTAAAATAAGATATTATCTATACCTAATAATAAAGTGGCAAAATTTCAGCTTCTTTTTTTTTCGTCCAGCCCATTCTAATTTGGCCTTACTGTATAGCTCACTTACTCTTCCGGCCCACTCCCGAGTCTAACAAACTTACTCAACGGCCCACTCCAGCTCACTTACTCTTCCGGCCCACTCCCGAGTCTAACAAACTTACTCAACGGCCCACTCCAGCTCACTCACTCTTCCGGCCCACTCCCGAGTCTAACCAACTTACTCAACGGCCCACTCCAGCAACCAGTCAAAACTCCCGTCTGGTGCAGCGACGGCCCACTACCGCCACAAGTTCTCGGCCCACCCACAGCCCAATGCAACAATCGGACTGGGAAAATCCAAAAATTTATTTGCAACATGTGTGATTCAAACCGTGGACTTCAACAATAGAAAGGGTGGAGATGTACCACCACACCAAACTATCTTAGGTGATGGTTCACCATTGATTTTTTTAATAACGTTGGTAACACCCTTATGGCCGATAAGAAATGTTGTACCCTATTCTTAATTTAAGACTATACTCTAATCGAAATTGTTTAAGCACGGGGGCTCTTTTACGCTAAAAGGAGTCCATAGGCATAGACGTTTGAAAATACCAATCAAAATTATTAGCTTCACTCCTTAAGATAGAAAAATCTAAAATCCCCTCAGGCTAGATCGCATATATAATTTAAAATATATAAAAATTACGAACAAACTATGATTAAATTTGCATCAAATTTACAAATCAAAATTTGTTATTAGGGGATTTAATAAGCAAAAAAATTGATTTCTACCTCAAGAACTATAATGTACTAAAAATAGCAACAATGCAACAAATACACATAGAGATATATTGTTTTTCTAAAGAAGAGAGAGTAATTTGGTGCAATTTGATCAATCCATGACATGTTTGAGGTACAAATTGTAGCAAAAGTAGAATGATTTCATTGCAATATATGAATACACTTACTTTTTTTTCTTTTTAGTATTAAAGGAGGATATTTCTTATTTGATATTGCTCAGAACCATCTATAGAGGTATGAAAAATCAAATCACTCCCGTGAATACGAGTTAGAGTGAAATGTTTAAACATAGTGCAAAGCTTTTAAGAAATATATTACATAGAGTACCATTCCAAAATGAAATGGATTACAGTATGTTCGACCATACAATAGTTATGGTAATACGCAACCAGGCAGAGTACCATTCCAAAATGAACTTAAACACATGACTCGATCATTAAAATAAATCTTCTAAGCACAAGTGATCTAAGTTACCATGCAAAATGCTCCCGTTGCAACGCACAGGCATATTTGCTAGTAATTTTCTAATATGGCAAACGCTGTACTTCGTCTGTCCCAAAACAAAAGGATACGTGCAGATCAAATTTTTTAACTTCAACAAGATTTATAGAAAACACGTACAATATTTATGTATCCAAACAAATTATTATAAAAGTATATTCAACGACCTATCTAATGGTATTAATTATATATTAGAAATATTTATATTCTTTTATATATAATTGCCTAAAGTTAAAAAAGTTTGTCTTCTTGGTAAGCGAGAACGACTTCTCTTTAGGAACGAAGGGAGTACATGATTAGTATAAGATTAAAATTCTTATATTTTTGTTAGCATTTTAACATTGTCAGACGAAAAAAATCAGAACTAAAAAGTTGTATGTCGAGATCTAAAAATTTCATATAAAATTCATCTTTATTCAACATCTATTGAGAAGTTATGATTTTTTTAAAGTTTAGTTTTGTCACGATAGTCCCGGTAACGCAATAAAACAATACTATCACGCCAACAGAAGTGGTGTACATTGAAAAACATGACAACAGAGCTAGTGATGCATAATGGAAATGTCCCCCACGCATAACGAATGGGCATGGTGATTAGAGCGAGGCGATATCTTACTATTACTAAATGAAGACCCAACAAAGCCACCACGTTAATCCTCACCAGAAGCGCTAGAAAAAAGATAAATCGTTAAAATTCTCACAAAAATTAGAAAGATCTAGCCATCAATTTGAGAATGTGTAATACTCGCTGTTAAATAAGGTGAGGGTGTACTAATCACCCCTTACCTCTTGAATTTGCCATTTACCCCCCCCCCCCCCCCCCGCCCCCCCACCTATCTCTCTAGGTCTCTCCCTCTCTCTAGATTTCTTGCTTTAGGTCCATGAATGATTTGGTGAATCATTGGTGTAACTTGAACCTGTTTCATGGGATGGTTTAGGCCCTTCCCTCCTCATGCCATGATGACATCGATTCATGAGATGTTTCTGTTCATGTTCATCATGTTTTTGCATTATCCCATCCATGTTTTTTACCCGATCTCCATGTACACTTATACTTTTGCAAACTAATTGTTGGAGCTTGTGCTATGAACCCTTTTGAGGGTTTCCACGATTTGGTTTGGGGTGAGCACATACATTGGGCAATGAAGCGGAAGAGAACAAATGATTTCTGTGTGAATCGTGACTGTTTTTGGGGGCACCGGATGCTACTGTACCCCCTGCACGCTACACTAATAGCACCAAATGCTGCTACAGTGCGTCTGATGAACATTAACCAGAGTCCGGTGCTCTATGTTGAATTGCTGTTTTTTTTCGTTTTTCCCTCATCCAAACTCCAATTGAGTTCCTATATCTACGTTGGATTCATATCCTTCTAGAGAACTTGTCAAAGTACTTTTGTGACTAGTTCTCCTAAGTATTTTGATTGGAGCTCTTGCTTCTTCTCTCTAGGAGTTAAGAGCTTCCCTCTTCGAGATTCATATCGAGTTTTCGGCTCTCAGTAGATCTGTTGTATTTTTTGGTCATCACCAAGGGTATCCATCCATTCTTGGGTCGTGATCTTACCGTCTTTGAGTGGTTGCCATTTTGGGGTTTGAATCTAGGACAGTGGCCCAAATATTTTCAGGAGAAATTTGAGGCTCTCATTCACCTCCACTTTGGTCGCCGTTTTGGTCCTCTAGCTTCATAATAATTTTCACATGCTCATTAGAGCTTGTGTTAGCTGGCTAATTAGTGAGTAATTTAATCTGGTTGCTTAATTTCCTTCATACTACATTTAAAACTCTCAATTGTTTTGGGAAAATACATCACTAGTTAGCATGAGTGAGCTTGGCAATTAGAAGGGAGGACATATTGGGTTACACCACGAATGGAGATAGGAGCCCAACACTAGTACAAAAACAGACTACACAGTCGGTTCACAACCTATTTCTACAGGCGTTTTTCAGCGCCGACTGCGCTGGGGCCAGTAGAAATGTGACATTTCTACAGGCGGTTGCTTGAGAACCGCCTGTAGAAACCCATTTCCACAGGCGGTTCTCTTAGTAAACCGCCTGTGTAAATGACTCATTTACACAAGCGGTTCACTAAGAGAACCACCTGTGTAAATGATTTTCCAGTTTTAAATTTTTGGTATTTATATAATATTATATTATTTAATATATACATATATATTGTTATTGAGACTACTAAACCCTATTGGATGCTGTTCAAATATATAGCAACATGTAAATTAAATATCTCATACATACATTTCTTTCTTCAAAGTACCATGCTCGTATAAAGTTACAAGTGTATGGCACATTATATACATGAGTCTCACGCTCACACACATAAAACTACAGGTCTATATACATCAAGAGTTTGGACTTGTCCTCTAAAAATCGGACCGAGTAAGATTTAGGCTATAAACCTCTGTTAGCGCTTCGTACTCGGGCTTGGCTAATTCACTTTCATAATCATGATATTTCCCTACACTTGAGATGACTTGTTTGATGAGGAAAAGGCACACGTCCTCGACTATGTTGTACAATGCCCTTTCGTTGATGGTCGTCGCCTTGACTTTTTTCTTGGAAGGTTTCTTCTTAGTCGCTGTGTCGTCTCCTCCTCTCATGTGCTCGCACACGTAGTATCCACAGAGGACAGATCCTGCTGGTTGCTTGTGGCACTATAAAACAGAAAATTAAAGTGGTTATTTATAGATGCTCGCACACGTAGTATATCCACATAGTACATGTATGATCTGTATTCATAAGAGTAAGTTTCATACTTACCGGCCAGTCATATATAACTTCCAATGGCTCCTTTTCTTTTTTCTTCGATTCAACCTTTCCACCGTGCATTATATAAAACCGCCATGCCCTACGAACTCGAATACAGTCACCATGTTAATTATTATTAAAATCTCATAATGCAAAAGTATACGTGCATATCTCAACTTACATCTCTAGCATCTCAATGAAATGTGCATAGCTTGATGATGCGTAATTTGCAGAGTCTAATACCAACATCCTTCCTTTTTTAGGATAAATGACGACGCAGATCCAGTGGTCCCTGCATGAATCAAATTCATGATACATTTGTGCATTGAAATATTATGTAGTTTGATCACCCAAAGTTATATGGTGCCACTACCCAAACTCATATACTTACCCAAAGTTGTACGGTGACACTATCGATTTCCTGTCTTGATACTTTTTCACACACTTTGAAATGTAGGAGTATTTGGCTTCAAATTTAAACTATAATTGTATCTTTTTGGTGGCCCGTGCTTCACCTTCTAAGCCTCTTAAATCGTCGTTGTTCTCCCCGATTCTAAAGGTGTGCCTTTCTTCGCATATATCAATTTGGTTCAGATAGGCAATCCTTTCCTCAGCACAATAATCAAGGTCCGGGCCATAAGCCTGCTCCTGCTCATCAAATAGCATTCTACAAGACACATGCATATGTCAGATATTGAACATTGATACAACTACAATGCATGCCAGTTGTTTAACATTGATACAACTACAATGCATGTGTAACTATGTAACACTTACAATTCAAACGTCGTTATTATCTGTACGTCTAGTCTCTCGAGGTTCGTCATCAACCAAATGTCTTCAAAGCTAATCACAGACAGATTATGATCACTTTGAAATGCCTTATGTGGTATAGACACGTTGATGGCATGAATGCCAGCATCAGAGGCTCTCATGTACCAGTCATGCATCCTTTTTACATTGTTTGTGACCTTTTGGAGTTTCTCCCAGCTTAGTAGAGGCTTTCCCACCACATAGGATTTAGGCACGGACTTGTAGTCTTCCCAAGTTGGCACCTTGATTTTGCAGGGAATCACCTTAGGCACCGGCTGCGCCGACTTCTTGAGCTCAGACAACTCGAGGACTTCACTAGTGCGTTTTTGCCCAATTCCTTTAAAAAATCTGGTCGTGCCAGTTGTTTTTTTCTTTGGCTCGAAGGGGGAAATCAACTTGGGGATAGGAAACTTCTTCTTTTGCGGCGCTGGTGGCTTCGGTGTTTGTTTAGGATCTTTGGGTTGTGGGGAAGGTGTGGATTTTTGTGGTGGAGGTGGCAGAGGTGATGTTTGTGGAGGTGATGACTGTGGCGGAGGTGACGGAGGTGGCGGAGGTGATGAATGTGGCGGAGGTGACGGAGGTGGGCTCGCAAGAGAATGGATTGGTGATGGTGGTGGGTTTGGAAGAGGATCAGTAGGTCCGGATGACTCCTCAACTGCTATCTCTTGCGAGGACAGTGGTGGCTCACTCAACTGGACGTCTCGCCGAGGCCAAAAAATGAAATTTTTTATAGCCTGTCCGAGTTTCTCAATGTCCTCGGGACCGGGGATGTCTAACATCTCGTCCTCATATCCTTGGACCACGATCGATACTTCTACTATGCAGTAGTCTTCAGGAATGTCAGCACCGTGGTACTTGCGTCCTGGGATCGCTTTGCCCATGGCTACTTCCCTAGTACGATGATTGTTAATGTCATATCTTATGACTAGGGAGCAAGCCACGGGAGTAACAATGTCGTCAACCGGATATTGAATCTTATTCCCTGTAGACGTGACACTGATTGGTACCTCGGCAACGATCTGTTGGGACACCACTGGGACTAGCTACATCTGGGGTGCCTGAGTGCTTATTTGTTGATTTGACACCGCACTCGCCAATTTCTACATCAACTCAGGAGGAGGATCATCTAGCAATTTCTGCATAAACTCTGTGAACTCTTTCTTAGCCTCCTCCTTTAAATAGCTAACCATTTATTCCTTGTATCTATCACGTTTCCTGTACTCACCTTCCCACTGAGGGCCGAATCCATCCTTCCATCCTTCTTTGGATGAGACGCCTCGAACACGGCCAGGATGCTCTGGGTTACCCCAAACCCTCATTAAGGATGTCCCTCTCTCTTCGTGGCTTGAATGTACCTTCCTGTTGCTTGGCTGCCACCGCAAATATGTTCTTTGCTACTGCTTCAACCTCAGGGTCATCAAAGGACAAACCGCTGTCGGTTTCCTTTGGTTTTCTAGCCCTAATCCAATTCGCGGACCTTTCACCAACTTGTTCGGACAGCGCCGGTAACCCTTTCGCCTTCTTAGCAGCCTCTTCTTGTTGCCATTTGGGAGCCTGACGCTGATAACCACCTGAGCCTAGATGGTGGTGGTACTTATTCTTCTTTGCGAGAGCGGAGTTGGCTTCGCTCAGAGATACGAATTCTGGCTCTTTCCTTTGCTCTACAAAGACCGTCCACTGGCCTTTAGTAATCTTGTACGTTGTTGTAGGGTCCAACCCTTTCTTGGCAAACTTGTTATTCAACTCATGCCTCCAGTTTTGGAAACTGATCGCACACTGCTTCAATGTATAGTCCTTTACCAATGCCTCTGGTATGGCTCGAGGAAACTGGAACCTCATCTTCATTTTTTCCCAAATTCTTGTCTTGTCATCCTCCGACACAATGGACCAGTTCTTGTTAGTGACATCAAGAATGTCCCTAACACAGAAGCCAATTGCGTTTCGGTACTTGGATAGGGCCTCCAAAGGAACTGTGGGCTGTCCGGTTGGGCTGACTTCTAAGATGGCATATACGTCGTCTGGAAACTTTTTCAATCCTCTCTCGTCTCGTTTGGCACCGCTCCGCTTCCTTTTCCTTGATGGCTCATTGCTCGTCATCGCGGTCGGTTCGGGTGCGTCTTCAGCACGTTGTGAGATCAACTCTTCCATCTGAGCCAATGCCCTATGAATATAAACATTATGAGTTTAATGGTGATAGTTTTAATAGACATGTAATTAAATAAAAACATGAAATCATATATTTATCGCCTCGGCTTCTGGATCATAATCAGGGTCATGGCGTAATTCACGTTCAAATTGTTCTCGAGCCTTCCTCACTTCGGGACGCTCGAAGTCGTCGCTAGGGCTCCAAGTGTTCTCCGGAGTTGATTGGTTCCCTTTTTCTTCCTCCATGGGGTCGAACGACCCCGAGCCTTGCCCCATTTGGTGGGTATCTTGTACTTGTTGTGTGGGGTCGGAGGACGACCCCAGGTGTTGCCCCGTTTGGTGGGTGTCTTGTACTTGCTCCGTGGGGTCAGACCCTGGGGCTTGTTCGTGTGAACGGACCCTTGTGCTTGGTCCTTGCTTGGAGATGCCATCGTCGAAATCTATGTACAAGAATTTGGGTCGTTAAAATAATATTTGGCGACATTTATTATAATCGAGGCATATATTATTTTTCTATTACAAATACATACAAGTTAATACATACTTATAAACAGTCAAATACATATATTAACTCATCAAGGGAATGATAGATTTAAATACAAATGTTCATCAAATACTTATATAAAGAACATTTATATAAGCATTTATATATAAGCATTTACATCTATACCTAATAATCAAAACATTTATAATCAAATATCTTTTATAGTCAAAGCATTTATACTCAAATATCTTTTATAGTCAAAGCATTTATAATCAAAGTATTTATAACACTGGAGGCATTTATTATAATCAACGCATATAGATATACATATACATATATATTGGAGGGATTTATAATCAAATCATTTACATATACATAGACAAATATATATATAAATGAATTAAAATAATACATACACAATAGGAAATTTCATTTACGTATATATTAGAGGCATATATATATTATAAGGATTTATATAAGCATTTCTATAAGCATACATATGAAGAAACTAATTAAAGAATAGAAAAAATGCTCAAAAGTGGTCTCTCGGCCCAGTGGGCCGCCCCTCTGTCCCTGCCACTTGGGTCCGCCTGTCAGCCTTCTTTCTCCTCCACCTCCCTCGTCGCCCCGCCTTCTTCCTCTCTCGGCCGGCCGTGCCGCGCCGCGCTGGGGCGGTGCCCCCGCAACCACCGCCGCACAACCACCACCTCCGACTCACCGCCGTACCCCGTATCCGCAACCACCGACACCACTACTGCCACCATCCCCGGCCGCGCGCTCCTCGGCCGCGCGCTCCTCGGCCACGGCGAGCTGAGCCGCCGCGTCCTCGGCCACGCTCTCCTCGTCCTCGCCGAGCCGCCGCGTCCTCGGCCGCGCGTTCCAGCCGCGCTCGCTGTCGCCGCACCGCCGCCGCCACAACTGCCCGCCGCCACGCCGCCACGGAGAAGGAAAACAAGGCGGAGCGGCGTACTGACCCCGATGTCTCGAAGATGGCTCCGACGTGACGGAAAGATTGCCGGCAAGCGGCGGGAAGGGCGGCGGCGGTGGTTTCGTGGGAAAATCCGGCAGCCTAACGGCGTAATTTCGAATGAACTGGCGCCTTTGGGACTTAAAAAATTTCAGGCGAGTGCGCGGGATTATATAGGAAGCCGGTTTATACAGGCTGTTCGCATTGACCACCGCCTGTAGAAATGATTTTGTAGAAATAATTCAAAAAAGTTTTAAAAAATCATATCTTGAGATCTATTGTTCCAAAAATTGTGAATTAAATTTTGTAGTGTTTGTCTTAACAATATATACATGTTAAAAATATGAAATGACATGTTTGAGATACTTTTATATGTATCTATATTTATATGTCTAATATCTCCATAATTACATAAGCTTCAAAAAATCATATCTTGAGAAATAATGTTCCAAAAATTGTGAATTAAATTTTGTAGTGCTTGTCTTGACAACATATACATGTTAAAAATATTATATGACATGTTTGAGATAATTTTTATATAGCTATATTTATATGTCTAATATCTCGATAATTACCTAAGCTTCAAAAAATCATATCTCGATAATTAAGGGTTAAGGTTAAGGTTTAAGGGTTTAGGGTTTAAGGATATACGTGTTTTAAATATGGAATGACATGTTTGAGATACTTTTATATGTATCTATATTTATAATGACCTTAATTTAATCTATTTCTAATATCTCGATTAATACATAGGGTTCATCATCTCGGGATTATAGAAATAGATTGTAATTATGTGAAATAAGCATAGGGTCTCACACGTAGAAACAAAAATAGGGTCTCCACATGTACAAACATAAATAAGGTCTGACATTGTAACATAAATGGATTACATGGCAAATAATAAAAATAATATATGAAGCTATATTGTTCTTCCTTGTCCATCGTGGCGCACCCAAGGTAGTGATTTCTGTGGGATACTTCGCTCAACACTCCTTATTTTTAGTGGATGGTCATCTACAAAGAGACACATGTTGGTGAACTCATTAAATTCATCCAGGTCAGATACACCATCAACCCCTATAGCTTGTTGCTTTCCAGGAATAACTACATGCTTCGGCTTGTCGGTACTTTTCTTCTCATTAGGTCAAAGGATCTGTTCAACATAGAAGATCTGTGCAGCACGGTTAGCCATTATCCACGGATCATCTTTGTAGCCTACCTTACTTAGATCAAGAACTCTAACCCCATAGTTGTCCACTGTGACATATTTGTCTTCAACCCATTGATATTTAAACATAGGGACCTGAAATGTAACATAGTGTAGCTCCCATATGTCTTCAGCGAAGCCAAAGTATATAGTTTCATCACCAGTTTCAGAGTCTAAGGCATCGCATCGAACTCCACTATTTTGTGCAATGCTCTTTTGGTCCTTGGACTTGGTACAAAATGTGAAGCCACTAATGTCATAGCTTTGCCATGTTGTGGCCTGGCGTGATTGTCCAGAAGCCAACACCTTGATGGTGCGTTCCTCAATTGTTTCCCCCTCTGGAATGTCAAGATCCTTTAGCCATGAGGTGAACTTATTCTTGTGTTCCTTCAATAACCACTCATCTGTGTACCCATGATTTTGTTTGCGAAGCTCATCAATATGTTGCTCGATGAAAGGCTCCATTGTTGAGAGTTGATGAAAGATGCTGTGATGTGCCTCGAGGACTGAATTGTAATCTTGCGGGACTAATGTTTTCTTTCCCATCCTCCCTCTTCCATTCAGCCTACCATCATGTCTTGACGGAGGCAAACCTATTGCATCCTGGTCTTTTAGGACGCTGTTGCAGAATGGACCACCAGACTCAATTGCCTCTTTGGTTAAGTACCCCTCCACCATGGATGCCTCAGGACGAGCACGAGTTGATACGTGGCCATTAAGTGTTGACATGAAACACTCATACGTCCACATCTCATGCAAATACATGGGACCCAGTGCCTCTATTTGTGGAACCAAGTGCACCACAAGGTGAACCATAATATCGAAGAATGCTGGAGGAAAACACATCTCGAACTGTGACACTGTCTCCGCTGCAAATTCCTTAAGAGATGTCAACTCATCACGGTCGATCACCTTCTGTGAGATCCTATTGAAGAAGTAGCACAACCGTGTGACTGCAACCTTTATCCACACTGGATTTATAGCCCTGATGACAATAAGGAGGAAAGTAGTCAGCATAGTATGACAATCATGTGAGTTGTAGTTGGTGAGTGTGAGGTCTTTCATTGACACAATACTTCATATGTTAGAGCAGAATCCAGATGGGACCTTCAGATTCTTCAACCACACACACATAAAATGTTTCTCATTATTGCTGAGGTTGTAGCTTGCTGCCGGGAGATGGTACTTCCCATTTTCTTGAAGAACAGGGTGGAGTTCTTTTTTTTATGTATAACTGTACCATGTCTAGACGTGACTTTAGTCCTTCCCGAAAACTCTTTTGCCTTTACTGTTGTTTAGTGGGGCAGTAGACTGGAGTTCAACGTTATTGTCAAGTACTTATCCATCTTCTTCTGGCGGTACCTGTGTCCTTTGGATAAGAAGCGTCAGTGCCTCATGTACACTATCTTCTTAGATGCAGTAAGGGACACGTGAGCAGTTTCATCTATGCATACCACACAACCAACCTTTCCCTTGAACTGCCTTGATAATGTGAAGAGAGCAGGGTAATCATTGATGGTAACAAAGATAATTGCTCTCAACGTGAATGATTCTTTACGGTACTCGTCCTACATTTTAACACATGTTTCCCACAACATCTTCATGTCTTCCATTAAGGGCTCCAAGAAAACATCCATGTCAACTCCAGGCTGTGTAGGTCCAGAGATAAGGATGGTTAGCATGAGGTACTTTCGCTTCAACATCAACCATGGAGGAAGGTTGTAGATGGTGAGGATCACTGGCCATGTGCTGTGCGTGCTGCTCCTCTCAGCAAATGGATTTATTCCGTCAGTACTCAGTGCAAACCTAACATTTCTTTGTTCCTTTGCAAAGTCTTCGTGGTTGTTATTGAAATCTATCCACTGCTTGCCATCGTCTGGGTGCCGAAGCTTCCCATCGTCTTTGATGTGCTCATCAGAAGCATGCTAGCTCATAAGTTTGGAATCCTCTGGGTTAGCAAACAAGCACCTCAGTCGATCGACCACATGCAGGTACCATATCACCAATGCAGAAATCTTTTTCTGCGCATAATAGTCTACTTCGTGTTTTTCTTTGCTCATGGGTTTTGAACTCTGTTGGGTCTTCTTTCACTTCTTTTCTTTACACACCAAGGAAGCACAGTGTTCCTCTTTGTAGTCTTTATTCGTTTTGTACCTACTTGCATTACACTTTGGACAACTCTCCATGTCCTTATAATCATCACCTCGATATAGGATATAGTGATTTCTACAAGCATGGATCTTCTCAACACCCATTGTGAGTGGACTGATTAGCTTCTTTGCATAGTACGTGTTACTAGGCACTTTGTTTTCCTTTGGAAGCATGTCTGTGATAATACTCAAGAAGGCATCAAATCCAACATCAGAAAAAACAAACCGAGCTTTGCATACCAACAACTTTAGCACCGAACGCAAGGTCGTGAACTCTTTGGTGCAACTCTTAGACTCATCGTACAAAGACCCTTTTGCTGCCTTCATCAGGGCCTCCATACCTTTCTTGAAGAACATTGATGGATCTTCTGCATGATGACGCAACATTGCCTCCAGGAATTCTGCATCTTCCGCAGCCATATTATTTTGCATCACATCAGTTTCGACGCCATCAATTCCTCCAGCGAAACCATGATCAGGACCATCGGTGACAGGTTGTTGTGTCTCGTGTAATAACTGAAACCCACCGTCAACAAGCATATCTGGACCATCGGCGTCGATATTTGCACGGCTAACAGTTGTATAAGGCACAGAGCTACCCTCTCCATGCTTTGTCCAAATCAAGTAACCCTTCATAAATCCTCGGTGAACAAGATGAGAAAGGATTTGTTGATGGTCATCAAATACAACAACATTCCTACAGTCCATGCATGGACAATGTATGTGCATTTTCTTTGTTCTCCAAGCATGGTTCTTAGTGGCATCAATAAACTTATGAACCTCGGGTATGTATGATTCATCTAGCCTTGATAACTTATACATCCAGAATGGCCTCTCCATCGATCAATACCTGACTTTCAAAAGGGAGAGACGACAAATATTATGTAACCATCTTAATCAACTTGACTTGAAGAAAATGTATTAAAACTGACCTTTCTTAGCAATCTCCTTCCAAGAAATGAAGATGAAAACCTCCCCTCTTGTAAATGTGGCTCTCCAAAATCACCTCCTTCCAACAGTCCTCAAATCAAAATTCCCGCTTGTCTATGTAAATGAAGTTTAGAGAGGATCTACCTTAGCTAGGGATTATTAGCTAGGGTAACTGGATTATTTAGCTAAGGAATTATGATTTACCTAGTGATTATTAGCTAGGGTCTACCTAGGTATTATTTAGCTAGTTATTAAAGTATCATAATTAAATTAAAAAACATAAGTATCATTATTAAAAACACAAAATTAATGAAATATAAGTGCATATAGTGGATGAAATAAATTGAGAAATAAAAAAGCATAACAAAAAACCTAAGTACAATAATTAAAAAAACTAACAAAAAAACTACACTTCCCTTCTTCCCTCTATACATAAATTCTATTTAACACAACATTGATTCATGACAATCAAGTAAATATATATAGCATAAACTAAATTAAAAAGCAAACATGAAGATGGAGAGCAAACATCAAGTAAATATATATAACATAAACTAAATTTAACACCTAGGTATTCTTCTCTCTCACTCGTAGTGAAACCCTAGATCCAAAATGTGGCTCAAATTGAGCAAATATGAGCTAAATGAGCCAAGAGGGACATAAACCAACCTTTTTTAACAACCTCCATCCAAGAAATGAAGATCAAAACCTCTCCCCTTGTATTTTGAAAAATCTGGACCTCCAAAATCGCCTCCAATGGAAGGTGGAGGCTAGAACTGTAGCTGGTCGGGAGAAAGAAGAGAGTGGAGGTCGGGAGGGTGCTATATATAAGCAGAAAGTATCACAGGCCAACCGCCAGTGTAAATAGCATGCCAACCGCCTGTGGAGAGGGCTTATCAACCGCCAGTGTAAAATGCCAACCGCCTGTGATAAGCCCTCTCCACAGGCGGTTGGGGGCCAAAACACACCACAGGCGGCGTGAAACCCTAAACCGCCCGTGGTGTGTCTTGGGGGGCGCCAACAAAAACAGTTTTTCTACTAGTGCAATAATTGTTCCAAAATATAATAAAGATTGAACCACTTGTGAAGAGAATCAAACCATTGAGTATATTTTGTCGAGTCAGAGTTGAATTGGATGGAGATTGGTCAGGGCCCTGAAATGTCACCACGCATGGAGATAGGAGCCCAATAATTGTTCCAAAATATAATCAAGTTCCAAAATATAATAAAGATTGAACCACTTGTGAAGAGAATCAAACCATTGAATACATTTTGTCCAGTAAGAGTTGACTTGGATGGAGATTAGTCAGGGCCTGAAATGGTACACCACGCATGGAGATAGGAGCCTAATAATTGTTCCAGAATATAATCAAGTTCCAAAATATAATAAAGATTGAACCACTTGTGAAGAGAGTCAAACCATTGATTGCATACATAATTTATCTTAAAATGTAATTACGGCAAAGTCAAAAACAGAGAATGGCGTGTCTACCGAATGCTTACGATTGTCAGTTGTCGGTTCAGTTCCAAAAACTGAATGTTTTAAACTAAATGGACATGACGGCTTGAGATTTTTTCCTAAATTACTAGTTCGATGACAATTGTTTGGGTTGCCCAAAGTTTGACCTACCTCCTGTCATCGTGAACGCACAAACAACTGATTTAGTGGGAAAATAGGGCGGCATTTGCCATGCAAGTTGGAACATTATATGATGCATAGCATAATAAATTAAATGCAGCAGAAGCTGACTTTGCTAATGAGTTCTTCTATTAAACCTTCTTGCTCCATTTCACCACTACTTTCAAGAGATCGATCCAGCAAAGAGCCCCGAAACAGGTCAGCAGTACTTCCATATTCCCTTGCTTTGCTTGCAGTATGTGTGTGCAATTTGTGTTACGCGTCCAATTTACATCCATGTTTGTTCCGCCCGCAGACCAATGCGTTGCTATACTAAATTTAATCAGTTAAGATTTTCGAATGGTTACTGACCTGAGCTTATGCGTGATGATGATCTACTAAGGTACACTTCAGCCATGGCAGCCATCCTCGACGCTTTTGCACCCTACGTGAAGAAGCTAATCGTGGACATGGCAGAAGGAGAGGTGGCCATGTTGCTAGGCGTCTCCGCCGATATCAACAAGCTAGAGAACAACATGGAAAGCCTCAATAACTTCCTTGTAGATGCCGAGAGGAGGCGCATCACTGACCAAAGTGTGCAAAGGTGGGTGAGTAAGCTCAAGGATGCCATGTACGATGCCACAGACATCATGGACCTTTGTCAACTTGAGGCCGACAAGAGGAAGGAGCAGAAAGAAGGTGGATTCAAGAGAAAGGTACCTAGTTGCTTCCAGCCATTGATCTTTTGCCTACAGAATCCTTTGTTTGCACACAAGATAGGTTGTCGCATCATGAAGCTGAACCAGCGGCTAGATAGCATCCACAAAGAGGCAGATAAGTTCAGGTTCAATATTGGCCTTGGTTCTGACATGAATCTTACTACTACTCAAATGTTTTGCCGGAGGGTGAGGATGACATCCGAGTTCGATGAATCAGCTATAGTTGGTGAAAAGATTGAGATGGATACAAAAGAGCTTACCCAACTGATAACAACCTATGGGAAGCACGACATCAAGGTGGTCTCTATCGTAGGGACGGGTGGCATGGGAAAGACGACTCTTGCTCAGAAGATCTTCAATCATAAAACAATCCAAGAGCACTTCAAGCTGAAGATATGGTTGAGTATCACCCAGCAGTTCGATGAGGTTGAGCTACTTAGGACAGCGATTGAACACGCTGGAGGAGTCCATGGTGGGGCACAAGACAAAACACTCCTCACGAGGACACTCACGAACACCTTATCCAAGGGCCGGTTTCTCCTGGTCTGTGATGATATGTGGACTATCGACGCATGGAGTCAGGTGCTTTGCGTCCCACTAAAGAATGCCAGCCTGAAAGAACCAGGGAATTGGGTCCTGGTAACTACAAGATTTGGAGACCTGGCTCAAAGGATGGGAGCCTCCTTCTACCAACACCTTGTCACCCCCATAAAAGAAGCGGACGCTTGGTCGTTGCTCAAGAAACAGCTTCCACCATCATCTAATAATCAGGTTAGTCTTTATGGCCAATAATCTGTTTTGTTGCAATTAAATGCACACTCTTTCTCATATCTAGTAATTTAGGGTCTATTTGGTAGTTGTTGCAGCAAAACGCACATTAAGTTATATATCTACGTACTGATTAAGGGTATATTCGGATGTCTTTGGTTTAGAATACCACGATCTGAAGAAAAGACGTGCAGACCATGCATGGTTTAGAAAACGTAGATGCCCTAGATAGAGTTTCCAAATGGCACGAAAGATTAATCACATCAGTACACAGTTGTCTGTTAGCATGTGGTTTATTCGTGTGTCTGTTATCTTGTACTCTCACATGGTTCATTCGTGTGTCCTGATTTGAAATAAATCTCTTCATATGAATGTTTGTTGCTATTAGAAGTAGGCTTTGTTGATACTCCAAAATGACTATAAACCACACACACGACGTGCTATTCTACACCTTAGGTCTAGAATATTATTCTAAAATAGAAGGAAAAACTGATCTGAAAAAATACTAAGTACTAGCAGTGTTAATACTGAATAATACTCACACGACTACTGAATAATACTGAATTTTTTCAGTATAATAACTTGGTGTAGTATAAGTATTCTACCCCTAGGGTATATATATATATACACACACACAACAGTGCTATTTTCTACACCTTAGGTGTAGAATATTCTACACCACAAGCTAAAATTAACATGAAAAAATATCCAGTACTATTGGACAATGTTCAGTATCAGTCAATACTACACCTATAGCACCACGAAAAACTGAATAAAAATACTCTTTACAATACAAAATTCTATTAGGTATAACAGTTTGGTGTATATTCTACATCTAGTAGTTAAATCTGACTAAAAAATATCGAACGATATGTTCAGTATCAGTCAGCAATATGTGTCAGTACCATTAATATTAAATAATACTAACACACGACTACTGAACTGTGCAGATTTTTTTACAACTAAAATGTATAATAACACTTATATATATATATATATATATATTAATTTGGTAATATGGGATAAATAAGGGAAGTTTTGAGTATAAAGTTCTTTCTTCCCGATATAACTGATTTATGTGTTTTCTATTTGATATGATAAATCTTTTTATTTTGCAACTTCGAACATGTTGATTAGCTCAAATTTCCATGATATATAGCTAATGTACGTGATATAATTTGATTAGAATGTAGCTTTTCATTCACATGTAGGTGACAGATACAAATTGTAGCGTGTTTGGGTCCCATAGTTCATTAGCATACGTGTAATATATGAGTTCATTTTGATGGTGCCACACTATAGGAGACGACTGGCTTGCACAAGAAAATAGAGTCCAGGTGCTTTTGTTGACATATACGTACGTGTGTAACAAGTTTAAACTTACACTATAATCACTAGCAGAGAATAAATTTTTGGTCCGCTTCGGATTTTGTCTTTAGTTTTAGCAAATTTTGTGTCCAAGAGTAATAAACGAATTGATGCCCCGATTCTATATATTGATAGGGACTAAAGTCATTTGCCAAACGACAGGCTACATTTAATTTAGTCCTAATTGATAACACTCATTTAGATTAAAGAGTCTTCTTTAGTACCGATTGTTATGAACTGTAGCACCAATCCCTTTATTTTCTTTGTGCATGCCGCATGGCTCCTTCCTTTTAGACTCAACATTGAACACCTTGCTATTTTAGTATTTTTTTTTGCTAAGATATACACGTATATGTACACATACCCTTCAGTAAATACTTAAAGTCCGATCATGTTGCATACTCTGTTAAAAAATATGTACATAATTGGGTGTATACATTATGCCAACTCAATTAATACATTAACAAAGTGAGCATATAAATTGTGTGTAACGTCCCAAAGTCTAAACGGCTCAGATCCACTCTGCACGCTGAGCGAACCACACCCACCACCATCCCACTTAAGCTTTCGTCCTCGCTTCGCTTAAAAGGATTAACCCGGAGATTGTGGGATGGAATCTAGAAGCCTTATATGTTGGTCTATTTCACCTTAAACAAGTAAGGTGAGACTAAACCCTCCACAATATCTCATTAATACACATGGGTCACTACGGGCCAAACGAGCCGGATGTGACAGTGTGGCCGCATAAAATTTGAAGTACACACATAGAGTTTTATGTACACTAACACGTTCTTTGAGCGCATACAAACTTTCAGCGTGTTAGGCACGTGTCGTTTCTTTATGTTGAACACATGTAGGTACGACACGAGTTATTGCATAAAAACTAGGTAGTATATATGCTAACTAAATTATGTCGTTTGCAAAGTTACAAAAACATAAAACAGATTTACCATATCCAATAGATTTTATGTGCATCAATTAGATCTTTAAAAAAATATTTATATCTAAAACGTTCCTTCCTTATTTATCTTATCTTTTAAATTAAAAATTAAATAAATATATATTTCATCTATTACCTCAACTAGTACATAAATGGACTTTAGTCCCGGTTGAGGTCTTTTAGTCCAACCAGGACTAAAGTGCGTTATCCTTTAGTTTGGGAAAAGGTCCTTTCAGCTAAAAAAAAATGCCTCCTGCATTGCGCTCCATGAGATTTGAACTCCGGGCCTCATGCATTGCCTCGCGTATAGCTTACCACCCCACCTACGCAACATATCTAACGATGAATGAGACTCTTTCCTTTTGAACCCACATATCGAGAGACCTGTAGTCTTGGTTGGTAGCACCAACCGGGATTAAAAGGACTTTTAGTCCTACCTTCAGTCCCAGTTTTAACATCAACCGGGACTAAAGGGTCTCCTTTAGTCCTGGTTGGTGGTCATTTGAAATTTATAAAACTTGGAACCGGGACTAATCATTTAATCCCGGTTTCAATTGTAATCGAGACTAAAGGTAAATTCCGATTTGGACCAAAAGTCTGTTCTCTACTAGTGCTCCTAAGAAGTAATAGGTGATTCTAGCCGTTCCATCTAGTTAAATAAAGAGCTCATAGTCATTTGAGGGTACCACAAACTTTAAAATGAACAACTAAATCTCAAAGGTACAAGGTGCAACAACTATAGTTGTCTTTAATAATGACACATATGTGCAATACGTAAACATGGAAAAGGGAATTCTAATTTGTCTATTGTTGTAAAATGGGAACATTTGTTAATATTTATATAAGTGGTTAGATTGTTTATATCAATGTCGTGATAATTCATTGGCCAAGTTAACAAAGAGACGGTTTCTGTTTGAGGAATACTAAGATAAAAAGATACTTGTATGTGGAATGTGCACATCCTACTATTAAAGACTCTTATGGATGCATTAGGAAAATCCTAGAAATTCCAAAAAAAAAAGCAAAATCACCTAACATATATTTGGGAAAGAAATCATTGTAATCAATAGTAGCAATTAAATGTATTTGACCACTGAAATCTTAGTCCCTGAGAGATAGTACAAGACGTGTACATTTTAGTGGGATATTCACAAAAAAATATTTTTAACTCAAACTGTAAATTGGTTATTGTATATCAAAAAGGATATAATCATGGATTTTTTTATTTTACAATAATTAGTCTGAAACTGTTGGCAGGTAGTTGATCACCTGCAAGATGTTGGGGTGGAAATTATCAAGAAGTGTGGTGGTTTGCCACTTGCTATCAAAGTTGTTGGAGGATTGCTAAGTACAAAGTCCCAAAACAAGCGTGAATGGGAGATTGTTTTGAACCATCCTGCTTGGTCAACAGTTGGATTGCCTGAGGATGTGCACAATAGTATCTACTTGAGCTATGAAAATTTGTCTCCAAAGCTGAAGCAGTGCTTCCTTTACTGCTCACTTTTCCCAAAAGGTACAAAGATAAGGCGGGATATAATTGTTCCCATGTGGATCAGTGAGGGGTTCATCCAGAGCATCTCCCAGCATGATGATCAACTAGAGGAAATAGCAACTGTGTACTACGAGGAGTTAATCACGAGAAATCTGATAGAACCTACAGAGGAATGTTCCATCACTAAATACGAGTGCATAATGCACGATGTGGTGCGCTTCTTTGCTGAATTTATGGCTAGAGAAGACTCACATGTGGTCCAGGAGGACAGGGAGTTTCCAGGTGGTAGGAACAATTGTCTTGTTCGCCGCATTTCCATAGGACCAAGCAACTTGGTATTCGAATTGTCCATTTTACAAATGCGAAAGTCAGCAAGGACATTAATTATAAATTGCAGAGTTATGTTCAGGCCGGTTGATTCATTGACTGGTTTCTCTAGGCTAAGGGTATTGTCTATAAAGGGAGCAGACAGTGATATGTTGGTTGACTCTCTGTTTCTGTTGATGCACCTAAGGTACTTTCGATTGGAGGAATCAGATATATCTAGGCTGCCAGATGACATCCACAAGCTGAAGTTCCTGCAACACATTATACTTATAAACTGTCAGAACTTTGGACACCTCCCTGGCAACATTACAAAACTAGTGCATTTACGAGCTTTTAACTTAGTTGGTTCGAGTACCAACATTTTGATACCCAAGGGGTTTGATGGATTAACAAATCTGCGGTCACTTTTTGGGTTCCCGGTACACATGAACATGGATGGGGATGGTGGTTTGTGCAGTTTGGAGGAGATAGGGCCTCTTTCCCAGCTTAGGAAGCTTACATTATATGGTCCAGAAAATGTGCTTGATAGCTCATTGGCTGGAAAGGCCATGATTAGTAGAAAGGAGCACCTTCAATATTTGTGTTTGCGTTGGACCAGCACAAATTTCATGGAATTCAAGGGTGGGATCGAGAAGCAGCAGCAGCAGCAAGCAGTAGAGGAGTTACTTGATAAGCTTCGTCCTCCATCCAACCTCCAACACCTGATTATTACAGGATACGTAGGCAGCGAGCTTCCAAATTGGATGATGCTACAGAATACATGGGCCTTTAAGAGTCTGATGATTTTGAGGCTTGAGAACATGCCTTGCTGCACCCAACTACCCGATAGTTTATGCCGCCTTCCGAGTTTGGAAGTGCTCCAAATTAAAGATGCACCTGCCATCAAGAGTGTTAGGTCTGAATTCCAGTCGCCCTCCTTAGCAAGCCATGAAATGGCAGCTTTTCCTAGTCTAACAAACCTTTGGCTTAAAGGAATGTGTGGATGGGAAAAGTGGGAATGGGAGGAGCTGGGTGAGGACGAGGTTGTAGAGACCATGGCAATGCCTACTCTCAGGAGACTTACAATTGATAATTGCAAGCTGAGATGTCTACCACCAGGGCTCGCCTGCAGCAAGAGGATTGCTCTGACAAGACTACACATGTACAATCTGACTATCCTAACATCCATAGAGAACTTCCCTTCAGTTGTGGAACTTGAGGTGTTTGATTGTCCCATTCTTAAGAGGATCAACTGCCTCTCCAGGTTGCAGAAGATAAGAATCTTCCGTTGCCCAAACATGGAGGTGCTGGAAGAAGTCCCATCTCTTGACAGCATGGAAATGATGGACGACACCATGGACACAGTTCCCGAATTTCTGAGAACAGTAAGCCCAAGATATCTCAAGTTGACTTGCTGCAAGAAGCTGTCCGAGTCCTTGCTAACAGGCAGATCATCTGAGTACCACAAGATCGGTCATATCATGTCACACACTATTATGACTACATTCACTGAAGATGAAGACTAATTGCTGCACGGCCATATCAGAAAAAAAAACACGGCCATATTCAGGTAACTAGTACTATTTTTGTCTCACAAGGCAGTGCACCTGCATGTGCAGTCTATTTTGAAGTGTCTTTATGCATTGCTCGTGCAACCAATGTATCCATGGATCCTAATTAATGTCAGAATTGCATGGTGCTAGCCTGCAGTGGACGGTGGGAGTGAGATCTGATTGGTAGAAGCTCGTCTGCAGCGCATAATAAACATACTCTGTTGTCTCATTTGCTCTGCTTAGTGCCAATGGGAGTGATCATTCCCAGACTGCCAAACCATTGGAATCAAAAGCGAAGGTGGTGCTGGAAAGCCTGTTGGTGCTCTTATAGTATTGGGCATGTATATTTCTTCACTGCTTATATTTTTTTACGTACCTATGTATATTTGCTCAAGTGATGGACCTTAGGTTCTGAATTTTTCAATGAACTGAACATTTGGTGATAATATCTTTTGTAGTACATAGAGCACGAACATGGACACATGGTAGTATGATCCTGATCGATAATCATGATGGCGAGCTAGTTCTAACGCCATGTATACCTCTGATGTCTGACGGAGGAACACTGTTCATCCACGATTCTTTTGCCTTGTCAGTCGCTCTAACGCTATGTATGTATGCATGGTGGCGAGTTGATTGCAGACGAGATCCACAAGGAATGGAACTGAATGGATAAGTAAGCTCAATCAGTATTGTCACGCATTCACCTGTAACTGGTAGTACTAATCCATGTTCAACTCGACCAAGTGGACTTATTTTATTGTTCGCAAAAAAAAAGTGGACTTATTTTATTAAAAAAAGCACCTCTCAGATCAGCTAGAGCCGGCCTCAGGCTCAATTAAATTCTTTTGTAAATCTTTTCACTGTTGATGGAGCTTGCTTGTAGAAATACATCGTGTCCTCATCATGTACGTGTGGCTGTGTGTACTGAGTCCTACTCTATTTGGTCATCTATGGTCATGTGTGCTATGAAGTCCTATTCGGACTTTGTATTAGCTTGTATCAATCTTATATCCCATATAATGATAATTGTTGATTGCCAGAACCCTAAGCCATTTCATACAACTTTACAAACCTCACTCTGGTTGCACCATACGATCAATGAATGTATACAATGGTACGGCAAGAGTTTCACCAATACAATAACAAACGTCTTCTGTTGGTTTTCCTTATAATGGAGGAGGCGACGAAACAATAATGCACTTGTTAAAGTCACAAATAAACTAAATGCTGGTGTGGCCTCTCTAGAGTTGAGTGCTGACCCCTCCATTCTAAATTCTAAAATATTTTGGCTTTCTACGTCCATGCTCTTGCAACCTAAAGTTTTATGTTGAAACACACAACCACACCTCAATGTAACTTGTGACTGAGTGAATTATTTCTTTTGTATTCACTTCATCGAATCTTGTAATGAATATTTGAAACTCTAAATGACTTTAAATATTAAAAGTTTGAAATGAAAAGTTCTACATCTCATCAAAAGCTATAACTTTGATTTAGGTGGAATCTTCATCCGAGATCATTTGGATAATTCAATATATATATATATATATATATATATATATATATATATATATATATATATATATATATATATATATATATTGAAGCTCTAAGAATTTCAACTACACCCAAGAAAATGTGAGTTACCTTAGCGGTTTTGAATAGCACCCAAGGAAATTAGCATTGCCTTGGCGGTTTATAATAACAATCAAGGAAAATAGAGTTACCTTGGTGGTTTGTAGGTTGCCAGATCTAGAGCTTGAGGTGGTGGAGGAAAAAATACTGCGACGTTGAAAAAAATACTGCAAAGGCCACCACAACAATACTGCGAAGGAAAAAAATCCCATGGCAAAAAATAGAAGAAAAAAAACAAAGGGCTTTATTCGGTTGGTCCATCACGTGAAGTTATTTTACCAAACATATATTTTCAAAATAGGTTATCTTCACCTAGGAAGCTTAGCCTTAGAAATGGGATGCTGCTTGCGACGGTGGCACAACCCCTCTCGCCGAAGCATAGGTCTAAGGCCTTGCCCCTGTAGTGGGTCGATATCACTTGGGCTATGGTGCCGTTTTGTATGGGTGAGGCAATGGTTCGAGGATTTTTCTCGATATGCATGAGAAAGCCTTCCTTTAGTGCACTGCCTTGTGTACTCATACCCCCATGTGTCGATTTTTTATATTTGGATTCTGGGTTGGGCTGAATCAGATAACCCTTGATATGGCAATACATTGATACCCTTTGGAATAATTTTATAACTAGTTCTGGATCAACTAATTTTTAGTTGCGGTCCAAAACTTTTCTTTTGAATATTGTTCTTATGTTTTAACCATTAGATCCCGCTAAGTGGATGGATGTCATTTTTTCCAAGCACCATAAAATGGATTTGATACCACGTTTACTTCCTCGGATTACCATCTATATCTACTAAACTTCCAAATATAAAAAATCTGTTTTCTAGAACTTCATTTTGAGGTGATACATTTACATGACTTAGAGATATATGTGAAGTGTATTTAAACTAATTTCCACATCAATACATGTGGTTTGACTTAGATATATATGTGCATTCAAACAAGACCTAAACTTCCAAATAAAAAAAATCTGCTTTCTAGAACTTCATTCATTTTGAGGAGATAGATTTGCATGACTTGACATTATTCAAACAGCAAATAAAGCTGCAGTGATGAAACGCCAAATACTTCACATAGGACAGTATATATGATATCGATTCTACTGAATCTGCACCCATCGATTCAGTAGTTGGAAGCCGCCGTACGTGAAATCAAACCAAGCACTTCTCAGTGGCGATGGACGTTGGAAGCCGTGCCGGTCGGCAGCCGAACACCGGCCATCATTAATTCATTTCATGCATCGGGCACTCGGCAGCAGCAGTTGGGATAGTACTGTCCTGGCGTGCAGTACGTCTGGAAGTTCTTGTAGTTGTTCTTCTGGCAGTAGTAGAAGCACGTCTCGTCGGTGCAGGGCACGATCGCGTGGCAGTAGTCTGCGTGATCACCCAAACAATCATATATATACAAATGCTTCACACTGAAAATTGAAGCCTTGAATTCACGCTGCATGAATTACAACATACAATTACCTGCTGCATCGCAAGATGATAAGAACATGGCCACTGCAACTACGAGAGCTGCTACCGGCAGGAGACCAGGGCCCTTCTTGACATGGTATTCCATTGTCATGGTCACCACCAAACCAAGAAGTCCTTCTATTCTTCTGCTTGGATTTGCATAACCTGTGCATTATTACACCTTGTAGTGGCCCAAGATAATTATATATATATAGGGACGACGCATGCACAAAATAAAGTAAAAATCAGAGGAACGAACCGGATCTCACCTTTACTTAGATACTACCCTAACCTTCTATCTCAGGTAAATCGATACCTTCACCACATTCGGTTGGAATGAAATTTACTAGTGGCTTCTACTTTTTTAAGAGGGTCAATTTTGGCTGCAAACAAGATAAAAAAGTGATGATTTGACATATTACTTTTTTGATGTGAGAGTCAATTTTGGCTGGATTGGCATCTTTCTTCTAGTGGGCCACGCCGAAATACAAAACAACACAGGTCCCTGCATTGTTGGCGGCCTCGTTCTTCTAGTGGGCCGAAATATAAAACAACATATTTTTTAGTGGGCCTCGTTATCTGCTTGGTACGCGCAGAAGAGCTGCTGGTGCTACCTACAAACACCGGGAATACCATAATTTTCCGCAAATGACAAGACTTGAAGGTTTCTATCTATAATCGATGGCAAATAAAAGAGTAGAAATAATGGTGGACATCAACACCTGCCATTTGGGTCAGGAAGACGGTCAGACGTGTGCTTTGGGCCTGCAACAGCTAGCAAGAGTCTCTTTGATATCATACTTAATTACGTGACGACACTTGAGCAATGTGAAAATCTCTCTCTATTGCATGGGTGATGAAGAGTCACTGTGTACATCCAGATTTGACATTCACTATCGGCTTCGATGTTGAATTTTAAACCGATACAACTAAACCACTAATGATGGGATCATGGGAGTACATATCACTGACGGTTCTCCCCCGAACAGACAGAAAAAGTGTATATATATATCACTCCCGGGGAATGGATCGTTGCCGAGAGTTCAGTTGTTTGTCGAGCACTCAGCAAAGATCTTTACCGAGAGTAAAAAAAACGCTCGACAAAGCCTTTGCTGAGGGACCTTTTTTTTTACCCTTGGCAAAGAAGCTTCTTTGCTGACAGTTTTTTTACACTCGGCAAAGAGCTCTTGCTGAGTATTTTTTTAGCACTCGACAAAGAGCTTCCTTGCCGAGTGTTTTTTTACACTCAGTAAACAATTTTTCAAAATATATTTTGAAGCAATAAATTAATTTAAATAAAAAAAATTGAACTACAAAGTTGTATAACTCATCAAGATGTAAAAAGCTTGTTTTGCGTATTTCTTCATATGACAAAGTGAAAGTAATTTTGTTTACAAATCTTACTGTCGATGTCTAAAATGGCGGGATCTAGACAGCCAACTAGTAAATTTCTAAGCGCGTCTAAGATCGGATGGTTGTGCGAGGATGACACGACGATGTATACTGGTTCAGGCACGAACGCCCTACGTCCAGTGTGGTTTGGGATCGTGTTACCAAGCACAGGGGTGCTCGTAGAGGGGAGCTACAAGCATGTGAGAGAGGGAAGTGGCTTCCCAGGTCTCGTGCATATGAGCGTTTGTGGTTCTGGTGAGAGTTCACGTGAATACAAGTGGAAATGTCCAGAGAGAGAGATTGAGGGTCCACTCTCTCCCTTTATACCGCAGGGAGAGAGGACGGGGTACAGTAGAGGAGTGTGCGTGCATGTGTACGCCTGGTACGGGTTGTTGACTTCGGGGGCGCCTTGGGCCTTCGTCCGTCTTCCTTCTCTGGCAAGCTTACGCCTGTTCGCACGTCAGGTACCTGTTCGTCCTTCCATGGGCTGTAGTCATGCACTTCGTGATCGAGGGTTTCCTGTTCCCCGATTTGGGCATGGGCGAGGGTTGGCAGCACAGGGCCAAGCACTCTCGCGTTCTGTCATACAGTACTGAGTACGTGATGGTTCCTATTTGCGTGATAGGCACGCGCCTGGTACGGGTATTGCGAGTGTCAATCGAGGGTTAGGCAGCTTGGGCGCCGTACCCCGGGCTCAAACAAGAGCAGTCATGGTAGGCCATGCCCTACCGGTCTCATCCGAGTAGTGGAGAGGACGAACGACATTGTGCATCTTCGGTCGGGCGAGGCGGAGAGCCTCCGAGAGGGGATGTCGTCGCTGATGACGTCTCCCTCGGTCGGACGAGGCGGAGTGCCTCCGAGGGGGGCATCATCACCGATGACGTCACCCCGGTCGGACGAGGCGGAGTGCCTCCGAGGGGGACATCGTCACCGATGACGTTACCCCCGATCGGACGAGGCGGAGTGCCTCCAAGGGGGGTACCGTCACCGATGACGTCACCCGCCGGTCGGACGAGGCGGAGTGCTCGTTCCTCCCGAAAGTCCGTGGGGAGGGAGAAGGCCGGAATGATTTTGTTTTTGCGAAGTGCAGTGTTAGGGTACGCTATTCTCAGGTATCCGACACTTACATATCTATCTTGTAGTTTATGAAACTATATGAGAGACATATGTGATTTATGAACAATGTTAGAACGATCATGTTAGATGAACATATAACTAAACAACCAAAATAAACTTTGTAGATCTCGAGAAGTTATGAAACTTTGTAGTTTGTAACTTTTTTATTTGAGTTAATATTGTCACGCAAAGTTGCATTTGAATTTTAAAATTTTAAAATTTAAATTTCCCAAACGACCTCAGATGGCAAAACTACCAAAATAAACTTTGTAGATGTCAAAAATTTATGAAACATTGTAGTGGTCAACTTTTTAATTTGAAATCATCTTTGTCATGCAAAACTACGTTTGAATTTCAATTTTTTTTAAAAAATAAATTTTCCAAATGACCTCGGATGACAAAACAACCAAAAAAAACTTTGCAGATCTCGAAAAGTTATGAACATTATAGTTGTCAACCTTTTGATTTGAACTCATCATGCCATTTCAAAACAACATTTGAATTTCAAGAATATGAAATTCAAATTTTGTAGAGACGACCTCCTGTGGAAAAACACGCAAAACGAAAAATGTAGATCTCGAAAAGTTACAAAACTTTGTAGTTTACAACTCTTTTATTTGTTGTTTAAGGCCTCAAACAAGACATTTATAATAAATTTAGCATAAGGGAGAGATTATGTGAGAGTGTGGTGTAGTAGTTAGAGGAGGTGATTCATAAGGGAGAGATCATGTGTTCGAAACCCACCTGCCGCAAAGCCACGCCTTAAGCACGAAAAGCACAAAAAATATTGATACTTTGCAAGGTGATATAGGCGAGCGAGCACTAGCTGTAGAGTCCTCCTCGCGTAAATTTTTTCTGCTATTGTTTTCTGGTTTTTTTTCAATCTTTGCCGAGCGTCAGACACTCAGCAAAGCCCTTGCCGAGTGCTCGACAAAAGGCTCTCGGCAAAGCCTTTGCCGAAGGTAAAACAACCTTTGCCAAGTGCCCTTGGCATTTGACAAAGCGGCAAACCCTCTGTTTCCGGTCGTGTCTATATATATAATAGGAGATACCCCATGGGACAGCCCCACGACACCATAATTGGCAGTGTATACTCACAATGGACATATATACTCACTGAGCCGACACAGGACGATCGATGACAAATTATAACTAGCTAATTTACTGTTTTTTGGGGATTTATTAATTATCTGTGTAGCCGCCGACAGTACATATACAGTTAATCAAGCAAGAAGCCCATGGTCATCCGCCGCGCGCCGGCAGCATTTCGACGACGACGACGACGACGTCGCTGCCGGAAGGCAGTTACGGCAGCAGCGGCCCAGCAGGGGCTATTTACTTATAAAAGGTGCAGCAACACTTGACATCCGTGAGGCAGGCGGCACTGACAATCTTGTAGCCCAGTTTAGTGGCCTCCTTTTTGCATTTGTCGGAGCATGTAGTCCGCTCGCAGCGCGGCTCTAGTGTATAGCAAATCCTTTCAGCTGCGCATGGACGCAAGCAAACAGACCATTAAATATCAAACAGCACACAACTACAGTAGTTTAGATGATTGGATCATAGTTTTAATACTGTATATCAAATTTGCAAAGTCAAATTGAAGCAAGTAATTCATACATACCTACTTCGTTGTTCTCGCAGGAAGCGAGGGTTGAAAACGTTACCAGCAGAAGAACCATACAAACGGCTGCAGCTGTGGAGTACCCAATCCTGGTTCTGCTCATCTTCAGTTTTTTTCAGTTGTAGTACCTGTGTCCATCGATCTCCTGTATTGACTACGTTGTCTATATATATAGGCAGACACATCTGAGGTTTAGATTATAAAGAGAGATGCAGCTAGGACCAAATCAGATATCAGTGCCGTTCATTACATCTCCTTAATTACTATTTGTTGGTATCTGAGTGCTAGCTAATTAAGATTAGATATCCTACATTATATTTCTCTTTGTTGATATCTCGATATCTTGTTTAGGCTAATAATTAATATGACAATTAATACCCAGTTTGTACACTGCCACATCTTCTACTACATCTCTTTCCATCTATATATCCATCTTTAATTTTTAGAAAAGCCTATCTACTCATGTATTGGTATGTATCTATTCTATCTTTGTATCTAAGTATTCTTTATTATGAAAAATCAGACTATTTATATCTTTAGTATCTGTATATCTGTCTCTGTCAATTACTTTGTCTGTCTATCTGTTTGATCAATTTATCTATCTATATATCACAACTATATATAGATAACATTTCCAGAGACTTGCGAGATTGGGAGAAGCAATCCTTGGTTTTACCACACCTTCGCAATTGTGTTACAGTGGCGGGCCCAGGATTTAGAAGTCAGGTTTACGAAATATAATAGGGTGACAACTTTTTTTAACAACCAAAAGCCTAACATTCAGCATGTATAATACCGCGCACGCATAGTTCTAGTCGCATAATATATATCAAATATATAACGTATAGTGGAGTAAGCTTTCATATGTTCATAGGATTTGAGCATAATTTTAAATTGTCATTATGATTTAGTAGTATAACACATATTATATATCAATATATAACACAAAAACTACATGGTTTTATATAACACATAATTGTTAACACTAGCATTTTGGCACGCTTAAGGAGATGACAGGTGGGCCAGTGCGCAGGGAATTTTGCAGAGACAAATGTTCAGAGCATTCGGCAAGTGTTCGTGCGGTCGACTGATTTCCAAGGATTCGGCAAGTGTTCATGCGGTCGACTGATTTTCAAAGATTCGGCAAGTGTTCGTGTGATTCGGCAAATGATCGTGCGGTCGGCTATTCTGAGGAAGGATGGTTTTCCGTTGAAGAAGCGACAAAAACTGCAAGTAAGAGCTGATCGGGCAATGAAGATCGCGAAAATTAAGGCAATAAAGACTCCGAAGGAAAAACTGGAGTCAAAGATGTCGTGTTTTTTCCTTTAATGTTTTGTACTCGTGTCTTTTTAGGACTCATGTCATGACCAAGATATAAATATAAACCCTTAGCCATTGTAAAACTGTTCACAACCAAATGAATACAACCGGCCCCGTGCCAACTTCGAGTCCTTTGTCGTGTCGTCGAGTTCTTCGAGAGGAGCCATCGATCTGTCGACCTCCGTAAGTCTCGGCAACCTTGTTATCATGTCTATTATCTTGCGGTGGATTTAGACGTTGATGCAAGTAGTCTTGTTTGTTTTCAATGATCGTGCGGCAGATCTTTGCTTGACAATCAAGAAGTCTTTGCTTATGTTTCGTTTATGAGTAGATACCGTGCGGCAGGTGTTTTTTAGGATTTCTAGTCCATAAAGGAGGGATCGAAGTCGGTAAGAAGAGCATGGAAGCAATAGACAAAATTATCCCTCCAACTAATCTCACAGAGTTGCAATCACTGCTTGGCAAGATTAATTTTGTAAGAAGATTCATATCTAATTTGTCAGAAAGAGTTTTGCCCTTATCTCCGTTGTTAAAGCTTAAAAAGGATCAAGAGTTTGTATGGGGTGATGTACAACAGAAGGCTTTTGATGGGATCAAAGAGTACATGAAGGCGCCACCTGTGTTGGTACCTCCACAGCTTGATAAGCCTTTTAAGTTGTACGTGGCGACCGATAACCTGATAATAGGATCGGCCCTCATGCAGGACTTTGAGGGAAAAGAAAGAGTAATAGCTTACCTTAGCCGAAAGCTGCTAGATCCAGAGACAAGGTATTTGGCTACGGAAAAGCTTTGCTTGTGCGTGTATTATTCATGTACCAAGTTTCGGCACTACTTGTTAAATGTCGAATGTGTGATAGTTTCTTAGTTTGATGTAATAAAGCATATGTTATTAATGCCAATTTTAAATGGAAGGATTGACAAGTGGATTTTTAGCTTTGTCGGAATTTAATTTAAGGTACGAATCGGCAAAAGCAGTAAAGGGTCAAGTTATTGCCGATTTTGTTACCCAACATCGTGATCCTTCTGCTAACATAATAAGTATTGCGCCTTGGAATTTGTTTTTTGATGGTTCATCTTGTAGCAAAGGTGGTGGTGCTGGTATTTTCTTGATTTCTCCACGAGGGGTGATTTTTAAGTATGCCATCCCTATTGAATTCTATGTTACTAACAATCAAGCGGAGTATGAAGCATTGCTTAGAGGGCTTCGGCTTCTTGTTGAAATAAATGCCGTTGCTGTTGAGATCTTCGGGGATTCTGAGTTGGTAATTAACCAAATGATCGGCCAATATGAATGCAAGAGTGATGTATTAAGGGAATATTATGAAGAATGCCGAGAGCTTTTGAAGAATTTCTAGTAGCAACCTTGCATCATATCCTTAGGGGCCATAATGAAGAAGCAAATAAACTGGCTCAAGTTGCTTCGGGATACCGAGAGTACCAAGGGATTAATGCTTTGGATGAGAATCGGGTAGTTGATGACTGGAGAAACGAAATTGCCGATTACTTAAAAATCCGTCACAAAAGGTTTCCCGAAAACTCAGATACAAAGCTCTCAAGTTTGTGCTCCTTGATGACCAGTTGTACTATAAATCCATAGATGAGGTACTCCTCAAATGTTTGAGTCAAGAAGAGGCCAGAAAGCTGATGTATGAAGTGCATGAAGGGATATGTGGTGCACATCAATCGACTTACCGAATGAAGTGGATAATTAGGAGAACTGGTTATTTTTGGCCAACCATGCTTGAAGATTGTTTTGAATATTACAAGGGGTGTCAAGATTGTCAGAGATTCGGCAACATTCAAAGAGCTCCGACATCGACTATGAACCCGATTATCAAGCCTTGGGGTTTAGAGGATGGGGCATAGATTTGATTGGTCAGATTAATCCTCCTTCTAGCAAGGGACATAAGTTTGTGCTATTGGCTACAGATTATTTTACAAAGTGGGTTGAAGCTATCCCTTTGAAGAAGGTTACATCGGAAAACATGGTCGATTTTGTTAAGGAGCATATAATTCACAGATTCGGGATTCCTCAAACTATAACAATAGATCAAGGAACTCAGTTGTTGACACAAAAAGCGTCAGATCTGCGAACACGTCGGGCTTATACCCAAATTCGATATCCGAGGTGTGCCAGTCGATTTGACCAGTTAATCGACAAGGACGATAACTAGAACGAAGTTGAACGAGACGACAGCGATACGCCCGGACGTCAAGGCTCAAATTGCTCAAAACGCGGAACTTGCAAAGTTGACGGAGATCTAGTAGATGCAGCCCGTCGAGACCTCGTAAGAACTCGTAGATCAACTAGAACTAATGCGATAAAAGTAGATTTGCTGGAAAAGTAGATGAAAATAATAGATTTGTTTTTTATTGATTGTCTCTTCTTTTTTACACCACCCCTCGGTACATATTTATACTCCGGCCAGGGGAGTTGTAAGCAAATACGACTCTAACCTTCCTAAACAAAAATTCCTACTTTAAAGGAAATAGACGACTCGTGCAAGAGTCGGACTCAAAATAACCTATAATAATACTGGCGTAAAGGACCAGTTTCCTTTCTCGTCTCCTTTGCGATGAAAACTCTCCATCGGAAGATCTCTTTGCTTCCATCGAAAGCATTCCTGCCTCAATCGGCAACATCCCTTTGCCTTCATCAACAGTGGATACCAACATTCCTGCCTCTTCCAGCCTCATCGGCAACAAATCCCTGTCTTCATCGGCAACATTCTTACCTTTATCGGCAATGCCTTCTTACTTCCATCGGCCACAACCTGTTGCTTCCACTGGCAATTCCTCAACCAAGCTCACCATCGGCACTCTAGTCTTACTCTCATCGGTAATCTAACCAGTGACACCCTGATACCAATAGAGAACAGTAATCAATTTCTTACCGATCGACACAAGCCTTAGCCCATATTGACACATGCCGAAAAACGGTGTCAACACATGCCCCCCAATTTTGGAGTATAAAATATTTTATGCGCCAAAATTTCTTCTACTGCAATCTTCTCCTTCAAGATACTTTCACGATTTCACCGACGCCTCAGGTTTATAAAGACCACTGCTGATCTTCTTTTTTCATCCCGAGCTCATATCTTCATTCCCCCATTTCACCGACGCTCCGAAGAACACTCCGACAACAACTGGCGGCTTCTTCTTCCATTAGCAAGGCGCAACCCGCAAGAATCTCCTTAGATCCAATGGCGATCCGCTTCAACGTCCCCACGGTCAATCTCTTCCCTTCTCGCTTCATACCTTGCGATTTTCTTTTGCACTGTTTTGTGATCTCTTTTCCCTTTTCCATTTTATTTCCTGAACCTAGGAGATGCCCAATAGAATAGTAATCCCCACCGATCAACCACACGTTTGCCGCTTGGGTCCAATGGGGAATGCCGATCCAACTGAAACCATCAATGGAGAAATCAACCAGGTTCCTTTCAGAGCCGCACACTTTGATCTAGGGTTATGGGCAGATATCTTTCGTTCTTGGCCCAAACCCACCAAAGGGTGGAAAAACTGGTACCTTAGGACAGCTAGGTCGCAGCGAGTTTACTGGGCAGAGCGGCAGCTGGATCAATGTATCAAGCTATCTAATGCCGATATGGCAAAAAATGAGTCCATGATGATCCCCGCATCCTACTTCTGGTCCAACACCATGAACGCACTCCTATTCAGACACGGACCAGCCTCCCCAACACTTGCCGATGTGTATATGCTCATCGACCTTGATATCTCTTCTGCCGATAATGCCACCCTCTTTAACAAAAAACCCGAACATCGGGTAACTACTCGCAACATCGGTGGCTCGACTGGATACATTCAAGAATACCAAAAGACCGGATCAGTAGGCTAGAGGGAACACACCACTTTTCTAAATATGTGGCTGGAGAAATTCATTTTTTGTGGCACGATGGTTGGACCAACCAACATGTATCTCCCTGCAGCAGAACTCTTGGCCAATGGAGCACCACTTCCCCTCGGCCGATACCTCCCTGGTGCAGTCTACCGTATTCTGCATCAAGTATCAGAGAAGTTATTACAGGGCAAGCCCATCGGCAACATTGGAGGGCTCTGGTGGTTCGTAAACATGTGGCTAAACGCTCACATGCATAAGGTTCTCCAATTTGATCTGTTCAATCAGGAATTCCCACGGGACCTAGTTGAAGACCACATGCTTGCCGATGACGAACCAGCAACTCGCTCTCCCCTCAACTTCGGCGAAGCCATCATAGTCCTACCTGGGACCGAGGCTAATGAGGACCAGATCGGCAGATTCTTCCAGAGATTCTACTGCGGAGTTCCTTCTGCACACCGGGCTTGGTGGCCCTATGTTGATGCCAAAAACAGGTTCCCTGTTTCCTTCAACATCGCCGATGCAGACTCAGACAAGGATGAGGGAATCATGAGGGCCATCCTCACTCCTCGTGCAATCCCCGTGAATATCTTTGGGAGTGGGAAGAATACACAGGCTTCCTACGAATTTTATTACCCATCGGCAGCGGCAAGACAACTAGCATTCGGGCAACTGCCGATCAAACTCTGCTACGCCAATGTGGTGAAGCCCAGAGAGTTCATTACCAGCGCCATGGATTGGAATAAAATCATCAGTCTCCCTCCTCATGCCGATACAACCAATATCGACTTATCTACTTGGGCGCCAATTTCCTTTATCACCGAGTCATACAAGCTCTGGTGGCAAGAGTGGAAGGACCAACTGTTCGCTATATTATCACACCACTATCGGCACTTGATTGATGCTGATCATATTATTCCTGATGACGCGGTAAGCTTATCCTTGATGCTATTTTCTCTGTCATCTCCTTCCAAATGCATCAGCAACTAATTTTCTTTCAACAGGTTAATGACTTAATCCCAAAGAAGAGCAGAAGTGGCAAAGACTTCAACTTACGACCGATGAATCCCACATCGGTAATCAGCAGTAGGGCTCCTTCATTGGCTTCCCTCATGCATCGAAAGGCAACTCCCAAGGTCACCATCAAGCTCCAGCCAACACCAACCAAGGCTACTGTCACTCCATCAACCGCTGCCGCTGTCTTGACGCAAGCTTTTGCGGTAACAAATTCTCACTTTATTTATGCTGATTTTGCATTTTCTTCGACAACTTCTCACTTGACTCTTGGCTTGTATTAACTGTTTTCTTTTGTAGCAGACAGGCTCATCGGCAGATACTGCCAGCCCTCAAGCTTCTCAAGTCCAACCTGCCGATGCCCCCCAAGTGCTACAATCGAAGCGCTCTGATTCATCAAGCGCCGCTCCGAAGCCAAAATGCCTAAGGCCATCGACTCCGTCTACGCCATCAACTCCGGCTACGCCATCGGCAACATCTTCTCCACCTCTTGCCGATGTGCCATCGCAGGAACCGACATCGGTATCCGTCCCCAACACAGCATCAGTCGAAGTTTCCATCCAAGGGACGGAATCGGTGCCGCATGAGTTGGCTATTACAGCAGTGGACATGCTATCAGCATCAGCACCAACTATGGAAGCGAGTTCATCGGCACTCATCACCGACCTTCAAAGTATCACCGTGGAAGCTGCCCTGCCAAGCCCAAGGCGAGAAATTGCCCTAAAGCAGGTACATCGACTGTTTGTCACGAGCTAGCAAGATACCATCTTTTCAATCGACAAATTCTAACTCTCTTTTCAGGCCCAGGACTCCCCCAACAGCTTATTTTCCTTTGCCATCAACATATATGATGAAGATGAAGAGGAAGAAAGCTCCCCTCTAGCTTCAAGCACTATATCAGCAGATATAAAATGTAAGCTTGAAACATTGCTACTCTTACTGCAACAAAGCACACTTCAACTAGTCCAAGATTCCACCACAGTAAAGGTAGCGTTCAAGGAAATTCAAGGTCACCTGCCTGCCGATATCGAAGAAGCACTTTTCCAAGCAGCGTTCCTTGAGAGCCGACAACTGCAATATCAAAGGGCTTCACGCCGCATTGCCGATAGAGCTGCCCAGACAAAGCTTGAAGAAGAAATGCTCAAATTCAAGCAAACTGCTGAAGAGAAACACAAAGGCATTGGTCGCCTAGAAGCTTCCATCATTGAGCTTGAACATGAGATCACCTGTCTATCGGCACAGAAAGAAACATTGCTAGCGGAGCTGAGGAAAGTCGATGAAGCTTTAGAGGCAGCCAACCAAAAGAAAGCTCATCTTCCTCATGCCACCAAAACCCTACAACAAGAAAGGGATGCTGACGCTCGCTAAGCACTTCTGCTGAGAAAGAAGATCAAGCCAATTGAAGGCACTGCCGATGATAATACCAAAGAAATAGAAGAAACAAACCAAATTCGCCTGCGTGCGATTTCATCCATTCAATCTTTATTGTAATTTGTTGTATCGGCAACTGTGAACTTGATGTCGGTCCCTCCTGTATTATAACGTTAATGCTTTTCTGCCGATAACCCTGTCATCGGTGCTCATACTTGCATTACTTTATGCATCCATCCAGATACTGGGATAATATTTCTTTAAATATTTACCATTGATTGCTCTAGAAAACGCAACCCCTTCGAGGGTTTCCGAAATATAAGCATTACCAGGAGCAGACTGCTTTATCCGAAAAGGACCCTCCCAATTAGGAGACCACTTTCCAAACTTTGAACTCTTAGTCCCAATCGGTAAAATCAGTTTCCACACCAGATCACCATCGGCAAACTCTTTTGCTTTCACTTTCTTGTTATACCACCTGGCAACCCTTTTCTTGTTTTCTTCTATGCTGATTAGAGCTCTTAGCCGATGACTTGCTAGATCTTCTAACTCATCCTTCATAGGGACATCATATTCATCGGCTGTTAACTTGTCTTGGAAAACAATCGTCTAGAACCAATTTTAATTTCCCAAGGTAAGATAGCATCATGCCCATAAACTAACTGATACGGCGAAACTTTGGTTGCACCATGACACGCCATCCGATATGACCACAAAGCTTCGTTCAATACTATATGCCACCTTCTAGGGTTTTCCTCAATTTTGCGCTTGATAAGCTTAATAACCCCTTTATTAGTTGCTTCAGCCTGACCATTAGCTTGAGCATAATAAGGAGAAGAGTTTAAAACTTTAAACCCCATACCGATAGCAAACTCATCAAACTCCCCCGATGTGAACATGGTCCCCTGATCAGTTGTGACAGTCTGAGGAATACCAAATCAGTAAACAATATGCTCTTTTACAAAATCTATCATGTTTGCCGATGTCACCTTCTTCAAGGGAATAGCTTCAACCCACTTCGTGAAATAATCGGTGGCCACAAGTATAAATTTATACCCTTTACTCGATGGTGGATAAATTTGGCTGATGAGATCAATGACCCATCCTCTAAACGGCCAAGGCTTGATTATCGGATTCATTGCCGATGCAGGTGCTCTCTAAACATTACCAAACCTCTGACAATCTTGACACCCTTTGAAGTACCCAAAACAATCCTCAAGAATTGTCGGCCAATAATACCCATTTCGCCTAATCATCCATTTCATTTCAAATGCCGATTGATGTGCCCCACATACTCCCTCATGAATCTCACCCATCAACCATCCTGATTCTTCTTTACTAAGGCACTTGAGCAAAACTCCATCAATCGTTCGGTAATATAATTCATCATCAAGGAGCACGTACTTGGTAGCCTGAAACCTTAGGCGCCTTTCAAACTTTCTAGATGGATCCCTTAAGTAATCGGCAATCTCTATTCTCCAGTCATCGGCAACCATCACCGATGTCACTACTTCTTGAACCGGCTGATACCCTGAAGCGTACTGTGCTAACCGATTAGCCTCTTCATTATGCAATCTGGGAATATGCTCGAGGCGGTATTCTTTAAACTCTTTTAACAATCGCAAACACTTTTGATGGTGTGCAATTAAAATTTCACTTCGGCATTCATATTGTTGACACAAAAAGCGTCAGGATCTGCGAACACCTTGGGCTTATACTCGAATTCGATATCCCAAGGTGTGCCAATCGATTTGACCAGTTAATCGACAAGGACGATAACTAGAACAACGATGAACGAGACGACGGCGATGTGCCCAGACATCAAGGCTCAGATTGCTCAAACGCGGAACTTGCAAGGATTGACGGAGATCGAGGAGATGCAGCCCGTCGAAGCTTGAAGAACTCGTAGGTAAGCTAGATCTAATACGATAAAAGTAGAATTGCTGGAAAAGTAAATAAGAATAATAGATTTGTTTGATATAATTGTTTTTTTTGTCTCACGACCTCTAGATACATATTTATACTCCGGCAAAAGGAGTTGTAGATAGACACGACTCGTACCTTTCCTAAACAAAAACCCCTATTTTTAAGGAAATAACTGACCCGTGCAAGAGTCGGACCCAAATAACAATAATCTTTCCCTAAACAAACACTTCTATTTTTAAGGAAATAAATGACTCGTGCAAGAATCAGACTCAAACAATAAAATAACACCGGCATAAAAACACCAGTTCCCATATCCAGTCCCTCTATGATGAAACCTTTCATCGGCAAACTTCTAGTCTGCAACTTTCTCCCGTCGTCATCGACAATCTTCTGCTAACATCAGCTACCACGTCATCCTGCGCCCATCGGCAATATTGCCTTATCGGTAATCTCCTCCAATCAGCAATGCTTTATCGTTCAGCCTCCATCGGCAACATTCCCACTCTCATCGGCAATCTTAACCGATGACCTTCCAATGTCGATAGAAAACGGCTACCGATCAATGCGAGTGTCAGCCCATTTAACACATGCTGAAAAACAGTGTCAACACATGCCCCCCAATTTCGGAGTGTATAATATTTTACGCGCCGAAATTCTCTCTACTGCAATCTTTCCCTCCAAGATACTTGCACGACCTCTTCGATTACCGTGCGTAAAAACCGCAAGCTACCAACAGAACCCGACAACTATAGTGTGAATAGTATAAATCCAATCTCAAAATTTCTTGATTGCCACGCGAATCCACTACCATACCCTTCCATATTCCTTCATTCACTTTCATCTCCAATCTCAACGGCTCCCCCAAAGAACACCCCAGCGATAACTGGCGGCCTCCTCCACCACCAGAGCACAAGCCGCAAGGATCTCCAGATCCAATGGCGATTAATTTCAACGTTCCTGAGGCAATTCGTTTTTCCTCGCTCTGCATTCTTCAACCTCTTCATTCCCGATTTCGTGATTTCCCCTTTTCGCATCGATTCATGATTTCTTCTTTTCTTTTCTATTTTCTGAATCTAGGATCTTCACAGTAAAATAGTAATCCCTATCGACCAATCACACCTTCGTTGCTTGGGTCCAATGGGGAATGCCGATACTACCAATCTTATCAACGCTGAAACCAACCGTATCCCCTTTAGATCTGAATGCTTCAATCTAGGGTTATGGAGAGATGCCTTCCGCTCATGGCCCAAACCCACCAAGGGGTGGAAGAACTGGTACCTTAGGATGGTAAGAACACAACAAGTTTACGGGGCAGAGCGCAATCTGGACCAATGCATCAAGCTTTCTATTGCCGATATGGCAAAGAATGAAAACATGATGATGACTGCTTCTTATTTTTGGTCCGATACAATGAACACGTTTTTATTCAGACACGGACCAGCCACCCCCACACTTGCCTATGTGCACATGCTTACCGATCTCGACGTCTTCTCTGCCGATTCTTCCAATCTTTTCCGCAGGAAACCTGATCATCGGGTAACCACACGCAACATCGGCGGTTGGACCGGATATATCCAAGAAAACCAGAAGACTGGATCAGTAGGTCAGAGGGAACACGCCATCTTCCTAAACATGTGGTTGGAAAAGTTTATCTTCTGCGGCAGAACAGTCGGACCTACCAATATGTATCTTCCCGCAGCAGAGCTTCTGGCTAATGGATCAAGACTTCCCCTCGGCCGATACCTCCTCGGCTCAGTTTATCACCTCCTTCATCAGGTATCCAGAAAACTACTGCTAGGCGAGCCCATCGGCAACATCGGAGGCCCTTGGTGGTTCGTGAACATGTGGCTGAACGCGCACATGCATAAGGTCCTCCAATTTGACCTATTTAGTCAGCAATTTCCAAGGGATATATCGGAGGACTATGAGTATGATGATGATGAGTCGGCAACCCGTCCCCCACTCAATTTTGGGGAGGCCATAATAGTGTTACCAGGAACCGATGCCAACATAGGTCAATTCGGTATGTTCTTTCAGAGATTTTACTGCGGAATCCCTGCTGCAGAACGGTTCTGGTGGCCTTATATCGATGAGGACAACCGATTTCCACTCTCCTTCAACCTTACCGATGGGAATATACCACAGAATGAGATAATCATGTAGGCCACCATCATCCCCCGAGCCATCCCAGTTAACGTCTTCGGGACTGGGAAAAATGCTTCTCCATCTTATGAATTCTACTATCCATCGGTAGTAGCAAGACAATTAGCGTTTGGTCAGTTGCCGATCAAATTTAGCTATGCCAATGTAATAAAACCAAGAGAAGTTATCTCCAGCGCTACGGACTGGAACAAGATCGTCAATCTTCCTCCTCATGCCGATGTATCAAACATTGACTTATCCTCTTGGGCACCAACATCCTTCATTACTGAATCATACAAATCTTGGAGGCAAGAGTGGAAAGATCAACTATTTGCTGCATCGTCACACTACTATCGACACCTGATTGACAATGATCATATTGTTCCCGACCATGCGGTAAGATTATTTTCGATATCATTATTCTCCCTCTTTTATCTCTTCAAATGTACCGGTAACTAATCTTCTGCCAACAGGTTAACGATCCGATCCCCAAAAAGAGTAAGAGCGGCAAACATTTCAACTTGCGAATAATGAACCCTACATCGGTAATCGGCAGCAAGGCTCCTGTTAGGAATATGCCCTAGAGCTAATCGTGTAGATGATTATATTCCGATTGTATCCATGATTAATAAAGTGTTCTTCGAATATCCATTATAGACAAACAATATTGATTGACGATTATGTGAATTGTTTGTGGAACTCAATTACTTGAATGGTTATTCTAAAAGTTGTCCCTGGTCGGCATTCTTGTAAGAGCACACTTGAATATTAGACCAGCACATGTATTAGTTGATGGCTATGTTTCACAAGTCATAGACATGGAGATGTCAAACTAATAATGTGGGCACATGTGAGACATGTAGGCTGGACTGACCCAACAAGAGAAAGTCTCTATTCATGTCATGTACGTTATGTCCTTAGACCTGAGATTGTGGTATGTACTCAAGATGTGAAATGATCTACTTAGGGACTATCAAATGCTACTCCGTTATTGGGTAGTTATAAAGGTGGTCGTTGGGTGGTCGGGAAACATGCTATGAGACATAGACAATCAAGATGGAATTTGCCCCTCTCTTCGTGAGAGAGATATCACTGGATCACTCATGTGATTGGATCAACAAATGCATGGCCGTGCTTGGGTTAAGTGTTAACCCACGAGTTGAACCATATATCGAGTGGCAAAGGGAATAACTTGTACATGGACATAGTGGTTCGTCTGATATGATCATAGCGTATGCATAGGAGTTGACACGCCTTGCTAGAGGCCGCTATCAACTATTGGTCGAGTAAGAGTACTTGGGCCATGTCTATGTATGCGTGAGCCCATAGGGTCGCACGCTTAAAGGGCTGGAAGCCTAATTCGGGTTGGACCCGAATTAGACTAGGTTTAGGGTTACTAATGGGCCTCCAACGTGGGAGCTCGTCAGGACGCCTATATAAGCAAGAGGTAGGGCGCGGGGCGAGATTGATTCACGCCTTTTGGCAGCCGCCGTCGCCTCCCCACGCTCGCGCCTTTTGCTCCTCGTGGACCTAGCAGTCCGGAGGCGCAACGCTTCCTCCCTGTACGTGTGGGATTCCTCGGAGGTGCTGCATCTGGAGCACAAGGACGAACCGCGCGAAGGGGACGTTGAGACGGACGACCATGCAACTGCACTGCCTGCTGCGACGCGCACGACTACATCAAGTCGTCTTCCGCTGCACCTGCGCGTCTAGTGGTAATCCCGTAACCTATAACTAGCAGTAGATCCTGTTTTATGAGGTCGAAAAGTTTTGTTTTCCGGCTAGCGTAGCAACCTCGTATTCCTACAGCTCCTTCGTTGGCCGCCTTCACACCTCAAAAGGTACCCAAGGTTACCCTCAAAACTAAGTCGACACCAGCTAGCACCACTGCTACTCCATCGGCCGCTGCCGCCATCTTGGCGCAAGCTTTCGTAGTAATAATCTTCATTTCACTTATGCCGATTACAATTTTTTATCGGCAATGTTCACTTTATTTAACGTGCATCAAATACCCTTTGCAGGAAACGAGCTCATCGGCAGCTGCTCCAAATATACAAGCTTCTCCAACTCATGCCGCCGATGCCCCCAAGCTTCACAGCCGAAATGCGCTGGTTCACCAAGCGCTGCCCCAAGGAAGAAGAAACGCCTGAGGCTAGCTACTCCATCTGTGCCACCAACTCCAGTTACGCCATCGGCTCCAGCCTCGTTACCAACTTCACGTACATCATCAGCTCCACCATCGACTCCACCTGTGCCATCGGCTCCATCTTCTCGTGCTCACACCGATGCACCACTACAGGAACCAGTACCTGCATCTATCCCTGATCAATCATCAGTCGAGGTTCCTGATCAAGAAATAGCACCACTTCCGCGAGACTCAGCCGCAACAGCAGAAGCAACACCGGCGTCAGCATCAGCACCAACATCGACCATTCCTTCCACAGAGGCGAGTTCATCGGCAACCATTGCCGATACCCAAGACACTGCTGTGCCATCCGCTTTGCCGAGTCCAAGGCAAGAGATCCGCTTCAAAATGGTAAGCCGACTATTATAAAATTTGTAAAACACAAACTTATGATCGATAAATTTTAATCTTCTTCTTTTTAGGCTCAGGACTCCCCTGATAGCCTATTCTCTTTCGCTGTTAACGTTCCCGATGAGGATGACAAAGAAGAAAGCTCTGCTCCAGCCTCAGGCACCATATCGGCAGATATCAAATCTAAACTTGAAGTACTGCTATTTTCACTGCAACAAAGCACATCTTTCCTAGTTCAAGATTCTACTGCAGCAAAGGTAGCTTTCAAGGAAGTCCAAGGTCATCTGCCTGCCGACATCGAAGAAATACTCTTCCAAGCAGCGTTCCTTGAGCGCCGACAACTCCAATACCAATGGGCCTCACGTCATATTGCCGATAGATTTGTTCAATCAAAGCTCGAAGAGGAGATGCTCCAATTCAAACAAGCTGCCGATGAAAAGCACAAGGGCATCGGCCACGTAGAAGCCTCCGGCATTGATCTTGAGCAAGAAATCACTCAATTATCAGCAAAAAGGGAAGAACTGCTGGCGGAGTTGAAGAAAGTTGATGAAGCCTTAAATGCGGCTAACCAAAAGAAAGCTCAATTGCCTGATGCTGCCAAAGCCCTACAACAAGAAAGAGACGCAGACGCTCGGCAAGCCATTCTACTGAAGAGAAAAATCAAGCCAGTCGAAGGATCTGTTGACGATGACATCAGGGAGATAGAAGAAGCAGATCAGATTCGCCTGCGTGCGATATCATCCATTCAATCCCTGTTGTAATCTGTTGTAATTTGTTATATCGGCAACTGTGAACTTGGCAACTGATTTTGCATGTAATATAACGTTAATATGCTTTCTACCGATGTCTCGCATGATCTTTCCATCATCGGCATTTATACTTATATTGCTTTATGCATCTACCCAGATACTGAGATAATATTTCTTTAAATATTTGCCGTTGATTGCTCTGGAAAACACAACCCCTTCGAGGGTTTCCAAAATATAAGCATTGCCAGGAGCAGACTGCTTTATCCGAAAAGGACCCTCCCAATTAGGAGACCACTTCCCAAACTTTGAACTTTTAGTCCCAATCGGTAAAATTAGTTTCCATACTAGATCACCATCGACAAACTCTTTTACCTTGACTTTTTTGTCATACCACCTGGCAACCCTCTTCTTGTTCTCCTCGATGCTGATTAGAGCCCTCAACCGATGATTCGCTAAATCTTCCAACTCATCCTTCATAAGGACATCATATTCATCAGCTGTTAACTGATCCTGGGAAAACAATCTCCTAGACCCAGTTTTAATCTCCCAAGGTAAAACAGCGTCGTGCCCATACACCAATTGGTAAGGTGACACTTTAGTAGCACCATGGCATGCCATCCGATATGACCATAAAGCTTCGTTCAACATAATATGCCACCTTCTAGGGTTTTCTTCGATCTTGCGCTTGATAAGCTTAATAATCCCTTTGTTGGTTGCTTCGGCTTGACCATTAGCTTGAGCATAATAAGGAGAAGAGTTTAAGACCTTAAATCACATACCGATAGCAAATTCATCAAACTCTCCCGATGTAAACACCGTCCCTTGATTAGTGATAATAGTCTGAGGAATACCAAAACGGTAAACAATATGCTCTTTTACAAAGTCTATCATATTAGCCGATGTTACCCTCTTCAAAGGAATAGCCTCAACCCATTTCGTAAAGTAATCAGTGGCAACAAGTATGAATTTATGCCCCTTACTCGATGGCGGATAAATTTGGCCGATGAGATCAATAGCCCATCCTCTAAACGGCCAAGGCTTGATTATAGGATTCATCGCCAATGCAGGTACCCTCTGGACATTACCGAATTTCAGACAATCTTGACACCCCTTGAAGTATTTGAAGCAATCCTCAAGAATTGTCAGCCAGTAATACTCATTCCGTCTAATCACCCACTTCATCTTGAATGTCGATTGATGCGCTCCACATACCCCTTCATGAATCTCACCCATCAACTCTTCTGACTCTTCTTTAGCAAGGCATCTGAGCAAAACTCCATCAATTGTCCGATAATACAATTCATCATCAAGGAGCACATATTTGGTAGCTTGAAACCTTAGATGCCTTTCAACCTTTTTAGACGGATCTCTTAAGTAATCGGCAATTTCTTTTCTCCCCTCATCGGCAACCATCACCGATGTCATGACTTCTTGAATTGGCTGATACCCTGAAGCGTTCTGTGCTAACCGATTAGCCTCTTCATTATGCAACCTGGGAATATGCTCGAGGCGGTATTCTTTGAATTCTTTTAATAATTGTAAACACCTCTCATGGTGTGCAATCAACACTTCACTTCGGCATTCATATACCCCAATCAATTGATTGATCACCAACATAGAGTCGCCAAAGACTTCGACGGCATCGACACGCACTTCCCTGAGTAACTCCAATCCTTTTATTAAAGCCTGATACTCAACCTGATTGTTTGTCGACGTAGCAATAATCGGCAACGAAACTTCATATTTCTGTCCTCGGCGTGAAATTAAGAGAACGCCGATACCTGCCCCTTCTTTGCACGTAGACCCATCAAATAACAAAGTCCAAGGAGCAATGTCTACAGAGCTTATCACATTGCAATGCTGAGTAACAAAATCGGCCATCACCTGACCCTTAACTACCTTAGCCGATTCATACCTTAGATCAAATTCTGAAAGTGCTAGAATCCATTTGCCGATTCTCCCACTTAATATCGGCATCGACAACATATACTTAACCACATCATTTTTGTGAATAACAGTGCACTCGACCGACAACAAATAATGCCTTAACTTTATGCAAGAGAAATATAAGCATAAACAGAATCTTTCTATGGCCGAATACCTGGTTTCAGCATCTACCAGCCTTCTGCTCAAATAATATATCACACGTTCTTTCCCTTCAAATTCTTGGATTAAGGCTGACCCGATAACGCCGTCATCGGCAGACAAATACAACCTGAAAGACTTCCCGTGTTGAGGTGGAACTAAGACCGGAGGGTTTACCAAATATTTCTTGATCTCTTCCAAGGCTAACTGTTGTTCTTCTTTCCATGTAAACTCTTGATCAGCTTTCAGCTTTAACAACAGGCTAAAAGACTTAATCTTACCAGGCAAGTTGGATATGAATCTCCTGATAAAATTAATTTTGCCGATCAAAGGTTGCAGCTAAGTCTTATTGGTAGGAGCAACTACTTTGTTTATTGCATCAATAGATTTCCTGCCGATCTCTATACCTCTCTGATGTACCATGAAACCCAAAAATTGACCTGCCGATACCCCAAACGCACACTTACTAGGATTCATCTTTAACCCATGTTTCCTTGTGCATTCCAGGATCCTTCGTAAATCGGCAAGATGCTTCTCAAAATTTCCAGACTTGACCACCACATCATCAATATAGATTTCAACTATCATGTCGATGTACTTATGAAAAATAAAATTCATTGCTCTCTGGTAAGTAGCACCGGCATTCTTCAAGCCAAAAGTCATTACAACCCACTCAAATAAACCGACATGACCTAGACATCTAAAAGTAGTCTTGAATATGTCTTCTTCAGCCATGAATATTTGATTATATCCAACATTACCATCCATGAAACTAATGATTTGATGTCCAGAAGCAGCATCAACCAGCAGATCGGCAACGGGCATCGGATAACCATCCATCGGCGTAGCCTTATTGAGATTCCTGAAATCAATGCAAACACGTAGTTTTCCATTTTTCTTATACACAGGAACCACATTAGAAATCCATTCAGCATATCGGCATTGCCGAATAAATCAAGCTTCAATTAACTTTGTAATCTCAGCTTTAATGCCGGGTAAAATAATAGGGTTGCATCGGCGTGCTGGTTGCTGATAAGGTTGGAAATTAGACTTAATAGGTAACCGATGTTCAACTATTGACCGGTCTAAACCAGGCATATTTGTATAATCCCAAGCAAAACAATCTTTGTATTCCTTTAATAAATCACTCAACTGTTGTTTACATTGGGAATCTAACTTAGCACTAATAAAAGTTGGTCTGGGCCTACTGCCATCACCGATATCTACCTCTAGCAAATCATCGGCCGATGTGAACCCCTGCCCAAGTTTTCCATCATCGGCGAATCCATCCATTAAAACTCTTCTTCAGGACCGACTGCTTGGATCGGTGTAATTCTGTAATCGGCAACCTTGAGGAACTCTATATCCCAGGCCTCTCCTGATATGCACCTGGTTTGCTCATAGGTTTCTGGTTCCGCCGATGCAACAATTGACTGGGTTTCACTTCGGACGACTTCAATCTTGTCTCCAACCCATTGCACAAGGCTTTGGTGCATCGTGGAAGGAATGCAACAATTAGCATGAATCCAATCCCTTCCCAGGAGCAAGTTGTAGGTGCCTTTGCCACTGATCACGAAGAACGTTGTCGGCAAAGTCTTGCTGCCGATGGTCAACTCGACGCATATGGCTCCCATAGCTGGTGAGACATTGCCTTCAAAATCTTTGAGCTTCATGTCTATTTTCACTAAGTCTTGGTCACCTTTCCCAAGCTTCCTGAACATGACATATGGCATTATATTGATTGACGCTCCACCGTCCACCAGCATCTTTGTCACGGGCTGCCCATCTACTTTGCCTTTGACGAACAGAGCTCTTAAGTGTTGCCTTTCATCACCGTGATACAGATCATTTTGGCGTTCACGCTGTATCCTCCTCCTCTAAGTTTTCGTCAGACCCTTAGGGCACCATTGAGGAAGCTTAGTTTTCCAAACAGGCTGGTACTGTTTCTCATTGCTTGTATCTTCACCACCCCTTATGTTTGGATCTCTGGAGAATATTTATTCATCGGGCACTCTTGCATTAGCCATCTCCTCAAGCTCTTCTTGACAAATACACTTGCCAAGCCTGTCGTGTACGCTGAGATTGCCCCCCAGGCGATCATGTGTTGATTCTTTTTCTCTGATCGACCTCCCATAGCTTGATGTCCGATCGTCAAAACAAGGTTTCTTTTCTGACCGATCGGCAGGGTAGTACCCATTGCATTCAGGACAATTATCAGCAGTGGGTAGCTTGATGCCTTCTTCCCAGCAATGAACAAAGAAGGGACACCTCCAATGATCTTTGTGTTGATGCCACTCTTGGTGCCTTTCTTCTTCTTGCCGCCGATATCGCTCCTCCTGCAATTGTCGATAATCTTGTCGGTGCCGCCTATGCGTGATCACGGCGCCATAAGACCTCCTGGCGCTACTGCTATCATCGGCAACTCTCTTGCCTTTTCTATCACCGGCAAACTTCCTCCCTGTTACTTCATGCGCAGCTATCTGATGTTTAGGGTCTACCGATGCGCTTTTCTTGACAACTTCCGATCTCAGCACCTTAGTCTTTCCACTGGTTTCCACCATGTTATTTGGAAACGGGTGCTGATCGATCTTCATCGGCTTCTAGGCTTTAGAATTTTCAAACTTGTTTCGCCCAGATTCAATTTCTGACTCCAACTGCTGCCTAAATACTTTGCAATCATTGGTACTGTGCGAAGTCGCATTGTGCCACTTGCAATACCTGATCTTTCTGAGCTCTTCGGCCGATGGAATTACCTGGTTAGGCGCCAACTTGATCCGCCCTTCTTGAAGCAATAGGTCAAACATCCTATCGGCCTTGGTGATATCAAAGGAGAATCTCTCAGCTTCTTTTTGGCAGAACAAACAATATACCAGCTTCTTATCTTTCACCCATTTAGCAGCGCCAATACTTAGCACTTCATCTGACTCAGAATCTTCTTCTTGTCCAATAAAGGACACCTTCTTGTTTCAAGTCTTCCTAGGCTCGAAAGGTTTAACATCTTGATCGGCAATTCACTGCACAAGATGGCTTAAACTTTCAAACTCCTGAGATGCATATTTATCTTTGATATGCGGCAGCAATCCCTGGAAGGCCAAATCTGCCAATTGCCGATCATCAAGCACTAAGCTGTAGCACTTATTCTTCACATCTCGCAGCCTTTGGACGAAGCTTTCTATTGATTCATCGTTATGCTTCCTCAGTTTAACCAAATCGGTAATCTTCTTTTCATGTACGCCGGCGAAGAAGTATTTATGAAACTGCCTCTCCAAATCGGCCCAAGTGATCATAGAGTTTGGAGGCAGTGAAATGAACCATGTGAATGCCGATCCAGACAATGATGACGAGAACAATCTCACCCTTAGTTCATCTCGGCTGGCTGCTTCTCCACACTGGATAATGAAGCGGTTTATATGCTCCATCGTTGATGTGTCATTTTGGCCTGAGAATTTTGTGAAATCCGGCACCTTGTACCGATTTGGGAGAGGAATCAGATCGTATCCCAGAGGATATGGCATCCGATAAGAGTAGGTATTAACCTTAGGCTTGATGTCGAACTGTTCTTTCATCACTTCGGCAATCTTATCGGCCCAATATGCATCCTGATCTTGCCGATGCATTGGCTGGATGTTGACAGGCTGAGCAGGCTGATATGCTTCTTCATACCTCTGTGGTAAGTAAGACAGAGTAGATGGTGCAGGCGCAACATTAGTCCGCTGAATATTATGCATCGACTGATTAGCCGCTGGACCACTTTGAACGTTTATTGGGAAATACTGTGGCATCATATTCATTGGTTGATGCGCCGATGCTCCACTCTGAGCGTTTTCTAGGTACTGATAACCGAGTTGCAGCACTGGTTGTTGAAACAGTGGTGGAGCAGTCCATCTATGATTGTAAGTCATCGGCATATAATTCACCGATGGCCGATGACTAACTGGAGCCTGTTGCTCCTGTATTCTGGAGTAATCAACAAATTGACCACCTTGAGGCACCGATACTCCAGCTTGAGGATTTGCCACCACTATAGGTTGACTTGTATTTGCGAGGCCTTGCTGCATCGGTAAAGGATTTGCCGATGGTGGCATAAGAGGCACTTTGGGTATCACCACCTGAAGATCTTCCGATGGCAATTGCACAACTGGGTAGGATGTAGTATAATGCATCATAGGGATCATCGGCTGTGAAGGCATTGCCGATGCCATAGGACCCTTCCACATTGTACTATTACCTTGGATCAGATTAGAATCAACAGATGGATTTGGAGGCATACCGTATCCCCACCAGTTGACCGGAGTTGGCTGACTCTTAGTTGTGGGTCCTGACATTGCCGACGCCGCCAGATCTATGTTCAATCGAATAATACTTACAGGGCTCGATCTTGGCGGTCTAGCCGCATCGGCAGTCGGATCCACAGGTTGGGAAGATACCATGGGAGCCGCCGATGGGGTTGTAGTAGATGCCATCCAGGTTGATGATAAGCTGGACCAACATACTGGGGTGCATGCCCTTCTTTGAAAGATTGCATAACAGCATTGTATACGGTATTGGACAGCATATTGGAGTGGCTAACTAATGCATGATTTAATGCAAAATTAACCATCTCTTGTAATTTACCAGGATTGGCGTCGAACGTGACCTGCCGCGGCAACGACGGATCTTGCTTCTGGATAGCTTCGTCGCTCCTGCTTAGGCTGACGGACTTCAGATATAACTGCTTGTCATCCTCTATAGCCTGCTCCATAGCCTGCCTCTGTTCATGACGATGCTTGGATTGATGTCGGTATTATCACCCATAGAAGATGTATAATTGGTCCCACCGGGTGTGCCAAAAGAGGTGTTGACACAAAAAGCATCAGGATCTGCGAACACCTCGGGCTTATACCCGAATTCAATATCCAAAGGTGTGCTAGTCGATTTGACCAGTTAATCGACAAGGACGATAACTAGAACAACGATGAACGAGACGACCGCGATGCGCCCGGACGTCAAGGCTCAGATTGCTCAAACGCGGAACTTCCAAGGATTGACGGAGATCGAGGAGATGCAGCCCGTCGAAGCTTGAAGAACTCGTAGGTAAGCTAGATCTAATGCGATAAAAGTAGAATTGCTGGAAAAGTAAATAAGAATAATAGATTTGTTTGATATAATTGTTTTTTTGTCTCACGACCTCTAGATACATATTTATACTCCGGCAAAAGGAGTTGTAGATAGACACGACTCGTACCTTTCCTAAACAAAAACCCCTATTTTTAAAGAAATAACTGACCCGTGCAAGAGTCAGACCCAAATAACAATAATCTTTCCCTAAACAAACACTTCTATTTTTAAGGAAATAAAAGACTCGTGCAAGAATCAGACTCAAACAATAAAATAACACCGGCATAAAAACACCAGTTCCCATATCCAGTCCCTCTACGATGAAACCTTTCATCGGCAAACTTCTAGTCTGCAACTTTCTCCCGTCGTCATCGGCAATCTTCTGCTGACATCAGCTACCACGTCATCCTGCACCCATCAGCAATATTTCCTTATCGGTAATCTCCTCCAATCAGCAACTTTTCATTTCCATTGGCAACTTGCTTTTATCAATCAACCCTTACCGGCAACAAACCTGCTTTATCGTTCAGCCTCCATCGGCAACATTCCCACTCTCATCGGCAGTCTTAACCGATGACCTTCCAATGTCGATAGAAAACGGCTACCGATCAATGCGAGTCTCAACACATTTCAGCGGCAATGACCTCCCAATTAATTGATTGATTACTAACATAGAATCACCAAAGATTTCAACGGCATCAGCACACACTTCCCTAAGTAATTCCAACCCTTTTAGCAAAGCTTGATATTCAGCCTGATTGTTTTTCGAAGTAGCAACAATCGGCAATGAAACTTCGTATTTCTGCCCTTGAGGAGAGATTAAAACGATGCTGATACCTGCTCCTTCCTTACATGTAGACCCATCAAAGAAAAGTGTCCATGGAGCAATTTGTACGGAACTCACCACGCTGCAATGTTGAGTGATGAAATCGGCCATTACTTGACCTTTAACCGCCTTCGCGGATTCATACCTTAGATCAAACTCTGAAAGTACTAAAATCCATTTGCCGATTCTTCCACTCAATATTGGCATCGACAACATGTACTTAACCACATCATCCTTGCAGATAACCATGCATTCGGCCGACAACAAATATTGCCTCCATTTTATGCAAGATAAATATAAGCATAAACACAATCTTTCTATGGCCGAATACCTAGTTTCAGCATCCACCAGCCTTCTACTCAAATAATATATCACACGTTCTTTCCCCTCAAATTCTTGGATTAAGGCTGACCCGATAACGCTGTCATCGGCAGACAAATACAACCTGAAAGGCTTTCCGTGTTGAGGTGGAACTAAGACTAGAGGGTTTACCAAATACTTCTTAATCTCTTCCAAGGCTAGTTGTTGTTCTTCCTTCCACGTAAACTCTTGATCGGCTTTCAGCTTTAACAACAGGCTAAAACATTTAATCTTACCAGACAAGTTGGATATAAATCTTCTGATAAAATTAATTTTGTCGATCAAGGACTGCAGCTTAGTCTTGCTGGTAGGAGCAACCACCTTATTAATTGCATCAATAGATTTCCTGCTGATCTTTATACCTCTCTGATGCACCATGAAGCCAAGAAATTGACCCGCCGATACGCCAAACGTACACTTGTTAGGATTCATCTTCAACCCATGTTCCCTTGTACACTCCAAAATTTTCCGCAAATCGGCAAGATGCTTCTCAAAATTTCTAGACTTAACCGCCACATCGTCAATATAGATTTCGACTAATGTGCCGATGTACTTATGAAAAATGAAATTTATCGCTCTCTGATAAGTAGCACCGGCGTTCTTCAAACCAAAAGTCATCACGACCCACTCAAATAAGCCAACATGACCCGGACATCTAACAACAGTCTTGGATATGTCTTCTTCAGCCATGAATATTTGATTATATCCAGCGTTACCATCCATAAAACTAATGATTTGATGTCCAACAGCAGCATCAATCAGTAGATCGGCAACTGGCATTGGGTAACCGTCCATCGGCGTAGCCTTATTGAGATTCCTAAAATCAATACAAACACGAAGTTTTCCATTTTTCTTATACACATGAACCACATTAGAAATCCATTCGGCATATCGACATTGCCGAATAAACCCAGCCTCAATTAATTTTGTAATTTCAGCTTTAATGTCGGGTAATACGAGAGGATTGCATCGGCGCGCTGGCTGCCGATGTGGTTGGAAACCAGATTTAATAGGTAACCGATGTTCAACTATTGATCGGTCTAGACCAGGCATCTCAGTATAATCCCAAGCAAAACAATCTTTATATTCCTTTAATAAATCACTCAACTGTTGTTTACATCGGGAATCTAACTTAGCACTAATAAAGGTTGGCCTAGGCTTGCTAACATCGCCAATATCTATCTCTAATAAGTCATCCGCCGATGTGAACCCTTGCCGAAGCTTTCCATTATCGGCAAACTGATCCATTAAAACTTGTTGACACCGTTTTTTGGCACGTGTCAATATAATTTAAGGATTGTGCCGATCGGCGAAAGGCTAGTTGTCGTTCCTTATCTGCATTGGGATATTACCAGTCAGATTGCCGATAAAGGCAAGAGTGTTGCTGATGAAAACAGGAACTTGTTGCCGATTGAGGCAGGAAGACACTATTGATGAAGGCAAGGGGATGTTGCCGACAGGAAGAACATTACCGATGAGAATTGAGGCTCATTATCGATGTGATGAAGGCAAAAATGTTACTGATGGAAGCAAGAAAGCATTGCCGATGAGAGCCAAAGCCTGTTGCTGATATGAGGAATATTGCCGATAAGGACGGAAAGCTGCCGATGAATGATGATGCCGATGGAAGCAGGATGAAGTGGCTGGCGTCAGCAGAGAACTGCCGATGGCAATAGTAGGAAAGTTGCAGATTGAAGGAAGTCTGCCGATGGAAGGTTTCATCGTGAAGGAGATAGATATGGAAGCTGGTAATTTCATGCCAGTATTAATAGATTTATTTCGAGTCCGACTCTTGCACGAGTCGTTTGTTTCCTTTAGCGTGAGTCATTTTATTTTCTTTAAAATAGGAGTTTTGTTTAGGAAAGGTACGAGTCGTGTCAGAGTATAAATATGTATCTAGAGGTCGTGAAAAATATATCCAAGCATATCAATACAAATCAATTACTTTTTTATCTACTTTACCAGTAATTTATCTTTACCGCATTAGGTTTAATTATCTACGAGTTCTTTCAATGCTTTGATGGGCTGCATCTCATCGACCTCCATCAACCTTGCAAGTTCTGTGTTTTGAGAAATCAGAGCTTTGACGTCCGGGCGCATCGCTGTCGTCTCGTTCTGCTATTGTTCTAGTTATCCTTGATCAATCTGAGCCTTGGCGTCCGGGCGTATCGCCGTCGTCTCGTTCAGCTTTGTTCTAGTTATCGTCCTTGTCGATTAACTGGTCAAATCGACTGGCACACCCTCGGATATCAAATTCAGGTATAAGCTCGAGGTGTTCGCAGATCCTCGACGACTTTTTGCGTCAACACCTCTTTTGGCACACTCGGTGAGACCATATCACATCTTTTGGCCACGGTTTAGCCCATTACAAGGTTAATGGACAATACTGCTGGGATCAATCCAAAGAGTGTCATTGAAGTCTCCGAAGCAGATCTGAAAGATTATCAGAAGCAGGCTATGGAGCGGGCTATGGAGGAGTACAAACAGTTGTATCTGAAGTCCTTCAGCCTAAACAGGAGTGGCGAAGCTATCCAGAAACAAGATCCATGGCAGGTCACCTTTGACGTCAATCCTGGTAAATTACAAGAGATGGTTAATTCTGCATTAAATCATGTGTTAATTAGCCAATCCAATGTGCTATCCAATATTGTATACAATGTTGTCAAACAAACTTTCGAGGAAAGACAAGCACCATATTATGTTGGTCCAGCATATCATAAACTCGGATCAGCATCTGTCACGACCCCATCGGCGGTTCCAAGGGTGTCTTCACCGATTATGAACCGATCTGCCGATGAGATCATGCCGCCAAGATCGAACCCCGCAAGCATCACTCAATTGAATACAAATCTGGTGGCGTCAACAATGTCTGGACCTGTGACCTAGAGTCAGCCAACTTCTGCCAACTAGTGGGGATAAGGTATGCCTCCAAGTCCATTTGCTGATTCCAAACTAGTCCAAGATAGCAATGCAGGGTGGAAGATTCCCGTGGCATCGGCAACACCTGCACAACTGATGATTCCAGTAATGCATTACGCTAAATCCTCTCCAACGGTGCAGTTGCCGTCAGGGAATCTTCAGATGGCGATACCCAGAGTAGCGTATGCGCAACCATCGGCAGGTTCTTTGCCGATGCAACAAGGCATGACAACTGTTAATCAGCTTGTATCGGCAATGGCTGCTCAAGCTGTGGTACCCGCAAATCAAGGCGATCATTCAAGGGTACAAGGGCAGCAAGCGACAACTGGTTATCAACCATCGGCAAGTCATATGCCGATGACATCTAACGTAAGTTGGATCGGTCAATTACCGATTCCACAGCATGTTGTGCAGCCTGGATACCAAGTGGTGAGAGCTCCGTAGTATCATCCGCCAACGAGTCTGCAGAATGAAATATTGGCACCCCAGCCGATAAGTAGTATTTCGCCACGATACCCTCAGGCGAACGCACACAATGAGATATCGGCATATCAGCCGATGAATATAATGCCACAGTACATCCCAGTGGGTGTTCAGAATTGCCCATCGGCAAATAAGCCGATGCATAATACTCAACAGACTGATGCCGCAAATGTGCCGGTTGCTCCAGCCTATTCATCGCAAAGATATGAAGAAGTGCATCAACCTGCTCAACCAGTCAACATCCAGTCAGTGCATCGGCAGGATCAAGATGTGTACTGGGCCGGTAAGATTGCCGAAGTGGCGAAAGAGCAATTCGGTATCAATCCTAAGGTTGATACATATTCTTATCGGACTCCATACCCTCCAGCTTATGATTTAATCCCCTTCCCAAATCAGTACAAAATGCCATATTTCACCAAGTTTTCTAGTCAAGGTGATATGTCAACAATGGAGCACATTAACCGATTTATTATCCAATGTGGGGAGGCAGCCAACAGGGATGAACTGAGGGTAAGATTGTTCTCGTCATCGTTATCTGGATCGGCATTTACATGGTTTATTTCACTACCTCCAAATTCTGTGATCACGTGGGCCGATCTAGAAAAACAGTTTCACAAATACTTCTTTGCTGGTGCACATGAAAAGAAGATTACCGATTTGGTCAAATTGAGGCAGCGTAATAATGAATCGGTAGAAAGTTTCGTGCAAAGACTGTGAGACGTGAAGAAGAAGTGCTATAGCTTGGTACTTGATGATCGGCAATTGGCGGATTTGTCCTTCCAGGGATTACTACCGCACATTAGGGACAAATACGCGTCTCAAGAGGTCGAGAGCTTGAGTCATCTTGTGCAAAGGGTTGTCGACCAAGACACCAAAGTTTTTGAGCCTAGAGGAAATTGGGATGAAGAGGTGTCTTTAACTAAGAAAACAAATTTAGACGGAGAAGCGAGTATCGGTTTAGTTGAATCGGTAGAGAACAAAAAGCCGGTATCTTGTCCGTTCGGTCAGGAAAAAGATGAAAGGTTCACCTTTGATATCACCAAGGACGATAGGATGCTTGATCTATTGCTTCAAGAAGGGCGGATCAAGCTGGCACCTAATCAGGTAATTCCGTCGGCCGAAGAGCTCAGGAGGATCAGGTATTGCAAGTGGCACAATGCGACTTCGCACAGTACCAATGATTCTAAAATATTTAGGCAGCAGTTGCAGTCAGAAATCGAATCTGGGCAAATCAAGTTTGAAAATTCTAAAGCCCAGAGGCCGATGAAGATCGATCAGCACCCGTTTCCAAATAACATGGTGGAAACCAATGGAGAGACTAAGGTGTTGACATCAGAAGCTGCCAAGAAAAGTGCATCGGTAGACCCTGAACATCAAATAACTGAACACGAGGTGAAAAGGGTTACCGATGATAGAGAGGACAAGAGGATTGCCGATGAGAGCAGCAGCGCTAGGAAACATAAGCATGCACCGTATGGTGTCGTAATAACACACAGGCGGCCACGACAAAATTATCGGTGATAGAAGGAAGAGCAATATCGGCAGCAGGCGCCAAGAGTGGCATCGGCACAAAGATCATTGGAGGTGTCCCTTCTTTGTTCATTGCTGGGAAGAAGGCATCAAGCTACCCACTGCCGATAATTGTCCTGAATGCAATGGGTACTACACTGCCGATCGGTCAGAAAAGAGACCGTGTTTTAACGATCAGACATCAAGCTATGGCAGACCAATCAGAGAAAAAGAATCAACACATGATCGGCTGGGGGGCAAGCTCCGCATACACGACAGGCTTGGCAAGCGTATTTGTCAAAAAGAGCTTAGGGAGAGGGCTGATGCAAGAGTGCCCGATGAAGAAATATTCTCCAGAGATCCAAACATAAGAGGTGGTGCGAATACAAGAAATGAGAAACAGTACCAGCATGAGAAAACTAAGCTCCCTCAATGGTTCCCCAAGGGTCTTACAAAGACTCAAAGAAGGAGGATGGAGCGCGAGCGCCAAGAAGATTTGTGTCACGATGAAAATCCTTCCAGAGGGAAATCTCCAGTTAAGCAGTGAAGGCCAAAGCGCAAAGATGAGAATCCATCGACAGATGTCAATATGTTGCCGATAGCGTAACTAGAGTCGATGGCCTTGGGCATTTTGGCTTGGGAGCGGCACTTGGTGAGCCCTAGCGTTTCAACTGTTACACTTGGGGGGCATCGGCAGGCTGAGTGAAGAGTTTGTGCACTGGGAGCAGCGCTGCCGATGAATTTGTTGGCTACAAAAGGAGATGTTCGATACAAGTCAAAGGATTGTAAGAGTGGCTTTGCAATGCTTACGTGTAATAGTCAAGGAAGTGGTGCAGGCATTTTGGGGGAGATATAGTAGAAGAAATTTTGGTGCATAAGATATCTTATACTCCAAAATTGGGGGGCACATGTTGACACCGTTTTTGGCACGTGTCAATATGATCTAAGGATTGTGCCGATCGGCAAAAGGCTAGTTGTCATTCCTTATCGGCATTGGGATATTACCGGTCAGATTGCCGATAAAGGCAAGAGTGTTGCTGATGCAGACAGGGACTTGTTGCCGGTTGAGGCAGGAAGACACTGTTGATGAAGGCAAGGGGATGTTGCCGACAGGAAGAACATTGCCGATGAGAATTGAGGCTCATTATCGATGTGATGAAGGCAACAATGTTACTGATGGAAGCAAGAAAGCGTTGCCGATGGGAGCCAAAGCTTGTTGATGATATGAGGAATATTGCCAATGAGGACGGAAAGCTACCAATGAATGATGATGCCGATGGAAGCAGGATGAAGTGGCTGGCATCAGCAGAGAACTGCCGATGGCAATAGAAGGAAAGTTGTGGATTGAAGGAAGTCTGCCGATGGAAGGTTTCATCGTGAAGGAGATAGATATGGAAGCTGGTAATTTCATGCCAGTATTAATAGATTTATTTCGAGTCCGACTCTTGCACGAGTCGTTTGTTTCCTTTAGCGTGAGTCGTTATATTTTCTTTAAAATAGGAGTTTTGTTTAGGAAAGGCACGAGTCGTGCCGGAGTATAAATATGTATCTAGAGGTTGTGACAAATATATCCAAGCATATCAATACAAATCAATTACTTTTTTATCTACTTTACCAGTAATTTATCTTTACCGCATTAGGTTTAATTATCTACGAGTTCTTTCAATGCTTTGATGGGCTGCATCTCATCGACCTCCAACAACCTTGCAAGTTCCGTGTTTTGAGCAATCAGAGCTTTGACCTCCGGGCGCATCACTGTCGTCTCGTTCTGCTATTGTTCTAGTTATCCTTGATCAATCTGAGCCTTGGCGTCCGGCCGTATCGCCGTTGTCTCGTTCAGCTTTGTTCTAGTTATCGTCCTTATCGATTAACTGGTCAAATCGACTGGCATACCCTCGGATATCGAATTCGGGTATAAGCCCGAGGTGTTCGCACATCCTCGACGACTTTTTGCGTCAACAAAACTCTTCTTCAGAACCGACTGCTTGGATCGGTGTGATTCGGTAATCGGCAACCTTGAGGAACTTTGTATCCCAAGCTTCACCAGATATGCACTTGGTCTGCTCATAAGTTTTCGATTCGGCCGATGCAATAATTGACGAGGTTTCACTCTGGACGACTTCAATCTTGTCTCCAACCCATTGCACGAGGATTTGGTGTATTGTGGAAGGGATGCAACAATTAGCGTGGATCCAATCCCTTCCCAGGAGCAAGTTGTAGGCACCTTTGCCATTGATCACAAAGAATGTCGTCGGCAAAGTTTTACTGCCGATGGTTAACTCAACGTATATTGCTCCCTTAGCTGGTGACACATTGCCTTCAAAATCTTTCAGCATCATGACTGTCTTGGCTAAGTCCCTGTCACCTTTCCCAAGCTTTCTGAACATGACGTACGACATAATATTGACTGCCGCTCCACCATCTACTAGCATCTTTGATACTGGCTTCCCATCAACTTTGCCCTTGACAAACAAGGCCCTTAGATGCTGCCTTTCATCATCGGCAGACGTTTCAAAAACAGCCGCCATAGGGTCCACCAATAACTGCGCCATCTCAGCAGCTTCTTCTTCGGCGTCGGCAGGCGCCATGAATTCCATTGGCAACATAACAACCATATCGACCTCTGCCGATGTATCTCTATCCTTGCACTTCGGTCTCCACTGTTTAACTGGAGATTTCTCCCTTGAAGGATTTTCACTGTCATACAGATCTCTTTGGCGTTCACGCTGGATCCTCCTTCTCTGAGTCTTTGTTAGACCCTGGGGGCACCATTGAGGAAGTTTAGTTTTCCAAACAGGCTAGTACTGTTTCTCTCCGCTCGTGTTTGCACCACTCCTTATGTTTGGATCTCTAGAGAATATCTCTTCATCGGGCACTCTTGCATCAGCCATCTCTTCAAGCCTTTCTCGACGGCTATGCTTGCCAAGCCTGTCATGTACACTGAGCTTGCCCCCCAGCCGATCATGTACTGACCCCTTTTCTCTGATCGTGCTGCCATAGCTTGATGCTCGATCGTCAAAACGGGGCTTCTTTTCTGACCGATCGGCAGGATAGTACCCGTTGCATTCAGGGCAATTATCAGCAGTGGGTAGCTTAATGCCTTCTTCCCAGCAGTGAACAAAGAAGGGGCATCTCCAATGATCTTTATGTCGATGCCAGTCTTGGCGCCTTTCTTCCTCCTGCTGCCGATATTTCCCTTCTTGCAAGCGTCGATACTCTTGTCGTGGCCGCCTGTGCATGATTACAATGCCATATGGTGCATGTCCATAAGGCCTCCTAGCGCTGCTACTCTCATCGGCAATCCTCTTGCCCTTTCTGTCATCGGTAACCGCTTTCACATCGTGCTCAGTTATTTGATATTCAGGATCTACCGATGCATTTCTCTTGGCAGATTCCGATGTAAGCACTTTAGTCTTCCCATTGGCTTCCACCATATTGCTCAAAAACGGGTGCTGGTCAATTTTCATCGGCTTCTGAGCTTTAGAATTTTCAAACTTAATTCGCCCAGACTCAATCTCTGATTGCAACTGCTGCCTAAAGACTTTGCAGTCATTGGTACTGTGAGAAGTTGCATCATGCCACTTGCAATACATGATCCTTCTAAGATCTTCAGCCGATGGAATCACTTGATTGGGCGACAGCTTAATCCACCCTTCCTGAAGCAACAGGTCAAATATCCTATTAGCTTTGGTAATGTCAAAGGTGTACATTTCAGCTTCTTTCTGGCCAAACGGACAGGATACCGGCTTCTTGTTTTTTATCCATTCAGCAACGCCGATACTCGGCTCTTCATCCGATTCAGAATCTTCTTCTTGCCCAATGAAGGACACCTTTTTATTCAAAGTTTTTCTAGGTTCGAAAGCTTTAATGTCCTGATCGGTAATTCTCTACACGAGATGGCTCAAACTGTTGACACCGTTTTTCAACATGTGTCAAATGGGCTAAGATTCACTCTGATCGGTAGCCGTTTTCTATCGACATTGGGAGGTCATCGGTTATGATTGCCGATGGAAGTGAAACTAGGACGCTGATGATGCAGCATAAAGGGTTGTTGCCGATAAGGGTTAATTGATGAAAGTTGCCGATTGGAAGATATTGCCGATAAGGAGACGTTGCTATTGGAAGCAGAATTAGGTAACTAACGTCAGCAGAAGACTACCGATGATAATAGAAGGATTGAAGGGATCTGCCGATGGAAAATTTCATCGTGAAGAAGTAGATAAGGAAATTGGTGATTTTATACCAGTATTGTTATAGTAGTTTGAGTCCGACTCTTGCATGAGTCATTTATTTCCTTAAAGATAGAAGCATTTGTTTAAGAAAAGATTATTATTGTTGGAGTCCGGCTCTTGCGTGAGTCAGTTTTTTCCTTAAAAGTAGGAGGTTTGTTTAGGAAAGGTATGAGTCGTATCCGTATACAACTCCTTATACAAGGGTATAAATATGTACCCAGGGTCATGAAAGAGATATACAATCATATATCAAACAAATCTATCATTATTATTTACTTTTCCAGCAATTCTACTTTTATCGCATTAGATCTAACTTACCTACGAGTTCTTCAAGCTTCGACGGGCTGCATCTCCTCGATCTCCGTCAATCCTTGCAAGTTCCGCGTTTGAGCAACCTGAGCCTTGACGTCTGGGCGCATCGTTGCCGTCTCGTTCAGCTCTACTCTAGTTATCCTGATCAAGTTTGAGCCTTAACATCCGGGTGCATCGCCGTTTTCTCGTTCAGATCTTGTTCTACTTATCGTCCTTGTCGATTAACTGGTCAAATCGACTGGCACACCTTTGGATATCGCATTCGGGTATAAGCCCGAGGTGTTCGCAGATCCTGACATTTTTTGTGTCAACACCTCTTTTGGCACACCCGGTGGGACAAATTATACATCTGCTATGGGTGATAATACCGACGTCAATCCAAGCAACGTCATAGAAGTCTCTGAAGCAAATCTGAGAGATGATCAGAGGCAGGCTATGGAGCAGGCTATGGAGGATTACAAGCAGTTATATCTGAAGTCCTTCAGCCTAAGCAGGAGCAGCGAAGCTATCCAGAAGCAAGATCCGCCGTTGCCGCGGCAGGTCACGTTTGATGCCAATCCTGGTAAATTACAAGAGATGGTTAATTCTGCATGAAATCATGCGTTAGTTAGCCACTTGTTGACACAAAAAGCGTCAGATCTATGAACACCTCGGGCTATTACCCAAAGCTCGATGTCGAGGGCGTGCCAGTCGATTTGACCAATCAATCGACAAGGATGATAACTAGAACAAACTGAACGAGACGACAGCGATGCGCCCGGACGTCAAGGCTCAGATTGATCAGGGGTAACTAGAGCAGAGCTAGACGAGGCAAACAGCGATGCGCCCGGATTGCCAAAGCCTAGAGGTACTCCCACACGGAACTAGCAAGAATTTGACGGAGATCAAGGTGATGCAGCCCGTCGAAAGCTTGAAGGACTCGTTGAAATCTATAGCTAATGCAGTAAAAAGGTAAATTGTGATAAAAAGTAGAATAAGATAAAACTGGTTTGTTTTTGAATTGGATTGTCTTATTCCATAGCCCTTGGGCACATATTTATACTCCCGCATGGAGAGTTGTACAAAGACACGACACATATCCTTCCTAAAACAAACTCCTACTTTAAAGGAAACTGACTCGCGCAGGAGCCGGATAACAATATTTATTTCCTGAACAAACACACCTATTTTAAAGGAAAATAAACGACTCATGCAAGAATCGGACTCAAACTACTATAATAATGCTGGTACAAAACACCAGTTTCCTTACTCTCCTCCTCGATGAAAACTTTCCATCGGCAGATCCCTTCAATCCGCACCTTCCTTCTCTGGCCACTTGTAATCCTCCGCTGCCGCCAAGTGCTGTTACGCCCATCGGCATCGGCAATACTTTCCCGATCAGTAATCGGCAGCATCTCTTCGTCGACAATCGACAATGAGCCTTATCGGCAATCGGCAACCATCTTTCATCGGCAATCGGCAACGAGCCCTTATCGGCAATCGGCAACCATCCTCCATCGGCAATCGGCAAGCCAACGGCGATGACTTTTCATTGGCAATCAGTTTCAGCAAGACTTCACCAATTAACTTGTCAGCAAAGCTCATCAGCTTCCATCGGCAACGCACTTGGTCTTCCCGCAGCACTTTTTTCATCGGCAACATCTCCCGATGCCGATGGAGAACGGTCATTGACCAGTTAAGCCTCAGCCCACTTGACACGTGTCAAAAAACGGTGTCAACACCACTCCAGTGTGCTGTCCAATACCGTATACAATGTTGTTATGCAATCATTCAAAGAAGGGCATGCACCCCAGTATGTTGGTCCAGCTTATCATCAACCTGGATCGACATCTACTACAACCCCATCGGCGGCTCCCATGGTGTCTTCCCAACCTGTGGATCCGACTGCCGATGCGGCTACACCGCCAAGATCAAGCTCTGCAAGTATTATTCAATTGAACACAGATCTGGCGGCGTCAGCAATGTCAGGACCCGCAACTAAGAGTCAGCCAACTCCCGTCAACTGGTGGGGATACGGTATGCCTCCAAATCCATCTGATGATTCTAATTTGATCCAAAGTAACAATACAACGTGGAAGAGTCCTATGGCATCGGTAATGCCTTCACAGCCGATGATCCCTATGATGCATTATACTACATCCTCCCTAGCTGTGCAATTGCCATCGGAAGATCTTCAGGTGGTGATACCCAAAGTGCCTCTTATGCCATCATCGGCAAATCCTTTACCGATGCAGCAAGGCCCCGCAAATACAAGTCAGCCTATAGTAGTGGCAAATCTTCAAGCTGGAGTACCGACGCCTCAAGGTGGTCAATTTGTTGATTACTCCAGAATGCAGGAGCAATAGGCTCCAGTTAGTCATCAGCCATCGGTGAATTATATGCCGATGACTTACAATCCTGAATGCACTGCTCCACCACCGATTCAACAATAGGTGGTACAACCCGGGTATCAGTACCTAGAAAACGCTCAGAGTGAAGCATCGGCGTATCAACCGATGAATATGATGCCACATTATTTCCCAATAAGCGTTCAAAGTGGTCCAGCGGCTAATCAGCCGATGCATAATATTCAGCGGACTAATGTTGTGCCTGCACCAGCTGCTCCGACTTACTTACCACAGAGGTATGAAGAAGCATATTAGCCTGCTCAGCCTGTCAACATCCAGCCAATGCATCGGCAAGATCAGGATGCATATTGGGCCGATAAGATTGTCGAAGTGATGAAAGAATAGTTCGGCATCAAGCCTAAGGTTAATACCTATTCTTATCGGACGCCATATCCTCTGGGATATGATTTGATTCCTCTTCCAAATAGGTACAAGGTGCCGGATTTCACAAAATTCTCAGGCCAAGATGACACATCAACGATGGAGCATATCAACCGCTTGATTATCCAGTGTGCGGAAGCAGCCAGCCGAGATGAACTAAGGGTGAGATTGTTCTCGTCATCATTGTTTGGATCGGCATTCACATGGTTCATTTCACTGCCTCCAAACTCTGTGATCACTTGGTACGATTTGGAGAGGCAGTTTCATAAATACTTCTTCGTCGGCATACATGAGAAGAAGATTAGCGATTTGGTTAAGCTGAGGCAGCGTAACGATGAATCGATAGAAAGCTTCGTCCAAAGGCTGCGAGATGTGAAGAATAAGTGCTACAGCTTAGTGCTTGATGATCGGCAATTGGCAGATTTGGTCTTCCAGGGATTGCTGCCGCATATCAAAGATAAATATGCATCTCAGGAGTTTGAAAGTTTAAGCCATCTTGTGCAGAGAATTGCCGATCAAGATGTTAAACCTTTCGAGCCTAGGAAGACTTGGAACAAGAAGGTGTCCTTTATTGGACAAGAAGAAGATTCTGAGTCAGATGAAGTGCTAAGTATTGGCGCTGCTAAATGGATGAAAGATAAGAAGCCGGTATCTTGTTCGTTCGGCCAAAAAGAAGCTTAGAGATTCTCCATTGATATCACCAAGGCCGATAGGATGTTTGACCTATTGCTTCAAGAACGGCGGATCAAGTTGGCGCCTAACCAGGTAATTCCATCGGCCGAAGAGCTTAGAAAGATCAGGTATTGCAAGTGGCACAATGCGACTTCACACAGTACTAATGATTGCAAAGTATTTAGGTAGCAGTTGCAGTCAGAAATTGATTCTAGGTGAATCAAGTTTGAAAATTCTTAAGCCCAGAAGCCGATGAAGATCGATCAGCACCAGTTTCCAAATAACATGGTGGAAACTAGTGGAAAGACTAAGGTGTTGACATCGGAAACTGCCAAGAAAAGCGCATCGGTAGACCCTGAACATCAGATAGCTGCGCATGAAGTAACAGGGAGGAACTTTGCCGATGATAGAAAAGGCAAGAGAGTTGCCGATGATAGCAGTAGCGCCGGGAGGTCTTGTGGTGTCGTGATCACGCGTAGGCGGCCACGACAAGATTATCGGTAATCGCAGGAGGAGCGATATCGGCGGCAGGAAGAAGAAAGGCACCAAGAGTGGCTTCGGCATAAAGATCATTGGAGGTGTCCCTTCTTTGTTCATTGCTGGGAAGTAGGCATCAAGCTACCCACTGCCTATATTGTCCTGAATGCAATGGGTACTACTCTGCTGATCGGTCAGAAAACAAACCTTGTTTTGACAATCGGACATCAAGCTATGGCAGGCCGATCAGAGAAAAAGAATCAGCACATGATCGGCTGGGGGGCAAGCTCAGCGTACACGACAGGCTTGGCAAGCGTATTTGTCAAGAAGATCTTGAGGAGATGGCTTATGCAAGAGTGCCTGATGAAGAAATATTCTCCAGAGATCCAAACATAAGGGGTGGTGCAGATACAAGCAATGAGAAACAGTACCAGCCTGTTTGGAAAACTAAGCTTCCTCAATGGTGCCCTAAGGGTCTGACGAAAACTCAGAGGAGGAGGATACAGCTGTGAACGCCAAAATGATCTGTATCACAGTGAGAATCCTTCAAGGGAGAAATCTCCAGTTAGGCGATGGAGGCGAAAGTGCAAGGATAGGGATCCATCGGTAGAAATCAATATGTTCGTCATATTGCTGATGGAATTCATGGCACCTGTTGATGTTGAGGAAGAAGCTGCTAAGATGGCACAGTTGGTGTTAGATCTGATGGTAGCTTTCTTTGAGAAGCCTGCCCATGATGAAAGGCAGGACTTAAGAGCTCTGTTCGTCAAAGGCAAAGTAGATGGGCAGCCCGTGACAAAGATGCTAGTGGACGGTGGAGCGTCAATCAATATAATGCCATATGTCATGTTCAGGAAGCTTGGGAAAGGTGACCAAGACTTAGTCAAGACGGACATGAAGCTTAAAGATTTTGAAGGCAATGTGTCGCCAGCTATGGGAGCCGTATGTGTTGAACTAACCATCGGCAGTAAAACTTTATCGACAACGTTTTTCGTGATCAGTGGCAAAGGCACCTACAACTTGCTCCTAGGACGGGATTGGATCCATGCTAATTGCTGCATTCCTTCTACAATGCACCAAAGCCTCGTGCAATGGGTTGAAGACAAGATTGAAGTCGTCCGGAGTGAAACTCCATCAATTGTTGCATCGGTAGAATCGGAAACTTATGAGCAAACCAGGTGCATATCAGGTGAAGCTTGGGATACAGAGTTCCTCAAGGTTGCCGATTACAAAATTACACCAATCCAAGCAGTCGGTCCTGAAGAAGAGTTTTAATGGATCGATTCGCTGATGATGAGAAACTTGGGCAGGGGTTCACATCCGCCGATGATTTACTAGAGATAGGTATCGGCGATAGCAGTAGGCCCAGGCCAACTTTTATTAGTGCTAAGTTAGATTCCCAATGTAAACAACAGTTGAGTGATTTAATAAAGGAATACAAAGATTGTTTTGCTTGGGATTATACAGAGATGTCTGGTTTAGATCGATCAATAGTTGAACATCGGTTACCTATTAAGTCTAATTTCCAACCTTATCAGCAACCAGCATGCCGATGCAACCCTATTATTTTACCTGACATTAAAGCTGTGATTACAAAGTTAATTGAAGCTGGATTTATTCGGCAATGCCGATATGCCGAATGGATTTCTAATGTGGTTCTTGTGTATAAGAAAAATGGAAAACTACGTGTTTGCATTGATTTCAGGAATCTCAATAAGGCTATGCCAATGGATGGTTATCCGATGCCCGTTGCCGATCTGCTGGTTGAAGCTGCTTCTGGACATCAAATCATTAGTTTCATGGATGGTAATGCTGGATATAATCAAATATTCATGGCTGAAGAAGACATATCCAAGACTGCTTTTAGATGTCCGGGTCATGTCAGTTTATTTGACTGGGTTGTAATGACTTTTGGCTTGAAGAATGCCGGTGCTACTTATCAGAGAGCAATGAATTTTATTTTCCATAAGTACATCGGCACGATAGTTGAAATCTATATTGATGATGTGGTGGTCAAGTCTAGAAATTTTGAGAAGCATCTTGCCGATTTACGAAAAATCCTGGAATGCACAAGGAAACATGGGTTAAAGATGAATCCTAATAAGTGTACGTTTGGAGTATCGGCAGGTCAATTTCTGGGTTTCATGATACATCAGAGAGGTATAGAGATCGACAGGAAATCTATTGATGCAATTAATAAAGTAGTTGCTCCTACCAATAAGACTGAGCTGCAATCTTTGATCGGCAAAATTAATTTTATCAAGAGATTCATATCCAACTTGTCTGGTAAGATTAAGTCTTTTAGCCCGTTGTTAAAGTTGAAAGCTGATCAAGAGTTTACATGGAAAGAAGAACAACAGTTAGCCTTGGAAGAGATCAAGAAATATTTGGTAAACCCTCCGGTCTTAGTTCCACCTCAACACGGGAAGCCTTTCAGGTTGTATTTTTCTGCCGATGACGGCGTTATCGGGTCAGCCCTAATCCAAGAATTTGAAGGGAAAGAATGTGTGATATATTATTTGAGCAGAAGGCTGGTAGATGCTGAAACCAGGTATTCGGCCATAGAAAGATTGTGTTTATGCTTATATTTCTCTTGCATAAAATTAAGGCATTATTTGTTGTCGGACGAGTGCACTGTTATCTGCAAAAATGATGTGGTTAAGTATATGTTGTCGATGCCGATATTAAGTGGGAGAATTGGCAAATGGATTCTAGCACTTTCAGAATTTGATCTAAGGTATGAATCGGCTAAGGCAGTTAAGGGTCAGGTGATGGCCGATTTTGTTACTCAGCATTGCAATGTGATAAGCTCTATAGAGATTGCTCCTTGGACTTTGTTCTTTGATGGATCCACGTGCAAAGAAGGAGCAGGTATCGGCGTTCCCTTAATTTCACCCCGAGGACAGAAATATGAAGTTTCGTTGCCGATTGTTGCTTTGTCGACGAACAATCAGGCTGAGTATGAGGCTTTAATAAAAGGGTTGGAGTTACTCAGGGAAGTGTGTGCCGATGCCGTCGAAGTCTTTGGCGACTCTATGTTGGTGATCAATCAATTGATTGGGGTATATGAATGCCGAAGTGAAGTGTTGATTGCACACCATGAGAGGTGTTTACAGTTATTAAAAGAATTCAAAGAATACCACCTCGAGCATATTCCCAGGTTGCATAATGAAGAGGCTAATCGGTTAGCGCAGAATGCTTCAGGGTATCAACCAATTCAAGAAGTCATGACATCGGTGATGGTCGCCGATGACTGGAGAAAAGAAATTGCCGATTACTTAAGAGATCCGTCTAAAAAGATTGAAAGGCGTCTAAGGTTTCAAGCTACCAAGTATGTGCTCCTTGATGATGAATTGTATTATCGGACAGTCGATGGAGTTTTGCTCAGATGCCTTGCTAAAGAAGAGTCAGAAGAATTTATGGGTGAGATTCATGAAGGGGTATGTGGAGCGCATCAATCGGCATTCAAGATGAAGTCGGTGATTAGACGGAATGGGTATTACTGTCCGACAATTCTTGAGGATTGCTTCAAATACTTCAAGGGGTGTCAAGATTGTGAGAAATTCGGTAATGTTCAGAGGGTACCTGCATCGGCAATGAATCCTATAATCAAGACTTGGCCATTTAGAGGATGGGCTATTGATCTCATCGGACAAATTTATCCGCCATCGAGTAAGGGGCATAAATTCATACTTGTTGCCACCGATTACTTTACGAAATGGGTTGAGGCTATTCATTTGAAGAAGGTAACATCAGCTAATATGATAGACTTTGTAAAAGAGCATATTGTTTACCGATTTGGTATTCCTCAGACTATTACCACTGATCAAGGGACGATGTTTACATCGGGGGAGTTTGACGAATTTGCTACCGGTATGGGATTTAAGGTTTTAAACTCTTCCCCTTATTATGCTCAAGCTAATGGTCAAGCCGAGGCAACAAACACAGGAATTATCAAGCTTATCAAGCGCAAGATCGAAGAAAACCCTAGGAGGTGGCATGTGGTGTTGAATGAAGCTTTGTGGTCATATCGGATGGCGTGTCACGGTGCAACTAAGGTTTCGCCATACCAGTTGGTATATGGACATGATGCTGTTCTACCCTAGGAAATCAAGACTGGTTCTAGACGATTGTTTTCTCAAGATCAGTTGACAGCCGATGAATATGATACCCTTATGAAGGATGAGTTGGAAGATTTGGCGAATCATCGGCTAAGAGCTTTGATTAGTATTGAAGAAAACAAGAAGAGGGTTGCCAGGTGGTATGACAAAAAAGTCAAGGTAAAAGAGTTTGCCGATGGTGATCTGGTGTGGAAACTGATTTTACCGATTGCGACTAAGAATTCAAAGTTTGGGAAATGGTCTCCTAATTGGGAAGGTCCTTTTCGGATAAGTCAGTCTGTTCGTGGAAACGCTTATATTTTGGAAACACTTGAAGGGGTTACGTTTCCCAGAGCAATCAACGGCAAGTATTTAAAGAAATATTGCCCTAGTATCTGGTAGATGCATAAAGTAATACAAGTATGAATGCCGATGGAAAAGTATCATGCAGAACATCGGCAGAAAGTGTATTGATGTTATATTACAAGCAAAATCAATCGTCAATTTTACAATTGTCGATACAACAGATTACAGAAGGGATTGAATGGATGAAATCGCATTCAGACGAATTTGGTTTGCTTCCTCTATTTCCCTAGCATCGTCATCGGCAGAACCTTCAATCGGCTTGGTCTTCTTCCTCAATGTCAGGGCCTCGCGGGCAGCGTTATCCCTCTCTTGTTGCAAGGCTGTAGCGACACTGGGAAGTCGGAGTTTCTTATGGTTAGCCGAGTTTAAAGCTTCGTCGACTTCTTTCAACTTGGCTAGCAGCTTTTCTTTTTTTGCCGATAGACGAGTAATCTCTTGTTCAAGCTCGACGCTGGAAGCTTCTAGGCGGCCGATGTCCTTGTGCTTCTCGTCCGCAATCTGTTTGAACTTGAGTATCTCCTCTTTGAGTTCCGCCTCAGCACTTCTATCGGCGATGCGGTGTGAAGCCTTTCGGTATTGAAGCTATCTGCTCTCGAGATGTGCTGCTTGGAAAAGTGTCTCCTCGACATCGGCGGGTAGCTGGCTTTGAATTTCTTTGAAGGTTATCCTTACTGCGTTGGAGTCTTGGACTAGTTCGGATGTGCTTTGCTGCAGTAAAGATAACAGCTCTTCAAGTTTGGCCTTTACTTCTACCGATATAGCGTTTGCTGGCTGGGCAGAGCTTTCTTCTTCATCGCCATCTTCTGGAAGATTGATAGCGAAAGAGAATAGGCTGTTTGGGGAGTCTTGGGCCTGAAAAAGAAGAAGATTAGGGCTTGCCGGGCATGAGTTTGTGTTGCAAGTGTTATGATAGTTGGCTTACCATCTTGAAGCGGATCTCTTGCCTCGGACTTGGGAAGTCAGCTGGTGTAGCGCGGTCTTGAGGGTCAGCAATGGTTGCCGATGAACTTGCCTCTGGAGCCGGTGATGATGTTGCTGGTGCTATTTCCGCTATTGGGACTAGCCCTTGTGGCGATGGTACCGACCTCTGGCTGGGAATTTCGTCTGGTACTGATGCTGGTGCCGATGCCGATGTTGTTTCTGTTGTTTCACCTAATTCATGTGGTGGTGGTACTGTTCCCTGGTCGGGAATCTCAACTGATGGTTGATCGGGGATGGACGCCGATGCTGGCTTTGGTGTTGTTGTATCGGTAGGAGTTGGTAATACAGATGGAGTGGCTAGCCTCAAGCGCTTCTTCTTCTTTGGAGCAACAGTTGGTGAACCTGGACGTTTTGGTTGTGAAGCTCGGGGGGCATCGGCAACATGAGTCGGGGAAGTTTGTACATTTTGAGCAGCTGCCAATGAGCTCGTTGCCTGCAAAAGATATTTGGTGCAAGTTAAATAAAGTGAACGTTGCCGATGAGAGTTTGTGATCGGTATAAATGAGAAAAGGACTTATTGCGAAAGCTTGCGCCAAGACGGCGGCAGCAACCGACGGAGTAGCGATGGTTCCAGCTGATGTCGTCTTAGGTTTGATGGTAACCTTGGGTACCTTTTGAGGAGTGAAAGCGGCCAATGAAGGAGCCTTGCTGCCGATTGTCGATGTGGGATTCATCAATCGCAGATTGAAGTGTTTGCCACTCTTGCTCTTTCGGGGGATTGGATCGTTGACCTGTTGGCAGAAAAGTTAGTACCGATGAATCCGGGAGAAAATAAGAGTGAATGAAGTCGAAAGTAAGACTTACTGCGTCATCGGGAACAACGTGCTCATCGTCAATTAAATGCTGATAGTAGTGTGATGATGCGGCGAACAGTTGATTTTTCCACTCTTGCCACCAAGATTTGTATGACTCGGTGATGAAGGATGTTGGTGCCCAAGAGGATAAGTCAATGTTTGATACATCGGCATGAGGAGGGAGATTCACAATCTTGTTCCAATCCATGGCACTGGAGATGGTTTCTCTTGGTTTGATCATGTTGGCGTAGCTGAATTTGATTGGCAACTGACCAAACGCTAGTTGTCTTGCTGCTACCGATGGATAGTAGAACTCATAAGATGGAGCATTCTTCCTGGTCCCGAAGATGTTAACTGGAATGGCCCGTGTAATGATAGTAGCTTTCATGATCATCTCATTCTATGGTATATTCCCATCGGTGAGGTTGAAGGAGAGTGGGAATCGGTTGTCCTGGTCAACGTAAGGCCACCAAACTCATTCTGTAGCAGGGATTCCACAGTAAAATCTTTGAAAGAATAGGCGGAATTGACTTTCATCGGAATCGGTTCCTGGCAGCACTATTATGGCCTCTCCAAAATTGAGTGGAGGACGGGTTGCCGATTCATCATCGTCAAATTCATATTCCTCCGATATATCTCTTGGGAATTGTTGACTGAATAGGTCAAACTAGAGGACATTATGCATGTGTGCATTCAACCACATGTTCACAAAACACCAGGGGCCTCCAAGGTTGTCGATGGGTTCACCTAGCAGTAGCTTTCTGGATACTTGGTGCAGAAGATGATATACAGAACCAAGGAGATATCGGCCAAGAGGGAATCCTTTGTTGACCAAGAATTCTGCTGTAGGGAGATATGTGGTTGTGGGTTTGACTGTCCTGCCACAAAAAATATACTTATCCAGCCACATGTTCAGGAAGATGGCGTGTTTTCTCTGGCCTACCGATTCGGTCTTCTGGTTTTCTTGGATGTATCCAGTCCAACCGCCGATGTTACGAGTGTTCACCCGATGTTCAAACTTCCTACGGAAGAGGGTGGAAGGATCGGCAGAAGAGACGTCAAGGCCGGTGAGCATATGTACATCGGCAAGCATAGGAGTGGTTGGTCCGTGTCTGAATAGAAACACGTTCATTGTATCGGACCAAAAATAAGATGCAGCGATCATCATGTTTTCATTCTTGGCCATGTCGGCAAGTGACAATTTGATGCACTGGTCTATATTGCGTTCTGCCCAATAGACTTGCTGTGTTCTGGACATCCTAAGGTACCAATTCTTCCAACCTTTAGTGGGTTTGGGCCATGAGCGGAAAGCATCCCTCCACAACCCTAGATTGAAACACTCGAATCTAAAGGGGATGTGGTTGGTCTCTGCATTGATGAGCGTAGTAGGATCGGTATTCCCCATTGGGCCCAGGCAGTGAAAGTGTGATTGATCGATAGGGATCGCTATTTTGTTGCGCAGTTCCTAGATTCGGAAAATGAAAAGAAAGCAAAAGGGGAATTATGGAACAAAAGGAAATAGAGAGATGCAGAGCGAGGGAAGGAGGAATTACCTCAGGAACGTTGAAGTTGATCGCCATTGAAGCTAGAGGGATTCTTGTGGTTCGCGCCTTGATGAAGGAAGGAGACGCCGCCGCTTGAGGATCACCGAGTGTTCTTCGGAGGCGCCGGTGAAATGAAGGAGTAAAAGTGAATGCGAGCTCGGGATGAAGAACAAATTGGATGCTGGTAACTTTTATAGGCCCGGTCAGGGGTATTTTGGTATTTTGGATTCACACGACAATTGAGGAATTTTGAGATTGGATTTATATTGTTCACGCTACGGTTGTCGGGTTCTGTTGGTGACTTGCGGTTTTTACGCACGATAATAGAGGAGATCGTGCAGGTATCTTGGAGAGAAAGATTACAGTAGAGAAAATTTCGGCGCGTAAATATTTTACACTCCGAAATTGGGGGGCATGTGTTGACATCGTTTTCAACATGTGTCAAATGGGCTAAGATTCACTCTGATCGGTAGCCGTTTTCTATCGGCATTGGGAGGTCATCGGTCATGATTGCCGATGGAAGTGAAACTAGGACGCTGATGATGAAGCATAAAGGGTTGTTGCCGATAAGGGTTAATTGATGAAAGTTGCCGATTGGAAGATATTGTCGATAAGGAGACGTTGCTGATGGAAGCAGAATAAGGTAACTAACGTCAGCAGAAGACTGCCGATGATAATAGAAGGAAGTTGCGGTTGAAGGATCTGCCGATGGAAGATTTCATCATGAAGAAGTAGATAAGGAAATTGGTGATTTTATACCAGTATTGTTATAGTAGTTTGAGTCCGACTCTTGCATGAGTCATTTATTTCCTTAAAGATAGAAGCGTTTGTTTAAGAAAAGATTATTATTGTTGGAGTCCGGCTCTTACGCGAGTCAGTTTTGCCCTTAAAAGTAGGAGGTTTGTTTAAGGAAAGGTATGAGTCATATCCGTATACAACTCCTTATATGGGGGTATAAATATGTACCCAAGGGTCATGAAAGAGATATACAATCATATATCAAACAAATCTATTATTCTTATTTACTTTTCCAGCAATTCTACTTTTATCGCATTAGATCTAACTTACCTACGAGTTCTTCAAGCTTTGACGGGCTGCATCTCCTCGATCTCCGTCAATCCTTGCAAGTTCCGTGTTTGAGCAACCTGAGCCTTGACGTCCGGGCGCATCGCTGTCGTCTCGTTCAGCTCTACTCTAGTTATCCTGATCAAGTTTGAGCCTTGACATCCGGGCACATCGCCGTTGTCTCGTTCAAATCTTGTTCTAGTTATCGTCCTTGTCGATTAACTGATCAAATCGACTGGCACACCTTTGGATATCGAATTCGGGTATAAGCCCGAGGTGTTCGCAGATCCTGATGATTTTTGTGTCAACACAAACTTTCAAACTCTTGAGATGCATATTTGTCCTTGATGTGCGGCAGTAATCCTTGGAAGGCCAAATCTGCCAATTGCCGATCATCAAGTACCAAGCTGTAGCATTTGTTCTTCACATCTCGTGGCCTTTGGACAAAGCTTTCTACCGATTCATCATTACGCTGCTTTATCTTGACTAAATCGCTAATCTTCTTCTCATGTACACCAGCGAAGAAGTACTTGTGAAACTATTTCTCCAGATCAGCCCAAGTGATCACAGAATTTGGAGGCAGTGAAATAAACCACGTAAATGCCGATCCGAATAATGAAGATGAGAACAATCTTATCCTCAATTCATCCCTGCTGGCTGCTTCTCCACATTGGATAATGAAGCGGTTGATGTGCTCCATCGTTGACGTGTCATCTTGGCCAGAAAACATTATGAAGTCCGACACCTTGTACCAATTCGGGAGAGGAATCAAATCGTATGCCGGAGGGTACGGCGTCCGGTAAGAGTATGTATTAACCTTAGGCTTGATGCTGAATTGTTCCTTCATCACTTCGGCTATCTTGTCGGCCCAGTATGCATCTTGGTCTTGCCGATGCAGTGGCTGGATGTTGAATGGTTGAGGAGGTTGATACGCCTCCTCATACCTTTGCGTCAAATAAATCGGACCGGTTGGCGCAGGTGCAGCACCAATTCGCTGAATATTATGCATCGGCTGATTTGCCGATGGACCACCTTGAACGCCCACTGGAACGTGCTGTGGTAAAGTTAGATTCATCGGCTGGCATGCCGATGCATCATTATAGAGACCCAATGGTAAGTGGTATTGTTGAACTCCTGCCATCTGACCTCCGGGTCGTACCACCTGTTGTTGAATTGGTGCTTGACCAGTCCATCCAGTATTATGAGTCATCGGCATATAATTCACCGATGGCTGATAGCTAAACGGAGCCTGCCGCTCATGTACCCTGGAGTAGTCAACAAATTGGCCACCTTGGTGTGCTGGTACTCCAGTTTGAGGATTCACCACTGCCATGGGCTGACTAGCAGTTGTCATGTCTTGTTGCATCGGCAAAGAACCTGCCGATGGTTGTGCATAAGGCATTCTGGGTATCGCCATCTGAAGATTTCCTAACGGCAACTGCAGAGTTGGAGAAGACATAGTATAATGCATCATTGGTATCATTGGCTGTGAAGGTATTGCCGATGCCATGGGGACCTTCCACGGTGCACTGTCATCTTGACTCGGTCTAGAATCAAAAGATTGACTTGGAGGCATACCGTATCCCCACCAGCTGGCGGGAGTTATTTTCCCCTTCATTGCAGGTCCTGACATCGCCGATGCCACCGGATCTGTACTCAACTGAGTGCACCCACAGGGCTTGATCCAGGTGGCATAACTTCATCGGTAGATGGACCCACAGGTTGGGAAGATGTCACTGGAACCGCCAATGGAGTTGTAGTAGATGCCGATCTAGGTTGATGATACGCTGGACCAACATACTGGGGTGCCTGTCCTTCTTTGAACGATGGCATAACAACATTGTATACAGTATTGGACAGTACGCTGGAGTGGTTAACTAAAGCATGATTTAAGGTAGAATTAACCATCTCTTGTAATTTACCAGGATTGGCGTCGAATGTAACTTGCCGTGGCAACGGCAAATCTTGCTTCTGGACCGTTTCACCGCTCCTGCTTCGGCTGAAGGACTTCAAGTACAGTTGCTTGTACTCCTCCATCGCCCGCTCCATAGCCTGCTTTTGATCATCTTTCAGATCTGCTTCGGAGACTTCAATGACATTCTTCGGATTGATCTCAGCAGTATTGTCCATTAAGCTTGTGATGGGTTAAACCGTGGCCAAAAGATGTGATATTTGTCCCACTGGGTGTGCCAAAAGACGTGTTGACACAAAAAGCGTCAGATCTACGAACACGTCGGGCTTACACCCAAATTCGATATCCAATGTGTGCCAGTCGATTTGACCAGTTAATCGACAAGGATGATAACTAGAATGAAGTTGAACGAGACGACAACGATACGCCCGGACGTCAAGGCTCAAATTGCTCAAAACACTGAACTTGCAAAGTTGACGGAGATCTTGTCGAGACCTCGTAAGAACTCGTAGATCAACTAGAACTAATGCGATAAAAGTAGATTTGCTGGAAAAGTAGATGAAAATAATAGATTTGTTTTTTATTGATTGTCTCTTCTTTTTTACACCACCCCTTGGTACATATTTATACTCCGGCCAGGGGAATTGTAAGCAAATACGACTCTAACCTTCCTAAACAAAAATTCCTACTTTAAAGGAAATAGACGACTCGTGCAAGAGTCAGACTCAAAATAACCTATAATAATACCGGCGTAAAGCACTAGTTTCCTTTCTCGTCTCCTTTGCGATGAAAACTCTCAATCGACAGATCTCTTTGCTTCCATCGACAGCATTCCTACCTCTATCGGCAACATCCCTTTGCCTTCATCAACAGTGTCTTCCTGCCTCATCGGCAACAAATCCCTGTCTTCATCGGCAACATTCTTACCTTTATCGGCAATGCCTTCTTACTTCCATCGGCCACAACCTTTTGCTTCCACTGGCAATTCCTCAATCAAGCTCACCATCGGCACTCTAGTCTTACTCTCATCGGTAATCTAACCAGTGACACCCTGATACCAATAGAGAACAGTAATCAATTTCTTACCGATCAACACAAGCCTTAGCCCATATTGACACATGCCAAAAAACGGTGTCAACATCAGTTCACTTCATCTGAATTTTGTGATTTTGCTGAAGAAATGGGAATCAAGTTGTACAATTCTTCTCCTTATTATGCACAAGCTAATGGCCAAGCCGAAGCATCAAATAAGATCATGATTAAAATTATTCAGTAGAAGATTGATGAGAAGCCGAAGAAGTGGCATTCAGTTCTTAATGAGGCTTTATGGGCTTACCGAATGGCTTGTCATGGGTCTACTCAAGCGTCTCCCTATGAGTTGGTTTATGGGCATCATACTGTGCTACCATGTGAGTTGCAATCGGGTTCGAGACGAGTTACATTGCAAAATGATTTGAAGAAAGAAGATTATAAGGACCTGATGATGGATGAATTGGAGGATTTGCATTTAGTTCATCTCAAAGCATTGGAAAATGTTGAGAAGAACAAATTACGTGTTTCCAAATATTATAACAAAAAGGTCAAAGAAAAGCAATTCGCAGAAGGAGATTTGGTTTGGAAGGCTATATTGCCGATTGGGACAAAAGATAAAGCATTCGGCAAATGGTCTCCAAATTGGGAAGGACCTTTTCGGGTAGTGAGGTGTGTGCCTAGTAATGCTTATATTTTGAAAACTTTACTGGGAGAAGAGTTTACTAGAGCTATTAATGGAAGGTTTCTTAAGAAATTTCATCCTAGTGTCGAGGTTGGTGCATAAACAGACTTAAGGGGCTTTGTGCACAAACAGCCGATGTAGAAGCATCGCCTTTAGCCGAAAAAATACTCTGAAAAACTTGGAGAATAGCCGACGCTGTATGTGTCGCCTTTAGAGCAAAAAAAATATATAAACACAATCATGCAGTTCAGAAAGCATTCTTCATAGTTCTATTTTTCAGAAAGATTCAAAAGGGAAACAGGCGGAAATCACAGATGATATTTCATAGAATAAGTAGTTTTTTTTACAAAGAGTTCCTAAGTACAAACTACTCCTCAAACAACTTGTTGAGGACAGACTGGGCGTCTGTGGCCTGGGCGAGGACGGTTGCATGGTCCTCATAGCTCTCCAGGAGCTCGTCTATGTTCTTGACGTCTTCCGAAGGGCCGCCACCAAGGAAGCCGACAGACATGGCCGCCAGACCCAGAGCTACATCGTGGTGTACGCTGTGGATGGCGACTTGGTTGATACGACTGTCCGCATCATCAAGGCACGCTTCGGCAGTTTCTCCCTCAGCATTCACCTTGTCGGCGATCTTGTTCGCCGCAATCTTTAGGCACTTGACCTCTGCAGAGAGCGCTAAACAAAGAAATACGAATCGGGTGAACAGATGGAGTCAGAAAAGGGGGAAATCGTGAGATTTTTACTAACCGGCAATGGCGTCACGGAACTGCTTCCGCTGGTCCTCCCATTCAAGTTGGTCGATGCCGTATTGTTTGGAGATCTTCTCCAGTTCTCCTCGGGCCTCGTTCGTTTCCTTGATGAAGATGACCGCCTCTCCATGAGTGTAAGGGGCATCCATAACACCTGAATCCAAATCCCAAGGATTGGAGTGGTAGGAGCTTGAAGAGCCGGAGGAGCCAGATGACGGGGTCCCCGGTTGAGCTGCTGTCGCTGAAGGGAAAGGGATGCTCTAGCTAGTGGAGATAACCCTTATCCTAGTAAACAAGAACAAAAATCAGAACCGGAAGGATGAACAAGGAGTAGAACATCAAGGGGGCAAGGAGTCGATTCTCACCCACGTTATCGACAACGCCACGCTCAGCTTCCTTCGGCTTCTCCCTCGGTGGGGCGCTTGCCACGATCGTCGCCTCCCGCCATTGCTACTGTAGAGGTTAGGGTTTCCCTCTGGATTGGTTTGAGTGGAGAGAATGAGGAGACAAAGATGAAAATATTTGAATAGAGTTGTTGGTAGAGGCTGAGAAAGAGGGTTTATTTATAAGCCGAGTTAAGGCAGTGGCGTATATCTCAGAGTAGTGGGATGAGAATGCCAAACGACGAGCTAGGGTTTTTCCCTCTCAGATGGGCCGTTGCTGGACCAGGCCAAGCTCGGATAAGTCAAGAGTCGCTCAGCTATATCCCTGAATCGGAAGAGTAAGAATAAATCGGTTGTGTCTCTGATCGGAAAGTTAAAGGCGATCGGCTATGTTCTATTCAAGAAGATAAAAGAGCCGATTATGTTCTCATACAAATAGAAATATATAATGATGGAGAGTAAAAACATCCGACTGTTCAGAGGCAGAATGTGTCATGGTTAATCTTTTACATGCCCATGATTCTACCCGCTCAGAAGCTAGTTAATGGCGTCTAAGGCCTCGGCTCTGATTCGGCTGACATTGTTCAGCGCTTTCTGGTCTTCATCTTCAGAGCTTCGGATACTGAACAACTTTGCTTTGAGCTGTTGGTCTTCTTTGAGGACAGTTGATATCTTTGATGAAGTTGCCTCTATGGAATTCGGCAGATCTGTCATCTTGGCTTTGTGAGATTGAATTCTGACATTCAGTTTGGTTAACTAAACCTCCAGTCTAATTTTCTCATCCTCCATGACTTTCAGCTCAGGCTCCAAAGTTGCCAGTGAACTCTTGGCAACTTGAATTTGGGAATGCAAGAATCTAGATTCTTGTTTCTTCAGGAATCTATTATGCTGCAGGACAACTCTGGAGGCTATGTTTTTATTGGCTCTCTTCACCGCAGATGGTGAGCCTGGAGCTGGACCAGAAGAGGGTTCTTATGCTAAATTTTCTATAATTTTATCTATTTCCAATAATGCAGATGATAGAGTATAAGGATAGGAAGTAGATGGCATACAAAGAAAAAGAGATGATTAGCCGAATGATGTTACCAATGTGTTCAACAGTGTCATAAGCATCTGTGCCTTCAGCTTCATGAGCTTCTGTATCTTCAGTTTCCTAAACCTCTACATTTTTAGTAGAAGCTTGAGGAGGAATATCCATCGTTGCTGAAACATTGCTTGATCCTGGAATTTCAACATGTGGTTGCAGTAGAGGTGATTGGTGTGAAGATGGTTAGAGTTGTTGCCGAATGAGATTTACTGCCGAATGAAAGATTCATACCTTGGGAGACCGCTTGACTATCTTGGACCTTGTCTTTCTGGCCACACTAATATTCTCAAATGCCTTCCTTTTACTTTCTCCTCTTGAAGGTGCGGTAGCCAAGACTGCAGGGGTCTTCATGAAGGTTGCTAGAATTGGAGCATCAAAACCTAGGGCAGGTTTGGGCCTAGCTGGGTAGTACTGGGTTACTTTGGTAGGAGGAGTAAGCTCAAAATCCTGTGCATAACCAGATGTTGAAGTGAAAAGTAAATTCAAAGCAGAAAGTGATAAGTCCAATGAAATTACCTCACTGTCAGAGGCAAATTTGAGTTGCAGGTCCTGGCCTAGAGAGTGCACTGGTGTGTTGAAGATGTGATTGTGCCATTCTTGCCACCAGGAAACAAAAAGAGGATGGGCAACATCTACTAGCCCAAATGGAGAGGGTTCATATATTGGTAGTTCCAATCTAAGCTCAAAGACTTTTTTGGCTTCTGTTTCATTTTTTATCAACTCCCTGAATCTTATGGTTGTTGAAAAGAAAGGTCTTGGGGGCAGTTGTCCACATCCTAATTGCCTAGCTGCCATGTTTGGGTGGTAAAATTCATAGGTATATTGCACTAATCTCCCATGATGGAATTCGGCTGGCAAGATGCAGGGTTTGATGAAGGAGTTGAAAACCTCTATGGATACCTTATCAGAACAGCCGGATTCATAGCTAAATTTACAGGGGAGAGTTAAATTATCATTTTCTCAGTAAGGGAGCCAAAGCATGTTGTCAAAACCCTTAAAGAACAGCTTGAAGAGGTGACCAACGTCCATGTCAATACTGATGGAAGATGCTGCTTCTCCATAGGTCTGACAGCCCTTAACTCTTGTCGTGCTGCCTTCAGCATAGTTTACTGAAGGGAAGCTCAGGTTATGAAGGGGCATAGAGATTATCTGATGCATGTACAGTTGCAACCACATCTGAACAAACCACCAAGGGCCACTTATACAAGAGATCTCCCCACCGTGGTACATCTAGGCGGTGATCTGGTGCATCATGTGATAAACAGATCCTAAGAGATATTTACCTAGGGGGATCAGAACGCCTGCAGTTAGGTTCTCAACCATCACCATGTGATTTAAGGTTGGCTCATTGAATTTTCCACAGAAGATGAATCTGCACAGACACATGTTCATGAAGGCCCTGCACTCCTTGTCAAGAACAGCACCGGATGTCTCCATATAGGTCTGAATATACTTAACCCATCCACCTTCAGATTTAATAGCTTTCTGGCTGCTTTTGCTCTTGTACTTGAAAGGGTATACTGGCTGTGACACATTTAGGCCAGTCATCATGAAGACATCGGCCAAAGTGAAAGTCATCATACCATGGCCGAAGACAATGGCATTGATAGCATCAGACCAAAAGTGAGAAGTTGCTATGAGAAGCTCTTATCCAGCATCCTCCGGTACCAGTTTCGCCATCCGGCCATTGGTTTGGCGGAGTGACTCCAGACTTGAAGGGAATTCTCAAGGTTTCCTTCTCAATGATCTCAGTTGGGTCGGGATCTCCCATTGGACCAAGAAGATAGGAATCAGGGTTTGCAGCATAGGGGATCAAAATCTGGCCCTTGTATTCCTTCAAAGAGATCGAGAAATAAAATGAATCGGGAAAGAAGCAAGAAAATCAATCAAGAATTGCCGAATGCGTGGAGATGAATGGTTTACCTGTGGAATTTCATCCTAGGTCACCATTGAAGATTCGAGGTGAATTCGAGAACGTGCTAGACCTTGGATTTTTTGAGTGGCGGCTGCGGAATTGAACAGTGTTGACCTAGAAGAAAGGGGAAGCTTGTGGTTAATTTCAGAATAAAACGACTTTTATCCCGAAATTGAGGGGCATGTGTTAACACTGGATTTTGGCATGCTTAAGGAGATGACAGGTGGGCCAGTGCGCAATGAATTTTGCAGAGACAAATGTTCAGAGCATTCGGCAAGTGTTCGTGCGGTCGACTGATTTCCAAGGATTCAGCAAGTGTTCATGCGGTCGACTGATTTTCAAAGATTTGGCAAGTGTTCGTGCGATTCGGCAAATGATCGTGCGGTCGGCTATTCTGAGGAAGGGCGGTTTTCTGTTGAAGAAGAGACAAAAATGACAAATAAGAGCCGATCGGGCAATGAAGATCGTGACAATTAAGGCAATAAAGACTCCGAAGGAAAAACTAGAGTCAAAGATGTCGTGTTTTTTCCTTTAATGTTTTGTAGCCGTGTCCTTTTAGGACTCATATCATGACCAGGGTATAAATATAAACCCTTAGCCATTGTAAAACTGTTCACAACCAAATCAATACAATCGGCCCCGTGCCAACTTCGAGTCCTTTGTCGTGTCGTCGAGTTCTTCGAGAGGAGCCATCGATCCGTCGACCTCCGTAAGTCCCGGCAACCTTGTTATCATGTCTAGTATCATGCAGTGGATTTAGACGTTGATGCAAGTAGTCTTGTTTGTTTTCAATGATCGTGCGGCGGATCCTTGCTTGACAATCAAGAAGTCTTCGCTTATGTTTTGTTTATGAGTAGATACCGTGCGGCAGCCGTTTGCTCGATATGCTTAGCAAAAGCAAGGTAGTTATGGGCTCTATTAGATTTGGCAAGATCTAGTAGATTCATTAAGTTATCACGTGTTGCATGTTTTAGATATTTTATATATTTGTAACACTCTTTTGCCCAATCCAGATTGATACGGTTCGGCTCTTTTCTTTCTTATAGATCTATTTGTGCCTTAACAGTTATTGCTTTCATGTTGTCTCTACAAATAGATCTTACGTTCATAATAGCCGAATTAGTCTAATCTAGATTGTTACGTGTTGCGGGTTCGTGCTTGTCAATCATGTCTAACCTTTGATGAGGTTAGGTATCGTGCGACAGATACAAGCTTTAGACTAGTTTGATCATGTTTGCTTACATGTTCCTTCATCATGGATCCCAACTCGGTTGGATTACCGAGTTTGGTTATGCTTTAACTTACAGTTAATTATGATTCGTCTAAACGTACTTTTCTCATGCATGCACGTTCGACAATCTACGCTTTGTGTACTTCATGTCTGTTTTAGCCGAATGATCTATAATACTTGTTGGCAAACAGCTTCTATAGTTGTATGTCATCGTGAGTGGCTTCAGGGCCGTACATATGGAACTGTCTGGTCTTACCCGGCATGTTCCAATTTTGTATTTAATGATTTTATCCCTTGTTAATTTCAGGTCAAACTGACTGGCACGTTTCCGGATTTCGAAACACCCGGGCACCCGATTGAAGCCACGCTTTCCGGCTTGCTGTGTGTGAGGCACAGTGCGCCGCATTTTGTGTCAACAATAATATATATCAACTATATAACAGTATAACACATACTATATATCTATATAGACACATAATTGATCCTAATATATTACTATTGGTACTAGCTCTTGTTCAGCTTGAGGTTCAGATCGGTTCTTCCACAATGAAAGTTTTTTTGTACAACTTTCTGAGCTTTTTTTTTTTTTGCCAAACATCATTTTTGAAAAAAAAGTGTTTTTCTTCTCCCCTCGCAAAAGGATAAGTTGGTAAGTGGCCCCATTAGCTGCAAAAGACATGCATGAGCCCCTGCTGCTCGGGTAAGGAGCGCGCGATGGCTTGCATTGGGTGTCATCATGTCAGGCGGCCGGGCAACGCCGTGGGGAACCGGCCAGGCGAGCGAGGCGCAGCGCAGGGTCAAGGATATTGCCATAGTGGGGGAGCTAGTCTAGCGAGGGAGGCATGGAGCCAGGGCGTGGGGCATGGAGCGATATGGCCGCCACCTCCGGAGCGCGGCCACATGGACGTCGCCGTGGGACCATGGTGCATCCGCCAGCGTGGGGGCAGAGTGCGTCCACCGGCGCGGGACCTGGCGCATCCACCCGTGTAGGGTCTGGCGCGGGACAAGGGCGCATACGCCATGCAGGGCAAGGGCACGGCCATTGAGCCCGCAACCCGTTAGGGCAAGCTCGTGGCCGCCTAGGAGGCACAGGGAGGTACGGGTGGTGCCGCCGCCAAGCCTACCGCCGGACGCCATCGGGTACGGGCAGAACCGTCATGTACAAAATGAATTTGATCCCATTTTTGCTTCATTGGATTACCATCTATATCTACACTAAGTCTTTGGATGCGCATGTATTCGTCTGAATCACATGTATTGGAGTGTAGTATTTAATTTAATTTCCACTTCAATACATGTGGTTTGACTTAGAGATACATGTGCATCCAAACAAGGTCTAAACATCCAAATAAAAAAAATCTGCTTTCTAGATCTTCATTCATTTAGAGGGGAAATACATAAATAAGCTGCAGTGATGAAACGGCAAATGCTTCACATAGGAAAGTATGATATCGATTCTACTGAATCTGCACCCATCATTCTTCAGTAGTTGGAAGCTGCAGTGAAATCAAACCAAGCACTTCTAAGTGGCGATGGACGTTGGAAGCCGTGCGTGCCGGCCGGTGGCTGGACGCCGGCCATCATCAATTCATTTCATGCATCGGCCACTCGGCAGCAGCGGTTGGGGTAGTACTGTTCAGGCGTGCAGTATGTCTGGAAGTTCTTGTAGTTGTTCTTCTGGCAGTAGTAGTAGCACGTCTCGTCGGAGCACGGCACGATCGCGTGGCAGTAGTCTGCTAGCTGTGTGATCACCCAAATATACATGTATACATACAAATGATTCACGTACGCTGTTATATATTAATCAGTGGCGTACGTATCTATATATCTATATATATATATATATATATATATATATATATATATATATATATATATATATATAGAATAATCAGGACAGAAAATTGAAGCACTAGAATTCACGTTGCATGAATTACAACATCTTACTATCTTACTATTACTAATTGGAGGCCCCAATGAAGCCTCCACGTTAATCCTCACCAAAGGCACTAAAAAAAATAAATATTAGAAATTCTCATAATAATCAGAAACATCTGGCCACAAATCAAAAGACTCTAACCATTTATAACCACCGGATCTATTTTTCTTTACAAGTAATTACCCACTTGTGCCATTATAGATTAATAAAAAATATATAAATCCACCCTAGCTCACGTTTAAAATATATATCAATAAGACTCTAACCATTTATAACCACAGGATCTATTTTGTTTTGCAAGTAATTACCCACTTTTGTCATTATAGATTAATAAATAAAAAATATATAAATCACGTTAAAATATATCCATCGACCACCCTAGCTCACGTTTAAAATATATTATCAATAAAATATTTGGTGGAGCGTACGTACTAATCTATATTGACGGGACCCACATTCACGTTGGTTAATATTGCCGTTAGATCTATTAACCTTATTAAAAATGGATGGCAAGTCATAATATATTTTACATGATATATTTTAATAAGATTAATGGACAGTTAATTATTATATATAAAGTTATAGATTAAAGATATCAACCTCACGTATATCATCAAGAGATACATGTCAAACTGTTTGTCAACCATGTACAAACATAAAGATGCAGTTAGTTATTATATATACAAGATATCAATCCTTACAAAAATAGATATATACGCATCTATGATCTATCTAGCTGCCTTTGTATATATATACACACACGTCTGCCTGTTTGTCAACCACGCACAAACATAAAACCATCTAGCCCATCTATTCACCGTTCATCCAATAATTAAAGGTAAATAATGACATACTTCCTTTTATTTAAATATTTTTGTCAACCACGACGCAATCAAGAAAGCCATCTAGCTGATCTATTCACTGTTTGTTTTTTTTCATCCTTTCTATATTTGTTAGCCATGACATAATCAGAAATCCATCTATTGTTCATCCTGTTGTTTTGATCATTCATCAAAGAAAGGTACAACTGTTCCTGAATCTTATGATCTAATCTATCTCCTACAATCTACACAAAAAGCTAAACTAATGGCATCTTTAATTTTTTGTTTCAGTTTATAAGTTGGAATAATCACCAACACCATAAGTGAGATTAGGCCAGGAAAGGAATTGTGGAAAATCAAAGCATGCATCACTAGAACGCGCGATACAATCTTGCTTGGTAGTGGTGAACAAATTAGTCTTGATTTGATCCTTATTAACCATCATCAGGTATAATACTTTTTCCCTGCCAAATAAAATTGACAGTCTCTTAGCAAACTTTTATTTCGTATAGCTTCAAAATTACAGAGAATATTTTTGACTAACCAGCTTTCATGACGCACTAGGAAAATCTAAATGCTAAAAAGTCAACAATAATAACCATATTCTTCCTCCACTCTAAATTATAATTCATTCCAACAATCTTAGAGAGTCAAAATATCTCTAACTTAATTGATGTATATATATAATATATTCTTCATCAATTAAATCTTTTATAGCTATATTTTTTCCTATAATCTTAGACAAATTTAAGATGTTTTGACTCTTTAAAATTCTTCAAATGATTTCTAATTTAAAATGGAAGAAGTAAAATATTATGATATGTTTCATACAACACTCACATTATGAACTAAAATTCAAAACAATAAATAAAATTGCATCTAAATAATCCACATCCTTTTATTTGAAATCATAATAATCTTTTAGTTTTGCTGCAACCAAATTTATTAAAAAAGACATTAAACGTTCTTTTTTAATGCTTAAGTATCACAAATATAATTCATATGGAAGAATCTAACTCGTGCGGGAGCACGGGTTGGTGGACTAGTATATCACTAGTAGAAAAATCATTTTTGCTGTCACGTCATTTTTTTTTTCACAGCCGGTTCACAATTTCATGACGCCAGTACAAAAAATAGGGTGGGCCCAGCAAGAGAACCGCCTATGTAAAACCATTTACACAGGCGGCTGACATTATAAACCGCATGTGTAAATAGGGCATGTGTATTTACACAGGCGGCTGATATTATGAACCGCCTGTGTAAATACCTGTAGAGTTAATTTTTTTGATTTTTGTAAACGATCTCTGATGGAAAAACTTTATACATGAAAGTTGTAGATCTCGAAAAGTTATGAAACTTTGTAGTTCACAACTTTTTCATTTGAAATCATCTTGTTATCGAAAATTATGTTTGAATGTGTCAAATTTGAAATTTAAATTTTTGTAAACGACCTCGGATGAAAAAACTTGCTACATGAAAGTTGTAGGTTTCGAAAAGTTATGAAACTTTGTAGTTCACAACTTTTTCATTTGAATTCATTTAGTGGCTCAAACAATCAATTTACACTCGGTTTAGTATAGAATATGAAGAAGTACTAACGAATCTAGACAAAAGCGAGTCATGGGTGGAGTGGTAGAGGAGGTACTGCATGAGGGTGAGGTCTCGGGTTCGAATCCCCGGCGGAGCACATTCGCAAAAAAATGCGTGACTTGCAACGGAGACGGGTGGGCAGATTATATTTTATTCTGCGGATTAATACAGGCGGCTTGGATTTGCATGCCTTGTGCATTATTACAGCTTGTAGTGGCACAAAAGTAAATCAGAGGAACGAACCGGATCTCACCTTTACTTAGATACAATCATAACCTTCTATGGCAAGTAAATCGATACCTTCACCCCATTTGGCTGAAAAATGTCATTTACCAGTGGCTTCTACTTTTTTGAGAGGGTCAATTTTGGCTGCAAACAAGATAAAAAAGTGATGATTTGATTGATGAGGGGGTCAATTTTGGCTGCATTGGCATCGTTGTTCTTCTAGTGGGCCGCGCCGAAATACAAAACAACACAGGGCCCTGATGCATTAGCGGCCTCGTTCTTCTAGTGGCCGTATAATATAAAACAACACATTTTTCTGCTTGGTACGTAGAACAGCTGTTGGTGCTACCTACAAACACCGGGAATACCATAATTTTCCGCAAATGACAAGACTTATTAAGGTTTCTATCTATAATCGATGGCAAATAAAAGAGTAGAAATAATGGTGGAGATCAACACCGGCGGTGCTCTGCTGCTTGGATTTGCATGCCCTGTGCATTACACCTTGTACAGTAGTGCCTAGTGGCCCAAGATAATTATATGGACGCATGCACAAAAGTAAAAATCAGAGGAAGAACCAAGTTCTACTAGTGTTCTTCCATCGTACAGCGCGACCCACGGCACCAAAATTGGCAGTGTATACTCACTGAGCTGACACAGGACGATGGATGACAAATTATAACTAGCTAATTTACTGTTTTTTGGGATTTATTAATTATCTGTGTAGCCGCCGACAGTACATATACAGTTCATCAAGAAAGAAGCCACGGTCATCCGCCGCGCGCCGGCAGCATTTCGACGACGACGGCGACGTCGCTGCCGGAATTGAAGGCAGTTTGCTTATGAAAGGTGCAGCAGCACTTGACATCCGTGCGGCAAGCGGCACTGACAACCTGGTAGCCCAGTTCAGTGGCCTCCTTTTTGCATCTATCGGAGCATGTAGTCTGCTCGCAGCGTTCTACTGTATAGCAAACCTCTTCAGCTGCGGATGGACGAAAGCAAACAACCCATAAAAATATGAAACAAAACACAACTACAGTAGCATACATGATTATTGGATCATAGTTGATACTGTATATGAAATTTGCAAAGTCAAATTGAAGCAAGTCCTCATGCATACATACCTACTTCGTTGTTCTCGCAGGAAGCGAGGGTTGAAAACGTTACTAGCAGAAGAACCATACAAACGGCTGCAGCTGTGGAGTACACAATCCTGGTTCTGCTCATCTTCATTTTTCAATTGCAGTACCTCTGTCCATCTCCTGCACTGATTACGTTGTCTATATATATAGGCAGACACATCTGAGGGTTAGATTATTTCATTCTTGCAATCTACTAATACATAAATAATATCTTGAGACACATATGAGGTTTTAGATTATTTCATTCTTGCAATCTACTAATACATAAATAATATCTTGATATCTCAATGCAAGTCAAGTATTTAATAACTTACAAATAACTTACAGATGATGTTATTGGATTGGATCCAACACGACACATCGTAGAAATATAATTAAATTCCTATATAGAACAAAAACTCGGATGCATAATAGATACCACTTTATTGTTTTTATGAGCTCACATAACAATTTAGTGTTGTTTTGATCCCATGCACTACGGGAGAACGCTCCTTTGCCGAGTGTCTGTGGCTTCGCTGAGTGCCGAAAATCGGGCACTCGGCGAAGGCCGGCTTTGCCTAGTGCTGCGTCACAGACACTCGGCGAAGACGCGGCACTCGGCAAAGAGGGGCTTCGCCGAGTGCCGCAGGATCCACAACACTCGGCAAAGAGCGGCACTCGGCGAAGGCCCTCTTTGCCGAGTGCAACACTCGGCGAAGATTTACGCCCGGCAAAAAAAATTGCATACCTAACGACCGTGCCAATCTCGCCGTCAATTTTTTTTTAAAAAAAATTCACCGAGCACTGAGTTTGGCACTCGGCAAAGAGGCCTCTTTGCCTAGTGCCAGCCGCGGCACTCGGCAAAGAATTTTTATTTTTTTTCGTATTTTCGACCCAATATTTTTTTGAAGCCTTCCCACAGTATTTAAAAGTACATATTAAAATTTGGGGCAATTTTGAAGTTTTTTGCTATATATAGTTTATTTTTTTAATTTCGTTGTATTTTTCGAATATTTCAAATTTGAACTGCAGGGACATGGAATACTAAAATTTCGTCGTTCAAAAAATGATATTCATGATATTTGGTGTATGTTGAGGCCGTATCTAGAAACTCACATGAAATTTCAAACATCTTGTAGAGGTAACATGACGAGGCAATTGTGGGATAAGTGTTTTAAAATTATATAAAATCCGAATGAAGTCCGAAAATCACGAAACTTGTCTGGGCGTCATGTTATCGCATGTAGAGGCTATGATAAAAAAAATGAGAAGGTTTCGAGAAAGTTGCAACGTCGAATGCCTAAAACCTAGACATATAAAGATGTAATCCTATGTGATAACATATCCAGATGTCTAGGTTTTAGGTATCTAAAATCGCAACTTAGTCGAAACATTCTCAAATTTTTACCACAGCCTCCACATGCTATGACATGATGCCCAGATAAGTTTCGTGATTTTCGGACTTCGTTCGGATTTTATATAATTTAAATACACCTTTTCCATAATTACCTCGTCATGTTACGTCTACAAGACATTTAAAATTTCATGTGGATTCATGGATACGGCCTCAACATACACTAAATATCATGAATATCATTTTTTGGATAACCAAAGTCCATTATTTCATGTACATGTAGTTCAAATTTGAAATATTCGAAAATATACATAGAAAAAGAAAAAATAAACTAAATATAGCAAAAAAAAGTCAAAATTACACAAAATTTGAATATATACTTTAAAATAATATTATAAGTCCTAGAAGAATATTGGGTCAAAAATTCAAAAAAAAAGAAAAATTACTTTGAGCCTTTGCCGAGTACTAGGAATGAGGGCACTCAGCAAAGAATTGTTTAAAAAAACATAAAAACTCTTTGCCGAGTGCCTTATGACCTGGCAATCGGCAAAGGCCCCTTATCCTATTTGGGCCGGCTGGCCCACCCTCTCTTCTTCCCCAATCCCCCACACTCCTCTCACGAGCTCCTAGCCGCGTGCGCACGCTCTCCCAGCCGCCGCCGCCTCGCGGAGCTCCACCCGCCGGCGAACGCCCGTCGGCGACCCCCCGGTCGCGTCCGGCCCCGGCCCCACCCCCTCCCCCGCTGCCACCCCTTCCCCTCCTCCGCCCCCACCCCCTCCCCGGCCGGCGCGATGGCCAGAGCCCCTGCCCCTCTCCTTCCCCCGCCTGACCCCGGTGACGCTCGGGCCCGAGCTGTTGACACCGTTTTTCGGCATGTGTCAAATGAGCTAAGACTTGCATTGATCGGTAGCCGTTTTCTATCGGCATCGGAAGGTCATTGGTCAAATTTACCGATGAGAATGAATGCTGCGAAAGGGACAAGTTTGTTGCCGATGAAAGCTGGACAATTCTTGCCGATAGGAGTTAATTGGTGAAGACAAGTTACCAGTGGAGCTGAAAGGTTGCCGATTGGAAGGTATTACCGATAAGGAGATGATGCCGATAGACACAGGGTGACGATGCCGATGGACACTGGGTGACGGCGGTTGACGTCAGCAAGGGATTGCCGATGGCAATAGAAGGAAGTTGCGGATTGAAGAGTTTGCCGATGCAAAGTTTCATCGAAGAGAAGACATAAGGGAACTGGTGATCTCATACCAGTATTGTTATAGAAGTTTGAGTCCGACTCTTGTATGAGTCATTTGTTTCCTTAAAAATAGAGGTGTCTGTTTAGGAAAATAGTATTGTTATTTGGATCCGACTCCTGCGCGAGTCAATTATTTCCTTTAAAATGGGAGTTTGTTTTGTTTAGGAAAGGTACGAGTCGTGTCTGTTTACAACTCCTATTGCCGGAGTATAAATATGTACCTAGGAGTCATGAGAAAAGAACAATCATACATCAAAACAAAATCTATTACTCTTATTTACTTTTCAAGCAATTTACCCTTTTATTGCATTTGTTCTAGTCTACCTACGAGTTCTTCAAGCTTCGACGGGCTGCATCTCCTTGATCTCCGTCAACCCTTGCAAGTTCCGCGTGGGAGTAATCTGAGCTTTGACATCCGAGCACATCGCTGTTGTCTCGTTCAGCTGTGCTCTAGTTATCCTGATCAAGCCTGAGTCTTGACATCCGGGCGTATCGCCGTTGTCTTGCTTGGACCTTGTTCTAGTTATCGTCCTTGTCGATTAACTGGTCAAATCGACTGGCACACCCTCGGAAAATCTTGTTTCGGGTATAAGCCCGAGGTGTTTGCAGATCCTGACGCTTTTTGTATCAACACCTCTTTTGGCACACCCGGTGGGACCAGTTATACATCTATCATGGGTGATCATACTGACGTCAATCAGAGGAACGTCATTAAAGTCTCCGAAACCGATCTAAAAGATGATCAAAGACTGGCTATGGAGCAGGCTATGGAGGAGTACAAGCAATTGTATCTGAAGTCCTTCAGCCTAAGCAGGAGCGGCGAAGCCATCTAGAAGCAAGATCCACCGTTGCCGCGGCAGGTCACGTTTGATGCCAATCCTGGTAAGTTGCAAGAGATGGTTAATTCTGCCTTAAATCAAGCATTAATTATCCCCTCCAGTGTGTTGTCCAATACTGTGTACAATGCTGTCATGCAATCTTTCAAAGAAGGACAAGCACCTCAATATGTTGGTCCAGCGTATCATCAACCTGGATCAGCATCTATAAACCCATCGGCAGACTCAATGGCGTCTTTCACTTCCGTGGATCCGTCTGCCGATGTGGCTACACCACCAAGGCCAAGTCCTAAAAGCGTCACCAAGCTTAATGTAGATCCAGTGGCGTCGGCAATCTAGAGTCATCCAGCACATGCTAACTGGTGGGGATACAGTATGCCTTCAAATTCTTCTGCTGGTTCCAATCTGGTGTAGGGAGACAGTTCATCTTGGAAGGGCTCCATGGCATCGGCAATGCAATCACAGCCGATGATCCCTATGATGCATTGCTCTACGTCTTCTCCAACTGTGCAAGTGCCATCAGAAGATTTCCAGGTGGTGATTCCTAAAGTACCTCTGATGCCGCCATCGACAAATTCTGTGCCGATGCAACAAAACATAGCAACTGGGAGTCAACCTACGCTGGTGAATCCTCAAGCTGGAGTATTGACGCATCAAGGTAACCAATTTGTTGATTACTCCAAGGTGCAAGAGCAGCAGGCACCGGTTAGCTATCAGCCATCGGTAAGTCACATACCGATGATTTATAATCCTGGATGGACTAGCCAGCCGCCGGTTCAACAGCCCGACGTACTAATGTATCAGTACGGAGGTCCAGCAAACATTCAGAGTGGAGCATCGGTATAGAAACCGATGAATATGATGACACAGCATAATCCAGTGAATGTGCAAAGTTATCCATTGACAAGTCAACCGATGACTAACGTCCAGATGACTGGTGCTACGCCCATGCCAATTACTCCGAATCACCTTCCACGAGACTTGAAGGGGCGCATCAGCCGGCTCTACCAGTCAGCAATCAGCCAATGAGTCGGCAAGATCAGGATGAATATTGGACCGATAAGATTGCCGAAGTGATGAAAGAACGATTCGGCATTAAACCCAAGGTTAATACATACTATTATCGGACGCCATATCCTCCGTCGTATGATTTAATTCCTCTCCCAAATCGGTACAAAGTGCCTGATTTTACCAAATTCTCTGGCCAAGATGACACGTCAACAATGGAACACATCAACCGTTTCATTATCCAGTGTGGAGAAGCTGCCAGCAGAGAAGAACTGAGGGTGAGATTGTTCTCATCGTCATTATCTGGATCGGCGTTCACATGGTTTATTTCATTTCCTCTGAACTCTATGATTACTTGGGCCGATCTAGAAAAACAATTTCACAAGTATTTCTTTGCGGTTGTACATGAAAAGAAGCTTACCGATTTGGTCAAGTTGAAGCAGGGTAATGACGAATCGGTGGAGAGCTTTGTCCAGAGGCTGCGAGATATGAAGAACAAGTGCTATAGCTTGATGCTTGATGATCGGCAATTGGCAGATTTGGCCTTTCAAGGATTGCTACCGCACATCAAAGATAAATATGCATCTCAAGAGTTTGAAAGTCTAAGCCACCTTGTGTAGAGAATTGCCGATCAAGACGACAAGACTTTTGAGCCTAGAAAAACTTGGAACAAGAAGGTGGCTTTCATTGAGCAATAAGAGGATTCCGATGAGGAGCTAAGCATTAGCGCTGCCGAATGGGTGAAGGATAAGAAATCTGTGTCTTGTCCGTTTGGCCAGAAGGAAGCTGAAAGGTTCACCTTCGACATCACTAAGGCCGATAGGATGTTTGATTTATTACTTCAAGAAGGGTGCATCAAGTTGGCGCCTAACCAAGTAATTCCATCGGCCAAAGAACTCAAAAAGATCAGGTATTGCAAGTGGCACAATGCAACTTCGCACAGTACCAATGACTGCAAAGTATTCAGGCAGCAGTTGCAGTCAGATATTGAATCTGGACGAATTAAGTTTGAAAATTCTAAAGCCCAGAAACCGATGAAGATCGATCAGCATCCGTTTCCAAATAATATGGTGGAAACTAATGGAAAAACTAAAGTGCTGACATCGGAAGCTGCCAGGAAGAATGCGTCAGTAGATCCTGATCATCAAGTAGCTGAGCGCGATGTGAGGAAGTTTACCGATGACAGAAAGGGCAAAAGAATTGCCAATGAAAGCATTAGTGCCAAGAGAGCTCATGGTGTTGTAATCACGCATAGACAGCCAAGGCAAAATCATCGGCAATGGCAGGAAGAACGATCTCGACGACAGGAAGAGGAAAAACACCAAGAGTGGCTTCGGCATAAAGACCACTGGAAGTGTCCCTTCTTTGTTCATTGCTGGGAAGAAGGCATCAAGCTACCTACTGCCGATAATTGTCCTAAATGCAATGGGTACTACCCTACCGATCGGTCAAGAAAGAAGCCTTGCTTTGACGATCGGACATCCAGGTATGCTAGGCCGCTCAGAGAAAAGAAATCGGCACATGACCGACTGGGGGCAAGCTAACGTGCATAACAGGCTTGGCAGGCGTGTTAATCAAGAGGAACTTGAGGAGATGGCCAATGCAAGAGTGCCTGATGAAGAAATATTCTCCAGAGATCCGAACATAAGGGGTGATGCCGACACAAACGGTGGGAGGAAAAATCAGCCTGTTTGGAAAATCAAGCTTCCTCAATGGTGCCCTAAGGGCCTGACAAAGACTCAAAAAAGGAGAATTCAGCGCGAACGCCAAAATGACTTGTATGGCAATGAAAATCCTTCAAAGGAAAAGCAGTGGAGGCCAAAGCGCAGGGATAGAGATCCATCGGCAGAAATTAATATGGTTGTGGTATTGCCAATGGAGTTCATGGCACCTGTCAGCGACGAGGAAGAAGCTGCTGAAATGGCACAATTGGTGTTGGATCCGATGGCAGCTGTCTTTGAGAAGCCTGCCGATGATGAAAGGCAGCACCTGAGGGCTCTGTTCGTTAAAGGCAAAGTGGATGGACAGCCTGCAACAAAAGTGCTGGTGGATGGTGGAGCGTCGATCAACATAATGTCATACGTCATGTTCAGAAAGCTTGGGAAAGGCGACCAAGACTTAGTCAAGATGGACATGAAACTTAAAGAATTTGAAGGCAATGTGTCACCAGCTATGAGAGCCGTATGTGTTGAATTAACCATCAGCACTAAAACTTTGCCGACAACATTTTTTGTGATTAGTGGCAAAGGTTCCTACAACTTGCTCCTAGGAAGGGATTGGATCCATGCTAATTGCTGCATTCCCTCTACAATGCACCAAAGCCTTGTGCAGTGGGTCGGGGACAAAATTGAAGTCGTTCGGAGTGAGACCCCGTTGATTGTTGCATCGGTAGAATTGGAAACTTATGAGCAAACCAGATGCATATCAAGTGAAGCTTGGGACACAAAATTCCTCAAAGTTGCCGATTACTGCATTACACCGATCCAAGCAGTCAGTCCTGAAAAAGAGTTTTAATGGATCAATTCTCCGATGATGGAAAACTAGGGCAAGGGTTCACATCTGCCGATGATTTACTAGAGATAGACATCGGCGATGGTAGTAAGCCTAGGCCAACTTTCATTAGTGCTAAGTTAGATTCCCAATGTAAACAACAGTTGACTGATTTGTTGAAGGAATACAAAGATTGTTTTGCTTGGGATTATACATAGATGTCTAGTTTAGACCGATCCATAGTCGAACATCGGTTGCCTATTAAGTCTGGTTTCCAACCACATCGGCAACCTGTGCGTCGATGCAATCCTACTATTTTATCCGATATTAAAGTTGAAATCACAAAGTTAATTGAAGCTGGGTTTATTCGGCAGTGTCGATATGCCGATTGGATTTCTAATGTGGTTCCTGTGTATAAGAAGAATGGAAAACTTCGTGTTTGTATTGATTTCAGGAACCTCAATAAGGCGACGCCGATGGATGGTTATCCTATGCCGGTTGCCTATCTGCTGGTTGATGCTACTGCTGGACATCAAATTATTAGCTTCATGGATGGTAATGCTGGATATAATTAGATATTCATGGCTGAAGAAGATATATCCAAAACTGCTTTTAGATGTCCAGGTCATGTCGGTTTATTTGAGTGGGTTGTAATGACTTTTGGTTTGAAGAATGTCAGTGCTACTTATCAGAGAGCAATGAATTTTATGTTTCATAAGCACATTGGCATGATAGTCGAAATCTATATTGATGATGTAGTGGTTAAATCCGGAAATTTTGAAAAGCATCTTGCCGATTTGCGAAAAATCCTAGAATGCACAAAGGAGCATGGATTGAAGATGAATCCTAATAAGTGTGCGTTCGGTATATTAGCAGACCAGTTTCTAGGTTTTATGGTGCATCAGAGAGGCATCGAGATTGGTAGAAAATCTATTGATGAAATTAATAAGGTAGTTGCTCCTACAAACAAAACTGAGCTGCAATCCTTAATCGGCAAGATTAATTTTATTAGAAGATTTATATCTAACTTGTCTGGTAAGATTAAATCTTTTAGCCCGTTGTTAAAGCTGAAGGCCGATCAAGAGTTTGCATGGAAAGATGAACAACAGTTAGCCTTGGAAGAGATCAAGAAATATTTGGTGAACCCTCCAGTCTTGGTTCCACCTCAACACGGGAAGCCTTTCAGGTTATATTTGTCTGCCGATGACTGTGTTATCGGGTCAGCCTTAATTCAAGAATTTGAAGGGAAAGAACATGTGATATACTATCTGAGCAGAAGGTTGGTGGATGCTGAAACCAGGTATTTGGCCGTAGAGAAATTATGTTTATGCTTATATTTCTCTTGCACGAAATGAAGACATTATTTGTTATTGGCTGAATGCATTGTTATCTGTAAAGATGATGTGGTTAAGTATATGTTGTCGATGTCAATACTTAGTGGGAGAATCGGAAAATGGATTCTAGCACTTTCAGAGTTTGATCTGAAATATGAATCAGCTAAGGTAGTTAAGGGTTAGGTGATGGCCGATTTTGATTGTTGCTACCTCAACAAACAATCAGGCTGAGTACCAGGCTTTGCTAAAGGGGTTGGAATTACTCAGGGAGGTACGTGCCGATGCTGTTGAAATCTTCGGTGATTCCATGTTAGTAATTAATCAATTGATTGGAACATATGAGTGCCGAAGTGAAGCTTTAATTGCAACCCATGAAAAGTGTTTGCGGTTATTAAAAGAGTTCAAAGAGTACCGTCTTGAGCATATTCCTAGGTTGCATAATGAAGAGGCCAATCGGTTAGCACAAATTGCTTCAGGATATCAGCCGATTCAAGAAATCATGACATCAGTGATGGTTGCCGATGACTGGAGAATGGAAATTGCCGATTACTTAAGGGATCCGTCTAAGAAGGTTGAAAGGCGTCTAAGGTTTCAAGCTACCAAGTATGTGCTCCTTGACAGTGAATTGTATTATCGGACAATTGATGGAGTTTTTCTTTGATGCCTTAGTAGAGAAGAGTCAAAAGAATTGATGGGCGAGATCCATGAGGGTGTGTGTGGAGCACATCAATCAGCATTCAAGATGAAGTGGATGATTAAGCGGAATGGATATTATTGGCCGACGATTCTTGAAGATTGCTTCAACTATTTTAGAGGGTGCTAGGATTGTCAGAAGTTTGGTAATGTCCAGAGGGCATCTGCATCGGCAATGAATCCTATAATCAAGCCTTGGCCGTTTAGGGGATGGGCTATCGATCTCATCGGCCAAATTTATCCATTGTCAAGTAAGGGGCATAAGTTTATACTCGTTGCTACCGATTACTTTACGAAATGGGTTGAGGCAATTCCTTTGAAGAAGGTGACATCAACAAACATGGTAGATTTTGTAAAAGAACATATTGTTTACCGATTTGGTATTCCTCAAACTATTACTACCGATCAAGGAACCATGTTTACATCGGGAGAGTTTGATGAGTTTGCTGCTGGTAGGGGGATCAAAGTGTTGAATTCTTCTCCTTATTATGCCCAAGCTAATGGTCAGGCTAAAGCGACTAACAAAGGAATTATTAAGCTTATCAAACGCAAGATTGAAGAAACCCCTAGAAGGTGGTATATAGTGTTAAATGAAGCCATATGGTCATATCGGATGGCGTGTCATGGTGCAACCAAAGTTTCACCATATGAGTTGGTCTATGGACACGATGTTGTCCTGCCTTGGGAAATTAAAACTGGTTCTAGGCGATTGTTTTCTCAAGATCAATTGATAGCCGATGAGTATGATACTCTTATGAAGGATGAGTTAGAAGACTTAGCAAGTCATCGGCTGAGGGCTTTGATCAGCATTGAAGAAAATAAGAAAAGGGTTGCCAGATGGTATGACAAGAAAGTAAAGGTGAAAGAATTTGCCGATGGTGATCTGGTGTGGAAATTGATTTTACCGATTGGGACTAAGAGTTCTAAGTTCGGAAAGTGGTCTCCTAATTGGGGGGGTCCATTTCGGATAAATCAGTCTGTCCCAGGCAATGCGTATATTTTGAAAACTCTGGAAGGAGTTGCATTCTCTAGAGCGATTAACGGTAAATATTTGAAGAAATATTACCCTAGTATTTGGGTGGATGCGTAAAATGCCTATTTGAATGCTGATGAAAGGAAAAGTTATGTAATCATCGGTAAAAAGCGTACTGACATTATATTACAAAGCAAAATCAAGTGTTACATTTGCCGATACGATGAATTGTAGCAAATTACAACAAGGATTGAATAGCTAATATCGCACGCAGGCGAATTTGCTCTATTTCCTCCATCTCCCTAGCATCATCATCGGCAGACCCTTCAACTGGCTTGATTTTCTTCTTCAGCAGGATAGCTTGTCGGGCGTTTGTGTCTCTTTCTTGTCGTAGGGCCTTAATGGCGTCAGGCAGTTGAGCTTTCTTTTGGTTGGCTGCGTTCAGGGCTTCTTCAACCCTTTTCAGTTCAGTTAGCAACTCTTCCCTCCTTGCCGATAAGTGAACGATCTCTTGCTCAAGATTGGCGCCGGAAGCTTCTACTTGGCCGATGCCCTTTTGCTTCTCATCGGCAACTTGTTTGAACTTAAGCATTTCTTCTTCAAGCTTTGATCGAGCAGTCCTATCGGCTATGCAACGAGAGAGTCTTTGATACTGGAGTTGCTTGCTCTCAAGAAACGCTGCCTGGAAGAGTGTTTCTTCTGTATCGGCAGATAGGTGGCCTTGGATGTCTTTAAAAGCTATCTTTACTGTAGTGGAGTCTTGGACGAGATGAGATGTGTCTTGTTGCAGTAAGGAAAGCAATGTTTCAAGCTTGAGTTTAACCTCTGCCGATAAAGCTGGAGCGGAGCTTTCTTCATCTTCGTCTTCATCAGGAAGGTTAACTGCGAAGGAGAACAGGCTGTTCGCTGGAGCAGAGCCTTCTTTGTCTTCGTTTTCGTCAGGGAGGTTGACAGCGAAGGAGAATAGGCTGTCAGGGGAATCTTGGGCCTGAAAGGGAGAAAGTTAGAGTTTGCCGATCATAAGTTTATACTGTAAGTTTTTAGATGGTTGACTTACCATTTTGAAACGGATTTCTTGCCTGGGACTTGGGAAGTTGGCTGGTATGGCCTCATCTTGAAGATCGGCAATGGTTGCCGATGAACACGCTTCCATAGGAGGAGCGGTTGGTGTTGTTGGTACTGTTGCTGGTGTTGTTTCTGCTGCGGTGGTTGGCTCCTGTGGTGGTGATGCCATCCTCTGGTTGGGGATGTTATCTGGTGTAGGTGCTAGTGCCGATACCGATGTTGCAGCTGGTTCCTACGGTGGTGGTATTGTTTCTTGGTCAAGGATTTTGTCCACTGGCTGATCAGGAACAGACGCCAATGGTGGCTCTACTGTTGGTGCATCGGCGGGAGTTGGTGATGCAGCTGGAGTGGCTCGCCTCAAGCGTTTCTTCTTTGGAGCGGCAGTTGGTGAATTGGCCTGTTTTGGTTGTGAAGCTTGGGGGCATCGGCAGCAGGAGTTGGAGAAGTTTGTACATTCGGAACAGCTGCTGATGACCTCGTTGCCTGTAAAAGATATTTAGTGTAAGATGAATAAAGTAAATGTTGCCGATGAGAATTTGTAATCGGTATAAAGACTTACTGCAAAAGCCCGCACCAAGATAGCAGCAGCAGCCGATGGAGTAGCAATGGTCTTTGCAGGTGTCGGCTTGGGCTTGAGGGTGACCTTAGGTTCCCTTTGAGGTATGAAGGCAGCCAATGTAGGAGCCTTGTTGCCGATGATTGATGTGGGGCTCATCATTCGAAGGTTGAAATACTTGCCGCTCTTGCTTATTTGGGGGATTGGGTCATCAACCTATTAAGTAAAAAAAGGATCAGATGCCGATGATAGAGGTAAATAATAAGAAATGCATTGGAGTAAAAAAACTTACTGCATCATCGAGAATGACGTAATCGGTGTCGATTAAATGCCGATAGTGGTGCGATGATTTGACAAACAGTTGGCTTCTCCATTCTTGCCACCAAAATTTGAATGACTCCGTGATAAAAGATGTTGGTGCCCAGGAGGATAAGTCAATGTTTGATGTATCGGCATGGGGAGAGAGATTGACAATCCTGTTCCAATCCATGGCACTAGAGATGACTTCTCTTGGCTTTATCACGTTGGCATAGCTCATTTTGATCGGCAATTGACCGAATGCCAGCTGCCTTGCTGCTGCCGATGGATAATAAAACTCATAAGACACAGGAGTGTTCTTCCCGGTTCCAAAGATGTTGACTGGAATAGCTCGGGGAACAATGCTGGCCTTCATGATTGTTTCATTCTGTGGCACGTTCCAATCGGTAAGGTTGAATAACAAAGGGAATCAGTTGTCATCATCAATGTAAGGCCACCAAAGCCGTTCTGAAGCAGGGATTCCATTGTAGAGCTTTTGAAAGAACCTGCCAAATTGGTCTGCATTGGCATCGGTTCCTGGTAGCACTATGATAGCCTCCCCAAAATTGAGTGGGAGACGAGTTGCCGATTCATCATCATCAAATACATAATCCTCCGATATATCCCTTGGAAATTGCTGACTGAACAAGTCAAATTGGAGGACCTTGTACATGTGTGCGTTCAACCACATATTTATAAACCACCAAGGACCCCCGAGGTTGCCGATGGGCTGCCTAGTAGTAACTTCCTGGATACTTGTGCAGGAGGTGGTATATCGATCCAAGAAGGTATCGGCCGAGAGGAAGTCTTGTTCCATCGGCCAGAAGCTCTACTGCAGGAAGGTACATGGTGGTAGGTCCGACTGTTCTGCCACCGAAAATAAACTTTTCTAGCCACATGTTTAAGAAGATGGCGTGCTCCCTCTGACCTACCGATCCAGTCTTTTGATACTCTCGGATGTAACCAGTCCAGCTGCCGATATTGCGTGTGTTCACTTTATACTCAGGTTTCCTACCGAAAAGGGTAGGGATATCGGCAGAAGAGACATCGAGGCCGGTAAGCATATGCACGTCGGCAAGGGTGGGAGTAGCTGGTCCGTGTCTGAACAAGAAGGCATTCATTGTATCGGACCAGAAATAAGAAGCTGCTATCATCATATTCTCATTCTTTGCCATATCGGCAATAGAAAGTCTGATGCACTGATCTAGGTTACGCTCTGCCCAGTAAGCTTGTTGTGTTCTGATTGTTCTAAGATACTAGTTCTTCCATCCTTTGGTGGGTTTGGGTCATGAACGGAAGGCGTCTTTCCATAACCCTAGGTTAAAACACTCAGATCTGAAAGGGATGCGGTTGGTTTCCGCATTGATCAGATTGGTGGGATCGGGGTTTCCCATTGGGCCTAAGCAGTTGAAGTTGGATTGCTCAATGGGGATTACTACCTTGTTATACATTTCCTAGGTTTCAAAAAAAATCAAAGAAAAGAAAAGGGAAGGAGGATTACGAAATTGATATGAAACTTGCAGAATATGGAGTGAGAAGGGAGCGGATTTACCTTGGGGACTTCGAAGTGGATCGCCATTGAAGCTGTTCGTGCTCTGCTTGAGGAAGATGCCGTTGCTTGGTTGCCGGAGGTATTCTTCATAGCTTCCGCCGAGGTTGAAGATGAGGGCAGGTGAAAGTAAAAGTAGGCTCAGGGTAAAAAACAGATTGGATTGTGGTAATTTTTATAAGCCTGGTCAGGGGTATTTTGGAATTTTCTTCGCTCTTTAACAGGAATGTGGAAGAGTATGCAATAGGTATGCGTGGCAATCGAGGAGATATGATTGGTACTGCAACTGTTCGTGCAACAGTGGCGGGATTTTGTTGATAAATTGCGATTTTTACGCGTAATAATCGAGGAAGTCGTGCAAGTATCTTGGAGGGAAAGGTTATAGTAGAGAAAATTTCGGCGCGTAAAATATTCTACACTCCGAAATTGGGGGGCATGTGTTGACACTGTTTTTCGGCATGTGTCAAATGAGCTAAGACTTGCATTGATCAGTAGCCGTTTTCTATCGGCATCGGAAGGTCATTGGTCAAATTTACCGATGAGAATGAATGCTGCGAAAGGGACAAGTTTGTTGCCGATGAAAGCTGGACAATTCTTGTCGATAGGAGTTAATTGGTGAAGACAAGTTACCAGTGGAGCTGAAAGGTTGTCGATTGGAAGGTATTACCGATAAGGAGATGATGCCGATAGACACAGGGTGACGATGCCGATGGACACTGGGTGACGGCGGTTGACGTCAGCAAGGGATTGCCGATGGCAATAGAAGGAAGTTGCGGATTGAAGAGTCTGCCGATGGAAAGTTTCATCGAAGAGAAGACATAAGGGAACCGGTGATCTCATACCAGTATTGTTATAGAAGTTTGAGTTCGACTCTTGTATGAGTCGTTTGTTTCCTTAAAAATAGAGGTGTCTGTTTAGAAAAATAGTATTGTTATTTGGATCCGACTCCTGCGCGAGTCAATTATTTCCTTTAAAATGGGAGTTTGTTTTGTTTAGGAAAGGTACGAGTCGTGTCTGTTTACAACTCCTATTACCGGAGTATAAATATGTACCTAAGAGTCGTGAGAAAAGAACAATCATACATCAAAACAAAATATATTACTCTTATTTATTTTTCAAGCAATTTACCCTTTTATTGCATTAGTTCTAGTCTACCTACGAGTTCTTCAAGCTTCGACGGGCTGCATCTCCTTGATCTCCGTCAACCCTTGCAAGTTCCGCATTGGAGTAATCTGAGCTTTGACATCCGGGCGCATCGCTGTTGTCTCGTTCAGCTCTGCTCTAGTTATCCTGATCAAGTCTGAGTCTTGACATCCGGGCGTATCGCCGTTGTCTTGCTTGGACCTTGTTCTAGTTATCGTCCTTGTCGATTAACTGGTCAAATCGACTGGCACACCCTCGGAAATCTTGTTTCGGGTATAAGCCCGAGGTGTTTGCAGATCCTGACGCTTGTTGTATCAACACGACCCAACCCCCTCCCCTGCCTCGCCGGCGTGGCCCCCACCCTCGTCGATTGATTGGTTTGTGTGTTGCTAAGTATACATTGCCAAGGATGAAATATGCACTATTGTATTTCATAGTTTCTACCAATTAGAGGCGATTCTTTAAGTTGTGTGAGCAATGGGCTCATGTAGATTGGTTGTCCTCTAGGTCTTGATCTTCTCGGTTCTTCCAGATCTGAGAGCAGCCAATTATTATGACATAGATATGAGCGCATGGTTACTGCAGTGCTGATGTTTTTTGGTTTGTTGTTTGTATTTCGGTCTATACAGTGATGCCTACTGTTGTTACCTTTAAATTGGAAGAAGTGGGCTAGTGCTATGATAGATGCACGATAAATTAGGTTTAATGTTCCGTGTAATGATCATGGTCTACCTTTCCACATATTAAATCTCTGTTTTCACATACCTAGGCAATGCTCGTGACCTTTGATAATTCTTTCTCTTTAAGTTTTTTTACTAATTATTCGCAACTTAGGCAATGACACGGTCAATTGGTTGCTTATTTTTTCTTGCATTCGTTCCTGCCTTCTGTTTTGTGTACTTTGGACGCACCAATGAGAACGACTGCCGGTAGCCGATTTGTCACCTACGAGCGTTGCTTCTTAATTATGATATTTGAAATTGTAATGTCACTGTCTGTGATGATTCCTTCCTTTGCCTGCTATTATTACGGTTAGATTGGAAGGACTGGCACTTCCTATTATATTTATTTTATTTCTAAAAGCTGTCTCCATGTTTTGCAACAATGGTGTGCTAGAGTTATCGTCAAGCTGCTTCATGTGCTCCTTCAGTAAAGGTACAGCTCCTCGATCAGTCCCTCGCCCACGCACCGAAGGGCCTACCATAGCAACTGAGAATGTCCGTCTCATCCTCAGGTAATGAGATCAGGTAAGAAAGGATGCAACATGTTAGTTTCCTTTACAGTTTCACGCCTTTGCAGCAGTGTGTGGTATCTTTCAGTATGACTAGGCTTTTATAATGTAGGAGTATGTATCTTTCAAGCAGCAGCACGACTGCTCCGCCCTACTCTCCCCGCTCCGCAAGATGATCCCTCCCTGCCGCCCTAGCCCCTCTCCGCTCCGCAAGAAGCAGCGAGAGCCACAGAAGAAGCTCCACTCTTCTCCTTGTTCCCTACCCGGTCTGTCTCTGTCTCCATGTCCTCAGCAGCTGCGAACTGATTATCTTGTTTCGATTGTTTGTCCTTTTTGCCTAGCTGTGAATCAACAGATGGCATGGCGCAGCTCCATTCGCGCCTGGGGTGGAATCTAACGCGGTTTGGTGCAGCTGTGAATTTGACGTCGTTCGGCTGTTGCTCTGTCCAGGTTGGGTTCTGTTAGGTTCTGTCCTAGTTTGGATTTCTGGAATCTGCACTTTTACATACTGTGAAAAACTAAAAATTTAAGAGAGCATATGTGAAATTACTCTATCAGTTTGGTTTGATTCGGTGTAAAATCCTAATTCTAGCCTTGGAAATTGTAAGATCTTGCAGCTGAAAATAAATGGTTGGTTCTAAGCTTTCCCAATCTGTCTTTCATCTCGTTCTTTCACTTGTTTATTGCTAATAATTGGCCTGCATATATTGGCATCGTGTCACTTGATCTCCCTTTTGGTGTTTTTGCAGCCACTGGCTTGTACTAATGATTCTGCATTATTGTAACTAAAAAAATGGATATTTTAAAATAATATGCAATTATCAACTTATATGCATTGATGCAAGTTTTGTGTATACATCTTTGCCACAAATTATTTGTTATGTTTTTATGATTATGCTGAATCAAGCTTCTATAAATCTGTTTTAAACCAGTTCACATTATTTTACGTTGTCTACATTCAGTTCCTAAAAGTAGATGTAGTAAAGCTGCTGTCATTTCAGTTAGACGTTATCTTGATGTGATTCACCCTGTGACACTATAGAAGCATAAATAATACTTGGATCATGTGCCAGCTTATCTTCGTATGTATTGGATTCATGATGCAAAGAGTTTTTTTTAAAAACAAACAAAAATTCTTTGCCGAGTGCCTGATTTGTTGCATTCGGCAAAGAGCCTTTTTTTAAAAAAAAAACGTATTTTCTTTGCCGAGTGCCGGGACTTTGGCACTCGGCAAAGATTTTTTTTTTTAAATGCACTGGGCAAAGAAAAAAAATGAAGACGGCGTATGCCGTCGGCGGACGGCGTTTACTATTTGCCGGGCACTCGGCGAAGCCTTTGCCGAGTGCTCGTGATTTGGCACTCGGCAAAGCGGCCTTTGCCGGCTCCTGATTTGGCGGAGCCTCTTTGCAGAGTGCTGCACTCGGCAAAGGCTTCGCCGAGTGCAACACAGCCTTTGCCGAGTGCAAGCGGCACTCGGCGAAGAGGCGACCTGCTGTAGTGGTGTCTATGAGAATTGAACTAGACTAGACAATTGATTTTTTTTTTTTGCAAAAATATCTCTAACTCTACTTTCTACTCTCTACCTAATATTAATTAAAGAGGGAACCATTTCTTCCAACCCAACTTTGGAAGCATTTCTTGGGAACTCTCATGTAAGGCGCCCATGCTCCTCACTCACAACCTTGGAAGCATTCTGCAATTTGACGTCTTACATTACGCATTTTTCATGAAGTCCCATAGACCAGTTAGGCGGACTTTATAAAATGTTAGAGCCAACGCCGTTTATAATAGAGCACTGTATCCTACTCTGATATATAAATACATGGCCTTATTATTGGGTTCCAAGAGGTGGTTTCCATGTTGCTTTCCCATGATACACACACAGTTTACAAATTTCACACTACCAAGCTACCAATACAAGGAAATAGAAGGAACATATATACATATACATTTCATAAAATCGACTGAACAATTATAACAACACAATTTGGGTTGCTTAAGCTAACCCTGCATGTTTACTTGCTTCATCTACTGTGGGTCCTCCAAGCATGATTTCACCTTCTTAAGCTCCACCACCACGTCTCCCATTGTCGGTCTCTTATCGGCGTCACCATTGAGACATTGAACTGCAAGTGTGCCAACCATGTCTAGGCACTTTCTGAGAATAAGATCATCAGATAAGATATCTGGATCATACATACTCCATCTCTGATCATCGTCCTTCCAGGACTTCTCGAAGTCGATGGGTAGGCTGCGGTTCTCACCATACCTAGATGTCTTCCTCGTAATTAGCTCTAACAGCACAACGCCAAAGCTGTAGACATCGCTCTTTACGGTGAACCGCCCAGTCTTGTAATACACTGGGTCTGCATAGTTCCCATCTGCAGCCACGTCCTTAACATACTTATTGACAGATAGGAGCTTTGATGAACCAAAGTCAGAGACCTTAGCTTCGAGGTTGTCATCAAGGAGGATGTTGGCTGGCTTGATGTCCCCATGCACGTGGTTGTATTCACCATGGGAGTGAATGTGGGAGAGAGCTTGTGCAGAGCCAATGGCAATGTCTAGGCGCTGAAGCAGCGAGATGTAGCAGTCCTTGTTGGCAACGTGAAGCTTGTCATGGAGGCTCCCATTGCTGACGTACTCAAAGACCAATATGGGGACATCCGTTTCCAGACAGCATCCAATGAGGCGGACCACATTTGGATGCTTAATCTGGAATTGGAAGGTGATCTCTTTCACAAACCCATCCTTCCAGGCCTCTTCCTGCTCGTGCTGTGGCGCCTCACATCGCAATTGGCTTTGCCTGAGGCGTGCTAGCTTTTTTGTCACAGTACATTTTACAGCCACATGTTGGGTTTCGGCACCGTCTTCGATGGTGCCCTTGTATACGTCACCAAAGAACCCTCCTCCAACACGTGTGTTGTAACTCTTTGTTATCTTCTTCAGCTCCGCTTCGGTGAAAATGTTGATGCCAACACCCTTCAGAATGTCACCACCGTTTTTGTGGAAAAGCATCCTCTGCTTTCGTGACTGAAGGACAGTAATGGCACTACATGCTAGGACGACAACAGCCACTGTTGCTGCAACCAGTAAGATTGAAGGATTCAAGTTTAGCAATTCAGCTAGAATACAAAAGTACGCAACTCGATTCATGCATCCAGACTGTTTGAAGAAAACTGTTGTTATTATGAAAAGGTAAGTGGTGTGTATGTTTGGCATTGGCAACAAAATGTGTTAAGCTTAAATATGGTAAAGTAAAATTTCTATGCAAATATATATTTAATCTGAATGTTAAGCATGAAGAATGATCTACAAAATCAAGCAAAGTCCAAACATGAAGGAGCGAACCAACACCGACTCAAAGATCGCAAAGCAACAAAGTCAATGGAGCTTGACAAGGTCCGGACCCTAGCAACAGAGCGTCCGGACCATTGCCTCCGGTCGTCCAGACCAATGGCGATCGGTTTGGCCGAGTACAGTAAGGATCCAAAGACGCGTGAAGCGTTCGGACAGCGTCCGGACCAATGGTGAATGGTCCGGACAGGAACAGATAAGATACAGTGGCGCGCAAAACCTCCGGATTGCATCCGGACCAGGCATCTAGACCAATGACAAATGGTTTGGATAGGAACATAGAGTTTCCAGAGACACCCAGAGCGTCCAGACCGTGTGTGGACTGAAGCTCCGGACCAATGGAGATGGTCTGGACCAGTGTCAGCCGTAGTGTCAGTGATCGTTGGAGGGGATCCGGACCATAGCAAATTGGTCCGGACCTCGTATATTGGTCCAGTCCGGAGGAACGCCAAAAAATGACTCCGAAGAAATCAACGACTCTATTTGGTTTGTGGCCTATTTATAACCTTTTGGCCGGCCAAATGAAGTGTGCAGACTTGAGAAAATATACCAAGGGTGTTGATACACTATTCTTTTGCTCTCCACTTGCATAGTGCTTAGTGATAGACTTGGTGATTAGTATAGCTGCTTTGCGAAGTGCTTAGGTTAGTTAGACCACCGCTCATGCGCTTGCTCTAGATTTAGGTCTAGTGTTTAGTGAGGCTTGCATACCTCTTGATCCAAGGTGCTTGCATGCACCATGTTTGTACTCAACGGGCTTGTACTCTTGCGAGATCACACCAACCGAGTTTGTGATGTGGCCGCCACCGTGTACCGGAGGGAACAAGGCCCGCGGCGTTTTGGGCGGAAGCTTGATAGTGAAGACGGAGGAGAGCATCCGGGAGAGACATGCCGGAAGGCACATCGGAGACCCAATTACGTGTGGGGAAGGCCCGAGGCTATCCATGGAGTGACCCGACTAGGAGCTTGGCCCTTGCGCGGGATTCCTTGCGAGGGGCTCCAACGAGGACTAGTGCAAAGTTTGCATGCTTCTCGATACCTCGGTAAAAATACCGGTTCGTCGACGGAAGTTTGCATCTCAACCTTGCTCTTTAGCTTCTGCACTTACTTGTTTACTTAGGTGTTCTTTACTCTTCCTAGCCTAGTTGGTAGGATTAGAACGTAGGTTACATAACTCTTTTGTGGTAGAGATAGCAACACATTAGCAAAAACCTTAGTTGCACATCTAGATAGTTTATCTTATTGCATAGATTTTGCTAAGGATAGAAAAAAACCATAGATTTGAGATAGAGTTTTACGTGTTCTAATTAACCCTCCTCCTCTTAGGCATCATGATCCTTTCATGTACCTTTAACACATTTTCTTATGGTGATTTTTTTCAAATGTATGCTACACATGATGTTAATTAAATTGTTGATTTGTATTGTACCAAGCATATATCTAATTTGTTTAGTATCATTGCAGTAAAATTTAATCTGCCAACATGGCTTTTATCCGAACACTCAGCATTGATGCTTACATATTTGTGCAGCTAAATCCAAAGATGGAATATATCTCTGTGCACTCTAGGTGGGGTGGCACCTAAGAGTTACTGTTCAGTTGCTACATTAGGTCCATTTGACACATGGTTATTGTTAGGATAATCATGATAAGCTGAAAGTAGAAGGCAAACAGCAATCTTTTTTCCTACTTTTTCTGGCCACACTTCTTCACGTAGAAAACTTTTGTACTACAATACAAAAACAAACTAGGTTATTTGGACTGCGTGTTTCTTTTAAATGTGTAACGTCTCGGGAAAGAGCTTTTCGTGACCGCTCTACCAAACAAGACCTAGCTTGTGGATAAAAGAAACAAGGATATAGTTCGGCCAAGCGAAACATACAGTAAGGCCGGGCACAAGTAATATTTGGTAAATTAATTTTCCTATTGGCGGAGCCAAGGGGGGGGGCTGGCAGGGGCCATGGCCCCCCCTAACATTTGAAAATAAAAAAAATTACTAGTCTAATTTTATGATTTTTATTTATATTAACATGAAGAATATAACAAAAGTATTGTAATATATACTTATTAATATCTTCTACTCTCTTGCTTCAATATAAATATTCATTCTTAATTCTTAAGAAGATAATTTTTACTTTGTCTAAATATATATAAGAAAATATTAATATTTATAGTATATAATTAGTGTTATTGAATGCATTTTCTTAGATATAAATGTTATTAATATTTTCTAGGAGCACGACATTATATAAAAATTATCGTTGAACTCATTTCAGCTTGTTTTAGTTTATTTTCTCTCATATAACACTATTCAATCAGTCGAAATCAGTCGACTTTTCTACGAGCTGAACATAGTGCTCATGCTAGCTCTTTGGACCAGTCATCTATAACAAAGAGCAACGTAGCTAATTGAGCAAAGAGCAACCTATTTAGTTGTGTTGCGCTCACTTTGTATAAGTTAATTTTTTTGGCCGGCCCCCTTATGCATAATTCCTGGCTCCGCCCTATTTGTATTAGTCGAAAGATATTTATTCATAATATCTCGGAAAGATATGTCATGAAAGTAGATAGGCTTTCTTGTGTGGCCCATGCAGGCGTAACAGAAATGAAACTCTACTTTTGTTTAATTAATAAATGAAGGTAAACTGATGCATCAATGGACGGGGTGGATCTGTCAACTACGAAAAGGGAAGATATAGGACTATAAAAGAGAGGAACACAATTAATTAACGAAGCAATGCTCACCTAATATCGCAATTGAATATGCCGGAAATATGGGATGACATCCTGTGTCATTTTTACCATCACCTCTTAGACCAAATCCGCATGTGCATACGTAATCACCATCTGTATCATGGCATGTACTACCACTATGACAGGGATAAAGTTTCTCATACTTCTCTGGATTTGATTTCCGAAGCTCGCACTCGTTAATATCTGTTTAAAAGTGATAGACAATCAGGAATTACTCAGTTAAAATGAAAATTTGTAAAAAAAAAACAAAAGCCTTTTCTTTCACCTCTCAACTACATAAACGTCTATGTCACATATATATGGTAGTATATTTAAATCATCGATGGTGCTAATAGTATCATTTTTTTAGCGAGACAGAGTTACAGACGCAGATACTCACATACATGAGCGACACTCACCGCTATAAACGCACACGTGCACACCCTACTTTTATGAGCACCTCCGAAAAACCGAGTTGGACCAGAAAATCTTGAGACGACGAAGTTACCATCCGTGTCAAATCAGAAATTTGAATCCGGGTGTCAAATCTAGGAAAGTTCCAGCACCCGTGTCAAATCAGAGATTTGAATCCGGGTGGGTAGATTCCACCACAAGAAACCCATCTAGCCGGGGCGGATTTGGGCCTAGGGCCACTAGGGACAAGAAACTCCTATATTATATGTTTTTTTCTGCCCCAGCTCTAGATTTTGGGCCAAACTTGTACACTCTGGTCCAGCTGAGAGCTAGCGCACTGCGGCGTTCGTTCTGACTCCCCCGGTTTCTGCTTCGCTCCTTGGCCCTCACCAATGCTAGCACGCTGCTAACGCTATCCGCTAGAGCATCGGGCACCGAGTCCGGATCGCCGACCACCGATCTTTGGGTTGTCCGTTCTATTTATGAGTTAGTTTTGTTATCTATTAGTATGTGATCTAGTGCAGATTTACCAGGTGCGAGGAGCATAAACACTTAGATAGTGACTCTAGGCGTCAAAATTGACGAGCGCCGCTGCTAAACCAGCTGAGTTAAGACAACCCGGTTGGTAGTGATGGTGCACCTTCCACCACAACCATCTGATCCATATATTTTTGCTAATCTACATACGGTTCCCTACGATTTTGTATAAATTTTTAATCATTTAAAATAAACTATAAAAATGGTTAGATTTGAAATTACTTTTACGGGTCAATTGTATTTAAGTTATTGAAAATAAAAAATCCACACCGTGCCAGTTAAGATTGTTAATCTATGCATCAGTAGGATTTGTATCAATGTTTCATTAATATTTTAAAATAAACTATAAAAAATGGTTAGATTTGTAATTAGTTTTATTTTAAGTCATTAAAAATAAAAAATCCACGCCATGCATGTCAGTTAATAAAAAAAACTTGTTCCACTTTTGCATCAAAGTTCTATAACAACTTGGAACCGAAGCTATGCATGTACACATGTACATATTTAATTAATACTTTATGCACAATTTGGGTACTTTATTATTGAAGAAATTAAAACAGGTAAAAAGGGACTAACTTGTGCAACCATCAGGGCCGGTGACGTAGGGATTGCCCGCGTACCCTTTGGTGCAATTGCACAGGTACCCAGGCCCTTGTGTGGCATCGACACAGTTGCTGTAGCGACTGACACATGCTGATGATGCTGACTGACATGACCCATTATTCCTGAAGGCCCAGTCTAACACGACTGGGATAGAACGCTTTCCCACCCTGCTAGCGAAGGTGTCATTACCATCACGAAGAAGATCTCGCCGGCTGAATTTGTACCTAAAATACATAATAAGCTCATTGTTAGTTGTCCTAGATTTACTTCGTTTTCCATGAAAACATAAAACATTGATATTTGCTTGACACGGTCAAAGTTAGCTTATTTCTCTATCTACAAAATAGATTGTTGACACTTGGCACTAGTATGAAAAAGCCAATCACTACCGCACGGTTCAAAATACATATCACCGGCGGTATTGGCGAAGCTAGAGCAAATCAAAGTGGTGGTGCACTTGCTTTGTGGGTGAATAGACTTATGTTATAGATGGTGCATATATATAGTGACATATCCGAAGTCCGGCAGTCAGGGACATTTTAGACTTATGGTGGTCGAGGGCGTACTGCCGCTATTCTTTCAAAAAGGGCCTACTGCCGCTAGTGCTAACAACTGCATATGGGCGGGCATCTCAGAAAACAAAAAAAAAATAAATCACCGCAGCCATTGCTCGGTGCCATGGTGAAGGACCGAGAACGCCGATCAGAGGGGGATGAATGGGAGCCAAATCAAATTTCTTGTCACACTTGGCCCTTGTTTTAAAATCACGCCCAAAACACAACCACAGCAAACGTGACACGTACTCGACCCAACACGTGGGTGGACACCTTAGGGAGAGGCCTAGAGGTGCAGCGGAGCGGTCGGAGAAGGTCGATGAATGATTAAAGCCACGAACTCGAAACCGATACACCGAGAGAGATACTCTCAAGCCCTAGAGAGAAGAGGCAAGAGCACACCCAAAAATACTTATGAGAACTGGTCTCAAAAGTACTTAATCCTGTTCGTTACATGAATACGAATCCAACGCAACAAACGGAACTTGATTCGGAGTCCGGATGAGTGAGATACAAGCAAAACAGTTCTGCAGCTTTTGCGGACTGTCCGGGAGAGAACCGCGGACTGTCCGCCGTTGATGAAAAATGACCTGCGGACAGTCCGCAAATTTGCCCCGGACAGTCCGCCGTTAAGCCGAAAACGCCGAATAGAAAGTCCAGAATCAGTGTTGTTCGGCGGATTTGAACTACGGACAGTCCGCGAAAAACCCCGGACAGTTCGCCGGCAAAACTCAGAAAATCCGCCCGAGAAGCACTGGTTCTGCCCCGATCCGCGGACAGTCCGCAAAAGAACCGCGGACAGTCCGGGAATGCCTGGACAGAGACGATTTGGGGGCGATTTTGAATCGCCTCTCCCCCAAATCTTCCCAAATCACTACCAAATGTTCACCAATAGCAACCAAACTTTGTAGGCATGATCCTAGTGCTATGGAGGAGTTATCTCGAAGAAATCATCGCTCAATTTGGTGTGAGTAAACGGGAACAAAAGGATTTCGGGAAAAACTCCAAAAACGAAGAACACGAAATAGAAATTGCCCGATCTATGTGCTCAAGAGGTTTGGGGCAAAGCCATTCAGTGCAAATCTTCTACTCGTGATCCCGCACAACTTGGTTCAAACGGAATCACAAAACTCGCTCTCAATCAAGAGAAATCATCGCAAGAACTTAGAGGATTAAAAGGAGCAAAAACGCGATTAGCGAAGAACACAAATAAAGGAGACACAATCACGAAATCAAAGTCGCCATGGCTTACGGAGGGTAAGGCCTCCGATTCCCAACAAAATCAAAGTGCAAATCCTTACACTAGGGACCTCATGAAGTAGAGAGATAAACTAGAGAGAGAGGTGGTGCAAATGACTAGGGTTCAAGAGGTGAGATGAGGATACCCCTTCATCCCCTATTTAACAGGGCTTTGGCTATTTCCCAAAGACCCCCCTAGATATATGAGTGAACTACCTAGCCTAAGCATTGCAGTCCAAGCTCCGGAAAATATCTTCCTCGATTATGAATGGACGGCCACGCTTCCTGCCATGAGTTTCCATCGCCTCGACGCAACCTCCAAGATTCCACCACGTGCCATCCCCGCTTCCTCGGAAGCTCCGCCCGGGTTTTGAGGCCCAAACCCGCGAAACCCACCACCGGTAGCTTTCGGCTCAACTACCGAACCTCGAGTTTTGAGGCCCAAGCTCGGAAACCGTCCTTCGGTGGTTTTGCGGCCCAAACCACCAAACCGCTCGACTCGAGCCACCTTGTCCTCGCCCGGTCGGACTCCGAGTCCCCTGAGCCTCCGCTCGACCCGCTCGTCCGCCGTCTTGACTTGGTCGACTCGGTCTACCTCCATGTCTTCTCGCACTCGCCGGTGCCAGGCACTAGCCACCACAGCTAGTCCGCCGGCGCCCATGGTCCCTCAGTCCGAGCCCCGCTTCCGCCCTTCACCGCTCTTAGTCCATCGGCATGGCAAGCCTCTACTCGACCTTCTCCACGCCATTGAGCACTATCACTAGGCATAGTACCTACACACCACAAGCCGACAGACAGACACATATTTGCTTTCGCAAGAGTTAGTGATAAACACTCAAACTGAAACACCCAAGTGTTGATCAATCACCCATCACAAAACTGAACATCATGGGCACATATCAACCATGTGTTCGCACATGGCCAGGTACGGGGCAAGAATCCAATGCCGTCGCTTTTTCTGCGTCAGGGCTGCACCCACCCAGCACCCACCGTGGGTCACTAGTAAGGAGGAGCTAGGGAGAGAAGGACCGAGATAGACGAACCAAGCTTGCCCATGAAACTGTTCACTGCGTCACCGCTCGTCGCCCCCACGGAGCTAGGTGTAGATTGCCCTTCCTTGGGGCTTGGGATGGCCATAGAACCTCGCTCCGCCGTCACTCCTCACAATAGTCGTAATTAGTAAAACTGACCATGAGGGGCGAGCAGAGGGGCATCACAGCGGCAGCAGGTAGCCTCCGGCGACTGGAGGAGGAGATCTACCAAAATTGAGAGGGAAGAGAGAGGAAGGGGTGTCGATCGATGCTGGATTGTTCGAAGGGAGAGACAAGGGGCGGGGTGCGAGAGATAATGCTTGTCTGTAGTCGAGGGGGGAAGGAAGAGAAAGAGAGAGAGGTGGAGGACTAAGATACCTTAGCTGGCCAGACTACATCACCACTGCTACATAAAAAGAGGAATTAGGTAATTTTATTAACTGAAGCAGTCATAAAATATGCCTATCTCCCAAAATACACCACGACTTCTAGCAGCCATTTTATTTATGGAGACACAAAAAACTGCCCATGTCTGGCAGACCTCTTAAGACGCCTAGCCGTCTAGCAGCTGCACAACGGATCATCTTCGACAAGGAGGTGAAAGTGCGGCGACGACCATCGTAGGAGTCAAAGCCATGGCGGTGATGACCATGGGCACACTGGTCTCGAGTTATGCCAACATGCCTTTGGTCGATGTCCAAAATGAGTTTTAGTCTCGAAAATTTTTTCGTCTGGGACTAATAGATCTTTAGTCCCGGTTAGTAACACCAACCGGGGCTAAAAGTCTCCTTTAGTCTCGGTTCGTGTTACCAACCGGGACTAAAGGTCCAGAACATTTAGTCTTGGTTAGAAATATCAACCGGGACTAAAGATAGACCCTTTAGTCCCAGTTGGTGTTACGAACAGGGACTAAAGGTCTCTCGATGCGTGGGTTCAAAAAGGAAGAGTCCCATCTATTAACAGATAAGTTGAGTAGGTGGGTTGTTTGTGTGTGTGAGGCAGTGCGGGAGGTCCAAGGTTTGAATCTCTTGGGGCGTGAGTTGATTGGAGACATTATTTTTTTTAACTAGAAGGGACCTTTAATCCCAATTTTCCCAACCGGTACTAGAGAAAGGGACCTTTAGTCCCGGTTGGGAAAATCGGGACTAAAGACCCTTCCCAACCGGGGCAAAAAGCCCTTCCTATAGTAGTGTCACTCTCCTCGCAGATATGGTCGTAGGGTGCGTCGTCAAGCGCCACTCATTCTCTTCTCGGATTTGGTGGCAAGGGCGGTCGAGGATGGCAGTGATAACATCTCTCCTTGATGGTTGGGGCAGTTGAGGGTGATGGTGATCACTTCATAGGTCCAGACTTCACGATGGGACTTGGCATGGGGCTGCACCAACCGTGGAGCCCCACACCAAGCCCATCGTGAAGCCTGGATCAATGAGTATGAGGTGATCAGCATCATCACCCTTGACTGCCCCAACCATCAGATCTGCAAGGAGAGATATTATCACCATCCTCGATAGATCCAGCCACGTGCGCCAGATTATTTGTATTAACGTCAATTAAAAAATTTCAAATGAAACCAAATAAAACATACAAAAAATAAAAAAAAGCAAAAAAACATCATTCGAGTAATTCTGACCATTCTCATTTACGAGTAAATCACACTAGTACACTAAGGTACTATACACTAGTAGAAAAAACATCTTTACTAGCGCCCCCCTGAACACAACACTGTCGGTTTGAGTTATCGGCCGCTGTACACAAAAAACGGGTCCGAATGGTTCCGAATCGCATGTAGAAATCGATTTCTAAAGGCGGTTTACTTAAGAAATCCGCCTCTATAGGCGGTTCGTTAAGACAACCGCATGTAGAAATCGATTTCAACAGGCGGTTCGTTAAGACAACCGCCACTAGAAATCGACCTCGGGTTTTTCCACTGATTTTTTTGATTTTTGTAAACGACCTCGGATGGAAAAACTTTATACATGAAAGTTTTAGATCTCAAAAAGTTATGAAACTTTGTAGTTGATAACGTTTTCATTTGAAATCATCTTGTCATCGAAAAATACGTTCGAATGTGTCAAATTTGAAATTCAAAATTTTTTAAACGACCTCGGATGAAAAAACTTTGTACATGAAAGTTGTAAATCTCGAAAAGTTATGAAACTTTTTAGTTGACAACTTTTTCATTTGAATTTGTTTAGTGGCTCAAACAATCAATTTACACTCGGTTTAGTATAGAATGAGGTGAACTAAAATCGAATCTAGACACAAGTGAGTCATGGGTGGAGTGGTAGAGGAGGTACCGCGCGAGGCTGAGGTCTAAGGTTCGACGAATCCTGCTGGAGCGCGTTCGCAACTTTTACGCGAAAAAATACGCGACTTGCGACTTACTTGTGGGCTCTCCTAGAATTTAAATATTTTTTTCTATTTTAAAAACGCGATTTTCTATTTTTAAAACGCGATTTTTGGACAACCATTTCTACAGGCAGGTCGTTATGACAACCGCATGTAGAAATCGATTTCTACAGGCGGTTCTTAAAAAACCGCCATTCTACTGGCCCCCAGCGCTGGCGGTTAGAAAAAACGCCTATACAAATGGCTTCCAAACCGCCACAAAAGGCCTGTTTTGTACTAGTGATAGAGGCGGTTGAGAACCTATTTTTACTAACGTTTTTTAGAACCCGCTGTGCTGGAGGCCAGTAGAAAGGGACGCACTATACTACAGGCGGTCATTTGAGAACCGCTTGTGAAAATCCATTTCCACATGTGGAAATCCATTTTCACATGTGGTTTTGTTAAAAAAATCGCATGTGAAATTGGTTTCTAGAAAAGTGCAAATCGGGTTTTTAAAAAAGGAAAAAATAATTAAATTGTAGGAGAGGCCCACTAGTAAGCCGCCCGCCCGTCGAAGTCGCAAGTAGCACATTTTTTCTCACTCTTACGCGTACCCTCCTCTACCACTCCACCTATAACTCATTTGTGTCTAGATTCCGTTTTACTTCCCCACATATTATATTAAACCGAGTGTAAATTGATTTGTTTGAGCCACTGCGGACACCTAGTACCCTCAGACCTGCAGATACCTCCACAGCGCACATCTGTAGGCAGGACAGGTGGGCGCGACACGTGTCAGCGCCTAGGACCTGCGAACGCTATCATGGCACACATCTGTAGGCAGGGCAGATGGGCACAGGTCCTGTTTCCCTCGTGCTGGCGCAAGACGTGGTTTGACCGTGTGGATGTCGGATGGACGTGGGTGCAGGTGTGAGATAGGCACAGTCGCACATGATTCGGGATGCTAATAATGCTGGTTTCAAACGGGATGTGACGAAAGCAGGGGTACGGGGTCAAGCTCTGTTTGGATACAGGCCTCGAGCCGGTATACGCCGCGCGGGTGCGTCCGGACGCGCGCTTAGTCCGGACGTCATTATGTATTCTATAGTAGTCGAACCATTTTAGATTTGACCGCATAAAAATCATAAAGATGGACAACGGGACGTTGATATAACTATATCCACCATGATGAATACGTCAAGAATTATTCATAGCCCTCTCTAGCTGTTTCACATGGTATATTTATTATATGGGTTATATATTAATATTTATAGGTGCATGCACCACTGTTGACCATGCCAGTATCCTAATGAACTTAATTATATTATGGATCGGAGAAAGTATAGCACCTAATTTAGCAGAATGTTGTTCATATATATATACTATTTATTTTGGATCGGATAATTCTCCGACTCAATTAGGAACCCAAGATGAAACCTAGTGTATCTGCTGCATCCAACACACTCAATTGTTATCACAATAAGATCCAGATCAAATGAACCAAAATAAAACTAATAAAAAAATATTAAATAAGTAAAATATAAAAATAGCCAGATTATTTGTATTGAGTAAACCTAGTGTAAGGAACGTACGTACGTACCATCCTTTCTCAGCCAAGAAGGCATACCCACAGGGGCTGTATCTCCACGCATTATTTATGGGGGTTTCGACTAGATTGTTCTTCCAGTAAATGTGAACAAAGGTGAGGTTGCCCGCCACCATCGTCTGGCAGCAGCCAAGTCCGGTGCAGTCATCGCCGTCTTGAGCAGCACCATCCAAGGTGATGCTGGAGGTGATACAGCCGGTGTAGTAGGTGAAGTCCTCCCTGCCTTCCATGAACGCCAACGTGTTCCCTCCGATGGCCGTGAACTGGTTGCGCGTCGGAGACAACAGGAACGGCGAGTTGGTGCAGTTGAGACGCCAGCCATACCTTGATTCAGTGGTCTTGGACGAGTTGAAGCAGATGTATGAAAATGCCGAGAACACTCGCATCTCGCCAGTCTCCACCGAGATGTTGATGATCTCATACCTATGCTTAGAGACAGAGTAGTATGGTCTTGGCGGGATGAAGCTATGGTTGCAGGTGACTGTGAAATTGTCACCGCCTGACCAGGCACAGTCGTCGCCGATGCCAAACGGGTATGGTATGTTCACATTGCCACACATGTTAGGGCATCCAGAACGTCGTGGAGCCGCCGAGGTCGGCGGCGGCATGATGGGAGCAGCGGCTGCCAGCGTGGGTAGCAGATGGGAAAGTACTACTGCGGCAAGTGGAAGGAGAAGTCGGATCCCTTGTGACGTGGCTTTCATGTCAATATGTTTCATTCTATACTAGTGTGTGTGTAGCTATAGGATTTGGGTTTCCGATGCCCTCATATCCAGGCAAAGGAGTGGGTATTTATAGAGATTGATTATCAATGTTATAACTTGACTGGTACCTATAACTTGCAGGAGCTAGCAGGTAAAAACATTGTACTCTTAGCTACCAAAATTCAATTGTCATACCAAAGCATAGAGCATCTCCAAAAGACTATTTATATCTCTCCTAGTTTACAGGAATAGAGATTATGATGAAAAATACCCTCCAACAGTCTCTTCAATTAGATATCTAAATATAGACAATCTCTTTTCTGAAATTCTGGTTAGCCAAAGACGGAGAGCGAGAATGGCCTTGTAGACTACGTATAAGATATAGAAAAGCTATTGGAGAACATAGAGATATAGAAAACAATTTTGTACTCAAATGACTATCTAAATGATAATTTAGAAACTAGATTTTAGAAGGGCTCGCTTGGAGATGCTCTTGTTATTTACATATGGCCTTGTCTGTATATACTCTCATGAATATATTTTTAGGACCAATCAAAGTTTCCATGTTGAGGTTTGTTTAAATGTTTTCTTAGAGTAATGCAAAAAGTTTTCTTACCTGACCATTCAAAAGTTTGCTTGGCATGATGGAAAAGTTTTCGTATGTTCTTATATTCATGAAAATGTTATCTTTTAGATTATGAAATGGAATAACTATTAAGTAATTATAAACATATGCCGAATTAATATAATGCAAACAATTATTTAAAAGTGCGTGTGTTGATCGATAGGATGATGTTGTTAGGTTTATTCCCACATCGATAATTGATGGTGGGGGAGCACAACATATAAGGCGAGTTAGGCCCAAGGCCTGGATATGTTGTGGGCTCCGGTGAACCTGGGCCCGAGGGCCGTCGGCTCGTGGGTATAGCGAGCTGGGCCGAATTCCGCTGCGCACTCTAACAGATGTTACTCTATGTTGTTGCTATTGAGCTAGTGTTCTTGTCATTGAACTAGTGATGAAATAGGCTTCCATTACCCCTCCCTCAAGGTCAAAAATGGACCTAGTTTTCCATCCTGAACAAGTTATTTTTCAAAAGGAACACAATTTTGTTGAGCTAAAGTGTGAAAAGTGGCTTCCAAGGTACATTGAAAGGGGATTAATTCCAAATTTCTGAACAAGAATCGAGATTAAATTTGTGGAGCTAAATTAGAAATCAATATGTTATACTCGGGTATCTGACCGTATGCTTCATAGAATAAAAACTGGTTGCAAAGGGAGATGAACATTTGTCTAATAGTGGAACTTCTACTTCTATAGCATGCGCACAACTAGTTTGTCCAATGTCATGTTGGTTACGTGCTGCCCTCCCAAGCATCTGGGGAGAGAGGCCGCCCGCCAGCCCGCCCGTCGTCCACCATCGTGGTTCCCCTCCCTTCCCCGCCGGCACCTCACCGGAGGCTGAACGGAGTTGGGATCCATTAATTTTAATAAGTTTCTATAGTAGATCGAGTCATTAGGGTTATTGCTTCCATGTCAAAGTTTTTGGTATTGGAGTTTTATCTCCTCCTTCTACTCCTCTCCGGCAACGATGAAGGAGAAGGGTGGTATCGTCTTCTCCATAGCGGCTCCGTTGAGGACGAGGACGACAACTTCGGCGTCACCATCTTCATCGACAAAACGATATGGAGATTTTTATTTCCGGACAGCAGCATCAAGACAAAATGATGCCGTCGCCATGAAATAATTTTCTCCAGTCTTTGCTCGGTTTTGTTGTGGTTAGATTTGGCCAGGATGAAGGACTAGGGTAGAATATTTTTCATATTAGTCTTTCTCTTTCTTCGATGACGGAAAAAAGAAGAAGGAAGACACCAGAAAGAAGAAAACGGTTCTCAAATCCACCTATAGGAGTGTTGGTCATCGTTCGTTGGTCAGTTATTTTCTGGCCATTTGCCGAGTGTTTGTCTGCGGTCATCCACACTGCAAAGCGATTAACAGGTTAAGTTTTGAATTGTGTTATTCACAACATGGGTACTCTTTTGTAATGCATAGTGCTGGTAACGTACTGATGTACCTAGGTTTCATATAATATAATTTTTCTTTCGTCACAGTTATGTACGGCCTCAATAATTTCTTATTAGTGTACAATATACTCCACCTTTGCACTAGTTTATCAAAACATAGGGCCAGTTTGGCGTGCCAAGAGGGAAACAAACAATCCTAAAGCCAAATGAAGGACATATTATTATTGGAAAAGTTAGCCTTTACCTTTCTGAATCATCTATCTTTTTCAGAAGATTGTTTTTTTCGAAAGATCTTTCTGAACCACCTATCACCTGATCGATGAGGTATGCACATACAGAGACACGTGAACAAACAATAATTGATGGAATTGAAGAATTACGCAGGGCAGACGAAAACTATAATAAACATGCATGGTAAAATACAAGATAAAATCAGGGCAAGAATCACGAAAGCTAAAGGTATCTTATCTGATTGCACCACTACAGGGCTAATTATTATTTCCGGCCGTCTTTTGTCTTGAAGAATGAAACCGGGAAAAGCAATGACAGGTCCATATTAATATAATCCAATGTGTTAGGCCTTATCAATGGACACAAAAGGTGACCAGTCTCATTATGGCAGCGTGTCACTACACAACTAGTAATGATTTGTACAGGCACGCGTGTGGTTGGTGGGAGCAGACTCAAGACACACTATGTGGGAGCAAACTCACATGAGCCTCTCCTACAACTACACCACATTCTCTATATATATTCAAAATTTACTCCCATTAACCCGTGCAATTCCATGGGCTAGTGATATTTAAATTATATATTCCTTAATTTTTTTAATAAAGAACACAATTTTCTTACCTCCTTATGTAGACATTGGTTGTATGCATGGACTAACCCCGCAGAAAATTATCAAATTCATGGAGGTATGTCCTAGAGATGAATTCATAACGGAGATAAAACAAGACTTATTTGGTGAACTTTGAATAAAAAAATGTTTCAAAATCTAAAAAAAGGGGCTCTCTTTGTTGAACATGAATGCCAACTTTTCACTAGCACAGAGAAAAACCTTTAGCTCATAACCTCAACCACTATTGTTTCAAAACCTTCGTAGAAAATCCCTTAGGTATGTATGGTCCACTAACCTTATGTAGGGATGAAACCTTGATCGTTAGAAAAAAAATGAAACACACTCCTGTCCAGCCAAAACCACATGAAGATCACAATGGCATGGTGAAAACAAGAAGTTGCAGTAGTGCTGATGTTTTTTATATCACATATATTTCCATGTATAATTAATTAATACACATACAATTGGTTTTTATAATATTAACAGCAATATAGACTTTATAACCCGTAGTTTTATAAATAAATATTAATAAGAATAATTGCTTACATTGAATATGTTTTCAGATTATGAATAATGTGATTAGTTTAAACACGCTACATGTAATGGACTCATATATTTTCTCTCATATATTTATTTTGTTTGCAAAGTACTTCGTCCGTCCCAAATGATAAGACATTTGACTTTTTTGACCCCAAGTTTGACTATTCGTCTTATTCAAAAATTTATGCAAATATCACTTCTTTTGTTGTGGCTTGCTTTATTAATAAAAGTTCTTCAAGAATGACCTAAATTTGACTATGTTTGCATATATTTTTCAATAAGATGAGTTGTCAAACTTGGGGTAAAAAAGTCTAACGTCTTATAATTTGAGATGGAGGAATAAGTAGAGTTTTAATGACTTAAATGATATGAGATTTATTTATATATTAAATATGATTAGCTTTAACTTGGTTTTTAGAATTAATATATCTTTTATCTAATCTGAATTAAAATGCTTCATATGGTTTTGCTCAATTAAAATAAATCAAGCATTCATGCTTATCTTTTATATTATAAAACTTCTGATAGTTGTTTGTTTTGAATGGTAGATCTGTTCTCGGAGTTTCTTATGATCTTGTGACTATAGAAACTTGTTCTCGTTTAGTACGGTGTTTTGTCTCGTGTGGTGTACTGCTCTTAGTTATCTCTATTTGTTTGCTTATATGTTGGTATGGTTGGTTGCTATGATCTGTGAGTAGAAGAAGAGTTGTCTGTAAGCGCTGGAGCGAGGTCCGAAGCTACAGAAGAGAAGAATGAAGAATTTCTATGATGAGTAGTAGCCTTGAGTGGAAAGCAAGTATAAAAGGCAAGTATAGAATAGGATAATTCTTGTTACCTATTCATCGTTAATCATTAAATTACACCTTGTCAATTTAAGGATATCCTAGTATTTACACTTATACCTTGACACTTATGAAATTATGCATTCTGTAGTGACGCTAGTGCTTAAATTAAAGACCATGATCACGTAACTTGATTAATGGATTGTGCAATAAACAATAAAAGATGTTTTTAGCAAAAGGGAACAAGGGGGCTAGAGCATAGTTTCTGTGATGCTCTAGATTCCTATCCTAAGGACTTATCTATAAACAATCATCCGCGATTTATAGTAGAATCGTGAGATCTACATGGCTTTGCCTTTAGTCAAGTATAAGGATCTTTTCTAGCTTGCTAGTTGGTACCCAAAAAGGGCGTAAAAGGGGCTTGATGAGTTGGGTATAGTGTGGCCTCTATTCTTACGTGTATAGTCTGCATGGAATGTGCCATTCGAAAGGGGAGCTCTACATCCCCTTGCTAGTTGGAAATCTAGCAGCCCTAACTTGTTAGATGAATATATTTGAAAGGCTAACCGTTAACCGTGCGTCCAATTTTTTGGAAAATGATAATTTAGGCTAACCGTTAACCCTGAGAACTACTCCCTCCATCCCAAACTGTAAGTCATTCCAAGAATCTTGGACATCCCAAATTTTTATTAGTTCATCCGAGGAAGCTCTGGACATGCCACTACAGTCTGATGACTAATGCCTCGTTGCAAGTATGAGTGTTTTATGCCTCAAGCTTTGCTCTGACGAACAGAAGGCACCAAAATGCTACTGGTCGCTTGAACTACTTCCAACTTATTTCATCTTATTTTCTCTCACAGAAAACTATTCAATCAGGCAGAATCAGACGGCTTTTGTACCAGCCGGACAGATGTAAAGTTGGAATATGAATGTACAGGATCCGATATCGAAGTGAGAAAAACCTTTTTCTGAAATAAGAAAATATAATGGAGGCACAATACATATGCCTCATTTAGTTTAGTCCAACATAATCTATGCCTCTCATTTCTTTTTTTTGATATTATAAAATATAATGCAAACGTTCACAATGCAAGCACACTTATCACTATAAATGCACGCATGCAAACTCTATGAGCATTTTTAAAGACTGTGTAAACAAATCCTCAATATGAGACTGATAAAGTCACCACAGACGCCTCGCTATCGATGAAAATGTTCTCTACCACTAAAAAGCACAAAATCTTAGAATATTCGCTCCCCCCAGAAGTTGAACCTAAGACCTAGGCTATATGACTTTATTTTTCTTTTGGTTGTACTATAAAAGAGGAGTATGAACTAGTACCTTGACCTAGCTAAATCTAATGTTTTAGGTGCGGTACATACTTATCAAATATAATACTAGATAGCTCAGAGGGAAGTCCAAAGATCATTTAGACAAAAAAACTCTTGTTAACAAAGTATTTTAAATTGGAAGTCAATGCAGGTTTCATCAGGACGTTGGACCCTGAGGAAGAAAGTGCGTCAGACCAATGGCTTGAGTCCGACGCCTACGTGGCAACACTAGAGAGCAGCCAGGGCCGAGATGGGCGTCGTACCCTGCTGAAAAGGATCCTCGACCATACAACAACAATGTTTCGCCGAGGATTTGTTCATGGTTTTGTCGGACCCTGTAAATAGTACATTTGTCAGACAATGGAACGTAGAGTCCAAGGACGTGCAGTAAAGGTTCAGAAGTTTTGGAGCCGTCGGACCATGTGCCAGTAGTGTAGGGTCTTCAAATGGCTAGTTCTGACACAATGACCTCTCTGTAGCCGTTGTGCCTGGTTGGACCGTGGGGCTAGTTCCAACATGGATAGGGGAGTGCATGCAGGGATGCGGATGGGGCAGGTATACAGCCACCACCGATCTCAAATTGACTTAATGCATATACAGTTGTAGCCTTCCAATTTAATTAGGAACTACCTCGATCCCTCCATCCCAAATTGTAAGGCATTCCAAAAATCTTGAAGAGTCAAAGTTTATAAAGTTTGATCAAATTTATATAATAAGATAATAACATATTTGATACCAATTAAGTATCATTAGATTCTTTATTAATTATATTTTCATACTATACCTATTTGATGTTAGATTATGTTTCTCTATAATCTTCGGTCAAACTTTGTAAACTTTGACTCTCCAAGATTCTTGGAATGACTTACAATTTGGAATGGAGGGAGTAGTTTCTAGCCTAGATCTCACCAAATGAAGGACTCTCGTTGTTTTTAAGCATTTTAAAAATTCTCTAAATACATGCATTAAGTGTGTGTCTCAATAGTTTTTCAATGTATTTACATATGTATTTAGTAATCATAATGAGCAAACATAAAATTGTCACAAAAAATAGGTGGAATGATAAACATTTGTGCTGTCCAATTGAATTTTTTTCGAGACCGCGTCAAGACACGTTTTTAATTAAGCAGGTAAAGAAGAAACAGCAGTCGAGGTACAGGTAACACTCTGGTTACCAGAAACACACACTCCAAACACATGCTAAGCAAGATCAGTTACAAGCATGAAACGGATTTGCTACAACAGAGGGGAAAGCCAGGTCACAGCCTTGCATGAAGCGTCGCCAAATGCTTGACGCCCGCAGAGCACCAGGTAGAAGCCTCCTCAAGCATCAAACCGATCAGAGCAGAAGCTGGTGTTGCAACCTGATTGAAGGCCCTCACATTCCGATCTTTCCAGAGCATCCACCCAATTAGGAAGAACAACGAATCAAAGCCCAAGCGGAAGGGCTTGGCGACCCTCTTCCTGCTATTCAGCCACCATTGCACGACCTGTTGTTCGCTTGGATTAAGCCAAATGTCTCGGTGTCTCGGGCTGATGTGTCGAGTTTGGTAAGCAACGTGTGACAAACCTCCCGGCTGTAGGTGCAATCAAGCGGAATATGGTCCAATGTTTCCGGCATTTGGTCACACATGATGCAGGTGTTCGTCGGTTCCAGCCCGTGACGATAACGGCTGTCACCGGTCTAGCACTTCCCATGCATCGAACAGCCAATTGAAATTTTTATAGGGTATTTAATTTGTTTTCCGGGGCTGGCAACGCCCCTACCTCTGCTGGCCTTCCTTGGTTCCGCTAATGACTAAAAGGGTAATTATTTGCAGTCAGAGGGCGGCATTCAGCTTGTGGCTGGCTAACTGTTTTATTTTTTGAAATAAAAAGGGGGGGGGAGAGTTTCATCACCAGACTTTCATTCAGTATGAACCGAATCCAGCAAGCTGGATGAGTTTACAGAGTTGCAAAAAAGAAAAAAAGTACGCCAGTCATAAAGACTGCTTACAAGATCATGACGCAAACGTTTGCGCCAAATAACAAAATCATCACAGACCCGCCGTATGACTGTCCGACTGTCCATGTGTTCACTGCGAAAAATGGTGCCATTCCTTGCATCCCAGAGTCTCCAGAGGACAGTAAGAAGAGCAAATGGCCATAGCCTGCTGTCCAGTCCAGTAGGGGGGGTGAAGCTCCAAATTTCTTCATCAGAAAGGGACGCAATATCGGAGAGACCAAGCCTTCGCCAAACATCTGCGCTCAACGGACATCCGAAAAACGTGTGGCGCTTATCCTCGATGTGCCCAGCACATCTCCCACACAGGTCAGTATCCAGGATGTGCTTGGCATGGAGATTAGACCTTGTGCTCAGCCTGTCCTTGAAGTAGAGCCAAGCAAAAACCTTCACCTTGTTCGGAACACAAGTCCCCCAGATATGGCGCCCATGGGGGTCAGGCGATTCACGTCTTTGCTCAAGAGCAGCATACGCGTCTCGCGAGTTGTAGGGCTTCTTGGTTGATTTCAGGACCCTCACATCTGGTCCTTCGCGAAGGTTGATTTCCTGCAGACAAGGTAGCAGCCTAGCTAGTTGGGAACTAGCAGCGTTCGCTAGTCGAGGCCTAACAAGTTGTTCTCGCTAAAGTTATCAGTGGCACGAAGAAGCTCATGGTATGACAGGGACCCATAGCACATAATACTGCCGTGATCAATGTCAGAGTTTTCAACCTCTTGTTTCTTCTTAGCTTCCTTTCTGATGGCTTGGTAAACAAATAGAATAATACAACCAAATGCTATGGTGATAGTGGGGAGTAAGAATCTTAGCAGGTGTTTTTTATTTGAATGCGTTTTTTCATGACAAGGTGAAAATCCTAGATGGGGTGCACCACATAGCCCAGCATTTCCAATCAAACATTGCAAAGAGATGTTTGAGAAAACACCTCTATCTGGTATCCTGCCTTCTATATTGTTGAAGGAGAGATTCAAGGATTTCAAGTAGGTGAAATTGGCTAGGAACATGGGAATGGTACCGGATAGATTGTTGCAGGAGAGATCCAACCACTCTAGACTAGTCAGCTCTTGAAATGACTCTGGAATTGAGTCCTCAAATGAGTTGTGTGATAGATTTAAGTATGATATCATGCTTAGTTTGCCAAATGATTCTGGGATGCTGCCAAACAAAAAGTTAGAGGAGAGGTCAACTGCATATATTTGTTTCAACCTACCAACATCAGTCAGAAGTGGACCAGAAAAGGAATTGTAAGAAAGGTATAGGTTTATAATTTTATCAAGGTGGAACAAACTTGCTGGTATCAATGAATTCAATTTGTTATTGTATAAACATATATTTTCTAGCATGCTAAGGTTGCCAATGCTATCAGTTATATGACCAATTAATCTATTTCTTTGGAAATAAAGGCTTTGTAGATTCATGAGACTACCAATTTGTTTTGGGATAGGGCCTGATATGTCATTGTTCGAGACACCCAGTAAAACGAGATTCTGGGATTGCTCCTGTGAGCTGGTTGTTGGATACAGCAAACCATTCAAGACTGCTTAAGTTTGACAATGATGATGGAAGCCTACCTGATAATTTATTGCTTCCTGCAAGAAACCAAAGTAATTTTGTGTACAAGTTTCCCACAAGATCAGGAATTTGTCCTGTGAAATAATTACTACCCAGTTGAATGTACTGGAGTTGTATACAGTTGGAAAGGGACCCCAGGAAATGAAGATTCCCATTTAAATTGTTCCCTTGAAGTCTAAACGTCTTCAGAGTTGGGATGCTCCCAAGTGTTGTTGGTACTGAACCAGACAATGAATTGTAAGAGAACTCTAGGTATGATAGTTTCGATAAATTTCCCAGAGATGCTGGGACTGGACCAGTTAGAAAATTTGATCCGAGATGCAGAAATGAGAGTTCTCGAATGCTGCCTACTTCGTTTGGAATCTGTCCTGTCAGGTTGCAAAATGAGAGGTCTAGTAATGTAAGATTGGTCAAATTGCCTAGTGCAGCTGGGATTGTGCCAACAAGCTGGTTCCCACCCAAGGAAAGATTGGTGAGCTGTGGCAGTTGTGCCATCCACATTGGCATAATGTCGACAAAGGAGTTAAGTGACAAGTAAATAACTTGCAAGTAGTGACATGCTGCAAGCCCAATTGGGATCCGCCCCTCAAATTTGTTATTACTGAGGGAGATCCACCATAAAAGCGGGAGTCTGAAACTTTGATTGGTCGGGATAGGCCCTGTTAGACTGTTATCTGTTAAAACAATAACTTGCAGCCAAGACATTTTTTTTTAGATTACGCTCAACACGCACGCACACTCACCCCTATTAGCACACGTACGCAAACCCTACCCCTATAAGCACCTTCGAAGGATTGAGCCGGCAAATCTTGAAGTTCACGAAGTCACCATAGGCGCCTCGCTGTTGACGGGAACGACGCCTACCACTTAATGCATAGCGCCGGAAAATTCTGGAATAAATCCAGAATGAAGTGTCGCACCCAGGATTTAAACCCTAAGTGGGAGCCCCCCAACCAATACGCTGTGAACCCCTTGACGCAGACAAGACATATTGAAGATGGATGGTGGTACTGTGCCGGATAGCTGATTGTGACCCAGCTTCAAGTACTGAAGCATGGACAGGGCACCAACACTCTAGGGTATTGGACCCGATAAGCTATTATTTGTAAAGTAAATGAGCCTCACCCATGGCGTGTTATTGAACAAATATGTTGGTATGGGACCACTCAACTCGTTCCCTGACAAATAAATGTTCTGAAGGCTTCCCATGTTCTGTAGCAGATCTGGCGGGATCTGGCGTGAGAGGTTGTCGCAACAAAGGTCTAGTGTGGTAAGACTGGTGAGATTGCCAAGAACTGAAGGGATAGAACCGCTAAGCTGATTTTTGGCCAAACCAAGAAAGGTGAGGCGTGTCAGCTGAACTAACCATGTGGGCACTACATCAACGAAGAAATTGCAATACAAGATTATAAATTGTATGTATTGGCACCTTGCAAGCCCAAATGGGATGTTACCTACAAAGTTATTCTGATAGAGGTTCAAATACCATAGCAACGGAAGGCTCAAACTTTGATTGGTGTTTGGAAGAGGTCCACTTAGATTGTTATACATCATTACCATGACCTGCAGCTTTGACAAGTTGAAGATGTTTGCGGGTACTGTACCAGAGAGCTGGTTATTTCCCAAGTTCAAGTACTGAAGCATGTTCAGGGAGCCAACACCATGTGGTATTGGACCAGATAAGCTATTATTTGCAAAGTTAATGGTTCTTAGCCATGGCGTGTTATTGAAGAAATATGTTGGTATGTGGTCACTCAACTCATTCTGTGCCGGATAGATTTTCTGAAGGCTCGGCATGTTCAGCAGTAGATCATGCAGGATCTGGTGCGAGAGGTTGTTGCTGCTTAGATCAAGAAACAGAAGACTTGTGAGGTTTCCCATGGTCGGGGGAATTGGACCTGACAGGTAGTTCTTAGCGAGGATGAGATGTCTTAGCCGGTGTAGCCTACCTAGACTGGCTGGGATTTCACCAGCAAGCCCTGTGTTTGTGAGGTTGAGCAGGGAGAGGAAACTGAGGTTACCGAGGTGTGGGCTGAGCTCTCCTTGGAGGGGCACATCCGGCAACGAAATCGCCGTGACACGCTCCCGGTGGCGGCTGCATGAGACGCCGATCCAGCGACAGAAGGAGACGTTGGTTGTCCAGCTGCTTGCAAGGCTCCATTGAGGATCGGAGAGCTGGTTTTTGAAAGCCAGCAGTCCTGCAAGGTCCGTGTCACTTTGGTTGAGCGTCGGAGATGGATCTGGAGGGGCAAAAGAAGCAGCAGCGGCGGCTGCAGGGGGTTGAAGTAATCTTTGCAAGATACAGTTGCACGCAATGGCCATTGGAGCGAGTCTGTTCAGTTTGTAAGACAAACAACTGCAGTGAGCTTATTTATGGCAAGTTTATTCGAAGTGCAGCTGTCTATACGTACAGTACTAATTCTCCACAGATTTAGCCATTTCTATCTCCAGGTGACCGTAAGATTGGGTCTCCTTGCCTTGGCCTCCCGGCACGGATAGCTGGCTCGCAAAGACATGACGTGGAGGGGCACGTGCAGTGTGTGGTATATAATGTCCAAGCGTGTTTGATAATAAGGGCAAAATGCGTACGAATGGTGCTTGATGGTGATGTCTTGATAACGCAGCGTGGTCACTACGGGAGAATGGAAATTCGCCGAGTGTCGCATGCTTTGCCGAGTGCCAAAAATCGGGTACTCGGCAAAGGCACTCTTTGCCGAGTGATGCGTGTTAGGCAATCGGCAAAGAGAGGCTTCGCCGAGTGTCGTAGAGTGTAATACTCGGCAAAGATTTGCTCCCGGCAATAACAAATGAATGACTAACGGCCGCACCAACCGCGCCGTCAAATTTAGAAAAAAAATGTCAAGCATCGTGGCTGCCAGAGTGCCAAGAAGATGCACTCAACAAAGACCTTCTTTGCCGAGTGCCATCCGCGGCACTCGACAAAACATATATTTTTTAATTTTTGCCCAATTTTCTTTGTGCAGGCTTATGAAATTATTTAAAACTACATGTTCAAATTTGGGTCAATTTTGACTTTCTTTTGCTATATTTGGTTTATTTTTCTTCTTTTCGTTGTATTTTTTCGAATATTTCAAATTGGAACTGCAGGTACATGGTATAATGGAATTTGGTTGTTTTATATTCATGATATTTGATATATGTTAAGGTCGTATCCAGGAACCCACATGGAATTTCGAGCATCTTGTTGAGGTAACATGATGAGGTAATTTCGGGAAAAGTGTTTTTAGATTCTAACGAAGTCCGAAAATCACAAAACTTGTCTGGCCATCATGACATCGCATGTGGAGGCTGTGGTAAAAAATTAAGAATGTTTCGAGCAAGTTGCCCCGCCCGCGTTCGATCCCGGCCCCGCCTCCACTCCTCCCTCGCCGCCGCCCCCACCGGAGCTCCACCCCTGCCTGGTGTGGACGTCCGAGGATGAGGACCCAGAGATACCCTCGTTCGACTAGTACGACATCTTCCCCGCCGAAGCTCCGCACAAAAACTTGGTAGATCAAGTGATTATGGAGTTGTGGGTAAGCCTTTCTCGCACTATGGCCTTCAATTCATTGCATTCATCGCACATTTTTCAAATAAAATAATGGATACCTCGTGTCTTTATGCATGATTTCTTTAGATGCCAACCGGGACCGGAGGAAAGGGAGTATTAGGTGGCTTACGCTTCCTATAAAAGGCGTGTCTCAGACTTGTATTACAAGGCCCGCCTCCATGTGCACATTGACTACAATGCCTCCTACCGTCACAGAAGACCAACAAAATAGAAGCAAGAAGAGATACAGAGAATCTAACAATGGAGGAGTATCTAAAGGTATATCTAAAGGTAAATAGAAATCATCTCCTATAGATGTATTTTGAGACTAAGTATGTCTAATTTGATCTTCTGATGGCTTGTAGGCGATTTCAAGTTGGTGCTCCACCCACCCCGATTGTTGGGCTGCTATCGTGGAGAAATGGTTGGACGAGGACTGGTAGAAGGAGCACAAGGAGAAAAGTGACCAGCGAGCGTTGATGCAAGGTGCACCACCATCAGGGCAGCGCCAGCCTCAGTAAATATGCAAAGAGATATGTAAGTCTCAACCATTTGTTTAATCTAGTCGTGCTCAATTCTGGATGATTTCTATCCACATGTTGTTGTCTTTCTCGCAATCGGCGTCGCACGGTGGCAAACCAATTAGCCAACTCGCGGCGTTTGCTTTGGCCCACATGGGTCGGTCAACGTCTGACAAGGTGTACAACCCGGATGCAGGCCCAGAGGCATGCACCAACTCCAGCACCCACACACCCGCCTTAGAGCTTACATTGAGGCGGCAAGGTCAGTCCACGGGCCGGACTACGATCCAAGGACCGAGGAGCGCCTTGATCCTGACTCGTGATGAAGGTGGGGAATGGGGAAAGGTAAGAAGCAGGGGCAGTTCTGGATTGGCGACAATCTCCTAGACATGGGCTCTACTCCTCTAAACCGCATCCGAGCAGCGAGAACGAGGTCTAGCATGCCCATAAGACAACGAATGGCGACACTCCATGTAAGTATTCAAGTTTCATTTGTGGTTCTTTCACTTCTACGTTCCTTAATTCTGCATTATTCAAAGATTGGGGTCAAATGTTGCAGGCCGAGGTACAGCAACTTCGGACACAGCATGAGGCCTAGCTAGCTGAGAAGGAGGCCGAGCGTCGGAGGATACAAGCTTTGGAGGCCCAACAAGAAAGTTTGCTCAAGTTAGTGCAAGAACTTGGGGAGCAACAAGGTTGGCGGATCCCACCACTGTTGCTAGCACCATAACCACCAACACAGTCTACTCTGGTGAATATGAGTGCGGATGTTTTACTTTCTATGCTCATCTTTAGTGTCAAACCTAGTGATGGCCTTCGAGCCGGTTTTGTTGATTTGTGGGCCTTCGTGCTGGAAATGTGGTTGTTGGCCTTCGTGCTGACGTTTTTCTTGCAGGTTTTGGACTCCCTGTGAAGGGGAGGTGCTGCAAAATTATTAACTTTTTATGTAAACTCCTTATATTTTTTATCTTGCCACCCACGTGCAATCTCTTTTCTTTTGTGCAGCATGGCGGCGTCAAACCAACTCGAAGATTCACTGGGATCACGCATTGGGGCATCCCAACCCCCACACTTGCCGTGAGCCGCTTGCAGAGTCGTTCTTATATATTGAACTTGTGAACTTTGGATAGTGTGGACTTTAAACCGGTGGTTTGTAATATATTATGGATTTTGGACAAATTTGGTTGTTTGTGATATATAAATGTGGTTTATGATATATTGTCGTTGAATTGTGTTTTCTATAATATATATATATATATATATGCAATGTTGTGGAAAAGCAAAATAAAAAAAATAATTTCAGAGGTGTCTTTGCCGAGTGCTGCTCTGTGGCACTTGGCAAAGAGAGGGTTTAAAAAAACAGTGCAAATTTCTTTGTCGAGTGTTGCTTGCCAGGCACTCAGACAAATTTTTTTTTGAGAAAGAAACATATTTTCTTTGCCGAGTGCCAGTCATGCGGTACTCGGCAAAGATTTTTTTTTTTAAAAAAAAAGGAAATTTCTTTTCCTAGTGTTGCACTCGGCAAAGAAAAAAAGACGACGTCTCTTGACGGTGCTAAATATTTGCCGAGTACTTGTGATTCGGCACTCGGCAAAGCTGCCTTTGCCGAGATTCGCTGGAGCCTCTTTGCTAAGTGTTGCACTCGGCAAAGGCTTCACCGAGTGAAATGCAGCCTGCACTCGGCAAAGATTGTCGGCCTGCTGTTGTGCGTATGGAAAGAAGGGAGAAAGGCTAGCTTGTCCATGTTTCCTCCCGGCACCGGTAGCCATGCGGCCACAAATGAAAAAATGACAATGTTTCTATAGGTCACAAATATGCCGTCACAGACATTAAGAAAGCTTGTACTCTTTCTATCTAGGTTGGTAAAAGAAGTTGTTGAGTCAAACATTTTAAAACACTTTTAGGCTAATAGAGTTTTTGGCCCAGCTCGGGCATAGTAGGTTTTTGGCGCGACGGCAGGCTCTCGGCATGAGTTTTTGGCCCAGCTCAGGCATAGGTTTATGTCCTACTGAAAATAGAATGTTGAAACTGTTACAACCAGGTTTTCGGCTACAACAGCACATTAATTCACTAGCAGAGAAACGACCTTTGGTCGATTGTCAAAAATAGTTTTAGTCCCGGCTAAAATTACGCCCGAGACTAAAGATGCCTTTAGTCCCGGTTGGTAACAGCAACCGGGACTAAAAACCCCCTCCCAACGGCTACGGGCGTCAGACATTGTCAGGGGGGCTTTTAGTCCCGGTTTAAGGCACAAACCGTGGCTATTTCTAGGCCTTTAGTCACGGTTGTATCTATGGACCGGGACTAAAGGTCCCCACTATTTGAACTCTCTTCCTCCCCTGCCCGAGCCCGAGAGCTCCATTTCTTCCTCTCTGTTCTTGTTGTTGTTCTTGCTATGTTCTTTTTCTCTTCTTCAGCCATTGTTTCATTTGATCACTTCTATGCCTCCATTGACTCGTTGAAAGGTTACTATCTTCAACCTCTTATGTTTTAGCGGCAGCATATGTTGTTTCTTAGTCTATATGTGATTTTTCTTTATGATTTTATCTCTTTTGCCATTTTAAACTTCATTCACTTGACATTGTCTGAATATTTTGAAGAAGACAACTAAACCTAGTATTCTAAGTATACACCTTTCATTTCTACTATGTCTACCATATTTTATGGTTTAATTAGTTGAAAATAGAGATTTTAATGAATTATTTAATTTAATTAGTTGAAAAAATAGAAATAGATTTATTTTTTCTAATAGAGATTTTAGGGTATTATATGTTCCACATTTCAAGATTGATTTAGTTTAGTTAGAGAATTATAGATTATTAGGATATTATTAATTTATTTAATTTCTGGATTATATGAGGAATGTATGGTGGATTGTTCTAGATTTATATGCCACTTGAGCTCAACATACATTCCATATTTAGATGAAAAAGGTAGCTACCTAGAATACTTTTAGTTGTATACATGACACATTTGATGATTTTAGAGAAATGTAAATTTAAGTTGTTTTAATTTCTTTGTTTACAAATGAGGAATTTATAATTTCTAGTTTGAAAAAATGAGTATAGAGAGTATGACAACTGCTTCGGGGTACTCGGCCTCTGATCGGGTTCCAAAGCGACTAAGGCGAGACCTCCCTCTCATTACCTGTGGCGAGTGTATGCAAAAGACTGTGAAAGAGTAGCGAGTGGGGAAGGCGGGTGTCAACAACGGTCGTATCTTTTATAGCAAGGCTGGTATTGGGGGGAAGACTGTGTTAAACACGTCGCGAAGGCTACGAAGGCTGATGAGGCAGTGAGCCAGCTCAAGAAGTCTGTCGATGTTGAGCAGACGAATGATGATCTGTCTACTTTAGTTGGGATTGGTCGGGAGATCATTATGCTACTGAAGTGTATTTTAGGTTTTCTATGTATAGTGCTAGTGGTCTTAGCATACGCTATGTCGAGGCTTTCATAGAGCATACAATAGTATTTGTGTGACTCAGAAATAACACATGATGGTGTTCCATCTCGATCATGTTATTTTTAATGCAGACCTTTCGTTCGGTATTTTATAATATCATTTTTTGACCAAAATGAGAATTTTAATTATGTTTTGGGTCATATAATGCAGACGATGACACGCCGTTAGATATACAATGTAGATCGCCGCTCCAAAGAGTTCATTGATGGTGTGCATTATTTCTTAAGAGTGGCTGAGGCAAAAAAAACGGGATGGTAATTTCATGTGTTATCCATGCGCCTTGTGCAAGAATTTGAAGGAATATTGTAGCTCAAGGACTCTTCACTCACACTTGTTGAAGTCTGGTTTCATGTCAAACTATATTTGTTGGACCAAGCATGGAGAAATAGGAATTATGCTGGAAGAAGACGAAGAAGTGCAATTAGACCCTAACGACATTATTTCTCAATATGATGACTTCAATGATATTGCAATGGTGGAAGCAGAAGAAGAGGCAGGGGCAGAGGACACACTCTCTGAAGATGATGCTCTTGGTGATGTCATTCGTGGTGTATAAGGAGATTGTGAAAGTTAAAAAGAGAAAGCTAAGTTTGACCGCATGCTAGAGGATCACAAAAAACTACTATACCCGAGCGCCGAAGATGGACAAAATAAGTTGGGTACAACACTGGAGGTGCTACAATGGAAGGAAAAAAATAGCATATCCGACAAGGCATTTGGGAAATTACTCAATATCCAAAAAAAGATACTTCCGAAGCAAAACAGCTCGTGTGCCCTCTGGGATTAGAAATCCTGAAGATACATGCATGTCCTAATGACTGCATCCTATACCGTGGCAAGGAATACAAGAATTTGGATGAATGCCCCGTATGTAAAGCGGCGCGGTATAAGATCAGGCGAGATGACCCTGGCGATGTTGAGGGCGAAAAACGTCCTATGAAGAAAATCCCTGCCAAAGTTATGTGGTATGCTCCTATAATACCACGGTTGAAACGTCTGTTCAGAAACAAGGACCATGCAAAGTTGCTACGATGGCACAAAGAAGATCGTAAGGCAGACAACATATTAAGACACCCTGCTGATGGGTCCTAGTGGAGAGCAATTGACAGAGAATTCTCAGAGTTTGCAGAAGACGCAAGAAACTTAAGGTTCGGTTTGAGCACGGATGGTATGAATCCTTTTGGGGAGCAGAGCAGTAGTCATAGCACTTGGCATGTTACTCTATGTATCTACAACCTTCCTCCATGGTTATGCATGAAGCGGAAGTTCATTATGATGCCGGTGCTCATCCAAAGCCCAAGGCAACCTGGCAACGATATCGATGTCTACCTTTTAGCCGTGGTTGGTATTACCAACCGGGACTAAAGGTCCTTTAGCCCCGGTTGGTAATACCAACCGGGGCTAAAACGTGGCTACCTATATAAGCCCCCGTCTCTCTTCCTCTTCCTCCCTCATCGCGCCCGGCCTGCTTCGATCTTTGATCTTCGCCCTTCCTCGATGCCAACCGCTGCCGAGCGCTACCGCTGTCGTCGCCATCGCCATCGCCGGCACGCCAACGCCCCCGCGGCATGCGCTAGCCCCACCAGTCCGGCCCCGGTGCCACTCAACTCGCCCGCGAGCGTCGCCGCAGCGCCGCCGCTTTCGTAGGTCATCGCGCCGCCACGCTGCCGCTGCCATACGTCGTCACACCGCCACGCCGCGCAAGCCGCTGCCACGCACACCGCCGCCATCAAGCTCCGCCGCCGCCGCGCCTCCACCGCGCCGTCAGGGCCGCGGGAGAGAGAAGGAAGGAGAGGAGAAAGGAAGAAGGAAGAAAGGAAGAAAGGAAGAAAGGAAGAAGGAAAAAGGAAGAAGGGAGAGAAGGAAGAAGAAAGGAGAGGAAAAAAGAAAAAAGAAAAAAGGAAAAAAGGTTGATTTCTAAATGGATTTGTTAGAAAAAAGGAAAATTGATAACTATATATATATTAGTTGCTTGTTTTCACACACACTAATATTTTATACATGTTTTTCTAGGCGGAGAGGAGATCGAGGAGGAGAAGAAGAAGAAGAAGAAGAAGAAGAAGAAGAAGAAGAAGAAGAAGAAGAAGAAGAAGAGGAAAATTAAAGGTGAATTGTTAGATATGGATTTGTTAGAGAAATATTGACCTTCCATTATTGCTAGAAAACATGTATATATATGATTTGATAGATGAATTTATTAGAGAAATATTGACCTTCCATTATTGCTAGTAAACATGTATATATATATATATATGATTTGATAGATATTGATTTGTTAGAGAAATATTGACCTTCCATTATTGCTAGTAATATGTATATGATTTGATAGATGGATTTGTTACACACACACACTAAGTGTCTACCATTTTGGTTACTCTAAGTGATACACACTTGTTTAGGGTCACACACACTAAGTGACTACCCTAAACCCCTAAGTGTCTAAACCCTATAGATATACATCCTAAGTGTCTACCCTAAACCCTAAACCCTTTTATTACACACACTAAGTGTCTACCCTTTTGGTTACTATAAGTGTTACACACTTGTTTAGGGTTTACACACACACACAATAAGTGTCTACCCTAAACCCCTAAGTGTCTAAACCCTATAGATATACATCCTAAGTGTCTATACCCTAAACTCTAAACCCTTTTATTACACTCACAGTACTAAGTGTCTACCCTTTTGGTTACTATAAGTGTTACACACTTGTTTAGGGTTTACACACACACACACAAAGTGTCTACCCTAAACCCTTTTATTACACTCACACTGTCTACTCTTTTGGTTACTCTAAGTGTTACACACTTGTTTAGGGTTTACACACACACACACTAAGTGTCTACCCTAAACCCTTTTATTACACACACTTAGCTTGTTTACGGTTTACACACACACACACTAAGTGTCTAAACCCTTTTACTATATATAGTTGCAGAAATGAACGACCCGAATGACAACATGGAGCATTTCTTGTTTTTAATGATCAACGACAACACTGAGCAAGTATTAGATGGCACCAATCAAGTAGATGACAACACCAATAATCAAGTAGATGATGGAAGTCAGTACTTTGCCGATGATGTTGAGTAAGAAAATATCGCGCAAGACAATGTTGACGAGGTATATATATGTTTACAATCTCTTGTGTATACATAAAAATCAAAATAATTAAATTTGTACAATCTCTTGTGTATAGCCGTCTGCATCAACGACAACTACGGGGAAGAGTAGAAATGTACGAGGCCCGAAGAAGCCGTTGGAGGGTTGGTACATTGTCTCACAATTCGATGAGGAAACAGGGAGAGTACTTGGGGAACATGCACATAGATTTGTCAACCACTGTGGTTACCTTGTAAGGGACAGGCTTCCGATCAATGCTCATGAATGGCGGCAAAGGAAAGAGGCTCCTTGTCGGGTACGAAGGTAAGGGGTACCCTAAACCCTTCGATAAATTAACGCTAAACATAGCAACCATTTTTAAGACAGGGACCAGCCCACTCCTCAAGTCAGTAAGGAAAGGCCCATCACGAGAAGGCCCCCCGCACCGGCTACGGCAGCAAGTCATGGGCCGGCCCACCTCGACGTCAAGTGGCGGACCGAGGGTCGAACGAACGACCCCCCACCCTCCACCTCGACGCCGAATGACGGACCGAGGGGTCGAACGAACGACCCCCCGGCCTCCACCTCGACGCCGAATGACGGACCGAGGGGTCGAACGAACGACCCCCCGGCCCCCACCTCGACGTCAAGTGACGGACCGAGGGGGCGAGCGAACGACCCCCGGCCCCCACCTCGACGAACGAAGGACGGACGAGGGGTCGAACGAACGACCCCCCGGCGGGAGGCTCGACCAGCCCAACTGCTCCCGGCATGGGTTAAAGTGAAATCACCTAACGACATGGGCGCCCGCGTCCGCTGTCAAATCCGCCAACTCTCCGTCAAGTCCCCGATTCCTGTCAACTGTGCCGCCACTGTCGCCACTACGCGAGTACGGACTCTAGTAGCACCCCTCGGAAAGTGAATAGTGCGGCCCTCGACGACGACTTCGGGGAATACGGCAGAGCCACACAGGGCTCAACCCCCCCTCGACCGATGGGCTCTACCCCTCCCTCTGACAACTCCAGTATGGGGCCCGTCCCCTCCGCCCCATCTCGCTTCGGCAGTGGGATTCGTGCCCGTCTGCAGAAGCTATACTGCGACGTGCCGCGGCGATTTCCACTGCCACCACGACCGGGAGCGCCAAAAGGACGGGAAGGTCATGCCGCCACAGTGCTCGACGTCTCTCCGCCAACACTGTGCCACGGACACGCTGCCCATACTACGACAGTTAGGGTCCTGTACCCTTGTACCTCCCCTTGGGCTATAAAAGGGGATGCCGAGGTAGAATAAAAAGGGGGATCCGAAGACCTCCGATTCGAGACTTCAGTTCTGATTTTCACACACTTCACACACCCCGCCACTCGATCGACCCCTCGAGTGGCCAACCTGCAGCCTAGGGCAGCACTGCTAGCCTTGGGCCACAGCTCACTCTTAACAAACCCATGTAACTCAGCTTGTACCCCCCTGTACGAGCATGTTTTGGGTGCGAGATAATACAAGTCATCCTCCCCCGCTGGACGTAGGGCCTTCTTTGCCCGAACCAGGATAAACCTTGTGTCCATCTTGCATCACGTCTGAGAGAGGGATCACGCGATATACAAATTTACTAGTTGGTGGTCTTGACCCCCGGGTCATAACACCGACACTCCTCATGTTAGTTTTGTCTCTGATCGTGACAATGCACTAATTTGGAGAGATGTCCTCCAACATTTCTCGCTCGATACAGAAGATGAAGCTTTGAAGGGGAGAGTTAGGTACTGGGCTATGAAGAAGATGGCAACCCAGTTCCAGGCCTGGAAGAAGAAATTGTACAACGAATTTATCAAGAAGAACCTTACTCCAGAATTCAACAATAAGGCCTACGTCAAGTTGAGGCCGTTTTGGGAGGACTTTGTAGCTTTCAAGACATCCGAAGAGGGCAAAGCACGAGCGATAAAGAACCAACAGAATGCCCGAGAAAAGCAGTACCACCATTGCTTTATGTGAAGGTGGCTACATTAGTGCCATTCCTAAATGGGAAAAAACAGAAGAGGAAAATGTAGCTAGGGGAATCCAACCAGAATCAGGTACCTGGTCTGAGCGCGGTAAGTGGTGGTTTTTTGGTCACGGGGGAGGCCTTGACCCTCAGACCGGGAGATTAACGTATGACGAAGGACTCACAGAAGCAGCACGGAAACTAGTTCACGCTCAATCTTTGAGGGAACAAGGAGTATGGTCACTAGATAGAGATAGGGATGAGCTGACATATGCTCTGGGGACTACCGAACACAGTGGGTGAACGAGAGGTTATGGCGCGGTGTCATGGAAGCATGCCTTCCCTCAAGACAAAGATACATATAAAAGCCGCCAGAGAAAGAAGAAAGAGGAGGAATCTATGAAATATAGCATGGAGCAAATGCTTAGTGAAGCATGCGAAGCAGCTATTCAAGCAAAAGAGCGAGAAGAAAAACTTGAAGCGAGAATGAGCGAGGAAATCAAAAGGCAAGTGGATTTAGCAATGAGCCGAATGCGAAGTATTGCATCAGTACCGGAAGTCAACATCAGCCCCTCTGCTCAGTTGAAAAGCAGTTGTGCTTCCACGGAAGTGCCTCAGTCTGGTGATGACGCAAAGCTACGTTTCCCCGTAGATGTCATCACATAACCGAATACACCATGTGAGCTGCACATTCCAGAGGGGGCTAGCACAATCATAGTGGCTACCGGTGTTGTATCTCCTATCGACCCTATGAAGACACCAATATGCCATGGGGAAATAATACCACCTGGATATGCTCGCGTCTCCGTGGATAGAGTTGAAAAAGGTCATAGCGATGTTCAGCTTGACATTGAAGGAGGTGATGGGGAGAAGACTTTAGGAGAAGCGGAGAAGACATTTATTTGTTGGCATAAGCGCTATATCATTATTCCTGGGGCATCACCTCCTATTCTACCACCGCCGCCTCCTCCTCCTCATCCTAGGTACGTGCGAATGAAAGTGAATCATACCAAGCTATTTTTCACTAACTTTGTAATGGCTTAAATAGCGATACTTTATTCACACTCATTGTTTTCATTGTAGGACCTCACCCAGAGACCTAAGTCACCATTTATCACATGCTAGTCATAGTGTTGTGAGAGATGATGATGGTGGAATGCACGACACGGCTTCCTCCCCAGAACCTCCAAGGCGGTCTCCATCTCCAAAACCAGCCCCATCGCCTCCACGATGTTCTCCAACGCCGACACCGGCCCCATCGCCTCCACGACGGTCTCCAATGCCGACACCGGCCGCCCCATCGCCAAAGAAGAGGCCCGCCACAAAAGCAAAGATGTCGGCCGCCCCACGGCAAGCAAAGAGGCAAGCTACAAGGAAAGTTAAGATTCCTCAGAAACTTCCGTATGAGAAGACTGACAAAAAACTAGACGCTTCAGTAAAGGCCGATGTGAAAGCACATTTCAAGAAAATGGAAGACGACCGTAAAGCAAAGAAAGAAGCATAAAATTCATTCTTCTTAGGACCTGATGCTCTAAGGCAATCCGTGGATGCTCGGCAGAGAAAGCTACGTGGTGCTCAGAAGAGTTCTCCACTATCGGACTATGACCGCACTCTCCAAAAGACAATTAACGAGGAGAAGAATAAAGAGAGAAGAGCACGGAAGGGTGTCCCACAACTCGGGGAACAATCAAAGCAATCAGTACCCTCGCTAGTAGTTGGGAATCAATATTGTTCAAACATGAGCGTGCTAGAAGACTACAGTGGCAGGGTCAATTATGATTGTATGGAAGAGTTCTTGTTAGGAGCTGGTATAACCACGAATCAATTTATAGAAAATGCACTCATCGAAAATGCCACTGTAGTCGATGAGTGGAAGAGAACTTTTGTACGTGGCAGAAGTCTATACAACCCTCCGGCCCTCAGGGAACTTGGTACGCAAATGCACTCGTTAAACTCGTGGTACATGGAGGCATGTACCAAAAGCACAGATGACTGGATTTGTGTCAGAATTAGAGATGAACATTACTTCCGGGACGATGACATTATATTTGTTTCGTATAGTGAGCTCCACTAACTATGCCATATGGACGCTCTAGACAAATCTCTCATCAGCTGCTACTATCTGTAAGTGATCATTTCTTTTAGTAATCTAACTATAGCATATGTATATGTATAGTAACTAACTATCTTCAAACATATATATGCAGATTCTTGATGTTATTGCTCAAACGTAAGGGAGACACATATATTGACTTCATTGATCCATCAATCATATTCTCGGATCCAAACACTCCCCGCGACCAATGGATACCTCAAACGGAGAGGAGTCTTCGGAGGTTCTTAGTCAACCAAAAGACTAGAGATTATATACTCTTCCCCTACAACTTTGGGTGAGTGTTGTTATCGTTTGCACAATTTTTCTTACTTATTACTCAATTCAGCATAAATATATATATGTTGACTCTATAAACAAATGTAGTTTTCACTGGATACTCATAGTCTTCGATATGACCAGAAGTCAATTGATAATCTTTGACTCATTGAGAAAACCACTGGGAGATTACCAAGATATGATAGACATTATCAAGGGGTAACTTTGATCTTTAAATATGGATTTCTGCTCTTTAACTACACTGCAAGAGTTAATTAACTAATGATCCAATTATTGAGCAGGGTTTGGGCTTCGTTCGTCCCGAAACACCGTCCGGATCTGGAAGTGGCACTAAAGGGTCCTAATATGCTAAATGTAAGTTCTACTAATCTGCTACCTTAGCCTGCTTTAACATATGTGTATGATGATGATAGTAATCGTTTTATATCTTACAGTGGGTTCTAAGGCAGCCACCAGGCAACAATCTGTGTGGATACTACGTTTGCGAGTTCCTCACGGTGTATGCAAGAAGAACTCTTAATCAAAAAATAAAAATATGTGATATGTATATATAATACATCCATTTTATTTATTTGTTGCTATTAACTAAATCTTATGTATATTAACACTTGTTTCTTTATAATGGAAATTGAAGACTGAATGGTTGAAGCGACAAGTGATGGATATCGTCCGCCTCAAAGGAATTCAAGAGACACTTGCTGGATTTCTTCTTGAAAAAGTGGTCAACCCTAAAGGCGAGTACTATTTTGACCCGACCGAACCACTCACGACAAATCAAGACGAACATCTGTATGAGATTTAAGTGGCGAGAGCGGTTGTGTCTTAAGTCAAGTATGAATGGATAATGATGTAAATTTTATGTGCATATATATATGATACTTATGTATATATATAGCTCCATAATATATTTATATAGAGAGTTTCATAGTTTATTTGTATGTTTAATGCTTGAAACTAACTTATAAGTGTGTGAATACATGTATTAGCAGCGAATACATGTATGAGCAGCGAAGAATACACATTTGAATACCTAATCTAATTGTAAAACCAGAACAAGCAAAACCCAAATCAGAAAAAAAAGACCTTTAGCCCCGGTTGGTAATACCAACCGGGACTAAAGGGTGCTTCGTGCACCCTTTAGTCCCGGTTGGTATTACCAACCGGGGCTAAAGGTCAGGCTTTTAGCCCCGGTTCTCTGAACTGGGACTAAAGGTGGGACATTTAGTCCCGAATCCTTAGTCCCGGTTCAGAAACCGGGGCTAAAGGGCCTTACCGACCGGGGACAAAGGCGGTTTCTCTACTAGTGATTAAATCTCCATTTAACAGTACAAAAAAATATTTCAAACTCAACAACCAAGAGAAAGCATGATAGGAAACACACATGCTCCGTCATGAACTAAGGAGAGAGCTGCCAAAATTAAATGTTGCAAGAGTATGCGGCAAAAGATATGCAAGAGTTTGCTGCAGAAAGTGCAAAACCGAAAGAACAGAACATACATATGCACATAAGGGAGAAAGTAACTAAGATATGCAGGAGTTTGCTGCAGCTAGTGCTGTTCTGCTAGTGCAAAAGTGAAAGAACAGAACAGAGATATACAGATAAGGGATATCACTGGGCATCTTCAGGCCTTGTTGCTGACATGGATTTGATATAATCATTTTTTACTTTCTTGAGTGCCACTACAACATCGCTCATCGATAGTCTTTGGTGGGGTGCATCACTTGAGCAGAGCAAACCCAACTCAAATACTGTTGGAACGAAGGGCTTCAGATCGCAGTCAGAAAAGGAAGGACCTTGCAAGAGCTTATCATCCAGAACATAGACAATCTCTGACTAGAATGCTTGACGAACCCACTCCCTGATGCTTAGATCTCCTATGAACATGGGATCGGTGGGTCTCTTTCAAGTGAAGACTTCAAGGAAGCATGATTCCAAAGCTGAACACATCGCTCTTGCGGGATGCCTTCCCAAATGATCCATACTCTGCTCAATAATCAGAAAACCAAATATTAATTACAACAATTGAGCAATCAGAAGGAACTACAATGATCATACACACCACTTACTGGTATAACTACAGACTACACTATAAGCTAGCTTAGCGACAGTACCTGGTGCCATGTACCCAAGTGTTCCAGGCATACTTGCAGTGACACTGAAGCTGTCGTCACCCAATAGCAATTTTGCGATGCCAAAATCTGCCACGTGTGCTGTCATGTCGCTGTCAAATAGGACATTGCTAGGCTTCAAGTCACAGTGCAGGACAACCTGGAAGTGCTGATGGTGCAGATACTCCATCGCCATTGACACATGTAACACCCAAAATTTGGTTTGAATTTCAAATAATAGAAAATGATTTAATTTTGGAATTATGTGAGCATTTCATTTAGAGGAATATTAAAAATTTTACAAATAAAACTTATTCTAGTTTAGAAACATGTTGATGCATTCATGCAGTTGCATATTTTCTTTGCTTGTTTGAATTTACGAAACTCAAGTTTCAAATGGTTTCAAATTTGTTTTTGAAATGATTTTGGAAAAGAGAAATAAAAAGGGAAATAAAAAGGAAAAAGAAAAATGCCCAGCCCACCTCACTCCCCCTCTTTCTCTCGGCGGCCCAGTTAAAAAGGCCGGCCCACATTTTCCCCCTCCCTCTTCCTCTCACTGCCGTCCGGGGGCCACATGTCGGCGCCGTTTTCCTTCTCTCTGCTCTCCTTCTCTCTCTCTGACCAGTGGGTCCCGACTGTCGGCGCCGATCCCCCTCTCTCTTCTCCCCCTTCCTCTCTCTGCCGACCGGACCCACCCGTCAGCACCATCCCCCACCTCCCGCCGTTCTCGGAGGCGAACGCCGTCTCCGAAACCGCCGCGACGCGCGCTCCTGCCGGCTCGCTCGAGAACGCGCGTGGACGCGTGGAGCACGGCAACCGCCCACGTCCCTCATCCTCTCCTCTCTCTCTGCGGCTTGGCCCATTCGGCAGTCGTCATCCACCTCCCGCGGAGTTCGGATGCCCGCGGATGCGTCGCGAACGGCAACCGCCGCGTTCGGGAACCACCGGCACGCCCCGCTCCCACTCCCCGCATCTCGCCCACGAAGCCGCAGCAGCACCGCACGCCCCGCACGCTCCTTAGCTCGCTATAAAGTGAAGTGCCGCGCCCCTGCTCTTCCTTTTTCCCTCTGAGCTCTCACTTTTCCGCCGAACGCCGCCGCCGTCGTCGTTGTCGCGGAGAAGCTACACCGGAGGGTAATCCGTCTGGGTGAGTGCCGTTCCGAGACCGCAATCTTCTCGCGAATCTCAGAAGCCTTATCTCTCTCTCTGTGCTCCGTTTTGGGCAGCAGAACACTCGACGTCGCGAACGCAGAGCTCACGGACGCCGCCGCGACACCGACAGCCGTTCCGCGTCGACACGCCGCACCGAGCCACCTCCATCCTCCAGACCACCTCGGTGAGCTTCGCCATCGCCCCCTCTACCTCCCCGTCCGCTTAATTCGGTCAATTAGACCCATTATGCGCTGCTCCGCCACACGCCGAGGTCGGCAACAATGGCGCCGCCGTGGTCAGCCGACTCCGGTAGCGTTCAGCCACGTCCGAGCACCTCACGAGCACCGCACTGGCACGCCGCACGTTCCTAGGCCCTCAATTTGGGTTCTAGCACGTTGTGCTGTCTCGGCCGCGTACTCAGATCGAGTTCGATCATGGCGCCGCCGTGGACGTCTCTGTTCCGGTGACACACAGCCTCAACCGAACCCATCCTCGCACTCGCACGAGCGTGTAGTTTGTTTCTATGCATTTGGTTGAACCCGCGGTGCACGGCTGTGTCCGTGGACCCGCCCAGTCCCGGGCCGCCGCGTGGCAGTTCTGCCGACCCCGCGTCGCAGCATTCGCGCATTTCCGAGAATACGCTTTCCCAGTCAAGACACGTATTCTTTCTCAGGTTATTCCAAAAATGGAAATCTGATATTTACAATTTTGCCACTGCAATATTTTGTTTATAAATTCTTTATTTTAACTCCGATTTGGACGATTCGAGTTGCGTTAGGTTCGTAATGAAATTCTCTACATGTTAAAACATCTGTTGTTCATGTTTGAATTATTTAATTTCAATGATAATTCAAATACTAAAAATGCTCCTAGAGAACCAGTTAAATTCATATCTTTTGCGTTTTAAATCCGATTTTCGTGAAACTCGTGTTGAAATGATCGTAGCAATGCGTAGTATCTTTTTATAAACCTTTTAACTCTGTTTATTGTTATTGGTGTACTGTTCTATTATTAGTCTTGTTTGCTTTGTATGTATGCAATTGGAATGCGTGTTGTTGCAATGTCGTGATCGAGTTCAGGCAGTGAGGAGTTTGTTGGTGATCAAGAGTTCTTTGATCAGGTGTGTTTTGACCAGCAGGACTTTGAGAACCAAGGCAAGTATAGCATGGGACTTTCCTTGTTATCCTATTCACTATAATTATCATTTCATGTGCATGTGTTAATTTGATACCCGTAGTTTAATTCCCTAGAGTTGAAACCCTTTACCTTGATTCCTATGGGTTATGCATATGGATAGATGGCTAGTGCTTTACGTAAATGAATACTTGATCCCTGCCAAATGTTAAAGCTTTGAATGAATTGGTGATCCTGTTATGGCAATTGGAACATAACCCTTTTAATAACCCACTGTTGGCAAAAGCTGGGACTGACAGTGCTTCCGTGGGAGCTACATGGCTCTGGCTTTAACTTAGTAGTAGGCTCTTTTCTAGCTCGTTAGCGGTTACCCGAAAGGGCGCATTAGACTCTTGCCGAGCTGGTTATAGTGCGGCCTCTGTCCGAGTTTGAGCGTAGGCTGCGGGTCGTTATGCTACTCGGAAGGGGAGCTCTATCGCCCCTTGCCAATCCTAGCGGCCCTAATCTTGTTAGACGAGATACTATGAAAGGTTTCATAGTGAACCCCGCCCACTCACCTTGGCAGTGTTATGGGAGTAATTAACCCGGGCAATCGGGGCATCACGACTCACGGGTAAAGTTGCACAACCTCTGCAGAGTGTTAAAACTGATATATCAGCCGTGCTCACGGTCACGAGCGGCCCGGAAAACCGACGGATTAATTAATTAACTTGACCAACACTTATGTTCCTGTTGTCACCACTTTTATGATGATGGTTATGATTTCTTTAAACTTTGGCAGTGGTATAAGTGGGATCATTTGGGGCTTAAGCATAACCTGATGATACTTGTTAATAAAACCTTGACCAACTAAAAGTGCTAAATGCAGTGAGCCAGTGTAAGCCTATTGAGCTTCATAACCCATGTTATACTGCTGAGTACGAGTGTACTCACGCTTGTTTTCTTTTCTATTTTGGATAAAAATCCCGGATGGGTAACAGAAGCAGGAGGCTATGAGGAGTTTCCCGAAGACTTCTAGGCTTGGTCAACCAGTTGACCTTTCCCTGTGGAATGGAGCCACAAGAGCTAGTTTATCTTACTTGTTTTATTTATTCTTGTAATGGATATATGTTCGATATGTATTAAACTCTGTGATGGTACTTTTGTAATTTGTGAACTTATGTGTGGATTATTCCTGGGCACACATAATGTTATGCATCCTATTTCGTCCTTGAAATTTGGGTGTGACAACACATCTAACATGATCTCCATCCTCTTAAGGAATCCCAAGCTACTTGATATACCTTCAGAGTGTAGAAGCTTGTCTAAGCTGCCATTGGGCATGTACTGGAGCACGAGTGCTCTGAAGTCCAGGTTGGAGCATGTGCTTAATATTCTTATCAGGTTGCGGTGTCGAGCCATGCGAAGCACATGACACTCAGCATCGAAGCTTCTAATGGCCTGTTCTAGTCGCATGTCTAAAACTTTTATTGCAACAACCAAACCGTTGCTCAGTTGGCATTTGAAAACCTTTGCAAGACTTCCAATTCCCAGAAGGTTGTTATCGCTAAAGTTATATGTGGCAGAAATGAGATCATGGTAGGTAACTAATATTTGTCTTACTGTATTGCCAGGATCAGTTACAGTAGCTTCATCATCCCCGTTGCTCTTAGCTTTGGTTCTAATCATTAGGTAGACAAAAAGAACAATGACAAAAAATGCAACAGTGACAACTGGAAGAAGGAAATTTAGAAGGTTTCTTTTATTTGAGTGAGAGTTCTCAAGACATGGAGAAAATCCAAGATGAGGAGATCCACAAAGGCCAGCATTTCCAATCAAAGATGTTAACGTGATGTTTGAAAAAACACCTCCCACTGGTATTTTCCCTTCTAGTTTATTGAAGGAGAGATTCAAGGTTGTCATGTCCGTGAAATTGGCAAGGAAGATGGGGATGGAACCTGAGATATTATTGTGGGAGAGATCCAAATATGCTAAGCTCATAAGTTTCTCAAAGGAATCAGGGATCGGACCATCAAATGAGTTGTGTGACAGATTTAGGGTGGTGAGCATCGTATTTTTTCCAAATGATACTGGGATGCTTCCATTCAAAAAGTTGGATGAGAGGTCAATGAGAACAATTTGTTTCAGTCCACCAATGTCACTCGGAAGTGGACCGAAAATGAAATTATTAGATAGATCTAGTGTGAAAAGTTTATCGAGGTGGAATAAGCTTGCTGGTATAGATGAATTTAAGTGGTTATTGGAAACACTGATATATTCCAGGGAACTAAGGTTGTCGATGCTATCTGGCATACAGCCCCAAAATTTGTTTCTGTGAAGGTACAATCTTTGTATGTTCCTCAGCATAATAATTTGTGTCAGTATAGGTCCTGAAAACTCATTATTCCAGACACCAAGCATTAGGAGTCCTTGCATTGCTGTGATAGACTCTGGAATTTCCCCCGTGAATAGGTTGTTAGAAAGACCTAATGTTTGAAGATGGCTTAAGTTTGACAGTGTTGATGGAAGCCTACCAATTAACATGTTATAACCTACAATAAACCAAAGTAACTCTGTTAGGTTCCCAATATTATTTGGGAGCTCGCCAAAGAAAGAATTAGCATACAGGTCAACGAGCTGGAGTTTTCTACAATTAGCGAGGGATGACAAGAAGTTAATATTCCCATCTAAATTATTCCATCCAAGATCAAGCTCGCTCAGACCTGGAATGTTCCCAAGTGTTGGTGGTACTGAGCCAGAGAATTGATTCCCCTCCAGTGCTAGACTGCTAGTACAGATAATTCCGAAAAGTTCCCAAGAAAAAATGGAATCGGACCTGTGAGCTGATTGAATGCGAGAGATATTTCTGTAAGATGGGTCAGATTGCTAAGAACAGCAGCGATAGAACCAACAATGTTATTTACTCCCATGTCAAGTATGGTGAGATGTTGCAGTTGAGCCAACCATGTTGGAATGGCATCCACAAAATGATTAGTTTGCAAACTGAGAATTTCCATGTATTTGCATGCTCCAAGTCCAGATGGAATGGGACCCACAAAGTTGTTCCTTCCGAGACGAAGCTCCTTCAATAGAGGAAGGCTAAAACTTTTATTGTTTGGAATAGAACCAGCAAAGTTATTGTGATCCAGATAGAGCCACTGCAGCCTAGACATGTTGTAGATGGTTGGGGGTACTGTACCAGAGAGGTTATTGACTTCCAAATACAAGAGTTCTAGCATGGGCAAGGAACCTACGTTGTGTGGTACCGGGTCTGATAAGCTGTTGTTTCTCAATCTGAGTTGCCTTAGAGATTGCGTATTATTGAATAGGCATGGTGGTATCTGGCCAGTCAGCTCGTTCTTGGCAAGAGAAAACATCTTAATGTTGTGCATATTCTGCAGTAGTCCTGACGGGATTTCCCTGACAGGCTATTGTAACTTAGACGAAGATCCTCAAGCCTTGTTAGATTCGCTATGGTACTGGGAATGGTGCCAGAGAAGCCATTCTCAAAAAGAGATAGTACCTTAAGCCGATGCAGCATGCCAAGTTCGTCAGGGATGGAACCAGCAAGGCTGGTGTTTCTGAGGTCGAGGAAGGAAAGGAATGATAGATTACCAAGATGTGGGCTGAGCTCTCCTTGGAGCACAACATCCGGCAACGACAGAGCCGTGACGCGCTGCCGGCGGCGGCTGCAGGAGACTCCATGCCATCGACAGAAGGACACGTTGGTTGTCCAGCTCCTGGCAAGGACGCCGGTGGGATCAGTGAGCTCGCCTTTGAAAGCAAGCAGCGCGGCAAGGTCGTTGCTGCTGCCGGCGGTAACGTTGGTGGCACTCGGTATTGCGGAAGGAGAAGCTGGGGCGGCACTTGGCAAGAGAGCAGAGAGGACGGGAACGGCCATTGTTAGATTCATCAGTCTGCCTGCTCTTGAGTTCCTGACTGTGTGTGTGTGTGGCACTGTATGTATGTTGTGATGCATGCGCGTAGGCTGCCATTGTTGGATTATTTATGGGGAGATTGGATTATGGATGCTACATAGGCTCTGCTGCGCGCAAGCCATTGGATCCATCAGAGTCTGCCTGCCTATATTTAATTGCCTCCTTAACGTGCCACACCAATCGACACGGGCAACGACTCCAGGTCAATTCAATGTCTAGTCAAATTAGGCGACCCAAACCCAAACTACCCGTTGCAGTAAAAAAAGACTGAACCAGACTTAAATTGATGTCTTCTTTCACGATACAAAACCAGTCAGACTTTACAATGTAAAATACTCCGAATCAATTGACCTGGACAAATATTTATTTCTCAGCTCCTCCCAAAATTTATTTCTTTTTTTTCTATTTTTAAAAACCGATTTCTAGACAAATATTTCTACAGGCGGTTCACAAGCTAGCAACCGCCAGTAGAAAAGCTCCATTTTTAGTGGCCTCTCCCACAGGTGGTTCGGAAAAAACGCCTGTAGAAATGCGTTTAGAACCGCCACTATAGTACAACTTTGTACTAGTGCTAATCCCCACTAGTCGTTAAGAAAAACATAAATCCTAGAAATTTCCATAATTGTCTTAAATATCTTATTTTTAATTTGGTAGACTCAAACCATCATCATCAATAATAGCCATTGAATTTATTATATTTTTCTAAAAAAAATTACACAACTCTATCATTATCAATAATAGCCCATTATATTATACACGGTAGGTGCTATTATATTATATTGCTGATGGGGGATCGGTCGATTTATTAGTTTGACAATATTTTCGATCCCAACCAAAGCTTTACGCCTTATCACATCATATGTTTTGACAATGCATGGAGTATTAAATGTAGTTAAAAATAAATTATTGTACAGTTTGCATGTATTTTATAAGATGAATCTTTTAATTCTAATTTGTCCATAATTAGATACTAATTATGTCAGCATAGTAACACAAATATACTAATGATAGATTAATTAGACTTAATAAATTCTTGTTGCGATTTACATACGGATTCTGTAAATTCTTTTATTATTATTATTCGAATACCACATGTGGCATTCAATATGACACCCATAAATTTTACACCCCAGGATTTAAACACACAGTAAGTTAGTGTCCTATGGTTTCAGTAGAAGAACTAGGACAACTGTTGGTTCGTGTGAAACTTCAAGGAAAAATCGATGGTCCTTCAGCACATGATCTGTCTTAGCTGGCTTCATTTAGTTCCACAAAGAAGAACCAGCCAATAAGCGTGTATTGTCCTTCTATGTAGACTTGACCCGAGTTGAAGTCGTCATCCATCAGATGGTCAGTCTTCATGTATGCATACTATAGATAGATGCATGCACAATTACTAGAGCAGCTATTTATTGGTTCGTCCTACCCTGCTGCTAGTATATGTATTTTTACCTCCTCCTCAGAAAGCTCACATCATACACAATGCCGTCCTCATCAGTGTCCCTGGTTAGCACAAAAACTAAGCAATTACTATACCAAAATGTCCGGCGCAAATGTCACAAACGTTAAATACCAAATGGTAGAACAAAATCATAGTTTAAGGGGGAGGGGGGAGGGGGGGTGTTACATATTGTATCATATCATTCCGCCATATAAGTCTATGGAGGGTATATCAAGGGGGTGGTTGAGCAGTCAAGGGCGTCCACCCTTAAGGGTGATGCGTGTAACACCGCCGTCCATTGGTAGCCTGTATTAGTTATGATGTTGGCTCATATGACAGATGTGAAGTAGTAGTTGGTGAGTTTAGTGCCACTTTGCAAGTTTAGAAGGGTGAGAGTCAGTTTATAATCCTTGTCGTTCTAAACATAACATTTCTAGGTTAACCCTTTTACACAAAGCAAGGATGAAAGTGTAAAAGAGGTACCATGCGTATGCGGGGCCGCTTCACGTGCGGAGCTAGGCCATATAGTCATATTTTAGATGTGAGGTGTTATAGTGGCGGCAACAATAGTTGAAAGGAGCGACTAGGAATATATCTACCGCAAAAGAGTTGTGAAACCTAGGTTTTTCAATGCTATCAACAAGCCTATCAACTAAGCTAGGAAGGTAAAGCACACAACCAAGGTACATGATGTAAATGCGAAAGGTAAAGGGTGATAAAGATGCAAACTCCCGTTCGTTGATGTCAGTATTTTTACAGAGGCAACGAGAAGTGCGCAAGCTTCCTCCTAGTCCTCGTTGGAGCCCTTGCGAGTATGCCCTCGCAAGGGCGAAGCTCCCGGTTAGGTAGCTCCGCGGATAGCCGTCGAACCTCTCCCACAAGCAAGTGGGTCTCCAAGATAGACTATCCCAAACCGTTCTCCGTTGTCTTCAATATAGAGCTTCTCGTTCCCTCTAGTACATAGTGGTGGCCACACCACTAACACGGTTGGGATGGTCTCGCGAGACTACAAGTTCTTACGAGTACAACAATAGTGCGCGCAAGTATCTTATAAGCAAGAGATAAGCAAACCTCACTAACACTAGGCCTACACCTAAATCAAGCGCATTTAGCGGTGGTCTAACTAGTCTAAGCACTTCAAAAAGCACCTACACTAATCATCAAATATTTCACATAGTACAATGCACGTGGAGAGCACTAGAGTGTATCCTGAACTTATTATATTTGCTAACTTCCTTGCTATGTTTGTTAACTCCCACACAACTGAAACGGCATATATATATATATATATATATATATATATATATATATATATATATATTAAAACTACCGTTGGAGGCTGCACAAGCTTTATGGGCCGGCAAGTCCGGTTCGTCCATATTAGTTATTAGCTAGCCATTACCGAGCGTTAGACATTGGGTGTCCGTGTGACGGAATTCCTCAATTCATATAAAGATCAAGTATGACTGTCCACGCTAAACACAGACAACCAGAATCGCAAGATTAAGTAATACAAATCAAATACACAGACGTTTGCAGCGGAAATAATATTACACTAAAATTTACAATTGATAAAACAAGTTTGAATTCAAAATTGATTAACAAAACAAAGTTATTTTGAAATGATTACAAAAACATAAGTTGGAATACATTGCTAGCTTTAAGGTGACATCCTCCAACAACAGCATAAAAATAAGAAGTTACTTTACTATAGAGTCACCATGCCCACATGTAGTTAATTACACATCAACCTTTGCAGGAAAGACCTTTACCTGCAACAGGGTCAAAGAACCCTGAGTACGGGACTACTCAACAAGATTTACCCGACTAAAGAAAAGGTGGTGAATATATAGAGGTATGCAGGGTATTGGGATTCAAGGTATGGTTTTACCAATATCAAAGTTTTTTATAAATGAGCATTTTATAAAACATTTTCAATTGATTCATCTCCGATAAACAGTTACTCAAGTACCGATCGTAGTTTTGATCGATAACGTGGTAACAACCGTGTTCATCGACACTACAAGAAATTTGACCTTCTACGACGATAATCTCATGACGATAGCTAAATTTGTCGCTAAGTCATTCTATTTTACGACGTTTTTAATGGGAGTGTGACTTTATAACGAATTTTGTTCGTTTGTCACTAAGATCTAATAGAAATCGTCGTGTAAAGAAGCATATTCATATTACTTCAAACTTTAATTCGTCGCCAATAGACAATTATCAAAATATATTTTTTGAATTTTAATAGGTAACATGAACTCTACGTATCATATTTTGACATATAATTTTTCAATTGTCTAAACTTACGTCTAAATGAGAAACGAACAAAATCATTGTTCTAGCTATGAGATCGACAATATCAACAAAAGTCAATATAAAAAATATTATTAATATAATTATAAATCACTTTTACAATTTTTTTTGCATTTTCTATCCAATTTTTTCTTCACAAGAATTGCATTTTCCATCGGCATTTTTTCATTCACACGGACCAACGTAATATGCAGGCCCACCAGAAGTCTCGCCAAACAAACCCTAGCTGAAAATCATCCCCAAAATTCTCAGCCGCCACCATCCTTTTCTCTCCCGCCGACGCCGCACTCGCTCTTTCGTCTCCCGCCGGTGTCGCGCACTCGCTATTTCTCCCGATTCCAAAATTTTCAGCCGCCCGCCGGCGCCGCCGTGTTCAATCTTTCTCCTCCTGCTGACAGCCCGCGCATTCTCCCAATTCCAATTAGTTCATCCCGCTCCTGCACGCGTGTTCTAGAGAACAAAATCGCAGTGCCGCGCGCTCTCACAGAGGAATCGACCAAATCACGCGTTCTCCCCTAGCTTCCCTCCGTCTCTAGTGACCCTCCCTCCCCCAGCGACGAACAAGCAGCACCCTCCCGACCGGACGACCCTTCCTTGCGCGTGAGCCTCCCGGCCCAGCGACGAATCCGTGCACATCATGCCACCAGGTCGGAAAGCACGGGGAAGCAACCAGGAACCAACAGGTAATGGTGTCGTTGCTTTTTTTTCATTATCTGCTAGCATCCGATACTCTAGATTGCAAGGTTCAGCTGCTTGTCCGGAATAATCTTGGCTATTCATTTCTATTGTATTTCTTGATTTATTTTTCTATGAGAAAACGGCCACGGTGTCATGGGCGCGTGGCCTTGCTTGATTCAGTAGCCGATTGCTAGCGAAACCAGGGTGTAGCCAGGGTACAGCAGGCTAAACTTACGCTAACGGGGCCTTAATCTGTATGTGCTACAAGTTTCTACTAGGGGCTGAGATTCCCTAGCACTAGTTATATTAATAAGTTTCATTGGGAGGCATAAGCTTCAGATATGTTAAAATTAGTACCTACATCAGCGCCAAGCAGTTTCAGTTTAGGAATAATTAGATCACACTACTACATAGTTTGAAAGAAACTGCCTATCTTCACTATTGGCTTGTCAAATATTTTTTATGTTTATGTTTACATGTGTTGCTCAATGTCACCAAAATTTAAGGACTGAGCTTGATACAGCCATATATACAGGCATGTCATAGATTACTCTACTTCTGTTCCTGGAATTTCTAAGTTTTGCAGAAGTGTATGGAAGTAATTAGTATACAGCCAGTCTTATTATTCCTGAAGGGATTTTAGTTGGGCTTATAAATCAATCTTTGCTTGTCTTGACTGAATGCCTAGATACTTGATGCTAGTTTCAGACAACCTGCATTTTAAATAAGCTTACAGTAGTGCAAAAACTTTCAATTCACTGGGCTTTCTTCTACTGTTTGTCCTCAACTATACAAGCTCATGGTTTCTTCTATGCACCTACAGAGGAGATTACAGATATTGAAAGAGAAAGGGCTCAAACCATAATGAGGAACAATCAAATATTCCAGAGCCTTGGTCTCACAAAATTAGCTCAAATTGTCAACAGTTCAATTACAGCAAACAGCAGGTGCAGGGTACGAGAAGAATCTGATCCTTTGTATGAACCTGAAGATAGAGGAAACTGATGATGTACTTGATGAGGTATTTGCAATCAGATAATTAGGATTCATTTCTTCTTGAAGCAATTAGTATTGTTACTCATATATGCTACTTATGCTCTAATACAATAACTTGGATATTTGTCCTTGTACTATGCAGGCCATGCAGAGGAGCATTTTACCAAATAACACTATCAGGAACACTGTAGGAAGTAAAAGAGGCTCAAAGAGAGTATCCATGCCACCTATTAGACAACAGCAAGGCACTAGAATGACTAGGCAGAGGACCAAAGTACTATCAATTGAGGAAGGTATTCATTATACAACTATAAATGCACAAGATGTGTTGCTTGCTGTTGACTGTTCTACACAAGATAATGAGCAGATTCAAACAGGCCTTGAAGGCAAGAAAATATTGCTTCTCTCCAAAAAAATGATTTTCCTATTTTCATGAAAAACATATGATGTGCGCTAACTGTAAATTGCGCATTATTTTCAGGTGAACCAAGTGATGACTTGATTACTAGGCGCAGCAGGGGCAGAAGTATGGGCAGAGATTTGGACAGAATTTGCCATGGTTTAAACAGTAAGATGCCATTGGTTATTGCTAAAGGGAAAAGAAGGCCAGAGGCACCCATGCAAGCTTTCCATGCAAGCTGCAAAGCTTGCATCCGAGGGAGGCATTGTATTGAGGCAACATATACCAATATATACACACTGGAAGGAGTACAAGAAGGAGTACAAGAACGATGAAAATCATTTTAAAAACTATATGGGAAAGATGGGTGTAAGTAGATGAAAATCTTTATAACACAATTAATGTTCTCTATTTTGCTATGGTTTGAATTCCTCTTTTCTAATCTATGTGTTCTTGACATGCTCTTCACTAGATCAAATTTAGCATAGACCCAGATGACAAGGCAGTTGAAGCTGCATGCTTTGATTTGCTCAAGACCGGGCAACGCCAACTAAGGCACAAGCTGAAGAGGGCTTACTTTGATGGAGTACCCGCAAATGAAGTAAGAACAACATCACTGGTGAGGAGTATGACTGATGAACAATGGATTGCACTTGTGGAGTTGTGGTCAAGCCCTAAGCATAAGGTATAGAGTACATTTGCATCACGTAGTCTGAAGCATACTGATTTGGTATATGATGTGAAAAAAAATATAAATAAAGTCCTCTCATACTAGTAACTAGTACTAAAAATGAAATGGCATTGATATACTTTGTAGTAGTTTTCTAGTAGAAACTCTTTTATAATCTGATCCTTTCATACTACCATATATCTTATAGGAAAGGTGTGTCAAAAACATTGAGAATCGTGGGAAAGTTCAGTTCGCTCAAAGGACAGGCTCTAGATGCTTCATTGCACACACCCATGTCCTTGTAAGACAAAGAACATTGTGTGTGTGTTCAGTGTTTATTCTGTGTTGAACTATTTTCTAGATTCTAAACTCATTTACAAATTATTTGCATGTTAATTCAGAAGCAAAACAAATATAAAGATGTGACGCCTACTGCAATTGATCTTTTCAAGGAATTGCACTGCAGCAGCAAGACCGGCTTTTGTGAACATGTGAAAGAAAAGATTGTAAGTACATGTTCTAATTGGACTGTTCTAGACCTCATTTGGCTGCGGTATATCCTAATGACAACATAATAGCACTCTTTTTTTTTGAAATTTAAGGGATTAAAAAATATCACACTTAACTGAGATAGGAAGTCACAAGTAGCCAAAATTTGTTCCATTGATAGGAAGTACTATTACTCAAAATTTAGTCTATCCATGACATAGAAATATGCAAACCATGTGTATCCACAGAATGATAAGTCTTATGCAGACTGATTAGTACAAATTATTTATTGGAATTAAAGTTGCGCAGGTTTATAGCAGCAGTAGGTTTGTTGCAGCCAACAAGTTTCTAGCAGCAGTAGATCATTACATATTTGCTATATGGGTGTTCTTCTAGTAGTTTCAATGCGTTGTCGAAGCAATGAACTAAAGTGAAACAAACAACTCTTTAGTTGGATAGTCTGATCTAAATCACTACTTTTATCTATAGTGGTTTTAGTTCGTTTTGTCATCAAATGTAGTATGCTTTTCTATTAAGTTAGTTATTGCTTAATTTTTTTTACATTTTTATACTAATGCAAATTATTTTTCTTATTATGTTAGGACCAAATGGATACCATGATGGCTGAGCCTACACTAGGAGAACAACCAAAGACTCCTGCTGAAGTTGTTGCTCATGTTTTACCATCTAGTAAATTTCTTCAAAATGTTGGCCTTGAGATAACAGTCCCCATGAAAAGCGCTGCTGCTGCTGCACGTGTAAAAGCGTTGGAGGTTGAAGTTGCGGTAGAGAAAGAAGGTGCTGCAGCACTTAGAGCTCAACTTCATGGTCAACAAGATGAAATGGAAGTGTTGAAGAAGAAGGTTGAGGAATCAGATGAACTTGTGCCCAGGTCACTACAAGATCCCACCAAGTGGCAAAATCAGTAGCCACATATCTAAAGCATTACCACATAGACAAAACAGATGCAAAAATTACCAGGTCCAAGCCATGTCCAAAATAAATACAGCCACATATCCAAGCCATATTGAGGCCATGCATCTTGATCTGTCAGACAAAAGGAAAAGGGTAAGGAGTGACCTAGTCCTTGTTCAAGGTGAACAACCAACGAAGAAGAGCATTGGTTTCCTCTCTTTAGAGCTCAACTTCATGGTCAACAAGATGAAATGGAAGTGTTGAAGAAGGTTGAGGAATCAGATGAAGCAAGGGAGAAACAAGCAGAAGAAATTGAAAATTTGAAGAAACAAAGAGAGGAAACCAATGCTCTTCTTCGTTGGTTGTTCACCTTGAACAAGGACTAGGTCACTCCTTACCCTTTTCCTTTTGTCTGACAGGTCAAGATGCATGGCCTCAATATGGCTTGGATATGTGGCTGTATTTATTTTGGACATGGCTTGGACCTGGTAATTTTTGCATCTGTTTTGTCTATGTGGTAATGCTTTAGATATGTGGCTACTGATTTTGCCACTTGGTGGGATCTTGTAGTGACCTGGGCACAAGTTTAATGTAAATTATTTGAACATGTAACTCTGACCGAATCTATGATGTAATGAAAGTGACTTTCAATTTGCTTGATTGTTGTTATTTCTATCTGCAAGGCTGCAATGGATTCTATATTGTTCAGTGGACTTCTGTGTATTGCGAGCTACAATGTGCCATGTGGATCTTGCTGTATTATATGATAACAATAGTTTACATGATTTTTTGTCCTATGTGGCACATGAATACTCTTCTTTGGTTAATTTGTTTGCGACGTTTTCTCTACTTGGTAACGACGAAAATTGAATGTCGTAAATCAACGACGCATATATGAACGTCGCAAATTACGACGATAATACTAGTTTTGTCGCATAACACTTTTAGCTACATGGAATAGGTGACGAATGCATTTTCGTCGTACATTCATCGCAAATTATGAAATGCGTCACAATTTTCGCTTTTTACGACATAAATGGAATGTCGTAGAAGGTCATATCTCTTGTAGTGGGAAGTCATATCCAAGTATCTGGTTCAAGTGTTACTAGCTCTATTTGTAATATATTTTTATTTGTGTTCCAATTGCCTATGTTACTATAGATTAGTTTATTGTAACATATTTACTTATCTACAAGATCATTTGTCTAGTGTTACAATATTTTTTGTTGTAACACATTTTTATATATAGTAACACTTTACATTATGTTACGAGAAAACCCAAAAAACATAAAAAAATTGCTTAAACTAATATTTGATCTCACAACCTCCCATATAACACTAAGTCTCTATACCATTAGACCACATAATCATATATGACTATGCATTATGTGAAATTTTTTTATATTAGTATGTTCTGATCTTATATTGAATATTTTGACTACTAAATGAACTCAAATGAAAAAACTTTTAACTACAAAGTTTTTAATCTTGTCAAGAACTATAACTTTGGTATAGAATATATCTCCATCTAAGATAGTTTAATTTTTTAAAAAATTTGAATATAGAAAAGTGATTATAAAAAAAATATTTGAGACCCTAAACAACTTCAAATAAAAAAATTATCAGCAACGAACGAACATGTAGCTCAGATCAGCCACTATAATTTTGATATTAAATATGAATTTTAAATTTTATAAACTTAGAATACATGTTTCAGACTCCAAATGACTTAAAATTAAAAAAAAATAACTACAAAGTTGTAGACTGCGCTGAAAATTATAAACTGCATATAGACCATGTCAATATATAAGATTATTTCATATTTTTAAATTCCAAATTTATAATATGAGAACTTATAATACTATTTGAGATTGACTCGTAAAATTATTTTTCTAATAGTGCTAACAGCCTTAACGAGACTTAGGTGCTAAGAAGGTCCGGATGTATATTTTTTTTTCTATAACACATGGATTGTAATATTATTATGTGTTACTATAGGGCATATATTTGTAACATAACTTTATATGTTTCATTTATGTGTTACAACATAGTACACTTTTGTAACATTTTTCTTGTAATATTAATTTTGTGTTACTATAATTGTTGTCAGTAACACATTTTTATATAAAAAAATGTTTTGTGTTACAACTGAAATTTATAACACATATTTTATGTTATTATGAAATTTCACTGGAACACATCGATAAACATGTTACATAAAAGTGTTACAATATCCTTGTTTTGTAGTAGTGTACACCTCCCATCCAACCCTAGGCTAGTCCTAGGCCAGGAGGGTACACACTACCCACGACATCTCTCCACTCCCAGTGCGGGTTAACCGTTCTCAGCATGGAATAGCCGGAGTCCAGCTTTCCGAAGTACGTGACCAGTACTCCAAAGTCATGGCTCTAGACAGTCCACAATAGATGGTTCCTAATCGACACAGACGGAAAGAACCCACTCACAAGATATCCATGTCTTGTGGCTCACCAACACCGTATCCGTCCAGTCTCGATTTATTACTTTCGACATTCTTTCATCCATTCCAAAAACAACGAGCTTATGCTCAAAAGAGTATCCTCATAAAATTCACAGATGATAGGAAATCACCTGGTCTTTATTTTTATAAGCATGGCTAAGCATTTATATCAAATTTGTATCTCAACGGTGTCAAGGACATGTATTGAATAATCAAGGTAGGCAATGCATCAATTAGGTATTCATTTTACAAATAGTTTTTATGCATAGTTAACAATAATAACATTTAAATAAACTTTATAAAACAAGGAAGGGTTTAAATGCACCAGGGCTTGCCTGGCCGGGAAACACTGGGTCAGTGTTTGTTTGATGATACTCGCCAAGCGAGTATCTCCAATGGACACCTGAATTCCGAGAACTTCTATCTTATGGATTCAATCACCGAACATTGTCTTGTGGATGGATGCACCAAACACCATCTTTTGGTTTGACTTAAACATGTTCGACTTAAACATCACGTTCATTAGCTTTCGCGTGATTCATCTAGCGTACCTAGATGAGATTCAACAATGCAATAGCATGAATGCGAAGAATAGGAACATGAAAAACATCACAAAAAGATACTCAAAACCATCACAAGGTTAAATTTCTCGACCTAACATTTAGGGAGGAAGTTATTTATTAACTATCGCTCGAATATAGCATATAGGTAAAATAAAACATATAAAACATGACATATAAAATAGAGAGGTGGTTCAAGTAAACTAACTGAATGCTATTAAAGGCATGAGCCACACTAACAAGCATACAAAACAATTTCGAGTTAGAGCTACTAACTCAAACACATTCCAGAATTTGGACAACATCTCAACAGTTACTCCCTCCATCCCAAAATAGAGGTCGCTATGGGATGCGTGTCGGTCAAACTTTTTCAACTTTGACTAGGTATGTAGAAAATACGTGTAATATTTATACCTCCAAATAAATTTCTTTAGATAGTATATTTAAAGATCTATTTAATGACACTATTTATGCATTATAAATATTAATATTTTTTAATTTGTGATTGGTCAAAGTTGAACAAGATTGACTTCTCGGGAAGCGAGAACGACCTCTATTTTGGGATGGAGGGAGTATGTTTTTAATCATAACTGGAGGTAAAAAAATCTAACAAAAAGTGATTCTAGATTTTCTGGAAAGCTTAAATAATTATCTATAACTTTGTTATTATCAAGTTTTAGTGATTCAATTTTTATCTTCCCTTAATCAAGCAAGCAAACAGTTCTGTCCAGGTATGGACAGAATTTGACATTCAACTTCAAAAATGCATAAATGAAGCTACACTTATCAAACAAACTTGATTCTTAACTTTCTAGAAAGTGTACAAAGTTCTCTAAAACTTTGGTATTCATTTCATTCACAGCCAACATCATTTAAACCTTGTAAACTATTAAACAAGTAAAAATGCACTTGCAGTCCAAAAGAGGAGGGTTCAATTAGAAACAGAAATCTAATAGCAACTTGAGACAATCATAATTGGAGTTCTAGACCTCCAAAAATTTATGATTCAAGACCTTATGGAAATTTAATAAAGTTATCTACAACTTTCTTACAATCATTCAAAGATGATTCTACCATTAACCTGATCAACCAATACAAATTAAGCATCTCTATCCAAATTTGGACAGATTTAGATCATCTACTTGAAACGGCTATAACTGGAGTTTGAGATTACCAAAAATTGTGATGGGGACCAGATTCTTGATATTCTGGACGGCGCAGGCCTGGTGCGCAACGGCTGCAGCCGGAGGAGATGGAGTGCACGTCATCCTCGCGGGCTTCATCATTGTGGAGAGCCTCCAGGCGAAGGCATGCACTCCCGGATGGCAGCAGCTTGCGCCTCCAGGGCGTCGGCCTGCACGCGCTCCTTGGAGAGGGCGTCGGCGGCAGCGCGGACACGCTCCTGGGCGGCGGCGGCGGCGGCGGACTTGAGTAGGTCCGCCTCCTGTTGGAGTTGGGTGCTGCGCTCGGCGTTGGCAGCATGGGTGACGGCGGCTTTCTCCTCGAGTTGCTGGGCGGCCACAGTTGCAGCATCGCGAAGTTGAGCCGCGGTGGCGGCAGCGGCGGCTGAGGCGCCGGTGCTAGACTCGTCAGTAATGGGAGGGGACGGCAGCGCAGCAGCCGAGGCGACCATGGGCGCGGGTGGCGAGGAGTTTGGCGGAAGCAGAGGAGAGGTGGGCGGGAGTAAAGGGCCGCACAGGACCTGATTAGGCATGTGATACCATGATGGCAGAATGCCAACGGTTTGGATTAGTTAATGAACTAGGTTACAGAGTTGAGGTTAAGTACATGGGCCAAGGTGGGCCCTGAGCAGCCCAGACAGGGGCGCATAGAACAGGAAGCAGAGAGTATATATACTAGAGTACTCTACTAGACGCAATGGAATCATGAAATGTATTCATCTCTGCCGCTTGCCCCCTACTAGACGCAGGAGTACATTGTGGTTGGTCTACCGAGGCTTGAGGCGGCACAAAGTTGACATCAAAATCCACCCTCTCGAAGCCCTTATCATATTCACCACTCATCCGTATGAAGTTATGCAAAGCACAACAAGCAACCATTATATGCATCTGAGTTTGTGGTGGATAGCTAGGGATGCCCAACAATATGCGCCACTTCATCTTCAACACACCAAAGGCTCGTTCTATGACATTTCTAAGAGAAGAATGTGCATAGTTGAACATCTCCTTTTTACCTCGTGGTTCGGCGGCGTTTTGGTAGTCTTGAATGTGGTACTTTGTTCCCTTGTAAGGAGCAAGATATCCTGACCGGTTTGGGTACCCCGAGTCCACCAGATAGAATTTTCCTACAACACCAAGTACCTGTAAGTGTCAAGTGTTGTAATTAGAATTATGAAATGGAGTAGCAGTAGGTTGGTACCTCCTAGTGGATGAGTAAAAGCGCTGCTGTATGTTGTCATGGCATCATCGAACACTCTCATGTCATGCACAGACCCAGGCCATCCAGCAAGGACAAATGTGAAGACCATATCAAAGTCACAAACAACCATCACATTCTATGTTGTCATGCCCTTGCGACATAGGTGCTGCATAAATTTGTCATTTGACACCACCAACGGAATGTGAGTGCCATCTATAGCCCCAATGCATTCTTTGAATTCGGGATAGAATCGAGGGTTCATCACCCTTTCATGCATACTTGTGAAATGTAGGTCTCTTGGTTTAATTATGTCGGTAGCAAGCTTAAGTACTAGCCCTAAGACCCTGTAAAAATGGCTGTGAATTGTGCCTAGTGATCTCTCAAATCTATCCTCTGCGGCCCTTACAGAATGATGACCCCCTAGGATCCAAAGGAACAAACCTAGAGCCTCAATAGATGTTGACTTTGGTGTTGATTTTAGGCCATATCTATCTACCAAAACATCATGCAGCTTATGGAAAAGTGTTGGGGTCATTCTAAACTGGTCGTAGCAGCCTCTCCTACTTCCTAGTTTCCTCTCTACCCACTCCAACCCAAAAAATCTTTGTTCCCTATACTCAGACCTATTGTTGTACTTGTCAAGTCGTTGAGCATACTCGTACGTACCATACATGAATCCAATAGCAGCTTCGTCATCGTCAAGCATTAGGTTCACAATTTCGTCATTGGAGTCCTTGGAGTCCTCAGAGTCGTCGGAATCATTGGAGTCATCGGAGTCCTCGGACTCCTCGGACTCCTCGGACTCGTCCCCGTCATCATCCGTGTCTTCATCTTCCATAGCAGCAGCCCTATGCCGGTTAGTCATCTGCACACATTGTAACAAAACAGCACAGATCAGTAGTAGTGAAACATCCATGTGCAAGGTTAACATACCACACACACTTGTTGAACTCAGGAACCAGCTGCTCATCAACGACACTAGCGAGGCAACAACTAAAATAGCATTAGTAACACAGAAAGTTCAAATACCACTTCACAAACATGACAGTCATTGTTCGAACAAACCACATGACACTAATACACAAATAAACCACATGACAATAATACACGAATGAACCACATGACAGACATGACAGAAGTGCATGATAAGAGTTGCTAGTTGCCGACCCCCGCGAAGTGCTTAATGATGGCTAGTCGTCCTCCAGGACCGGACCTCTTGAAGAATTGCATATTCTTTTTCTTTTGCATGATCTTTAGCACGCCCACCCACAGGTCAGGTGTGCTATCATCTACACCCACATCTCTTGCCATCTGCTGCACTTCATCAACAGTTGCAACCAAGTCATTGTTCTTCTGTTGTCTTTCAATCTTCCTTTGCTGCCTCTCAATCTTCCTTTCCTGCCTTTCAGTCTGCTTGTCAGTTATGTACTCTCGAAACAATGAACTTCTACCGGTCTGAATTTCGTTGAAGTCCTGCATTTTTTGGGTCATGGCATTGACAGCTGGGCTCTTCGCCTTCTTGTTCGGAGTTGTGGCTGTGTTGCGCGTGCTGCTTGTCCTCTTGCTGCCAATGCTCAGCGGGGTTAGGAGGCCATCTTCGTCGTCATCGTCAGAAGGAATGTCTTGACCCCCCCCCCCGACGTTGTCTAGCAACAAACGAGGTTGAGCCATCAACTGCAATTCCCTGGAACATACGTTCCAATTCTGCCATATAACTAGGCCAGCCCTCCTTCAGCTTCTTCCACTCTGGATGACCCTGTGCCAAATGATCACCATTTCACAAAGCCGATAAAAATAGACGTAGCTACGTTGACGTAGTAACAATTAGATGTGCGACAATTGCACTTACCTCGGTATTGTCTTTCCACCACTGGTCACTTGCAACAACAGAGCCATCTTCTCTATGGCCCAAGCCTGTACTTGTCATGCGCAACTTCTTTATGAATCCCCAAAGCTTGCTAAGCTGTCGGACCTTATTGCCGAATTATTCGTTGTCATGAACCAAACCAGTGGCAACATAATACCTCTCTGTCACATTTCGCCAACCCTACCTGCTCATGTTTCCACGAATACAGTTTCCCAAGTCTATCTGGTCACAATAGATCTCATAAAACTTGGCTGTATTGTAAGCACTCCACTGTGCCCTGTCATTTTGATTCTGAAATGATGCATTTAGCAGAAATGGCCCGGTTGAAACATTACATACATGCAACAAAAAGGTAGCATCAGAGACATGCATTGACTATGCTACAAACTAAATGCACAGAAAACATTTAGTGCACACATACATCAGCTGGACAGGAACATCACTCGCTTGGCTAGAATGGTAGTAGAACGCAATAGAGTTACTGGATCTGGATTTTTACCGGGACTTGAGCGGGAGCGACGTCCTCGGAACCGGCGGGACGCATGTCTGCGTCCGCTGTTGATGACGCCCCGCGAGCACGTGCACCGCGGCCCTTCGATGCGCGGGATGACCCGGCTGCAGCTGCTTGCTGACGAGGCACGGAAGGGACACGGCCTCCACGGACGCTTGTAGAAGCTCCGCGACGCTGGGGGTCCTCCAACACGGCCGCCACCGTGCCGACCATCGCGCAGGCCTAGGGGACTCAAGGGTGTACGGGCCGGCACACGCACCGGTTGTGGGGCGTCGAAGGTGCCGAATGTGTTGTCTTCTTCCCCAGATCGCAGCATACCTTCATACGCATGTATGCCGGGCCAGGATTGGCCATCGTTGAGGTCAAGGCCCTGCATCCCCAGGTTGGATCTGGAGTAGTTGTGCGACGACGAACCGGCGAACGGCGAGCCGCCCCCCATGGTCTACCCAGCAGCTCCAGGGAACCCCGGCGGCTGGGAGAGGAAGTCCTTCGTTGCGCCATGGTCTTCGTAGCCGGCGCCGTACCCGGTGTCGTTGCCGAGAGCAGCGTCGTCGCCAGCGCCGGTGCCGTACCCGGTTTCGTCGCCAAGAGCACCGTCGTCGGTGGTGAAGAAGTCGTCGCCGTGGTACCCATCCATCCTCGCTGTGCTCTGGATCTGGCGGCGGCGTCGTGGGCGGCGGCGTGGGCGGCGTCGGCGGCTGAGTGGGCAATGGCGGGAGCTCCTCACAGCGTCGAGGTCGTCGAGGTCGAGTGGGCGGCGGCGGCGTGCAGTGGCGAGCTCGGGCTCGAGCAGAATGGATAAGTGTGGAACGGGGCGGCGTCTGAAATTTTTGGACACGCGCCAGTTCATTAAATAGGGTGGCATATCACTGTCGGTTCTTATTACAAACCGACAGTGATTTGCCCTATCAGTGCCGGTTTGTAAGACGAACCGACAGTGATGAGGGAGCATCACTGTCGGTTCTTATCAACCGGCAGTGATGAGGGAGCATCACTGCCGGTTGGTTATTAGAACCGGCAGTGATAGAGGCACATCACTACCGGTTCCTATACAACCGGCAGTGATGTGTGTATTTTTGAATTCCATTTTGAATTTGAATAAGGGTTTAAAATTCAATTACCCCCTTTGTAATTACTCCAAAAAATTGAATAGAAGTTGAAAATCTTCCAACATAGCTTTTGCTAGTTTTGAGTAGCTCTACATTATTTCTTATACACTCAAGGTCTAATTCTTCATAGTTTTTCAATTCCATTTTGAATTTGAATAAGGGTTTAAAATTCAATTACCCCTTTTTAATTACTCCAAAAATTTGAATAGAAGTTGAAAATCTTTCAACATAGCTTTTTCTAGTTCTGAGGAGCTCTACATTAATCCTTATACACTCATGGTCTAATTCTTCATAGTTTTTGAATTTCTTTTGACATGGCATACATCAATCAACAACGTGGTACAACTCATCAATCTACAACTCCATATGTCTCAAATTCGATGCAAATTACTAAAACAACATTTCATTAAGGATTACATAGTTTATGATACTCTAACAATTCACGGTGCAGGCACGATGATGGCCTCATCATGATCACTCCGGAGGTAAGCAGGTTCGTCACCCTCTTCAAGGACATGTAGGGTAACGTCCACCCTAAAAGGAGTCATTTCTTCATATCCTTTGTACTCTTCTTCGTCTGTCACTCCGTCGACACCTACAATCTTCGTTTTGCCTTGCAATACTACATGTCGTCTTCCATTTGTATTGTTATCGGGGAGTTTTACATGATGGCCCTTGCTTATATCGGGGAGTTTTACACTTGGGACACGCATCCAAGTCTTTACCGTGACATGTTCTTTCTTGTACTCATCCCAAACATCCTTCACACCCGTCTCCCACATCTGTAGTAGTTCATCGATCACTGGTTCTAGAAGCACATCAATATCATTACCAGGTTGTTTATGTAGTATGAACAGGCAATAATGCTACACTAGGCATGAGCACATCATCATTAACATTTTGACCAACCTCCCCATGTAAAGTCCAAATCGTGTAGTTTTTCATGAACTCCCTTGTGATTAAGTGCAAACGTATATGCTCCACGTCGCCCCATTTTCTCGTATTCTTGCAGTCTTTGCATGGACAGAATACAAGATGTGAGTCCCCAGCATTGGCTCTAGCTCGCTTGATGAAATCGTCGATGCCCGTCAAGTACCGTGAGTCTGTATGTGACAGATCGTACATCTACCCTCGAGCCATGTTTGCACTCCTAAAATAAGATGGGCAGAGCAGAGGAAACATAGGAACATATTAATAGTAGCATTTTTGAACAATATTCTTCGATATAATTTGAATTTGGTCGCGCTATAAAAATAAAGAGAACAAATAGATAACAATGGAAGCATGGAGTATTAAATGTAAGTATTAAATGCATGCATGGAGTATTAAATCTAAGTAATAAATACCGAATCTATTCCACGTCCCATCAAATCTTTCATGCATGTATTGAATATTAAATGTAAATAATAAATATAACTAATTATAATTTTTATCCATAATTTTCGAGACGAATCTTTATACTGTACTGTTCTGTACTGTTGGGCAGAGGAGGGAGGGAGGAGATCGAAGCTTTATACTGTACACAATATCACTGCCGGTTCAAGCCACCAACCGGCAGTGATGTGGTGTTTCACTGCCGGTTCAACCTCTGCCCCCAATAATTGGGGGCCTGTCAGAGGAAGAACCGGCAGTGAAGGGGCATCACTGCCGGCCCAAACAAAACCAGCAGTGATGGGCCAACAGTGATTGCCGATTCTGTAGTAGTGATGGTTTGGTTGCTCAGTATGTGCGTCGATAGAAGGTCGAATGCCTTTGAAGCTGTAGTTGCCCTTCTCCACAATGAAGGCGTAGTCGCAGGGGCAGAACTCCTGGTTGGCATGCGACCAGCCAGTTATGGTCATGCTAGTGTCCGTGAGGCCTGGTGGGATGTCGATGCGGCAGCAGCCGAGGCCAGCGCATGCACCATCGCGTGGGTCATTTTTGTCATTGGTGACGGTGATGCATCCCGTGTAGAACTTGTAAGCGAAGCGGCCGTCAGACACCTTCATGCCATTGTTGTAGGCATAGGTGTTGCAGCCGAGGACGAAGAGCTCATTCTGTGTGCTGGAGATGCAATACACGCCCTCTTTGTTGAAGTCGACATCGCCGTAGTAGGTCCCGGTGGTGCCTCCGGTGGAGTTGTAGCACCGCCATGCCACCGGAAGAAGCACTCGAGCCTCTGGGAACGGCGACACGGATAGGTGCAGCACCCGGATGTTCTGGTCGGGCATCGGTAGCACTGGGATCTCGCCACCAGCGACGCTGCCGTTGTTGATGCAGTCGATCTCGAACCCTTTCGGGGAGCAGCTGGTGCCGATGCGGAATGGGTATGGTATCTCCACGCCTCCGCAAAGAGCCTGGCAGCCCGGTCTCGAGGAGAGGCTGTCTACAGTGGCTGCAGTTGCTGCAAGGAGCAGCACGAGCAACAGGAGTGATGACATCAGTGGCTTTGTAGTGTGATCGCAAGATGTTTTGCTTCTGGTTTGATGCATATGGTATTGGTATGTATCCGAGGTTAGCCTCCTAGGGTTTAAATAGAAGAACTAGCTAGAGGTGTAGAAGGTAGCCAAAGTTGATCGCCTGATCGTTTCGATGGCTGATAAGTCGGCTGATGTTGTTTTTGGTTGTTTTATTGTGATAGAAAAATAGTGTTTTGGTGGCTGATCGATAAGCCGGTTGATAAGTCAAGCGAACAGGGCGAGCTAGCCAACTGATAAGAAACAGCCAAGGAAAGTGCAGTGCCAGGAGCCCAGGACAACTAGATGGTCCTTGCAGGAATCTAGGGATTTTAGCTAGAATCAGATGGTCCTACACCACAACTGTCTTATAATGTTATTGATGGCTACATCAGCTCCACTGAAACGGGACAACGATGGATGAGCCAAGCCTTTAGTATTCCTGTTTGTGGACCTGCCCTGCCCATAGGTCATCATCCATCGGTCGGTCAGTCGCGTTCATATGTGCTAGATGACTGCGCAAAGACTAGAGCTTTTTTATTTATCGGCTCCATCTGCATTATTTGTATTTCTCTTTTTTATTACTTTTACAATTGACTCATATTATTCGGTCAATGCCCCCAGGTGTATTTTAGACTGAGTATGTGCTATGTGCATTTTACGACTAGGTAGAGAGGGAGCTTCCACGTTATACTCTTTCCCACTAGATGGTTAAGAAAAACATAAATTTTAGAAATTCCCATAATAATCATCAATATGTGGCATTTATTTTTTGTAGACTCAAACCATCATCATCAATAATAGCCGTTGGATCTCTTCTATTTTTCTTAAAAACAAATTACACACCTCTTCCATTATCAATAGTAGCCCATGCATGGCAGCCAGGACTCATTGGCCACAGGCTAACCGTGGTAGGTTGGGGTACGAAACCGGTCGGTAACCGGTCGGTTACCGCGGTAACTGGCCAAACCGCCCACCATCGGTTCGGTTTCGGTACCGGTTTGAATTCAAATTTCAAATTTGAATTTCAAAAAATAAAAAATGCTGAAAAAATTCCTAAAAATAGCTCATGATTTATAGAGTCGAATGGTGTACAAATTTTTCAAATTGGAGTTCGTTTGCTATTTATTTTGACGTGTACAAGTTTGAAAAAAAAGAAAAAATATCAGTACACATGCTATTTATTGCATTTTTTCGATCCGAAACAAAAAAAGATTCTTTGAATGCTGGACGTCTCTGCATGCGATACATGTTGCAAACATGGAACTACCAGGTTTGCAATTGCTACGCATTAACTGTTGCAATTTGTTTTATCGATCCGGACCAGGGAGGATGGCTGGCTACGCGTGGCCCACGACCCAGGAAGGGGCACGTGCGCACGGGAGCGGGGCATGTATACTTTCAAAAGCAGTATTTGTATTGCTAGACTGAGTATATTTATATACCATTCAAAAAATAGGTCCAGATATTTGGGAGCAGATCTATATACTCATGGAATTTTATTATAGATTGTTGCAGCGTTTTTAAGAGAAAAAAATAGTATGCTAGTATGTGGACATACTTTTTTAAACAAGGATCAGTACATATGCACATTGACACGAGTATGCTAGTATGCGTGCATACTTTTGACACGAGCCTTGTATATACATGAAACTGCCTCTGTGTACAAAATTTTACACTCACTGTATATATATATATATATATATATATATATATATATATATATATATATATGGAAACCCAACAACCCAAGCTGTGAATTCCAACGAGTAGAGAATGGATTAGCCACCATCAGTACCCACCTCAACTTTCATTAGGTCCACAATCGGTGAGTATCATGTATTACTTATGTTTTGGTTACAAATAAATGCTTACCCCATATGCATTACAGTTTTATTTATCACTGGTAATGTTTGAACAGTATTATTTACCCCATATGCATTACAGTTTTATTTACCCTATATGCATTACAGTTTTACAGTATCATGCATCTCGTATTAATTTGTATTGAGCCATTCACAACAGAGTAATAAATTATTGCACTAATGTTAGTCATTAATCTAGTGATACTTTTTCCTGTATTTTTTAACCCATCAGAAAAGCACTTCGAAGTTTTTTCAATTGTCTCATGTGTTGTGATATAAAATTTAACCTCTATTGACACCCTAATTTATTTGTGACTTGATTTTTTTATCCTCCGCATGTTTTGTTGGTTATGTTTACCTCTGTTAAAAAAAATCTTCAGCTTTTATTTTTTTTCAGTGTCATCCACTCTTGGTGCAAGATGAAGCAAAAACTTGACCACGTTCAACGTTTACTATAGCAAACAACGAGGAGTTCTATGAGATGCAAATCCCACCTTCTTCTGCGAACAACAATGCAGAAGCTGTTCATGACCATGTTGGTTCCAGCCACCGCCAAAAGAAAAAACAACAAAGAAATCTCACCATGCGGGAGATCACTGTTCTTCTGCAGGAACCACAAAGAGGAAAAGACCCCCTACATCACAGCATGAAGATCTGCTTTCTGGTCCGACGAGACGCTCACCAATGAGGGATGCCACACAAGACATTGACGACGACGAGAGTTTTGTTTTACTGTTTATTCAATCACCTATTTATCAATTATTGCATACGTCTGATCCTACTTATATTCCATATAGGATTTTGTAACAACAGTAAAACTCCACGGCTGAAGGTTCTTGCTCACAAAGTTCCTAAATCAAAGACATCTAAGCTTCCCCTTTGAGATGGAGGCTTGAAGAGAGGCGGCACAGAACTGGAAATGTGATGTTGAACTCAGTTGCTAAGCCATCCTCAAAGGCACGTTTTATTTGATTTATTTTACTTGTGTTCTTATGTAGTGTGATTGGAAATGACAGATTCCTCTTACATAAACAATGATTATTTTCTTAAATTTGCAGTCTCATTTCAATCTGAATTCCCTGGTTGTGCCACGTGGATTGAGAGTCAGCATCCAGATTGTGCGAACAAGCTTGTTATCCCAGAAAATGTGACTGAATCCCAAAAGGCCGCCATACTTTCCACATTCCCTACCGATGAGGAGTTGTATGATGCAGACAACTGGTACAACAAATGGTGTACAGTTTTTCGAACCATATTTTGTAGTACTTGTGGAATGCAGGGACACACAATGATCAAAATTGTCATTCCCCTCTGAGATGGAGACTTGAAGAAAGGCTTAAAAGACGTTAATCCAGAGAAAGCGTGAGAAAAAGGATTAAATATTTTATTAAGTCTTTGAATAAAAAATAAGCAATGTTATGTATGGGTTGAAAATTCAGTCTGTTGAACTTTGTAATGCAACGGGTCCAATTTTAAAAACTTATCCTGGTTATTTATTTAAAAAAAGTCAGCTCATGTGAATTTACCATGTCAGTTATTAAAAAATTACTAACTATAGTGTTAGGTACTGAATTTACACACTAACATACATCAAGTAGTTAGTTCCTTAGCTAATTGATGCGATCAGTAATAAAAATTGTCCCAGCAAAACAAATTTTTATTTGACCCGGTAGTAATTTATTAATTTCATGTGATTATCTTTTATCGGAATTTTGGATACAATTACTTAGCGTAAAGTCTAACCAAGTTAATATTTATTTAATGCAAAAAAATTAAAATATCTTTTTCACAAGAAATAAACGAATTACTAACTACATTGTTTGGTGGTGAATTTACACACTAACATATGTCTAGTAATTAATTCATTAGCTAATTGATGCAATCAGTAACAAAATTGTAACAGCAATGCGAATTTTTATTTAACCCAACAGTCATTTAAAAATGCCATGTGATTATCTTTTTTAGAATTTTGGAAATATTCAGCTCATGTGAATTTACCGTGTTAGTAATTAAAAAATATGGAAAACAACTAATATGAGGCTATGTAAATCAATTAATAACTTTTTTATTTCTGATAGTATATTTTGGATGTGCAAAAAAAAATCCTTTCATATGGTGTCAACGATCATATCGTGTCCCTATATCATATTTTAATGAACAATATTCTTTGTGCATAGAAAGAGATGGACAATTCGGTCTGGTAAGCAACTGTAAAGGAATTACTTTAAATGACACTTTATACATCAAAGAACGTGCCTACTTAAATATTGATGCATTTAGCCAGTGTAATTAATTTATTTGTAGACCACTACGTGCCGGTTTCTGGTGCTGTGTGAGACATAAGACACTACATGAATTATTTAATGGTAGTCATGAAGTCTGGATGACCTCTACCCGATTTTTACTCCCCCATACCTTGATGTAATTAAATTGTAGAGTTACGTGAACGCTGAGTAATCCAATCCCTGCATCTGCATATATGCGATCCTCTGAATGGTACGCACCCACCTCCATTTAGTGCTGAACAGTAAATGACAGTAAAATATGCAGGACCTTGAATGAAAAATTACTATCTTAGGGCTTGCCGGAATATAAATGAAGTGGTGCCTCCGACAGGCGTAGTGTTGAATATAAATTAGCACCCAGGTCGCTAAATAGTGCAGTCCTATATATATATATATACCCAAGTGTTTTGTTGATAGCCCCTTATTTATATCGCCAGTCAATTTTTATTTAATAGACACGTCAGGTTTTTGCATATTAAATCTATTGATCTTGACGAGCTCTAGAATTCTTCGATTTATATAGGCCCTATAGCAGAGGTGGGGGCTAAGGCCACCATTTTTTGGAAATAAAAGGCAGGAGAGTAAGATAAAGAGTTTAGTGTTTTATGTACAAATGGCGCCCCATGGCACAAACATGACGGTGCTAGGACCAAAATACGAGAGATCAAATCTTGTTGCTAAAAAGGATTCACCCAGCAACAGTTACTGCCCTACATTTTTGCATTATATCCACATTTGCTAACGAGGTCACCTGCTGCGCCGTTATGTGGGTGTTTTCGAAGATCATTCTATTCCTCTCTTTCCATAGGTTCCACACAATATAAATGAGGATTTCATTGAACCGCTTGCGGGATCCTGTTTGGATACCTCAAGAAAGACTTTATGCCCGTTTTGGTAAAAGGATTATGTGCTACTAAATATGGAAAGTTGAAACTGTTCCGACCAGGTCTTCGGCTACAGCAGCACATTGATTAAGTATCCATTTCACAATACAAAAAATTCTTTCAAACTCAATAACCAAGAGAAAGCATGACAATCACAGACATGCTCGGTCATGAACTAAGTAGAGAGCTGCTAAAATGTTGCAAGAGTATGCAGCAACTGGTGTTGTTCTGTTAGTGCAAAAGCGAAATAACAGAACAGAGATCTGTAGGTAAGGGAGATCACTGGGCAGCTTCAGGCCTTATTGCTGGCATGGATTTGATATAATCATTTTTTACTTTCTTGAGTGCCACTACAACGTCGCTCATCGATAGTCTTTGGTGGGGTGCATCACTTGAGCAGAGCAAACCCAACTCAAATATTGTTGGAACGAAGGGCTTCATATCACAGTCAGAAAAGGAAGGACCTTGCAAGAGCTTATCATCCAGGACATGGACAATCTCTGACTGGAATGCTTGATGAACCCACTCCCTGATGCTTAGATCTCCTATGAACATGGGATCGGTGGGTCTATTTCCAGTGAAGACTTCAAGAAGCATGATTCCAAAGCTGAATACATCGCTCTTGCGGGATGCCTTCCCAAATGATCCATACTCTGTTAAATAATCAGAAAATCAAATATTACAACAATTGAGCAATCAGAAGGAACTAGAATGATCATACACACCACTCACAGGTATAGCTACAGTATAAGATAGTGATAGTACCTGGTGCCATGTACCCAAGCGTTCCAGGCATACATGCAGTGACCATAGAGCTGTCGTCACCCAAGAGCAATTTTGCGATACCAAAGTCTGCCACGTGTGCTGTCATGTCGCTGTCAAATAGGACGTTGCTAGGTTTCAAGTCACAATGCAGGACAACCTGGATATGCTGATGGTGCAGATACTCCATGGCCATTGACACATCTAGCATGATCTCCAACCTTTTAAGGAATCCATGCTACTTGATATGCCTTCTGAGTGTAGGAGCTTGTCTAAGCTGCCATTGGGCATGTACTGGAGCACAAGTGCTCTGAAGTCCAGGTTGGAGCATGTGCTTAGTATTCTTATCAGGTTTCGGTGTCGAGCCATGCGAAGCACATGGCACTCGGCATCAAAGCTTCTAATGGCCAGTTCTAGTCGCATGTCTACAACTTTTATTGCAACGACCAAACCATTCCTCAGTTGGCATTTGAAAACTTTTGCAAGACTTCCAATTCCTAGAAGGTTGTTATCGCTAAAGTTATCAGTGGCAGAAATGAGCTCATGGTAGGTAACTAATGCTTGTCTTACAGCATTACCAGGATTAATGACATTAGCTTCATCATCCACCTTGCTCTTAGCTTTCCTTGTAATCATTAGGTAGACACAAAGAGCAATGGAGACAAATGCAGCAGTCACAACTGGAAGAAGGATAATTATTAGAAGATGTCTTTTATGTGAGTGAGTCTTCTCAAGACAAGGAGAAAATCCAAGATGGGGAGATCCACATAGCCCAGCATTTCCAATCAAAGATATTGACGTGATGTTTGAAAAAATACCTCCCTCTGGTATCTTCCCTTCAAGCTTATTGAAGGAGAGGTTCAGGAATGTCAAGGCCGTGAAATTGGCAAGGGACATAGGAATGTTACCAGAGATATTATTGAAGGAGAGATCCAAATATGTTAAGCTAGTAAGCTTTTGAAAAGAGTCTGGGAATTGCCCATCAAATGAGTTATGTGATAGATTTAGGAAGTCAAGCATTATAATTTTTCCAAATGGCTCTGGGATGGTTCCATGGAAATAGTTGCAAGAGAGGTCAATGGAAGACAATTGTTTCAGCCCACCAACACCACTTGGAAGCGGACCCACAAAGAAATTGTTAGAAAGATCTAAAGAAATAAGTTTATCTAGGTGGAAAAAGCTTGCTGGTATAGCTGAGTTTAAGTGGTTACTAGATAAGCTTATTTGTTCTAGCACACTAAGGTTGCCAATGCTATCGGGTATAGAGCCAAAGAATTTATTTCCGTCAAGATACAATTGTTGTAAGCTCCTCAGCATGCCAATTTCTGTTGGTATAGAGCCGGACAAGTCATTGTTAGTGACGTCAAACTTGACGAGCTCTTGCATAACAGTAATAGAATTTGGGATATCTCCTGTGAATAGGTTGTCAAAAAGACCTAATGATTCAAGATGGCTTAAGTTTGACAGTGTTGATGGAATCCTACCTGTTAACTTGTTATAACCTACATTAAACCAGAGTAACTCTGCTGAAAGGTTCCCGATATTATCTGGGAGCCCCCTGTGAAAGAATTATAGGGTAGGTCAACATACTGGAGTTTCCTACAATTAGAAAGGGAAGACAAGAAGTTAAGATTGCCATCTAAATTGTTCCATCCAAGAGCAAGCTGGTTCAGAGCTGGAATATTCCCAAGTGTTGGTGGTACTGAGCCATAGAAATTATTCACTTGCAGAAATAGTAGAGATAATTCCGAAAAATTCCCAAGAAAAAATGGAATCGAACCTGTTAGGTTATTGGTTCCCATATCTAGTGCAGTAAGATGGGTGAGATTGCTAAGAACAGCTGGGATAGAGCCAGCAATGTTATTTTTTGCCAAGGAAAGAGCAGTGAGACGTGGTAGTTGACCCAACCATGCTGGAACGACGTCCACAAAATGATTTTCTGCCAACGTGAGAATTTCTAAGTTTTTGCAAACAGCAAGTCCTGATGGAATAGGACCCACAAAGTTGTTCTCTGAGAGATCAAATACCTGCAGTAGAGGAAGGCTAAAACTATAATTGTTCGGAATGGGACCTGAAAAATTGTTGTGTGCGAGATAGAGCCACTGCAATCTTGACATGTTGTAGATTGTTGGGGGCACTGTACCGGATAGTTCATTGAACCCCAGGTACAAGAGTTCCAGCTTAGGCAACAAGGAACCTAGATTGTGTGGCAGTGAACCTGATAAGGTGTTGTTCATCAAGCCGAGCCACCTTAGAGATTGCGTATTATTGAATAGGCTTGGTGGTATGTGGCCAGTTAGCTGATTCTTGTTCAGAGAAAATTTCTCAAGATTCTGCATATTCTGCAGTAGTCCTGGGGGGATTTCCCCTGACAGGCTATTGCAACCGAGGTTAAGATCCTCCAGCCTCGTTAGGTTTCCTATGGTACATGGAATGGGGCCTGTGAGACCATTTTCAGAAAGATACAGAACCTTAAGCCGATGTAACATTCCAATTTCGGGAGGGACGGATCCATAAAGGCTGGTGTTTGTGAGGTTGAGCATGGAGAGGAAGGAAAGATTACCGAGATGTGGGCTGATCTCGCCTTGCAAGGGAACATCCGGCAGCAACAGTGCCGTGACGCGCTGCTGGTGGCGGCGGTTGCACGAGACTCCGAGCCATCTGCAGAAGGACACGTTGGTTGTCCAGCTCCTGCCAAGGACGCCGGTGGGATCAGCGAGCTCGCCTTTGAAAGCAAGCAGTGCAGCAAGGTCGCTGTTACTGCCATTAGCGTTTGTTGCTATGGTGACTAGAGAAGTGGTGGCGGCACCTGGCAAGAGGGCCAAGAGGCAGATGGCCAGTAGTATTCGAATGGCCATTGGATCCGAGTCTTCCCTGCTGGTGAATTGTGAGATACAGTATGTGTATATATATGTGCATGATGCAATGGCGGCTATAGGATCCAAAACTAGCGAAAGTATACAGCGCGCGGTGTATGCATGCAATGCCTAGCCTATTCCTGTCGTTCATAGGGAAATGATGTGTAGTACTATTCCATGGTGCAAAAACTATGGAAAGTCAACCATCATGGATGCATCATGCATCGGATTCGAGTCTGGCATGGAGTGAATTGTGTGATGCATGTGTGATAAGCGCACTTATCGGGGGACTGGATCCCATAGGGAGTTTCCAGCACAGAACCGCGAATTTGGTCACTTAGTGCATGTGTCCGCCACATGACGTACCATCATATCAATATTTTTTTATGGTGGCTATGGATATTCCACCGACTTGGTTCATTGTGCAGGACACTAGGAGAGCCAGCCTGCCGTCTCTAATTTTGTCGGCAAACTTTCCACATTGCACCGATGTGGTGCATGCAATGGCTCCAGGTCACAAAGTCAGTGTCTTTTTGGAGGCTACGATCCAAAACAAGAACTGCCTCTTTCAATTCTGTCGTTCACAGAAATGATTCAAACCAGAATTAATTGATCTGTATTTCATGGCTATTATTGGTTGATATATTATGGCCTGTTTGGCTGATTTTTTCTACGGCTGATAAGTCGGCGGATGTTGTTTTTGGCTATTTTATTGTGACATAAAAACACTATACCATGGCTGATAAACAGAGCTGATAAGTCAAGCGAATAAGATGATGGACTACCCCTGGTTCCCTATTCATTAAAATGCTTTAATTGTTACCGTGCAAGGTTAGTTCTAGACTGAAACGGATTTACTAACTAGACTGAAATGAATTTACTAACTGACGGACGTGTAAGCATAGTTATCATAGAAGAATACGCAAACGAGAACGGCACAAAGCATCAGGCTGGTGTGGGTCGGGTTCGCCGGAATGGGAGGGGGAGGGGACAACTGGTGGCGGTATCATTGGGTTGGGGGCAGCGTATGCACATGGCCAATCCTATGTCCACGCCCTGCTTCCCTCCTCCAGCTTATAGCTGCTGGTTCCATGGACCAAGTGAGAGCTAGCATACGTACTCCACCTTTGCTATCCTCGCGCATGATGATCCTTAATTTTCAGCTGCCTCCGCCCGCCATCGCTACTTTGGATCTACTCCCACCATTGTCTATGGCTCCATATATCAAGGCCCGCCCAACCGCGAGTCCAGGTGTGAGGCAGGCAGTCAGATCCACGCAGCCTATCCTATGGCAGTCCTTGTTTAATTTGTTGGTCCCAAAGCATTATATTATATGCAGTTGGAGTGTTCGTAGGTGAACGTATATATCCATGGAGATGAGCTATTGACGCTTTTGATGAAGTTGTCCCACTTCACACATAAAATACGGGGTACTGAAACGCATCTGTTTGATCAGCTGGTTAGATTGAGACACGTCTCAAATGAGTGATGTTTCTGGTGTATCCACATGAGGAGCGATACCAGCGACACGTACGTGTCTCTAATTTGACATAAACGACGTGTTTGGTTCCCATGTCTCTGAGGCAGGGGTGCTGTTTATTCTGTTCTGCCCTAATGAAACGTTCATAACTTCTGCATATTAGTACGACCTAGCTAGCTATGCATCACTGAACATGGAAATAATGTAACAATTTCCTTGTCAAACACACATGTAGCACACAAATAATAACGTCTTGTGTGAATGAGAATGAAGTAGTGTTGCATAACTAGGACACTTGAATTAATGAAGAAGCTTAACAAGTCATGCATGCATGCCATGCATAAAGATTTATTATAAAAGACAACTACTGAGATAGGAGTACTATATAACAATTAATTGATAATAAGGCAAGAAACTCCAAGCAATTTCGCAAGGCGTGGACACAGATCGATGCTTATTATTAGTTGCCGGCTTCATCTAAGCGTCTCTTGACACGCTTAAGCTCCTCCACCACCTCTGCCATTGCGGGTCTCTCCTCTATGTAGTCCTTGAGGCATCTGACAGCAAGCTCGCCAATCATTTCGAGGCACTCCAAGTGAAGCTGAGACTGAGCACTGCCGGCAGCCAAGATGTCCTTGTCGTATATGGCCCTTCTGATGCTGCCCTCGTCGTCCTTGCAGGAGGTGACGAAGTCCAAGGGGAGGCTCCTATTCCCGTCATACTTGGCCGTCTTCCGAGTGATGAGCTCCAGGAGCACCACGCCGAAGCTATACACGTTGCTCTTCTCTGTGAAACGACCTGTCTTCATGTACACTGGATCCACGTAGCTCATATCCGCTGCCACGGACCTGGAGTACATGCCCATCGCCAGCAGCTTGGACGACCCAAAGTCGGAGACCTTGGGCCTGAGGTCATTGTCGAGGAGGATGTTGCCGGACTTGACGTCGCCGTGAACATGCTGCTCGGCGTGCGAGTGCATGTAGGACAGGGCCTCCGCGGAGCCGATGGCGATGTCCAGCCGCTCCGGCAGCGAGAGCAGCTGGTGCGGCCGGCCGTCGCCACCGTGGAGCACGTCGTAGAGGCTCCCTTTCGGGATAAACTCGAAGACCAGTATGGGAACCTCCGTCTCCAGGCAGCAGCCGACGAGGCGGACGATGTTGGGGTGGCTGATCCTTCACGAAGTCGTCCATGCCGATTCCCGTTCGTTTCGCTAGGGGGCGTTTCACGGCCACTTGCTCACCTCTGTCATTGGTCCCCTTGTAGACCTCGCCGTAGGCACCTTTTCCGATTCTGTTACTGTAATCGCTTGTGATTTTCTTCAGTTGCCGCTCTGTGAACATGGCAATGCCTGCGCCCTTCAGTACCACACCACCGTTTTTGTCAAAATGCCTCCTTTTGTGTCGCTTCTTAAACTCCATCCACGCCAAGCATGCTAGGACGACAGAAATGAATATTGCTGCATGCAAAGACAAATCCAATGTACAAGATCGTTCCATGTTACATTCTTTTTTTTTGTAATTGTACTTATATAATATATATGCACGGTGCTAGCTTGTTGTGACTAAAACAAATTGCATGATGGGAAAATTGTTTCTGTATTTCAATCTTTGGAATTCTAAGAACATATTTATTAGTCCTTAGGAGGTTCCACAAAATTATTACTCGACGTAACAAATTTAACTACAATGGCACCAAATAATCGCAGTACCTCCTACATTTCAAGGATTACTAGGTTTCACTATTGTTCCTTTACATCTGACCAACGTTTCTATCATATTCTATATATAGGTAGTACCAACCACAATCGTGGGTAACAAGTTTGCTAGGAATTACTATATTCTATAATACAGTGACGAAAGATGTGTGTGATACTAGAAAATCTATGAGACACTTGAGAAAAAGAGATAGTATTAAGAAGTAACAAAACTGCACTACAGGAAAACGGCAATTTGCCGAGTGCTAAATAGTTTGCCGAGTGCCAAATATCGGGCACTCGGCAAATAAATTTTTTGCCCAGTGTCATACTCGGCAAACTTTTGCACTCGGCAAATAATTATATGCGGAGTGCCTAATATCCTGTAGTGGTTAGCACTCGGCAAATCAGCAGAATCCTGTAGTGGTTAGCACTCGGCAAATCAGCAGAATCCTGTAGTGGTTAGCCGGTTAGCCATATAAAACCATATATAGGAAGCATATCACATATATCTTTGTAGTTCTACGTATTATTTGATTGTTCCTCCATGTATCTCTGAACGGCCATAAGAATGCCACTCTCTGGAAAACAAGTGAAATTATTTTTATAACTGTATGTATCATGCATGTATATAAAAATTAATATTTGTGGTTGTTGCATTAAATAATACCATTATATAGACATGCAAGACTAGAATATTTTAGCAGAAAAACGAAATGTTTCCATTTACTGTCTAATAATAATAATAAACTGAAAAAACTAATTCACAAAAAAATAAAAACAAAGCAAGAAAAAGATGGGAGCGTAACTTATTAATTATATTATTACTCACCTACTATCGCCACTGCATATCCGGGAATTATGGGCCGGCACCCGTCCTTACTTTTGCCATCACCTGTGTGCCCAAATTTGCATTTGCACGTGTAGTTACCATCCGTGTCACGGCATACAGTAGCACTGCCACAAGGATATAGTTCTTCGTACATCAAAGGATTTGTTTTCCGAAGCTCGCACTCATTAATGTCTGTATAGTTGAGAAATATATGCACACATTTAGCATCTTGAAAAACGTCCCTAAAGCTACTTTTACTTACGGAACAGGTTAAAAGTGTCCCAGTCCAAAAATATCCTATGATTCTCAGAAGCCATTGGGCCCATTTAAGGAGACAGACCAATGAACTACCGTCTCTAAAAATCATCTAATAGAAGTCAGTCACTTAAGATGTCGACCTCCAAAAAAGAGGACTATTTCTTTAAGAGATAAGCCTCTGGCACAATATACCAAAACAGCACAAAATAGACACCTTAATTAGTGATGTGGAACTGAAACACGCCACTAATAAAAGATCAGTGTGATGAGGGTGAACAAAACGCGTCATTGATTGGATATTGCCAATGTCCAGTAAACTAAAACATGTCAGTAATGAGAGTTATCAGAGATTCTTTTCTACTAGACATGTCTGTAATCACAGGAACAATCATAGAGACTAGCTAGTTTGGATGCATACGTGTCACACATATACTGCAGACCTGAAAAATTATCAAACCAAGTTAAGTCTGGTCTCCCATTGAGATTCGGTCATTCCATCCTCACTCATTCCCATCCCTCCCTGTTCTGATCTCCTCACGGCACTGGTCCACCCCTCTCTGCTATCATGTGTCACACGTCAAAATCTTCCGCCACCACTGCCTCCATCTCTCTCTTCCTTGTCCACCACCTCCCTCCACCCAGATCGATCTAGCCTATGTTGCCTCCCACCTCTAGATCTATGTGGAGCCGCCTCCTCCCTTGCCACCAAGCGGGACACACAGACAGGCATGACAAGGAAACCCAATGGCAACACTGTGGGCTCTCGTGGTCATGGTCGGAGCTAGCAGGACTTTCGAGGTAGGAGACCCTGAAGAGCCATCTGAAGCTAAAATCAATGCTGCATCAGCTCCACGAGTGGCAGTACCGCCTCCGCAGCAAGGACTGCAACAATGACCGCCAGATCCAAGGTGAAGGAGCCTACTTTCTCCTTCTCTAGTCCAAGACCCATCTTTTCAAGTTCCCCTTGAGGCAGTCTTTGATGTGCTATAGATGTGCGAGGGAGTGAGGAGAAGACTGTCGAGAAATGCAAATGTGCTCCAGATTTTCCATGGGTTCTCTTGGCATACTCCTGATTCGACATTTATCTGTCTAACAAATGTGGTATATCCATGGAGCATTACTTTATTTTGTTTATTATAGCTGTGGATTTTCATCATAACCGGCTAATTCCAGAATCTGATCATCAGAGTCCAAATTAATGTTTTTGGAGTAGGACTAGCATTAATATATGCTTACTGTTAAGTAGAATGAAGTTATTATTGATACAGTAGGGATTGGATATCCTGTGAGCATAAAGCAATGCATAACATAATGGTTCTGGAATTTTAGATTTTTTTAATTATTTGCATTCATCAAAATATGCAATTAGTAAAACTTTTTCCCTGAAAAAGAAGTGAATATCATGAGTTTGATTTGTTTCCCCAGAATTCTTTCTATTTGGCTTATAAGTGTCCAAATTGGCTACAATGATGTTTTCCTAAAATTGACAACAATTCTAGTCTAGATATGTAAGACAGCAGACCTGAGTGCAATGCGATGAGAATCAAATATTTGTCTCTCGGGGAAAGACTCCTGACCAATCCTTCTCAGATTACTTAGGGGCTTGGGGGCTATACCCATCAGGTATGCTCGTGCACATCCTTCTACATACTAGAATCGAGTGAGAGCCTAGCACGCATTTGGCCTCTGATCGGGTCTCAGGGGCTCACCAATGTCCGGGTTCCCAACCGACAATAGCCTGAGCTTAGCTAGTCCCAGCTTGATCCTACCCCGAGATAATGCTCGAGCCAACAACCGATTGCCCAAGTGTACTTCCATGTACCGAAGTATCGCCAAGTGTACTTCCAAGTACCGGAGTCTTACCGGTGACCTCCAGTACCACACCTTAACGCAGCCTAATTTGACCTATGCTGTTCAGCAGGAGTGCTTGTTCATGCATGACCACCGCGAGCCGCACGTTAGGCTAATCAAGAGCATTCTCTAGTAGATCATGGGCCCTATCCACTAGTCTTCACTTGGGCATTGTTCCGTCACCTAGCTCACCACCTACTTTGACACTGACTGGGTGGGCAACCCGGAAACACTCCGCTCCACATCAGGCTTCTACGTCTTCCTCGGTGATAATCTAGTGTCCTCATCCTCCAAGTGCCAGACTATAGTACACCACTCCAGCATCGAGATGGAGTAACATGATGTGGCCAAAGCGACAATATCAGCGTCATCTACATGACTGCCAATGCCCTCCATCATAGACGTACCAACCATATCGAGATGAACATCCACTTCCTCTGTGACAAGGTTACTCTGGAACAATTTTGTGTTGTCCCTTCGACAAACTAGTTCGCCAACATCATGGCCAAGGGTCTTCCCTACAGCCTACTACTTTTGGATTTTTGGACCAGTCTGTGTATTCGTGATGCTCCCACTATGACCGTGGGCAGGTACGAGGACTATTGTCAAAACTACCTTATTTTATACGGTATAGCCAATGGCTCTATGTTTATGAAGGCATCCCAACAATTGGTTTGTGGTGATTCTCCCAATCCTCTTCCACCTTTCTACAAGATCCGCCACTTTGGAACCTTTTTGATAGTTGAATCCTTTGGTCCAAGTGGCTTAGCAACATTTCTACTTAATAAAATGAAGTGCCATTTGACAGCTTGTAGGTTCAGCTATCACAGGTGTACCATCTATATCATGTCATGTGGATATGGCTTTGTCACAATCAGATAACATTTGTAAAGTTTGTAATAAAGAATTTGTTTGCCTAAATGGATGAAACATGTCTGGTGTATATATGACCATGGTAGAGATTTTTTTCTTTTGTAAATTGACATCAGCAACATGTTTTGTCTATAAGTGTCACTAAGGAGTTTACATCAGTAACGTGTTTTGGCTATACGCATCACTGATGATCAGTTTTACATCATGATGTGTCAATCTGCGTCACTGATGTTTTCACCTTTGAGACTAATAGAAGTGATGCGTTTTTTCCACATCATGCATGAATATCTACATGCGTAGCTAATTCATTTTTTTGACATAGTGGTAATTGAGGTCCACGTCCATGTAGCCTCCCACAAACCCTAGAAATTGACAGCAACACACGAATCTCGGTGTGTGCAGCCGGCGCCCACTAAATAACCCCTCCCTACCTCGATCCTTCATCTCCACCGATGTCGCCCAATTTTAGATCTCAGCTCCCACTAATGCTTCCATGTACCTCAATCTATCCTTCCAATCATGCATCTCTCTCGCTCACCCTTACCTCCTAGATCTCACGCACCGCCTCCCGTTCCATGGTTTCCCTTCAGTGGTCGGCACATCGATCCCCACACAACAAATTGTCCACAGTCCCTGCCCTCCATCAACGGTGGATCTAGGCCTCTCTATGAGCAACGCGAAGGACCCTCGAATCATTCCCGAGTTGATTTTTACAGCTGTCTAGCTGTCTCTAAAAGATACTCCCTCCATTTTAAATTATATAAGACATTTTGGCTTTTCTACATACAATACATTTGCTATATGACAATAGATATACACTATGTCTAAATCTAGTTACATAGTAAAAGTATTGTATCTATAAAAGCCAAAACCCCTTATAATTTGGAACTAAGTTAGTACTTTTTAACACAAGCGCCTATCCAAAGGCGGACAGTCTAGCGTACTATTGTAGTAGTGGATTGAGGCACGAACTACTGCAAGCACAAAAATGATAGAACTGAAGATACATAGAAAATAAAAGTGGGCTAACTTTTGCATCCTTCGTCGATGTAGGGGTTGCCCTTGTATCCGTCTGAACAATTGCATAGGTACCCAGGCCCTTGCGTAGCATTGACGCAGTAGCTGTGGGTGCTGGCACAGGCCACAGCTGTTGATGGGCTGCCGTCCAGCGGACAAGACCCACCACCCCTGATGGCCCAGTCAAGTACCAGTGGGACATTTGTCTCATTTCCTACTCCATAGCGGCTGTAAAAACTATTTTTCACAGCACCAGCGAGGTCTTGCCGGCTGAAGTTGTACCTAAAGCAATGTTATATACAGAGTTACTGTAGAGAATGCCCTAATAGCTTGGTTAAGATGCGTTTTTGAAGTTGTACCTAATACAAAATTTTGAGTTTCAAAATCTAACAATTTTTAAAAATATATATTTAGAACTCTAAACGATTTCAAGTGAAAAACCTATCAACTACAATGTTACAGACCACGCCGAGATCTATAATTACTCCCTCTATTCCAAATTATAAGACATTCCAAGAATCTTGAAGAGTCAAAACATCTTAAGTTTGACCAATAATTATAAAGAAAACTATAAAGATTTATGACATCAAATAAGCATACTATAAAAATATAATTGGAACGAGTCTAATGATACTTAGTTGACATCATAATGTGATTATATTATCATATAAGTTTAGTCAAACTTGAGATAATTTGATTCTCCAAGCTTGGGATGTCTTATAATTTGGGATGGAGGAAGTAGGATATAAAGCTTCTGTTCATCTGATTATATCTGAAGAAAGTTATGAATATGTTTTATACAGCTGTTTGTTGAGGAAGGCATCTTAAAAATGCTGCCATAATTAATTTATATAGAGAGGCAAAGCTCTTAAAAGGCTCGTCTCTAAACATAGCAATTTACTTAGGTGATATCCTTAGGACGATGAAAATACAGCCAAGCGTTCTTACGACTGAGCCTCTATTCTGACTATTTTTAGAGGCAGGTGTGTAGCTAAGGGCTGGCTCGGCATTTTCAGGGTCAGTGCCCAAAAAGCACCCGCATGTGTGTCAATCAAGTGCACTTTTTCTATAAATTATTTTGTAGTAGTGGTACATGGTGCTGCAAGTAACAATTGGTTTGTTACCTGCACGTTGTCTTGGAAATAAAATACAGTTTTTAGTTTAACCACAAAATGAACTTCATTTGCAGTTCGAGAAAGGATTTCTTTTCAAAGCTTTCATTATCGTTTTTTTAGTACATGGCCATGTACTACTACAACTGCAACATACAAAATCTAGTAGCTCTCCATCCTAACACATTTGATCTCTATTTTTAATAGCCGACCTCACTAGTCATTTAACCTTTTGATTTTAGAGAGTCTGTTAGTGTGTTCTAGTAGTTTTTTTTGCCAAACCTATTTTAGTGAATGACTAATTAAATCAGTAAATTTAGCTTAGTCTTTTGCAAATCTTTTTGAGATGCTTGCAGCTATAATAGTAAAACTTAAAATGCACTGTGTATTTTCTTACAAGTAATAGGATATTAGTCCTGAATACATACCAGTTTTTCTCAGAAACGAAGGCGTAGCTGCAGCTGCAGGACTCCCACGCAGTATTTGGCAGAGTTTGGTTATCCTCGCCGTTGAGCGGCTTGACTTGTATGTAGCTAAGGTTGCCAGGGATGGTTGTCTGGCAGCAGCCGAGCCCCGTGCACTCGGCGCCGTCGTCAGCTGCATCTTGCAAGCTTGAGCAGAAGGTCATGCAGCTGGTGAAGTATCTCCCGGCATCCAGCCATGCAAGCATGCTGCAACCGATGGCCATGAACACGTTGCGCTTGCTCGAGAACAGGAATGGTGAGCCGGTGACGTTGAGTGACGTGACGCGGTGAAATTCGATTGTACTAGACGAGTTGTAGCAGAGATAAGACACGGGGCTAACCACGCGCATCTCACCGGCTTCCAACGAGATGTTGAGGATCTGAACATCGCCATTGTATAGCAGTCTTGGAGGGACAAAGCTGTCGTCACAGGTGAGGCTGAACTGCCCCTGCCAAGAACAGCATTTGTCGTTGCCGATGCCGAACGGGTAGGGAACGTCCACCTCGCCGCACCGGAGGAGGCAGCCTGGCTCCGGACCTTCCATCGCCGGCGGTGTGGCCGTGTTTTTGGAGCTGGCGGCGACGACCGCGGAGGTGGCAGCAGATTAGAAACCATGAGAGTGGTAGCAAGGAGAATCCACTGGACGTTTGCCATGGCTTGGTTCTACTTAGTAGCTAGTACGTACTACTAACTAAGTAACAGGCAAAGAGTACGTCTGCTATATATAATGTGCTGACAACCAGTAGTTTATACCTATTGGTTTATTTCTGAATCTAATGCAACTGCCTCCACGTGTGGGTGTACATTAATTTGTATTGCTGTGGCAAAAGAAACAAAGAAAGTAAGAAAGAAAGAAAGAAGAGGTTTAATTTGCTCACGAAAAGTGCATGAGTGCTATTTTTGGGCTGAAAACATTGAGAGTTGGCTTAGCTGACTAGGGGACACTACTCCAATTTTTTTAGGTCGTTTTTATAGATATAGTATAGTGAAAGATACGCTTCTAGATGTACATTTTAGAGAAGCTAGAACAACCTACAATTTTGAATAGATGGGATATATTGCTATACGATTGGTCTTTTTTTAGCACATTCATGTTGATTTAGCAACAATAAAATGCTGCTTCTAGACATAATAGATGAGCAGGTTCGTGTGCAACACTGGAGCACGAACTCTAGTGATAGGGGTTGTTTAGGTTCTACGTCTAAAGTTTTTGGGTGTCATATCGGATATCATGTCGTGTGTCGCATGAGATTTAACAAAAAGTTACAGAATATGTCTATAAACCGCAAGACGAATTTATTAAGTCTAATTAATTCATTATTAGCACATGTGTTACTAGAAATTAGTGTCTAATTATAGACTAATTAGAATCAAAATATTCGTCTCACAACGTACATGTAAACTTTGTGATTAGTATTTTTTAAACAATATTTAATGCTTCATGATGTGATAGTACGTAAAATTTTTTGGATGAGATCTCTAAACCGGGCCGTAGTCAATTTTGTGATGATGATTTGAGTCCAAACAGATGCTGATTTTACTCTGAAACTCGTGCATCGAATATATCTGTTGCTTGGAACTCCAGGCTGGCCTGTTGACCAATCCAAGCCGACTGAGCCTTTGGCGAGAGTGAATTGACGGCGGCCAGCCTGCCAATGTCAGTTGTATCCGATGTCTATAAAGAAGAGTTGCTTTCACTGTGTTTCAGGAACCACGAGAAGCAGCATCATCAGCTTCTTTAGACAAAAGTGCTGTTTTAGGCCTTGTTTAAATTCAAAATAAATTTAAATAATCTTAGCACTGTAGGATTTTATTTGTATTTGATAATTATTGTTCAATTATAGAGTAACTAGACTCAAAAAATTCATCTAACAAATTATAGATAATTTATGCAATTAATTATTTTTTACATATATTTAATACTATATATATATATATATGTATGTCGATATGACAAAAAATCCAGTAAAGTTTTCGAATTTTGAAGCAACGTAAACACCACATTGGTTTGCCTTCTATAGATAAGAAACTCGATCTTTGGGAGAGACAAGACAGGACAAGCTAGGAGAAGGCTACGTGGTATACCGTCCGCTTGTTTTCTGTGTAATTAATCCACCAAGTACGTCTAATGGAAATTGTTGGTTACACAATTTATGTTTTGTCTATCTCACACGAGAACGCCACTATGCTTAATATTAACATTATCACATCCTGTGATCCCATACTGAGTCATCCGTTTCGTGTCTTACTTTCACATATACAATTTATGCTCAAATTGAGGTTGTTTACATTGTTCATATTATACTCCCTCCGTCCCCCCAAAGACTGGTGCGCTAGCAGTTCTAGGAAAATATATAAAAAGTTACATCCCTCAGTAATTCTAAAAAGTGGGAAATAAAAAGTGTCTTTTTAGCACAAATATTAATCAAGCTGATGGTTTTGAGCAAACATACTGATATAGATTCTCCAGGCTGGCCTACCAACAATGTCCGTTGTATCAATACCAGTGAATCTGTCACTGTGCTTTCAGGAACCATGAGATGTACTAGCATCATTACAATGAACACAAGCACCTACTGGAAACTTGAAATTCTTTTACGGTGCACTACCGTCAGGGAAAATAAAAAAATCATCGTGAAAATGTACGTATCATCATAAAAAGATAAAAATATCGTCATGAAATTTCTTACGGGGCACTTACCGTCAGGGAAAATAAAAATACCGTCAGGGCTAGCTTGACAGGGTAATTCCAGTTTTGTTTGACATTGGTCAGGGAATTTAAAGTTTCCAGTAGTACTGTCTCTGCTTTTGCCTGTCCTCCACAAATATATGAAAAGAAAAATAGTAGTATATGTAGCCAAGGCCCCAAGCTATATAAAACGTGCCCTTATCCATAACAGCGAAGTGGATAAACGGCAATGTTTATTAGGGATACTGAAGATAGCAAATTTGCTTCGGCAACATATATAGTATCGAAAAAAAAAGTTTTTTCTAAGGTTGAGGCTTGTTAATTATGTCGTTCCTGCTAGCAGAAAAACAGTAAAGTTGCTGGTAGCACGAGGAAACCGTACAGTTGCACCACTGAAAGAGATTTTTCAAGTAAGAATGACCCTAAAATGTAACACATCTTACCGCACCAACGCGTGCATTATTTTGTAGACGGGCATGTCGGCGCGATCGACCAAAGCTATTTTTAAAATAAAACTAAAATTAATTATATAAAAATACAAAAAATCTATTGTTTTGCGTCGCTCCACATTTTCTCGTGGGTAGCATAGCGGAGGAGTGCTGTCAAATAAACCCTTAGAATATAGATTCTTGATAATGAAAAAAAGATGCATTTGGATCTCGTTATTAACGTGCTTATTACCATTACACAATAAAAAGGTCTCCAAATAGAAGGTTTTTGGTAGATGGTTCGTTCTTAGAGCACCTCCTAGAGTTCACTAAATCTTATATAATCTTTCAGCCTGTTCGCTTGGCTTTTGAGCCAGCATAAATCCAGGCAGAGCAGTGTTTTTCTTTGACAAGAAATCAGCCAGCAGTACTTAATTCAGCCAGAACAGTGTATAATCCAACCAATCGAACATGCCTTTTGTTTTTAGAAATATGAGAAAAACTCATCTCTAACAACTCACACTGTCGCACCCCAAAATTTCACATTTTGGGTTGTGCTTAGAAAACACTAAATAAAATAAATGATTTCTATGTTCATATAAAAATTTTCAAGATTAGTTTGATTTGCACAAATTTAGTATAGGAAAAGTGAATTTATAAACTTTTCTAAATCAATTTGATAGACTTTAATTGTTGTGGTGGTTGTTCATTGCTTGTCTTGATGCATATGAGTGTTTAAAGTTTTTAAAACGCGTTTAGTAAGTCGTTTATCGGTCTCTGGTTCGTCTCTATCTTTTTCTATAATCAAATTCTTGTTCTCGATGTTAATATTTCATTTGGACATTCCCAGTATCCGTTGTCTCTCGATCCAAATGATTCCCTTGAGTTCATAATTCATCAACATGTCTCTAAATTCTTTCCGGGATTTTTTTTTCTGAAATTTTCCGGACCTTTTTCCTATTTATCTACGAGCAAATTCTAATTTTTAGATGCTCCAAAATATCTTTTCATGAGCTCCAAATACTTTATTTGGGTTCATTGTGTTCAAAAGTATCTCCGCGAATTTTCCCTGAATTTTTGGAGCATTCGGAGTATTTTTCGTGGCTTAATTATTAGTTCTAGACTTTTCTAGAATTATTTTATTCACGAAAATAATTTATTCCGAAAATAAATAATGAAGACCTCAATTTCCCACCAGCCCACAAAGCCCATGTGCAATAATCCTCATATATCACAAAAGCCCAAGCATTTATTTACTAATGGGCTTTGATGGTTATTTTGGCCCATTAGTAAAGGTGGAGGTGCAACGTCAATTAGTACCATATCGCTAGTTGACGTTGAGGTGGAGAGTCTTCCTCCCTATAAATATGTACCCACCTCCTTGACCAAAGCACACCACGTCTACCACAAGGGGTGCCCCTAGTTTGGGAATACCTAACGGTAGAAAATCATTTTTTTTCCTACTCTGCTGTTATCGTGCAGTCTACTCCAACCATGGTGATGCTCTCCAATCGACATCCCTTGCCGGCATCTGATCGACATCCCTTGGCCCGACGACCCCCTCCTTCTGGACGAACGAGCAGCAGCAGCATCAAGATCGTTCGTACAAAAGTGAAGGAAGGAGACAAGTGCAATTTTCTTTGACGGTATAATCTCTAGTCTCCACCGTTTCTTCGTTTTATCTCCGTTTTCATACATTCAATTGCGTTAGATTCATAGAGTTTTTATCTACGTGTTAAAACCATAATTAAATCTGTTTATGAACTTTGAAAATAAATATTTATTTAATGCCTTTAATTTCCATGTTTAATCTTTAAATCTTGTTTAAATCTTATCTTCTTCGTTTTAGATCCGTTTTGTTCCATTCAAGTTGCGTTGGCTTCGTATCGGCGTAACCTTTTCTTTAGTGATCTTTAATACCATGTTAATAGCTCTGTAATTTTATGGTTAACTCCTAACTTGATTAATAACTATGCAACTTGTTTTATATATAAAATATGATTAGTTCTACTTTTGTTTTCAAGATCCAAATATAAATTTGACTTAATCTAACTTGGGTGTTTCTCTGAAATACCTTATACACTCTTTTATATAGTAAAACTAATAAAACTCGTAGTTCTCTTTTATAAAAGCAAATCTTCCGTTAGTTGTATCTTTCTAATCGTAGCTCCGTTTAGTGTGATCTTCGTGACTGTGTGATCATAGAGTTGCGTAGATTTCTCTTTAAATCCTTTTCATTGGTTGGTGTATTGTTCTGATTTAGCCATGTTTGTGTGCTTTGTATGATCAGAATACTTGTGTGGTGATTTGGTAATTATTGTCCAATCGGTGAGAGTTACGTTGGAGATCAAGAAGTTGGTTTTCTAGCAGATCTTTGAAGACTAGGACTAGAAGATGGATCTAAGCTTTTGAGGCAAGTATTATATGGGATCTTCCTTGACGTCCTATTCATGATGTTTTCAATAAAATCATATGCATGTGTCTAAATCTTGTTACCATAGGGTTTACCTAGATTTGATTACCTTGATCCTTGAAATCCTATGGGTTACTTTTGCATATGGGTAGTTATTGCTAGTTCTCCATTTAACTAAGCATGATCTTGAATATTGATTAATGACTATATGAGATGATAAAGTAAAACTTGACTTTTTAGCAACATGGATTTAGGACCCTATCTGTCAGCAAAAGCTGGGACATACAGTACAACCACGAGGGCTATAATGGCTTTGGCTTTAGTTCAGTATGAGGGCAACTCTCTCGCATGTGGCAGTTCGCGAAAGTTGCCATTGCCGAGCGGTTGCCGAGCGGCTGGTGTGGGGACCGCTGCGTGTGTGTACCACCAACGGGCTCCTATATACCCCTTGCCCGTGGATCCGTAGTGTCTGTTGTTTGTCAGCGAGCCCCTTTGAAAGACTTCATAGTGAACCCTGTCGGCCCACCTTGGAAGTGGGTAAGAGACTAGCTACCTCGGGAAAAAGGGCAAATCACGACTCGTGGGTAAAGTGTACAACCTCTGCAGAGTGTTAAAAACTATCATGATAGCCGTGCTCACGGACACAAGCGGCCCGGAAAACTCACAGACTCTTTTGTTACTTGTTGGTTATCTCTATGAATCACTTTATCATGATGTTATGATGTTCATTTAAATTTCTATATGATCATGTGGTTTAATTTGGGGGCTTAAGCATAATTTATGACACATCAATTGTAAAGTTTTGAATCAATTAAAAATGCGTATCGCAGTAAACTAGTGTCAACTTTTTGAGCCTCATGAACCCCATATATGCTTGTTGAGTACGAAAGTACTTACGCTTGTCTTCTTTCTTTTCAATCTTTGGATAAAAATCCCGGATGGGTACCAGATAGCGAGAGTCTTGAGCAGTTAGGCTTGTGATCAACCAGTCAGTTTGGTCCCTGTGGAGTGGAGTCTTCACCTGAAGATCGGAGTGCCCTACCGCTGTTTGATTTCTTAAGGTTATTCCTTTGACCATATATGTTATATACTTAAGTATTGTCTTTTGATATTACCTTGTTCTATGGCTATATGTGAGATTTGACTTCCTGGGCTCACATATAGGGTATATCTGGTTTTGTCCTTAAAACCGGGTGTGACACACATTACTAGAGAACATGCCTTTGGTCGATGTCCAAAATGAGCTTGAATCATGAAATTTATTGCGTCTGGGGCTAATAGATCTTTAGTCCAGGTTGGTAACACCAACCGGGGCTATAAAGTCTATTTTAGTCCCCGTTGGTGTTACCAATCGGGACTAAATGTCCAGAACATTTAATCTCGGCTAGAAATATCAACTGGGACTAAAGATAGACCCTTTAGTCCCAATTAGTGTTACGAACCGGGACTAATGGTCCCTCGATGCGTGGGTTCAAAGGGAACAGTCCCATCTATTGACAAATAAGTTTAGTAGGTGGGGTGGTTCGTACGTGTTAGGCGGTGCGGGAGGTCCAAGGTTCGAATCTTATGGGGCGAGAGTTAGTGGGAGGCATTATTTTTTTGAACGGCCAGGTTGTCTCTTGCTAGCTCATGGATTTAGCAGGCAGTTCAAAAGGTTGAGATTACCTATGGTTAAACTCTTCACAACTTATTAATGGATATAATCCTTTTGGGATGAATAGTTTATCAGTATGGGTTTGGATGTTCTTATTTGGACATCTTGTTTGGGCTACAAGATTTATTTTCTTAATTTCCTGGCGTGGATATTGATATGAATTAATTGAGACTTTAGCATGGGCTCATGAGCGCACATCTTTAGCTAATTTAATTCGCTGGAGAGATAAGCCCGTGGCTCTTTCGTCATAATGCTTGCTCCCAGAATGTAGGGAGCTGGGAAACCTGCTTTGGTTCCACCTAACTCTACGTGTCTCCTCCTTTGATCGGTTGCGAAACTTGCCGTAGACAGAGTGTTGAAGATTTGCCTGCTCCGAACGAGGTACGGGAATGCGGGTATGAGGAACCTTTGAGGAGCCTTCCGAGGTGCTGAAGGGCTCTGGCCGAAGGCTCTCGCGTATGAGTGTGGGAAACCTTCGCGAATGACGAAGGTCTCCTCCGAGATGGCGGCGGTAAACAATGACTACAGGAAACCCTAAAATTAGGGGAGTTGTCTCTATTTATTACGGTAGGTGGTGACCCCCTTTTATAGTACACTGTTCACAAGGTGTTTGACGTTTACATGAATGCCCTTCTACCTACTCCGGAATATTCCGGGGGCCTTTCTGGATACCTCAGGGGCTTTTCGGGGACACCGTCTCCGATCGGGCCTGCCGGGCTGTTTCAGGGTCAGTGGAGGCCCAGTAGATCAGGCCCAGCAAACCATCCCGATCGCCTCTCCCAGAGTGTCTTCGGGCTCCTTGCTTGCGCCGGGTCGACTCCGCTGCTTCTGGCGCCTGTCGAAGGCCTTCGCCCGATAACCTCCGCCCTGGACGCGCTGCTCGGCGAAGGCCCCGGACCCTCGCCCCCATTATACCTGTGTGCAGAATATCACAAGGTAACACATTTTTGGGATTACCTTCCCGGTGGGAGACCATCCGGGGCCTTCGCCTTCGGCTTCTAACTTGTGAGAACACCTCCGCTGACCCGTTCCGGCAGTCGCCCGGGGACCTTCGTCTCCTGACTCGGTTTGCGCGGGCACCTTTGCGATCTTTGTCCCAACACGGAGAAGAAAGATGCAGAAGCTTGATATTTAGTAAGTACCATATCCAGTTACAGTGCAGTGATCTGACGATTTTTCAATTGATTTTAATTAATCTCAATGAATAAATAGTGTGCCATTTTGTCATAATTTGCCCGGTGAAGTATTAGGAACTGTTATAAATGACCTTTTTTTCTCCAAATATACTTTTAGGGGCCGGAAAACATGGAGCTTTTAGAAGATCCAAATAGTGTTTGAATCTCAATCTTATTTCTCACCTTATTCTTATTTTTTTAGGAGAAGATCCAAATAGTGTTTGCCGTCATCCAATCCAGTTTCTTTGGTCTTAAGGCCTTGTTTGGATGCACATGTATCCCTCTCGAAGCACATGTGTTGGAGTGTATTTAAACTATAAAGATACATGCGCATCCAAACAAAACCTAACTGATTTTTTAGAAAACATTGTACATGGGTACATAAAATTCACAACACTCAGAGACTATGGAATTGGATGCGATGCATGCGCTCAGATTCCTCTGCTCTCGTTGCATGCATGTGATCCGTGGTGCATTATATTGCCCAATAGGTCACCACTGACGTTGTGACACCATTGGCAAAAATCTAGCGCTCGATCGATCGGTGACTTTTCCACGTACGTCTCCGTCGTCGTCTCTCCACCACTGGGGAAGGGTCAAGGTGTACCGCTACGCTCCTTTTTGCGTCAAGCGACATGACTCTAGCTACGACACAGGACGCGCTGTTGATATTCTTCTGTACTCTAGACACTATTCTATGTTCGTCTTGTTTGTAGGATTTTACTGCTCATCAATTTTTTAGATAAATGACACGAAATCCTGCCTCTATATCCACTTGGGTTAATAATAGACAGCCAAATGTTACCTGGGCTTTTAGGCTCAAAGCCTCAAAAAATAGGAGCGCGCAAAAGCAACCAGAAAGAGATCGAGCTTATAATAAGGACTAAATATATATGTGTGTGTGTTGCAGCGCGGCTACATTTATGCAGTGAAGATCTTATTCGCCCATTAGTTAGGTTTCCGGAGGAGGGAGGGTCTCCTCTGCAACTTTTTGGCGATTAGTCCGCCTGAATCGTATGGTATACACTCATTCATATATCCAATGTCGGCAGGGCTAGTCGGGCCGGTCAGTCTCTGACCGTGATATTAAGGCCCAGCAAACATGGGGCGGCCCAGGAGAAACGGACCCAAGTGGGCTGTGTCCAGCGGCTAGAAATCTCAAATCACGTGGAACAAGTGAACTACAACGGTGAAATAGACTTAGCTTTAAAGATTTTTATTCAGCTAAAATAAAAAAAAAAGCTTTTAAGATTTTTCTTAGAAAAAATAATATATTACATTTGCAAATTGAATTACATGTGTTGTGTCCGGTTAAAGCCTTCTGTGACAAACATTCATGTCACAACTCACAACAAGGTGGAAAGAGATTTATATTCTTCAGATCTTATATTCTTCATTCATACTCTCTCCATCCAAAAACAAAATGTAATTATAAGATTTGTGCTTGTCAAACTAGTTTAACTTTGACCAAGTTTATAGTTAATAGTATGGACATTTGTGTCTTGGATAAAATTTACTATGAATATATATTTCGTAATTAATAATGTAGTGGTAATTATATTATGTATCATGAATGTTAGTACGTTTTTATATAACTTTTTTTTATACAAAGAGGTTTCCCCCGCTTTATTGACATCAAGCGTTTCACACAGTTTACATACCAAGTTTAGCGTACCGGCGCGCCCGCCAACAGACACAGAGCCAGCAAAAAAGTCTAGGAAGTTTCCACTGCGTTATTACAGCATGGTTGAGACAAATCAAACGGAATCACACCGCTTAAGCCCAGCACCAAAGACTGAGAAGCCGAAGTCTCCAGATTTGACTGAATTTCCCCAACCCAACCGATTCTGGGCGGTAAGAGAGCTCTGGTTTCCAGATTCCGGCATATCTCCTCCACCGACGACACCAACTGTTTGTCAAACATAGGTACCCAGCTCCTTAGCATCTTTGCAATTCCCAGAATCACCTCTTTCTCCCCTATCCATTTTGATCCCTGAAAACAAAGTTTGTTACAAAATTTCCACAAATACCAGAGGGCCGTAGATGAAACAATGTTGGTGCACAAGTGTTTCTTATTAGCAATCCAAAGCGTAGTTACAGATTCAAAGTTCCAGACCATATTCAAATCCAGGATTTCACCTATAACAGACCACATCCTACTGGCAACATTGTAGTAAAAAAACAGATGAATCACAGATTCCAGCTCATTACATAATAGGCAGGTTTTGTCTTCAACCTCCCTTCTTTTAGCCAGATTATCTCTGGTTAAAACTTTATTTTTGGCTAACAACCAGAGAAAAATTTGAACCCTAGGGGGTATCTTCAGTTACCAAACAACATGTTCATAAACAGGGATGACTCCTCTATGATTAATAACTGCATAAAGAGACTGGACCGAGTACTTACCAATGGAGTGAAAACTCCAAATAATCTGATCCTTATCTTCATTAAGAACTACATTTTCCATGATATTCAAGATATCAAACCACATACTCATCAACAACTCACACACATTTCTTCTAAAAGACAGCCTCAAGACTTGCCCATCCCACACTTGACTAATAGTTTTGCCTTGTTGGTCATTAATGACATACAACGGCCAAAACTGAATAGCCAAACTCGAATTACCAAACCACAGGTCTTCCCAAAATCTAACTTTTTTACCATCACCCACTAACCATTTAATACCTAGTTTTGCTGCCTGGAGAGCCCACATAACCCCTTTCCAAAAAGGAGAACCCCCCAAATCATTACAACAGAGAATATTAGGATTATTAGTGTTATATTTATAATCAATTATCTTAGTCCACAGGTTGTCAGATTGTAAATTGTACCTAAAAATCCAAGAACTTAATAAAGCCATATTAAGATTCCTTAAATCGGGGATTCCAAAACCTGCCAATTGGCTAAATGATACTTGTGGCAGTCATCATTGTTATTCCACAAAAAATGGGACATTTGGGAGTTGATCATATAGTGATAGCCCATTTAGGAAACTTAATCAAAGACATAAGATAAATGGGAATGCTAGCAAGACAAGCTTTTAAAAGTGTCAATCTACGAGCATAGGAGAGTAGTCTCCCTTTCCAGCCTGCTATCCTTTTAATGATTTTATCTACAATAGGTTGTACATCCTCTTTTCTCAGTTTTGTATAGTGTAGGGGAACACCCAAATACTTGATGGGGAAGATCCCTCTTTTGCAACAAAAAATCTTTACAAACTCATTACATCTATCTTCCTCCATACCTATTGTCAGTAAGTCACTTTTATCAAAATTGATCCTCATTCCTGACATTTGTTCATAGCAAAGAAGGAGACACTTCAAATTGTTGGCCATATCTAAATCATTTTTTAAGAAAAGCAAGGTGTCATCTGCATATTGCAGACTGACAACTCCACCTTCAAACACTTGTGGCAGAAGCCCACCACCAAATTGTGTCTAACTGCTTTAACCATCATCCTGGTTAAGATATCAGCTACCAAATTAAAGAGCAGGGGTGAGAGGGGGTCTCCCTGTCTAAGCCCTTTACCAGGTTTAAAATAACTACTATTTTCATCATTAATTCTAACACAGAGAGAACCTCCTTTAACCACCTTCATAACCCAATCAACCCAAATCCTACTAAAACCCCTAGAGATTAGCATATCCTCTAAGAAGGACCAGCTAACTCTATCATATGCTTTTTCATAATCAAGCTTCAGGATAACTCCACATTCTTTGTTTTTATTAATATCATGAATAATCTCGTGGGCTGCCACTACACTTTCTAGAATAAACCTGCCCTTAATAAAAGCAGACTGATTCTTAGCAACCAGCCTCTCAGCTATCTTAATCAGTCTATTGTTGATGGCTTTGCCAAAAAATTTAAAACTACAATTGAGTAAACTAATGGGCCTAAACTTCTTAAGGAGTTTGGCATCAGGCTCTTTTGGAATTAGAGTAATCATAGCATAATTCAAATTGTTTGGCTCCTCAGAACTATACGTTGGTTTTCTATCATTGCAAATCCATATTCTTATATATGTTTGAACAAGTTAAAGTCTTTTCATTCAATCTGCAATAGATGGTCATTTATTTTTTGCTACTATTACTCTGCTAAGATTTGGGCCTTTAAAGCAATCTCAGGACATTGTTTTCTTTGTCCAATTGCCTAGTAGGATAATATATATGCTACTGTTTCTTTCGACAGCTTGAATTAGCATATGATTTTGAAACCAAAGACACAATTACAAGCAGCTTTAATAATAAGTGTTACTCCAGCAAATGCACGCGAAACAAATGCATAACTCGTACTAAATTGTAAGTGGACGACAATAAAGTTATTAAGCTGAAACAAATGCATAACTCGTACTAAATTGTTAACAATGGACGTTGATAGATACGGGCTACAAACATAATTTTTGCTAGGCTCAAGTGCTGACCATTCATGCATCTCTTCCCATATTCGGGTGCCTGCCCTTCAACTCGACTCAGAGGATGATGAGCCTCCACAGGCCATTGCCTTCACCAGCTTAAGCTCCTCAACCACCTCTGCCATGGTTGGTCTCTCATCCAAGTCTTCGACCTTGAGACATCTAACAGCCAGCGCACCGATCATGTCGAGGCACTGCATGTTATATTGAGACTGAGCATCATCACCTGAGCAGACTTCCCTATCGTACATCTTTCTTCCACTACCCTCCTCCTTGAAGCACTTGAGGAAGTCGAAATGCAGACTTCTATTCACGTTATACCTGGCTGTCTTCCTCGTGATGAGCTCCAGAAGCACCATACCAAAGCTATAGACGTCGCTCTTCACCGTGAATTTTCCTGTCTTCGTATATACTGGATCTATGTATCTCAAATCTGCAGCCACGATGCCCTTACAGTAACTGTGGAATGATGACAGGAGCTTGGATGAACCAAAGTCGGAGACCTTCGGATTGAGATCATCGTCAAGGAGGATGTTGTCGGGCTTGACATCGCCATGGAAGTGATGATCACCGTGGGAGTGGATGTGGGATAGAGCTTCTGCAGACCCAATAGCAATGTCAAGGCGCTTCAGCAGTGATAGAGCACACCGCTTGTTGCCATCATGAAGCTTGTCATGTAAGCTTCCGTTGGAGACGAACTCGAAGACCAATATGGGAACATCCGTCTCTAAACAGCACCCAATGAGTCTGATCACATTTGTATGTTTGATCTTGAACTGGAAGATGATCTCATTGACAAATCCACCATCATCTTCCTGCTCCTGCGGGTGCATGACTGGTTGGATCATCTTTTGCCATTGGCGCGCCACACTGCTGGTCACCACTGAGTATTTTACAGCAACCAGCTGGTCTTGGGCACCATCGATTCTACCCTCGTAGACTATACCAAATTTCCCTCCTCCAATGCGTTTACGGTCCTTGGTGATGTTGTTCAGTTCACTTTCAGAGTACATGGTTATACCTAGAGCCTCCAGTATCTTTCCACCATTTTTGTTGAAAAGTTTCCTGTGATTTCTTTTCTGAAGCAAAATAACAGCGAAACATGCGCGCCACACTGATGGTCACCACTGAGTATTTTACAGCAACCAGCTGGTCTTGGGCACCATCGATTCTACCCTCGTAGACTATACCAAATTTCCCTCCTCCAATGCGTTTACGGTCCTTGGTGATGTTGTTCAGTTCACTTTCAGAGTACATGGTTATACCTAGAGCCTCCAGTATCTTTCCACCATTTTGTTGAAAAGTTTCCTGTGATTTCTTTTCTGAAGCAAAATAACAGCGAAACATGCTAGGATGATGGCAATAGCAATTGCTGCACATAAAACAAACATTTTCAACCAGTCAACTCACATATGAATTAAATGTGAAACAACATATCAATGGTAACGTGTTTTTTATATATAGGCCTGACATTCGCAACCAGAAGTGAAAATGCTTAGTCAGTATGAAACCAACCATGACGACATTCTTCTCACGTAAATTTTGTAGTCCACAAATCATTGAAAACAAAACTGTTACCGTTATGTCCATGGACTTATATTTCAAATTACTTCTAGTATTAGATGTTGACTCTATATATAGTAGTTTTCAATATGTTATATAGTATTTTTTTGGAAGTAAACATAGTTACCAAATATAATCACATTTAATTTGGTTGCGAATATATTATGTTTTTATATATGCCTCACATTCGCAACCAAACATAGTTACTCTTCCATTCACTAAACTCCAAACTGTGTAATTCAGGAGATAAAGGAGCGTTGATCGCAAAAAAAAAAGGAGCGTGTGTCATTTAGTGAATCTCACCTATGGCAGCTATAGCATATGGCGAAAGTACATAATGATTACATCCCTCTGCACTTTTACCATCTCCTTTGCGGTTGAATTTGCATTTGCAAATATAATCTCCGTTTGTATCCTTGCATGTGCTATTGGGGCCACAAGGACCATACCTTGTACTTTTTTTGCGAATTTGATTGTTGAACTTCATTACACTCATTGATATCTGTATAGTAATTTAAAATAGTAACTCAGTCAGTTCACCGAATATATATACAAGAAAAATCTCAAAATCCAGATTTTTTTATTTGCTAGTACACAATTGATTTATCTGATGCTTCTAAGGAAAAAGTCCAAATTACTCCCTTCAAGTTTGACATTGGTCCAGATAAGCCCATAAACTAATTTTGGTTCAATTTACTCACCCAATATTTGAGTTTGTCCAGCTTACCCAATAACAGGATTTGTTATTTTTCTTCACATATAAGATTAATAATTTTAAAACTGATACTTTTTTAATGTTCTCGCAATTGATAGAAAAAAGATCAAAATAAAAATTATAGATATTAATGAGATCTAAAACTTTGTAGTTTAAAGTTTTTCATAAAAAATTGTTTAAGGCTAGAAATCTCCATTTCAAAACTTGAAAAATCAAAGATTAAATTCTGTACGTCATAAGATTTGGGATGCAACAAAAACGATCATGGTTTGTGCCAGCTATATGCATATTCAAGATATATGCTCATAATATGGATGAAAAAGTTAAATAGATCAGTTTTTTGAGAAAAATAATTAGTGAGTTCATGATAACTAGATATAGACAACACAATATCTATTATGCATATTACGTTAGAAAATAAAAAAAATCAATTTATTTTGGACTAGTATATATACTATAAGAGAGACATCGCGTCAAGATCTAAAAACTGACTTGTGCAGCCGTTGATGATGTATGGATTGCCCATGTATCCCTTTGAGCACTTGCATAGATAGCCACCCCCTCGTGTGGCGTTGAGGTTTTGGCAGTAGCTGTGTGCGCTTGCACAGGCGGGAGCCGTCAGTTTACCTGACACCCCACTGGTGTCCGGCACCATCGCCTTGCAAGATCCATTACCCCTGATGGCCCAATCAAGAACCAACGGGGCACTTCTGTCTCCAACTCTATTGCCGAAGCTGGTGTTTCCCTTGTCTTTGAGGTCTTGCCGGCTGAAATTGTACCTGAAATCAAGTCCGAATCATATATATATATATACATATATATATATATATATATATATATATATATATATATATATATATTTTCAATAACCACGTTGAGTTCCAATAATTACTATATTAATTTGCGAGATTATAGTAACTTCTTAGTATGTGGTTTACTATAATGTTACGGTAAACATCTCCTTGTTTTATCGTAACACGACTATCGTAAATGTATTCACTTATTCTAAATGAAGGTTGTTACAAATTTTATTTTGTAGCTAGCTACTGAATATACTCTCCCTGTCTATATAGATATAGATACATATATACTTTATACTAAACGAAGGTGGCTATAAACTTTATTTTGTAGCTATGAATATATACACTGCCTATATATATATATATATATATATATATATATATATGTATGTATGGTTATACGTACCAATCTTTCTCCGCCACGAAGGCATGTTTACAGGGGCTGTACTCCCACGCAGGATTATTGACGGCGGTGTTGTTATTGGTATTCCAGCCAACCTGTATAGTGCTAAGTGTTGATACTGTTTTTCGGCATGTGTCAAATGGGTAAGACTTGTGTTAATCAGCAGTCGTTTTCCATCGACATCGGGAAGTCATGAGTCAGTGTTGTCGATGGGAGTGTGCTGTGGAGAGACTAAGTGTGTTGCCGATGGAAGTTAGAAGTTTCGGATAATTGCCGATAAGGTTAATCGGTGAAGTCAAGTCGCCTGAGCTGCAAAGTTGCTGATGCCGATTGTCGATGAGGAGATGTTGCCGATGCCGATTGTTGATAGGGATTGATTGGTGAAGATAAGTTACCAGTACAAGGTTGCCGATCGGGAAGTGTTGCCGATGTCGATGGGCATAGGGTGCTGATGAGCACAGGGTGACTTAGCGTTTGATATCAGCAGAGGATTACCGGTGGCCAAAGAAAGAAGCGTTGCCGATGGAAAGTTTTCATCGAGGGAGAGATATAAGGGAACTGGTGATTTTATACCAGTATTATTATAGCAGTTTGAGTACGACTCTTGTATGAGTCGTTTGTTTTCCTTTAAAATAGGTGTGTTTGTTTAGGAAAATAATATTGTTATTTTAGATCCGACTCCTGCGCGAGTCAGTTTCCTTAAAGTTAGGAGTTTGTTTTAGGAAAGATACGAGTCGTGTCTTTGTACAACTCTCCATGCGGGAGTATAAATATGTGCCCAAGGGCTGCGTGTAAAAAAATCCAATCAAAATCAAACCAATTTATTCTTATTCTACTTTTATCGTAATTTACTCTTTATTGCATTAGTTATAGTTTATCTATGAGTTCTTCAAGCTTCGACGGGCTACATCACCCTGATCTCCGTCAAATCCTTGCAAGTTCCGCGTGGGAGTATCTCTGAGCTTTGACATCCGGGCGCATCGCTGTTGTCTCATTCAGCTCTGCTCTAGTTATCCTGATCAATTTCCAATCTTGGCATCCGGGCACATCGCCGTTGTCTCGATTGAATCTTGTTCTAATTATCGTCCTTGTCGATTAACTGGTCAAATTGACTGGCATGCCTCCGGATATCGAATTTCGGGTATAAGCCCGAGGTGTTCGTAGATCCTGACGCTTTTTGTGTCAACACCTCTTTTGGCACGCCCAGTGGGACCAGATTATATAAATTACACATCTATCATGGGTGACAACGCCGACGTTAACCAGAGGAACATCATTGAAGTCTCTGAGGCCGATCTAAAAGATGATCAGAAGCTGGCCATGGAGCGGGCTATGGAGGAGTACAAGCAATTGTATCTGAAGTCCTTCAGCCTAAGCAGGAGCGGCGAAGCAATCCAGAAGCAAGATCCGCCGTTGCCACGGCAGGTCACGTATGACGCCAATCCTGGTAAGTTACAAGAGATGGTTAATTCTGCTCTAAGTCAAGCATTAATTAGCCACTCCAGCGTGTTGTCCAATACTGTCTACCATGCTGTCATGCAATCATTCAAAGAGGGACATGCACCGCAATATGTTGGTCCAACGTATCATCAACCTGGATCGACATCTATGAGCCCATCGGCAGCCCCAATGACGTCTTCTGCTCCTGTGGAACCGTCTGCCGATGTGGCTGCACCGCCAAGGCTGGGCCCTAACAGCGTCACCAAACTCAATACAGATCCAGTGGCTTTGGCAATTTCAGGACCTGCTAGCCAGAGTCAACCAGCTCCCGTCAACTGGTGGGGATACGGTATGCTTCCAAATCTATCTGCTGGTTCTGATCTGGTGCAGGGAGATAGCTCAGCTTGGAAGGGTTCTACGACATCGGCAGCGCGACCACAGCCAGTGGCCCCTACGATGCATTACTCTACGCCCTCTCCGACTGTACAAGTGCCATCGGAAGGTTTTCAAATTCCTAAAATACCTCTGATGCCACCATCGGCAAGCTCTATGCCGATGCAACACATTATAGCAGCTGGCAGTCAACCTCTGGTGGTGAGTCCTCAAGCTGGAGTGCTAGTTCCCCAAGGTAATCTGATGATTGATTGCTCCAGGATACAAGAGCAACACGCTCCAGTCAGCTATCAGCCATCGGTAAGTCACATGCCGATGATTTATAATCCTGGATAGGCTAACCAACCGCCAGCTCAGTAGCCTGGTGTGTCAATGTATCATTATGGAGGCCCAGCAAATACTCAGAGCGGACCATCGGTACATCAGCCGATGAATACGATGACTCAACCTAATCTGCTAAGTGTGCAAAACTATCCATCGGTAAATCAACCGATGCATAGTGTTTAGATGACTGGTGCTGCGCCCGTGACTACACATCATCTTCAAGAGGCGCATCAGCCGGCTCTACCAGTCAACAACCAGCCAATGAGTCGGCAAGAGCAGAATGCATATTGGGCCGATAAGATCGCTGAAGTTATGAAAGAACAATTTGGCATTAAACCCAAAGTCAATACATATTCTTATCGGACTCCGTATCCTCTAGCATATGACTTGATTCCTCTCCCGAATCCGTACAAAGTACCTGATTTTACTAAGTTCTCCGGCCAAGACGATACATAAAAAATGGAGCACATCAACCGCTTCATTATTCAGTGCGGAGAGGCTGCCAGCAGGGAGGAATTGAGGGTGAGATTGTTCTCTTCATCATTATCTGGATCGGCATTCACATGGTTTATATCATTGCCTCCGAACTCTGTAATCACATCGGCCGATCTAGAGAGACAATTTCATAAATACTTTTTCGCTGGCATACATGAGAAGAAGCTTACTGATCTGGTCAAACTCAGGCAACACAATGACGAGTTGGTAGAAAGCTTTGTTCAGAGGCTGCGGAACGTGAAGAACAAGTGCTACAGCTTGATACTTGATGATCGGCAACTGGCAGATTTGGCCTTCCAAGGGTTACTGCCGCACATCAAGGACAAGTATGTGTCCCAGAAATTTGAAAGCCTAAGTCATCTGGTGCAAAGGATTGCCGATCAGGATATCAAAACCTTTGAACCCAGGAAGACTTGTAACAAGAAGGTGACCTTCATCAGGCGAGAAGAAGACTCTGAGTCAGATGAAGAGCTGAGCATCGATGCGGCCGAATGGGTGAAGGATAAGAAGCTTGTGTCTTGTCCGTTCGGCCAGAAAGAAACCGAGAGGTTCACCTTTGACATCACCAAGGCCGACAGGATGTTTGACTTATTACTTCAAGAAGGGCGAATCAAGTTGGCGCCCAACCAAGTAATTCCATCGGCCGAAGAGCTTAAGAAGATCAGGTACTGCAAGTGGCATAATGCAACTTCCTACAGTACCAATGAATGCAAGGTATTCAGGCAGCAGTTGCAGTCAGAGATTGAATCTAGACGCATCAAGTTCGAAAATTCCAATGTCCAGAAACCGATGAAGATTGATCAGCACCCGTTTCCAAACAATATGGTGGAAACTAGTGGAAAGACCAAATTGCTGACATCGGAAGCTGCCAGGAAAAGGGCATCGGTAGATCCTAACCATCAAGTGACTGAGCATGATGAAAGGAGGTTTGCCGATTTCAGAAAGGGCAAGAGAGTTGCCGATGAAGGTAGCAGTGCCAACAGGGCTCCTGGTGTTGTGATCACACATAAGCAGCCAAGGCAAGATTATCGGCAATCACGTGAAGAGCGATATCGGCAAGAAGAAGAGGAGCACCAAGAATGGCTTTGGCATAAGGACCACTGGAAGTGTCCCTTCTTCGTTCACTATTGGGAAGAAGGCATCAAGATGCCTACTGCCAATAATTGCCCAGAGTGCAATGGGTACTACGCCGCCGATCGGTCAGGTAAGAAACCTTGTTTTGATGATCGGACACCCAGGTACGCCAAGCCGCTCAGAGAGAAGAGGTCGGCCACACGACCGACTGGGGGGCAAACTTAGCGCCCATGACAGCCTTGGCAAGCGTGTTGATCAAGAGGAGCTGGAGGAGATGGCCCATGCAAGAGTGCCTGACGAAGGAATATTCTCAAGAGATCCCAACATCGGAAGAAGTACCGATGCGGGCAGTGGAAAGTAGCACCAGCCTTTCTGGAAAACTAAGCTTCCTCAGTGGTGCCCCAAGGGTCTGACGAAGACTCAGAAAAGGAGGATTCAGCGCGAACGCCGTAACGACCTGTATGACAATGAAGAACCCTCAAGGGAAAAGCAGTGGAGGCCAAAGCGCAAGGACAGGGATCCATCGGCAGAAATCAATATGGTTGTCATGTTGCCGATGGAGTTCATGGCACCTGTCAGCGATGATGAGGAGACTACTGAGATGGCACAACTGGTGCTGGATCCGATGGCGGCTGTCTTTGAGAAGCCTGCCAATGATCAAAGGCAACACCTAAAGGCTTTGTTCGTTAAAGGTAAAGTGGATGGACAGCCTATGACAAAGATGTTGGTAGATGGTGGGGCATCAATAAACATAATGCCATACGTTGTGTTCAGAAAGCTTGGGAAGGGCGACCAAGACTTAGTCAAAACCGACATGAAGCTCAAGGATTTTGAAGGCAATGTGTCGACAGCTACGGGGGTCGTATGTGTTGACTTAACTATCGGCAACAAAACTTTGCCGACAACATTTTTTGTAATCAGTGGCAAAGGCACTTACAACTTGCTCCTCGGAAGGGACTGGATCCATGCCAATTGCTGTATTCCTTCCACCATGCATCAGAGCCTTGTACAGTGGATCGGGGATAGAATTGAAGTCGTCCGAAGTGAAGCCCCATCTACTGTCGCATCGGTAGAATCGGAAACTTATGAGCAGACCAGATGCATATCAGGTGAAGCTTGGGACAAGGAGTTCCTCAAAGTTGCCGATTACCGTATTACACCGATCCAAGCAGTCGGTCCTGAAGAAGAGTTTTAATGGATCGGTTTGCTGATGATGGAAAACTGGGACAGGGCTTCACATCCGCCGATGATTTACTCGAGGTCGACATCGGTGATGGTAGTAAACCTAGGCCTACTTTTATTAGTGCTAAGTTAGACTCCCAATGTAAACAACAGTTAACCGATTTATTGAAAGAATATAAAGATTGTTTTGCTCGGGATTATACAGAGATGCCTGGTTTAGGCCATCAATAGTTGAACATCGGTTACCCATCAAGTCTGGTTTCCAACCACATCGGCAACCTGCGCGCCAATGCAATCCTACTATTTTACCCGACATCAAGGCTGAGATTACGAAGTTAATCGAAGCTGGATTCATTCGGCAATGCCGATACGCCGAATGGATTTCTAATGTGGTTCCTGTGTATAAAAAGAATAGAAAACTTCGTGTTTGTATTGAATTCAGGAATCTAAACAAGGCTACGCCGATGGATGGCTACCCGATCCCCATTGCCGATCTGCTGATTGATGCTGCTGCTGGACATCAAATCATTAGCTTCATGGATGGCAATGCTGGATATAATCAAATATTCATGGCTGAAGAAGACATATCCAAAACTGCTTTCAGATGTCCAGGTCACGTCGGTTTATTTGAGTGGGTTTTCATGACTTTTGGCTTGAAGAATGCCGGTGCTACTTATCAGAGAGCAATGAATTTTATCTTTCATAAGTATATCGGCACGATAGTTGAAATCTATATTGATGACGTAGTGGTTAAGTCTGGAAATTTTGGGAAACATCTTGCCGATTTGCGAAAAATATTGGAATGCACAAGGGAGCACGGGCTGAAGATGAATCCTAAGAAGTGTGCGTTTGGTGTATCGGCAGGTCAATTTCTGGGTTTCATGGTACATCAAAGAGGCATCGAGATCGGCAGGAAATCCATTGATGCAATTAACAAGGTGGTTGCTCCTGCAAACAAGACTGAGCTGCAATCTTTGATCGGCAAGATTAATTTCATCAGAAGATTTATATCCAACTTGTCTGGTAAGATTAAATCTTTTAGTCCATTGTTAAAGCTGAGAGCCGATCAAGAGTTTACATGGAAAGAAGAGCAGCAGTTAGCCTTGGAGGAGATCAAAAAATATCTGGTAAACCCTCCAGTCTTGGTTCCGCCTCAACACGGGAAGCCTTTCAGGTTATATCTGTCTACCGATGACGGTGTTATCGGATCAGCTTTGATTCAAGAATTTGAGGGGAAAGAACGTGTAATATATTATCTGAGCAGAAGGTTGGTGGATGCTAAAACTAGGTATTCGGCCATAGAGAGATTATGCTTATGTTTATATTTCTCTTGCACAAAATTGAGACATTATCTATTGTCGGCTGAATGCACTGTTGTCTGCAAAGATGATGTAGTTAAGTACATGTTGTCAATGCCGATATTAAGTGGACGAATCGGTAAGTGGATTTTGGCACTTTCAGAATTTGACTTAAGGTATGAATCAGCTAAGGCTGTTAAGGGTCAGGTGATGGCCGATTTTGTTACTCAGCATTGCAATGTGGTAAGCTCTGTGGAGATTGCTCCTTGGACTTTATTCTTTGATGGGTCTACGTGTAAGGACGGAGCAGGTATCGGTATTCTCTTAATTTCACCCCGAGGACGGAAATATGAAATTTCGTTGCCGATTGTTGCTACTTCAACAAACAATCAGGCTGAGTACCAGGCTTTACTGAAGGGGTTGGAATTACTCAGGGAAGTGCGTGTCGATGCTGTTGAAATCTTCGGTGATTCTATGTTGGTGATCAACCAATTCATTGGAACATATGAATGCCGAAGTGAAGCTTTAATTGCAGCCCGTGAAAGGTTCCTGCAGTTGTTAAAAGAATTCAAAGAGTACCGCCTTGAGCATATTCCTAGATTGCATAACGAAGAGGCCAATCGGTTAGCACAAAATGCTTCGGGATATCAGCCAATTCAAGAAGTCATGACATCGGTAACAGTTGCCGATGGCTGGAGAAAAGAGATTACCGATTACTTAAAAAATCCATCTAAGAAGGTTGAGAGGCGTCTAAGGTTTCAGGCCACCAAGTATGTGTTCCTTGACGATGAATTGTATTATCGGACGATTGATGGAGTTTTGCTCAGATGACTTAATAAAGAGGAATCAAAGGAGTTGATGGGTGAAATCCATGAAGGCGTGTGTGGAGCGCATCAATCGGCATTCAAGATGAAGTGGATGATTAGGCGGAATGGATATTATTGGTCGACAATCCTTGAAGATTGCTTCAACTACTTCAAAGGGTGCCAAGATTGTTAGAAGTTTGGTAACGTATAGAGGGCACCTGCATCGGCAATGAATCCTATAATCAAGCCTTGGTCGTTCAGAGGATGAGCTATTGATCTCATCGGCCAAATTTACCCGCCATCGAGTAAGGGGCATAAGTTTATACTTGTTGCTACTGATTACTTCACTAAATGGGTTGAGGCGATTCCTTTGAAGAAGGTGACATCGGCAAACATGGTGGATTTTGTTAAAGAACACATTGTTAGATTCGGTATTCCTCAAACTATTACTACCGATCAAGGAACCATGTTCACATCGGGAGAGTTTGATGAATTTGCTGCTAGTATGGGGTTCAAGGTATTAAACTCTTCTCCTTATTATGCTCAAGCCAACGGTCAGGCTGAAGCGACTAATAAGGGAGTTATTAAGCTTATAAAGCGCAAGATTGAAGAAAACCCTAGGAGGTGGCATGTGGTGTTAAATGAAGCTTTATGGTCATATCGGATGGCTTGTCATGGTGCAATCAAGGTCTCGCCGTATCAGTTGGTCTATGGACACGATGATGTCCTGCCTTGGGAAATTAAAACTGGCTCTAGGCGATTGGCTTTTCAAGATCAATTGATGACCGATGATTATGCTACTCTAATGAAAGACGAGTTAGAGGATTTAGCAGGTCATCGGTTGAGGGCATTGATTAGCATTGAGGAGGATAAGAAGAGGGTTGCCAGATGGTATGACAAGAAAGTAAAGGTAAAGGAATTTGCCGATGGTGATTTGGTTTGGAAGTTGGTTTTACCGATTGGGACTAAGAGTTCTAAGTTTGGAAAATGGTCTCCTAATTGGGAAGGTCCTTATCGGATAAAACAGTCTGCTCCTGGCAATGCTTATATTTTGGAGACTCTCGAAGGAGTTGCGTTTTCTAGGGCAATCAATGGTAAATACTTAAAGAAATATTACCCTAGCATATGGGTAGACGCATAGTGCTCAATTGAATGCCGATGAAGGAAAAAGTTATATAAGCATCGGTAAAAATGTACTGACATTATATTACAGAGCCAAGTCAAGTGTCAATGTTACAACGACTGATATAACGAGTAAATTACAACAAGGATTGGATGGCTAATATCGCACGCAGGCGAATTTGCTCTATCTCATCCATCTCCTTGGCATCGGCATCGGCAGAGCCCTCGACTGGCTTGATCTTCTTCTTTAGTAGAATGGCTTGTCGGGCATTTTGGTCTCTTTCTTGCCACATGACCCTGATACTGTCGGACAGTTGGGCTTTCTGCTGATTGGCTGTGTTTAGAGCTTCCTCAACCTTTTTTAGCTCAGTCAGTAGCTCTTCTTTCCTTGCCGATAACTGAGTAATTTCTCGCTCGAGGTTGGTGCTGGAGACTTCTGCTTGGCCGATGCTCTTGTGCTTTTCATCGGCAATACTTTTGAATTTGAGCTTCTCTTCCTCAGCCTGAGATTGGGTGACCCTATCAGTTATGCGACGGGAGAGCCTCTGGTATTGGATCTGCTTGCTATCGAGGAAAGTTGCCTGGAAAAGGGTTTCTTCCGTATTGGCAGAGAGGTGGCCTTGGATATCCTTGAAAGCTATCCTTGCTGTGGTTGAGTCCTGGATGAGCTGGGATGTATCCTGTTGCAGCAAGGAAAGCAGCGCTTCAAGCTTAGATTTGACCTCTGCCGATAGAGCTGGAGCAGAGCTTTCTTCGTCCTCATCCTCATCAGGGATGTCGATAGCGAAGGAGAATAGGCTGTCTGCTCAAGCAGGGCCTTCTTGTTCATTCTCGTCCTGGAGGTTGAGGCCGAAGGAAAAGAGGCTATCTGGGGAGTCTTGGGCCTGAAAAAGAAGAAGTTAAAATGTGCCGATCATAAGGTTATACTATGAATTTTTAGGTAGCCGACTTACCATCTTGAAGCGAATTTCTTGCCTAGGACTTGGCATGTTGGATGGTCCAGCTTCATCCTGAAGATCGGCAACAGTTGCCGATGAATGAGCTCCTGTTGGGGAAGCAGTTGACGCCATTGGTGATGTTGGCGTTGTTACTGGCGTCGCTTCTGCTGTGGTGGTTGGCTCTTGTGGTGGCGACACCATTCTCTCATCGGGGATTTCGGCTGGTGGTGCCGATGCCGATGTCGCCTTCGCTGTTGCAGCGGGTGGTGTCATCTCCTAATCAGGAACATCGTCCAACGGATGATCCGGGATCGGAACCGATGATGGTTCTGCCGGTGGCGCGTCGGCGGTTGGTGATGCGACCGGAATTGATGGCGAAGATGGAGTGGCTAATCTCAGGCGCCTTTTCTTCCTTGATTCGGCAGTGGAAGGGCCAGCCCGTTTCGATGAAGATTGGGAAGCATCGGCAGCAGGACTTGGAGATGCTTGTGTGTGTGGAGCAGCTGCCGATGACCTCATTGCCTGAAAATATTAGTATAAGTTATACAAAGTAACCTGTTGCCGATGAAACAATATGTAATCGGTATGAGTGAAGATGAGTTTACTGCAAAAATCCGTGTCAAGGCAGCAGCAGCAGCCGATGTAGCCTTGGTTTTTGCAGGCGTCGCTTTGAGTACCTTCTGGGGGGGTAAAAGCAGCCAGTGTAGGAGCGTTGTTGCCGATGAGTGATACGGGGTTCATCATTCGGAGATTAAAGGGCTTGCCACTCCTGCTCATCTTGGGAATCGGATCGTCAACCTGTTAAGCATAAAGGGGTCAGATGCCGATGATAAAAGTAAAGTAATGAGGAATGCATCAGAATGAAAAACTTACTGCATCATCGGGAATGACGTGATTAACATCAATTATGTTCCGATAGTAATGTGATGACTTGGCCAACAATTGATATCTCCATTCTTGCCACCAGAACTTATACTCATTCGTGATGAAGGAGGTTGGTGACCAGGAAGATAGATCAATATCTGATATATCGGCATTAGGAGGAAGATTGACAACTTTGTTCCAGTCTATAGCGCTGGAGATAGTCTGCCTGGGCTTTACCACCTTGGAGTAGCAAAGCTTGATCGGCAGTTGACCAAATGCCAGTTGTCTTGCCGCTGCCGATGGGTAGTAGAACTCGTAGGATGAAGGGGTATTCTTCCCAGTTCCGAAGATATTGACTGGGATAGCACGGGGAACAATACTGGCCTTCATGATTACTTGATTTTGAGGCACATTCCCATCGGTATGATTGAACAGCAGCGGAAATTGATTGTTCTCATCAACGTATGGCCACCAGAGGTGTTCTGAGGCGGGGATTCCGTTGTAAAATTTCTGAAAGAATAAGCCGAACTGTTCTGCATCGGCATCAGTCCCTGGCAACACTATGATGGCCTCTCCGAAATTGAGTGGAGGGTGAGTTGCCGATTCATCATCCCTACATTTGTAATCTTCCGATATGTCTCTTGGGAATTGTTGAGCGAACAAGTCAAACTGAAGGGCTTTGTACATCTGTGCATTCAGCCACATGTTGACAAACCACCAAGGACCCTCGAGGTTGCCGATGGACTCGCCTAGCAGTAACTTCTTGGCTACTTGGTGTAGAAGGCGGTATACCGATCCAAGAAGATATCCACCTAGGGGAAGTCTTGTTCCATCGGCAAGGAGTTCAGCTGCCGGAAGATGCATAGTGGTGGGTCCGACTGCCCTGCCGCAGAAGATGAATTTTTCTAGCCACATATTCAGGAAGGTGGCATGCTCCCTCTGGTTTACCGATCCAGTCTTCTGATATTCCTGGATATAGCCGGTCCAGCCACCGATATTCCGAGTGTTCACTTTATACTCGGCTTTCGTATTGAATAGGGTGAAGGTATCGGCAGAAGAGACGTCCAAGCCAGTCAACATATGGACATCAACAAGGGTAGGGGTGGTTGGTCCGTGTCTGAACAGGAAGGCGTTCATGGTGTCAGACCAGAAGTAGGAAGCCACCATCAGCATGTTCTCATTTTTCTCCATATCGGCAATGGAGAGTCTGATGCATTGATCCAAATTGCGCTCTGACCAATAGACTTGTTGTGTCCTAGCGACCCTAAGGTACCAGTTCTTCCACCCTTTGGTGGGTTTGGGCCATGATAGGAAGGCGTCCTTCCATAATCCTAAACCGAAGCATTCAGACCTGAATGGAATCCGGTTGGCCTCCGCATTGATCAGATAGCTAGGGTCAGGATTTCCCATTGGACCCAGGCAAGTGAAGCTGGACTGCTCAAGAGGGATCACTACCTTGTTGTACAGTTCCTAGGGTTCGAAAAGAAAAGAAAGGAAAGAATCAAAGAAGGAAAGGGGAAGATTATAGATTCATACGGGAAAAGGATAAGCGGAAGATTAGATGAGGAGAAAAGTGGATTTACCTTAGGAATGTCAACCTGGATTGCCATTGGAGCTAAGGAGTTCTTGCGGATTGTGCTTGGCTTGAAGGAGGAACTGTCGCTCGAGCTCGAACAGGTGTTCTTTGGAGGCGCCGTCGGAGGTTGAAGACGAAGGCAGATGTGAAAGTCAAAGTGGACTCGGGGTAAAAAGGCAATTGAATGCTGGTAACTTTTTAAAGCTTATTCAGGGGTATTTTGGGGTTTCGGTTCACATTGCAGGAATGTGGAGAGGCCCGCAGTGGATGTGCGCGGTAATCAAAGAGATATTGTCAGATTTGCAACTGTTTGTGCTATAATCGAGGGATTTTATTAATAAATTGCGGTTCTGCGCGCGGAGATCGAGAAAGTTGTGCAGTTATCTCGAAGGTAACGGCTACAGTAGAGAGAATTTCGGCGTGTAAAGTGTTATACACTCCAAAACTGGGGGCATGTGTTGACACCGTTTTTCGGCATGTGTCAAATGGGCTAAGACTTGTGTTAATCGGCAGTCGTTTTCCATCGGCATCGGGAAGTCATGAGTCAGTTTTGCCGATGGGAGTGTGCTGTGGAGAGACTAAGTGTGTTGCCGATGGAAGCTAGAAGTTTCGGATAATTGCCGATAAGGTTAATCGGTGAAGTCAAGTCGCCTGAGCTGCAAAGTTGCTGATGCCGATTGCCGATGAGGAGATGTTGCCGATGTCGATTGCTGATAGGGATTGATTGGTGAAGATAAGTTACCAGTACAAGGTTGCCGATCGGGAAGTGTTGCCGATGCCGATGGGCATAGGGTGCCGATGGGCATAGGGCGAATTAGCGTTTGATATCAGCAGAGGATTACCGGTGGCCAAAGAAGGAAGCCGCGGATTGAAGGGATCTGCCGATGGAAAGTTTTCATCGAGGGAGAGATATAAGGGAACTGGTGATTTTATACCAGTATTATTATAGCAGTTTGAGTCCGACTCTTGTATGAGTCGTTTGTTTTCCTTTAAAATAGGTGTGTTTGTTTAGGAAAATAATATTGTTATTTTAGATCCGACTCCTGCGCGAGTCAGTTTCCTTAAAGTTAGGAGTTTGTTTTAGAAAAGATACGAGTCGTGTCTTTGTACAACACTCCATGCGGGAGTATAAATATGTGCCCAAGGGCTGCGTGTAAAAAAAATCCAATCAAAATCAAACCAATTTATTCTTATTCTACTTTTATCGTAATTTACCCTTTATTGCATTAGTTATAGTTTATCTATGAGTTCTTCAAGCTTCGACGGGCTACATCACCCTGATCTCCATCAAATCCTTGCAAGTTCCGCGTGGGAGTATCTCTGAGCTTTGACATCCGGGCGCATCGCTGTTGTCTCGTTCAGCTCTGCTCTAGTTATCCTGATCAATTTCTAATCTTGACATCCGGGCGCATCGCCGTTGTCTCGATTGAATCTTGTTCTAGTTATCGTCCTTGTCGATTAACTGGTCAAATCGACTGGCACGCCTCCGGATATCGAATTTCGGGTATAAGCCCGAGGTGTTCACAGATCCTGACGCTTTTTGTGTCAACACTAAGGGATCCCGAGGAGTGCCACGACCTTATGGTGAAATCAACACTTTAGGGGATGCTCTAAAGATGCCACTTTCTTGGCCATTTAATCCGGTAAGGTTCACTTGGTTCTATTCTCTTTTTTATGTAGGGTGAGTATATGAGATGAATGAAACTAGTACATAATTTGGGCTGGAATCTTACTATTATGTGGCTGGCTGAAATTGACATTGTAACCTACTCAAAGTGGCTGGAATCTGACTATTCAGTTAGTTGCATATGAGCATAACAAGACTAGAAACTTTGTAATTTTGTTTGTGCTAAGGTCTGCAGTTGAGATTTTAAATATACTTGGATTATTTTTTTACCTATTTAATTGATCTCGATGGACTGTCAGTTGCTAAAAGTAGTTACTGCGATGAACGGTCGGTTGCTAAAACTATCAGCAGACCGTCGGTTGCGAAATGTTTGAGCGATGGACGGTCCGTTGCTAAAGAAGATGTCGGTTGCTGTATATATACAACGACGGCTTCAACAGCAACTGCTGGGGTCCGTCGCTGTAAGTTTTAGCGACGGACCGTCCATCGTTGTATACCCCTTACAGCGAATCATCTGTGAAGGTTTTAGTCGTCACAGAAAAATAATTCTGGGTAGTGAGAGAACGGGTTGATGGACTATGTAGTTAAGTTGAAGATACTTTTATTTTACATTAAATTTTTTGAGACAACTATAGAAACACACAGGCAATTGCTAGTAGTATAAGAATTGATTTGTTGATTTTTTTTATTCCATTGCAGTGAAAATTTTAAACTACAAGCCTTTCTTACAAGATCATTGCACATGACAATTATATTTCATACATGATATATTTGATTGATATATCAAGAATCTCATTAATTCCATCAATACATAATAATTTGTTTTCATAAACGCGTGTGTGCCGCACGTATGGTGCATAAATACTAGTAACAAGCAAATATATAACTCAAACTTCAACTTAACAAGAGTAACGACGGATACATGATACATGATACATGATACATGATGGACTCTCCATAAATTTGAGGAGTCCTATTCATTCTTTCTTTCTTTCCATCCTTCCTTAGTATGCTTTCAGTTCGCCTTAGAGCATGGGCCTCCGCATGCCATTAACTTGGCTTTGTTAAGCTCCTCCACCACCTGTGCCATCGTCGGTCTCTCATCGGCGTCTCCATCGATACATCGGAGCACAAGCGCTCCGACCATGTCAAGGCACTCCATGTAAAAATGAGAACTAGCATGGTCATGGGTCAAGATCTCTACATCATACATCTCCCGTCCATTGCCATGCTCCTTGTAGGTCTTCTGAAAATCCATTGTGAGGATTTTGTCACCATATCTAGCCACCTTACCGGTGATGAGTTCAAGGAGCACTACTCCGAAGCTGTAAACATCACTCTTTGTAGTGAAATGTCCCGTCTTGAAGTACACTGGGTCTATGTAGACCCCATATGCGGCAACGTTCCTGGCATATGTGTTGTGTGACAGGAGCTTCGATGATCCAAAGTCAGAGACCTTAGGCTTGTGGTCATTATCAAGGAGGATGTTGGCGGGCTTCACGTCGCCATGGATGTGGATGAAATCAGCATGTGAGTGCATATGCGAGAGAGCTTCCGCGGAGCCGATAGCAATGTCCAGGCGCTTGAGTAGTGAGAGAGTGCAGGGCTTGTTGGCACCGTGAAGGGCATCTTGGAGGCTTCCATTGGAAACAAACTCGAAGACCAGTATGGGGACATCCGTCTCCAGGCAACAGCCGACTAGGTGGACCACATTTGGATGCTTGGTTTGGAAATGGAAGGTGATCTCAGCTACGAATCCATTCTTCCAGAACTCCTCCTGCTCGTGTCGTGGCTCATCAGGTTGGAGCGAGCTCTGCCGAAGGCGCGCCAATTTCTTCTCATGAGTGCGTTTAACAGCGACCTGTTGTGCATGGGTGCCGTCGATAGTCCCCTTGTAGACCACACCGAAGTTACCATTTCCAATTTTTGTGCTGTATTTATTTGTGATCTCCTTCAGCTCCTTTTTGGTGAAGATATGGATGCCCACCTTCTTCAGGATGTCACCGCCGTTTTTGGAGAAAAGTTTATTCTCCTTCCATTTAATAAGGAACACAATAGCCAAGCATCCTAGGGCCACAATGATAAATATTGCTGCAGACATGCACGACACGAATATCCAACATAAATTGAAATATTTCATGTTAAGATGAATGAATTTAGCCTTCGTTCTATCTCTCTCTCTCTGTATATAACTCAAATATTGTAAAGATATCCTATCCGTTAAGAAAAATAAATTATGAAAATATTTCGTTAATGAAAAATCAGATAGCACATTAAATTTTATTTTGAGAGAAAGTATTTGTAGTGTGTTAAGTGATTTTGGTTTCCTAATTTCACTTTTAGATGCAGATTAATTGGACTGAAATAAATATATATTTCTTGTTGTGTAGATAATTGAAATTTTTGGGTCATAAATAGTTGTGAGCTCACCTACTATTGCTATTGCATAGCCAGGAACTATAGGCTGGCACCCCTTGTCACTTTTTCCATTTCCTTTGTACCCAAATTTGCATTTGCACTTGTAATCGCCTGGCGTATCATGGCACATAGTATGATCACCACATGGATACAGTTTTTCATACTTTGCAGGATTTGTTTTACGAAGTTCACACTCATCAATATCTGCATCGTAGCAATAGACATTCAAAAATAGTTAACAAGCTAGTGTATGAAAATAAATGATATATACATGATTACACGAAGTATATATATATATATATATATATATATATATATATATTATATGGCACACTGATTATTGGTTATGCACTATATACACGAAGTTCGCGCCACATACACACACTGAATCGATCTATTGCTTATATTTAATAATTTGCAATAGATTCAATGTGTGTGTATATGTGGCGTCAACTTCGTGTATATTTTTAGTATGCCATATAAAGAAGTTCACGACATATATGTTGCATTCTAAATATTTCTGGTGCATATAGTTGGGTCGTGGAAATCAAGATGTTTGTGTTGTACTTTTGGTAGCGATTTTTGGGACAGCGGCTAAAAGTTTCAAAAGAAATTAGCTCTCATTCACTCTCCCTCTGGTTGTCCTTGTCAGTCCTTCAAATATACTAACATTTATGGTGGTATAATAGGAAATATATACTATTTGATCAATGTCTACATATAGCTGTATACTAATTGTTTGCCCAGACATTTTGGTCCTATATTGGATGCGACCACAACATGTTCATTGGTCGTTAGCTAGCTTTGAGAAATTGTCACACCCCAAAATTTCACATTTTGGGTTATGCTTAGAAAACACTAAATAAAATAAATGATTTCTATGTTCATATAAAAATTTCCAAGATTAGTTTGATTTGCACAAATTTAGTATAGGAAAAGTGAATTTATAAACTTTTCTAAATCAATTTGATAGACTTTAATTGTTGTGGTGGTTGTTCATTGCTTGTCTTGATGCATGTGAGTGTTTAAAGTTTTTAAAACGCGTTTAGTAAGTCGTTTATCGGTCTCTGGTTCGTCTCTATCTTTTTCTATAATCAAATTCTTGTTCTCGATCTTAATCTTTCATTTGTACATTCCCAGTATCCATTGTCTCTCGATCCAAATGATTCCCTTGAGTTCATAATTCATCAACATGTCTCTAAATTCTTTCCGGGAATTTTTCTGAATTTTTCCGGACCTTTTTCCTATTTATCTGCGAGCAAATTCTAATTTTTAGATGCTCCAAAATATCTTTTCATGAGCTCCAAATACTTTATTTGGGTTCATTGTGTTCAAAAGTATCTCCGAGAATTTTCCCTGAATTTTTGGAGCATTCGGAGTATTTTTCGTGGCTTAATTATTAGTTCTAGACTTTTCTAGAATTATTTTATTCATGAAAATAATTTATTCCGAAAATAAATAATGAAGACCTCAATTTCCCACCGGCCCACAAAGCCCATGTGCAATAATCCTCATATATCACAAAAGTCCAAGCATTTATTTACTAATGGGCTTTGATGGTTAATTTGACCCATTAGTAAAGGTGGAGGTGCAACGTCAATTAGTACCATATCGCTAGTTGACGTTGAGGTGGAGAGTCTTCCTCCCTATAAATATGTACCCACCCCCTTGACCAAAGCACACCACGTCTACCAAAAGGGGTGCCCCTAGTTTGGGAATACCTAACGGTAGAAAATCATATCTTTTTCCTACTCTGCCGTTATCATGCAGCCTACTCCAACCGTGGTAATGCTCTCCAATCGACATCCCTTGCCGGCGTCTGATCGACATCCCTTGGCCCGACGACCCCCTCCTTCTGCACGAACGAGCAGCAGCAGCATCAAGAACGTTCGTACAAAAGTGAAGGAAGGAGACAAGTGTAATTTTCTTTGACAGTATAATCTCTAGTCTCCACCGTTTCTTCGTTTTATCTCCATTTTTCTTCTTTCGAGTTGCGTTAGATTCGTAGAGTTTTTATCTACATGTTAAAACCATAATCAATCTGTTTTGCAAACTTTGAAAATAAATATTTATTTAATTCCTTTTGATTTCCATGTTTAATCTCCAAATCTTGTTTAAATCCTATCTTCTCCGTTTTTAATCCGTTTCGTTTCGTTCGAGTTGCGTTGGCTTCGTATCGACGTAACCTTTTCTTTAGTGATCTTTAATACCATGTTAATAGCTCTGTAATTTTATGGTTAAACTTGGGTGTTTCTCTGAAATACCTTATCCATTCTTTTATATAGTTATTAAAATTGGGTAAAAGCCTTTAGCTCTCTTTTATAAAAGTAAATCCTTCGGTAGATGTATCTTGATCTTTGTAGCTTCGATTAGCGTGTTCTTTGCGCCTGTGTGATCGTAGAGATGCGTAGTTTTCTTTTTAAATCTTTTCATTGATTGGTGTATTGTTCTAATTTAGCCATGTTTGTATGCTTTGTATGATCAGAATGCTTGTGTGGTGATTTGTGATTCTGTCCAATCGGTGAGTGTTACGTTGGAGATCGAGAAGTTGGCTTTCTAGAAGATCTTTTGAAGACTAGAACTAGAAGAAGGATCTAAGCTTTTGAGGCAAGTATTATATGGGATCTTCCTTGATGTCCTATTCATGATGTTTTAAATCAAATCATATGCATGTGTCTAATTTTGTTATCATAGGGTTTACCTAGAATTGTTACCTTGAACCTTGGAATCCTATGGGTTATTTGCATCTGGGTAGTTGTTGCTAGTGCTCCATTAAATAAGCATGATCTTTAATCTTGATTAATGGCTACATGAAATGATGAAGTAAAACTTGACTTTTTAGTAACATGGATTTAGGACCCTATCTGTCAGCAAAAGCTGGGACATACAGTACAACCACGAGGGCTATAATGGCTCTGGCTTTAGTTCAGTATGAGGGTAACTCTCTCGCATGTGGCAGTTCGCAAAAGTTGCCATTGCCGAGCGGTTGCGGAGCGGCTGGAGTGGGGACCGCTGCGTGTGTGTACCATCCCGGGGCTCCTATATACCCCTTGCCCGTAGATCCGTATGTGTGTTGTTTGTCAGCGAGCCCCTTTGAAATACTTCATAGTGAACCCTGCCGGCCTTCCTTGGAAGTGGGTTAAGAGGCTGATCCCCTCTGGCGAAAGGGTAAATCACGACTCGTGGGTAAAGTGTACAACCTCTGCAGAGTGTTAAAAACTGATATATCAGCCGTGCTCACGAACACGAGCGGCCCGGAAAACTCACAGACTAATAACGGAAAACTCACAGAAACAATGTTGGTTATTACTTGTGAATCACTTTATCATGCTATTTGTGTTATTCATTCAATTGCTATATGATCATGTGGTTTAATTTGGGGACTTAAGCATAACTTTGATCTACCACTTATAAAGTTTTGATACAAATTAAAATGCTTACCGCAGTAAACCAGTGTCATACTTTTTGAGCCTCATGAACCCCACATATACTTGTTGAGTACGAAAGTACTTACGCTTGTCTTCTTTCTTTTCAATCTTTGGATAAAAATCCCGGATGGGTACCAGTTTGCAAGAGTTGGAAGAGTTAGGCTTGTGATCAACCAGTCAGTTGGTCCCTGTGGAGTGGAGTCTTCACCTGAAGTTCGGAGTGTCTTACCGCTGTTTGCTCTCTCAAGGTTATTTCTTTAACCATATATGTTACATACTTAAGTATTGCCTTTTGATATTACCTTGTTCTATGACTATATGTGGGATTTGACTTCCTGGGCTTACATATAGGGTATATCTGGTTTTGTTCTTAAAACCAGGTGTGACAGAAATGATATAGCTCGCGCCACATATTGGTTATGCACTATATATACGAAGTTCGCGCCACATACACACACTGAATCGATCTATTGCTTATATTTAATAATTTGCAATAGATTCAATGTGTGTGTATATATGGCGTCAACTTCGTGTATATTTTTAGTATGCCATATAAAGAAGTTCACGACATATATGTTGCATTCTAAATATTTCTGGTGCATATAGTTGGGTTGTGGAAATCAAGATGTTTGTGTTGTACTTTTGGTAGTGATTTTTGGGACAGCGGCTAAAAGTTTCAAAAGAAATTAGCTCTCATTCACTCTCCCTCTGGTTGTCCTTGTCAGTCCTTCAAATATACTAACATTTATGGTGGTATAATAGGAAATATATACTATTTGATCAATGTCTACATATAGCTGTATAATTGTTTGCCCAGACATTTTGGTCCTATATTGGATGCGACCACAACATGTTCATTGGTCGTTAGCTAGCTTTGAGAAATGATATAGTATTTTGGGGAAACAATATTATTCTTGGTGGACATTTATTTAGCCATCAAGTGGCTGCACAACTGGTTATCCTTGAGACGTTTTGTTCACACAGGATTTTGGTCGTAAGATTTTTTACCCAAGCATGCATATATATGCATATAAAATATACTAATATGGATCTTAAATAAATCTGCCTAAGTTAAATAATAATAGAACATTCATTATGAAAAATATTATCAGGAATAATTAATTAATAATAATTCAACTGACTTGTGCAACCGTTGATGATGTATGGATTGCCCGTGTATCCCGTTGAGCACTTGCATAGGTATCCACCCCCTAGTGTGGTGTTGAGATCTTGTCAGTAGCTGTGGTCGCTTGCACATGCGGGAGCCGTCAGTTTAACTGACACCCGACCGGTGTCGGGCACCATCTTGCAAGACCCATTACCCCTGATGGCCCAATCAAGAACCAACGGGGCACTTCTGTCTCCAACTCTGTTGCCGAAGCTGGTGTTTCCCTTGTCTTTGAGGTCTTGCCGGCTGAAGTTGTACCTGAAATCAAACACGAATATTTATTTATATATATATAACCATATTTTCCTCACAGATTGACACGGTTTTCAAACGACACTTTTAATGGGACGGACATAGTACTTTGGATCTGTATATATGGTTATACGTACCAGTCTTTCTCCGCCACGAAGGCATGTTTACAGGGGCTGTACTCCCACGCAGGATTATTGACGGCGGTGTTGTTATTGGTATTCCAGCCAACCTGTAAAGTGCTAAGGTTACCCGGGATTGAGGTCTGGCAGCAGCCAAGCCCCGTGCAAGGGTCTCCATCTCCAGCTGATTCCTCTATGCTAATGCAGGAGGTGATGCAGCCGGTGGAGTAGCTCCAATCGGAGCCACCTTGTAGCAACGCCAGTGCATGACAGCCGATGGCCGTGAAGACGTTTTCGGTAGGCGAGATCACAAACGGCGGGACGAGAGTCCAATCGAGGAACCCTTGGTCGAAATCGGTGGTGTTGGACGAGTTGTAGCAGACAGACCCAACAATTGCGTAGACATGCATCTCCCCAATCTCCACCGAGATGCTTGTAATCTCGATGTTGCCAGTGTATAGTCTCGGTGGGTGGAAACCATGGTTGCAAGCAACCGTGAAGTCGTCACCCCCACCTGGCCAAGCGCACTCGGCGCCGATGCCGAATGGGTAGGGGATCTCTATGCTGCCGCACTTGCTAGGGCAGTGTGGAGCCGGCAAGGGTGACGAAGCAGCCATGCTGCAGACAGACGCTGTGGACAGCAGCAGCGCTATCACTAGTAGTGGAGAAAGGAGAAACCAGAGCACCTGTGTCATGGCTACCAGTTTTTTCAGGCTAGCTTTTTTTGTAGACGCTCGGTAGCAGTTAGCTTTATACATGGTCTGTTAGGCTAGCTGGTTTGGGTGTATATATAGGCGCCTAGCCTCAGTACACGCCAATTAGCCATCCATGTGCAGATGTGCTCTATAGCAAGTTCGGTTTGGCGGCTGGAAAAATTGCATGGCTCCCCAAGTCAAAGTTTGAGTACGTGATATCCAAATTAGTGCCTGAAGCTGCTCTCCCAGCTGGGAGGCCATGACCATGAACCAAACAGTATGTGCATCCATCTTGAGATGACCCTAGCCTATTTAATTTTCTGAGCATTATGGGTTTAAATTGCTATTTGTATGTTCAGGGATTTCTAAGGCCAATATCAGTGGTGAGTTTCATGGAATTATTTTCAAATCTTTCATGTCATATGAAATGAAATAAAACTGAGATGAAACACCCATTGTCAATGTAGAGTTTCATAGACATTTAATTTCATGGCTCGGAGAGAGTTAATAATCGTGTCAAGACAGTTTAAGAAACTCATTTCTTCTCTATTCTGCGAACGGATGCTAGACCGGCTAGTCAAGCACTGTGAAAAAACTCTCATCTGTCCGCTTTATGCAAAGCACGTGTTTGTGGCATCAGCCCACTCATAAGCTAACAAGCCCGTGTGCGGGTGGGCTATGAGTTTTGGGGGTTTTCTCGGCCTGAATGAGTCCTCTACCTTAAAGCAAATGATTGGCCGGGGGGCATGCTATCCTCCTCGGTCCAAGTTTTTTTCTTCTCTCTTCTTAAATACAGTACATCACTACAAAAATAATTTTGCGAGACGCTTGGAAAGTAGCCTCGGAGGCGGGTGGGCTTTTAAACCACCTTTGTTAATGCCGGGGATTAACCGAGACAGTCATTTTTTATTAGCCGAGGCGGTCACAGTTAACCGCCTCGCAACTGAGGCCGTAAAAAATAACCGTCTTCGAAAATATATTAACCGAGGCGGGCTTCACAAGAGGCCCGTCTCCAAAAATACCTCCATTTTCGGAGGGACGTCTTATAAGTCCCGTCTTGGTTAAAATTGTTGAGCCCACTAGAAAGCCTATTGAGCCCAAAATCAAGCGACACTATATAAAACATCAAACCCTAAATCATCTTTTTCCCTCTCATCCGCACTCAGCCTCACACCCTCCTAGCGCCCCTCCACCTTGTGGCGGCGCCCTCCTCTCCCCACTCCCGGCGACCCTCCACCTCCCCCCTTCTGGCGGGCCATCCCCTCCCCCCCCCCCCCCCCCCCCCCCCCCCGATGGCGGTGATCTTACTACTACTATATTCCAGATCGGTTGCGTAAGAAGAAACTGCCGCTAGCCCACTTTTGTTTTGTTCTTTAACCATGCAGGTCATAGCATGGTTGCTGGGCGTATTGGCGTACAGTTCTACAGGAAGTCATAGCGGCCTTCCACGGCACAACTGTATGGATATATATCATACTTGACCAATTGCATCTTTCGAAATTCGAACTGAATTTTATTGATAGAATAGTGTTGAATTCGTAAACACGTATCTTATTACATGTTTGGGAGTCTTTATCATTTTCTCCAAACTTAAATTCCAGACCGTGATCCAACATTCTTGTTTACATTTTATCTCTAACCTTCCATAGAAAACGTGCTTTAAAACTAAAGCGCTAATGGAATGGGGTTTTATAAATATATTGCGGCATGCTATGTTGCTTCCATCAGCACGACTGTATGACTACTTGCTGCAGCTTGGACAGGGATCGACATACATGATGTTAAGAATCGGGTACGTAGCAGCCAACGTTGACCAGCTACGAACACACTGGCCGGACACTAGCAGTGCCACTTGCCTTGCCTGGACCCACTCCCATCCACCCATGAACATTCTACGCACTGCGTTGCTCCAATCATCCACACGTGAGTCGACGAAGACGTTGTACAAAATGCATCGCTATGGAATGTATGCATCTTTCAAGCAGGACATGGGGCCATCAATATGACGCTGTACGAAATGTATCTTTGCTGGATCTTTAGAGGCATCAGGATTGTCAAATGACGACAAGTTCTTATTAGCGGCAATTTGGTTGGAGAGAGGAGAATAAAATAAAATATTATTTATTATGTGGCACACTTACCCTGTGTGAGGTAGTTTCTATGTATGATTTTTTGTAGCTATTATGAAAAATGTGTGTAGTTACTTGGAACTATTAGTTTAAATATCCTCCATCTTTACTGAGGTAGCTTCTACAGCACACTCAATTAGGTACAAGCCTAGCTCACAAGGTGCTATTAGTTTAAATATCCTCCATCTTTGAACTTATGATGAACGTAATTATTAAAAAGTTAGTGCCTTTACCTTTGTAAACTATCTAATTTGTGATGATCGGAAATGTATGTATAGCAACACATGAACACTAAACTATATAGCTACAGAATAATCTTGCGGAATCAAACAAAACTATTTAAAATATAGGTAAACTGCAAGGAAAAACTTTGCATGAATCACGAAATCTGTCTAAAGCTAATGGCAAACATAATATTGTCTGCTATAATAACCCTTCTTTTCCCTAGCCCCAAAAGACCGCACCACAATAGGACTAATAAAAATATTTTGTTTCGCCGTCTTTTCTCTTGAGGTTTGGCGAAGACATTGACTTGGAGAAGTCATTACAGCTCTTGCTCATCGAGACATCACACCTAGCACATGTTTGAATGCAAGCGAAGCTTCTTGGTGCTCCGTTGTGTGACTTAGTGTCCCACACAGCTTTTGAACGCCAGATGGTTGGCTTGTGCTCTCTGCTTGCTGCCTTGGAGAGGTGAACCAAACATACCCCAGCCATTGTGTGACTAAGTAGTGGCACAGAAAACATAGACTAGTTAAAGGTGAAGGGCCCTTGATGCACTACCAAAAACAGGATATAATTGGGCCAGATGGGCCCTTTGATTATATCCAAAAATTATACAACAACTTTCAGAGACGCTCAAACCATTTGCAGAAGCACCTAATAAATTAATCGCCGCCTAAGATCAACTACATAAGCGGTCCAAGTAAGAGACATATATGTTTCTGAAAATAAGTACTCTCTATTAACTGAGGTCCAATCATGCATAAAGCTGCAGCTTGGCCACTTGTTTTTTGTTCTTCACCCTTGCATTGTCATATCTTGACATCACGAGTGCTTGACGTATATATGGATGTATAGGAGGTATAGCCGCCTTCCTGGACACACCAACACATAATGACACATCAGACTCAACAACTGAATTTTAAAGGAAGAATAGCTTTGCATTCTCAATCATCAGCGGAAAAAGGACATCCCTCTTGCAAAAATGCCTAGAGATAATGGCTACAAATTGTGAACTACAAACATGGCCACATCCACAATATTCCCTTTAAATGCACTGACGAGTTCCCTCATTTCATACCAAAAACCTAAATCGCCTTCTCTCACTAGTACAGAAAAGGACATCACTATCGGTTCAAAACCCCCCTTCACTGGCGGTTTTTCAAACGGCATAACTCACCACTGCCGGTTATGCCAAATCGACAGTGATGGCTGTCCAGAAATTGGGTTTTTAATATAGAAAAAAAATAAATGTGGGAGAGGCACCCTAGTCATCCGCCTTTGCCCGTCTCCGGCGCAAGTCGCGCATTTTTTTGTATAAAATCGCAAACTGCGCTCCAAACAGGGATTCGAAACCAAGACCTCACCCTCGCGCGATCCATCCTCTACCACTCGGCCCATAAGTCACTTATGTCTATATTCGGTTTTAGTCCACCACATTCTATACTAAACCGAATGTAAATTGATTATTTGAGTCACTAAACGAATTCTGATCCAACTACAAAATAAACTATTCTATAGCAAGCTACAGCGTAATATATATATATATAGCCCCATGATAATTTGAGTAGGTGAATCGCTTGAGGTTTATTGACCATTGTGGTCAACTGCTACTAAGTTCATATAGACCTCGAATTGCTTAGAGAAAAGGGTGTGACTAAGGCCCAGATGTTCGGACGCTAGCCCCATCTAGACACCCATGCCTGATTCACGGTGTTGTCCGCCCGGAAGATCTACATGCTGACTGCTGCACCTCCACTACTATGCAAACCTTCTGAGGCAGGTGTTTTTTAAAAGGGATGGGCATTGCAACCGCCTCCGCTGAAACATCATGCTTAATCATGGATAACACAGAAAGGCACCAAAAGGTGACCGTTTCTGTTAATCTCATTAACAGAGGTATATATGCCCGCAACTGTTAAGTTCTCTAGAAAACCCAAAAAAATATATAAAAAAAACTTATAACATTAGCGAGTCAAACCCATGACCTGCCACTCAACACTACCACGCCTTTGTTACTACACCTCTCCCATCTCTCTTCGTCGCAATGGGTTTTGGGCCGGCCTTACCCGTCATTCTGACTATGCTAGCTTGCTAGGCCGACCCGACACGAAAAAGGGCCCATAGTGCCGTAGTGCCGCGCCTGGGCTATTGGCTAGGCATGAAGCCCAGGGCTATGACCCGGTGTCATGTTGGGCCCTTTCAGTTGTCTGGTCAGGCCGTGTCGGACCGGCCCGTTGCCCATCTATAATACTGACCAGTGATTTTCGAAAAGGTTTTCTACCGAGAAAGAACACATCAGTTTTTTTTAAAAAAAACGACAGGAACAAGTTGTTTGTGTCTCGATGTTAGTCTGCTTCCCACCTGCGTTGGTGTGGCACGTTAAGGACACGACTAATACCATTTTTTTTTAATTTTAACTCTTTTTTAACTAAATTTAATTCTAACGCCGAATGACTTTTTTTTTATTACTAACCCTTTAGGCCGCTTCATCATCCATGGAGCGGCATTTCTCCTCTGCCGCTCCATGCATGATGGAGCGGCAAGAATCTGACTCAGCCAGGACCGGTCAAAGGCGCTGCGGTGGGCCTGCCCTTGCCGCTCCATGATCTGCGGAGCGGCAACCCTGCCGCTCCCCCAGCCATGGAGCGGCAAGGGGGACGCCCGTGAACCGTTATGTCCTTATGTTTGCCCCCCCCCCTCTCTTTCCCTGTCTCGCTTGCAGCCGCTCCCCAAGTCCGAGCCCGAGCAGCCGCCGCCGCAGCCGCCCGCCGGCCCACCGCCGGTCCACCGCCGTCCATCGTCGTCCGCGACCTCCCCGTCCGCTGCCTGCCGGCCCCAGGAGGGGACACTCCGGTCCGCTCGGCCGCCGCGAGCCGGCCCCGCCCCGGCCCGGCCACGCCGCCGTCCGCCGCCGGCCGCCCCCAGGAGGGCCACACCGGCGTCCTTCCCGCCGCCGGCCGCCACCCGCCCAGCCCCTCCCCTCCTGCCGCGCCCTCCCCTCCTGCCGACCCCTCCCCCAGTGTGCTAAGGTAATTTTTTTTCTTTTTTTTGCTTTAGAATGTTTATTTGTAGTTTAGTTTTGTAGTGACCTTGTGTAGGGTTTAGTAGCTTATAAATTAGTGTAGTTAGCTAGTCAATTTTTATAGACTATTGTTAGTATACTAATCGGAGATTGTTAGTAGTTAGTTAGATAATAGTAATTAGCTAGACTATTGTTACTTATATAGATTGTAGTTATTTATGATTTATTGTTAGCTAGCTAAAAATTGTAGACACTGCAAAATCGACCATTTGATAAACTTTGGTGGAATGATTTTGTAGATGGATTGTTCTGTTCGGGTTTTCTATGGTGGAAGTGTTAGGAAACAAGATGCTGTTTTTGAGGATATGGAAGAGGAGTTAGAATGGTTTGATGAACCACCGACCTTCATTGACCTGTGTGTCCGCTTGAGTTCAATGTTTGGTGGTGATTTCACAATTAGGGGCAGATATGACAGTGGGACAAAATATAACAATTATGGTTTGATGTCCTTGTCTTCCTCTGCTCACTGGACCCGCTACAATAGGATCCTCCAAAGTTGTAATGCACACATGGCTGACGTGGTTGTTGAGAATGGCTATAAGTTGGAGGATGTTGATGAGGGTGTTGGAGGCGGTGACGAAGAATTTGGTGCACAAAGAGATGAAACTCCGGATAACATGGACATGGACGGCCAGTTGACGCAGGAGCAGTTTGATACCAATGTAGAAGGTCGTATAAAGAACGACTATGATGTGTGGGAGTTTGAACGTGAAGAGGACGAGGAAGCTGAAGATGAGAGGGTCCCTGATGTTGTTAGCAGTGATTCTGAGTCTGAGGACGAAGGGGATGAAGGGGGTACACCTGCTCAGAGGACTCAGGTGCCTCCTAATGCAGTACCGGCTCATGCCACGCCCTCATATGTTCCTGTGTCGGCACTTCATGCAATGCCGACTCATGACGCACTGGTCCATGAGTTACCAGAGGGTGGTGCACCATATTATGATCCATGGGGTAGGGTTAGCGAACCGATTCATTATGTTTCACCTCCCCCTTACACACAGAATGAACTAATGCAGTTGAGTGAGGGTGGTGTACCTTTTACTGGCATTCCAAACTACAGAGATGTCAGCATGACACATATGGCAGTCTGTGACACGGGTTTACAGATGGCAAGGCAGTCGGTGCATAACCCTCAGACCCTAATGCTTAGTAAGGGCATGGTCTTCAATACAATGGAAGAAATGAACCTTTTTCTTCAGGACTATGCTGTGTTTCACCATAGACCTTACGTTGTCACTCATTCTAACAAAGAGTTGGGGTATCAAATTATCTGTAAAGCAGGTTATCCATGCATGTGGAAGCTTAGTGCGAGGAAGAAGCGTGATGGGAAGTGGAAGATACAATCGGCGGTCCAACCCCACACATGCTTGGATAACAGCGGGAATGAAACACATCCGCAGCTCACTGCACGTTATCTTGGTCGATGTATTCTATCTATCGTTGACAAGTCAGTGTCAATGTTACAGGTGAACATATTTAACCTTGTCAGCTACCATGTGAAGTAAGACAAGGCTTGGCATGCTAAGCAGATTGCACTTGCGATCCGATGGGGTAGTTGGGTGGAGGCATACAACCGTATACCCCGAATATTGAGTGCAATGAAGTTCTACAACCCAGGTATGAAATGGTTTTTGAATGAGACTCGTCTTAGGCCTCTGCACAACCTGATGAGGCTTGTACTAGATCGGGTTTTTGGTCGTTTGCCCAGACGGAGTGGGCTTTCCAGTTCTGTAGACCTGTGATACTTATTGATGGCACTTTTCTCACCGGAAAGTATAGGGGCACTTTGATGATGGTTGCTGCTGTTGATCCTGAGAATCAGATAGTTCCCCTTGCCTTTGCTTGGGCAGAGGGAGAGAAGAATTCGGCGTGGTCATGGTTCATGAGGCTTCTACGTACCGAGGTACTTGGTGTGACTCGCACCTATTGTGTGATCTCGGACAGACATGCAAGTATTCTTCATGCTGCCAATGAGCATATCGAAGGATTTCCGCCCATAGTGCATAGATGGTGCATGCGTCATTTTGGCGCTAATTATTGGCGGCGACACAGGAAGAAGGAGGTATGTGAGAAGGTTAAGGCACTATGTAATGTACGTACAAAGTCTCGGTTCGAGGAGACATTGAAAGAGCTAGACAAGGTAATGAACAAAGCCGGAAAATTATGGTTATATGACCAGATGAAACAAAAGGAAAAGTGGGCACTAGCATTTGACGAGGGTGGCTGGAGGTATGGCATCATGACCACCAACGCGTCTGAGTCTTTCAACCATGTGTTTCGTGGAGTCCGAGGGTTGCCAGTATCAGGTGTTGTTAAGTACTCGTTTCTCAAGTGCAACGAATATTTTGTGAAGAGATGGCAGCTTGCGCAAAGAGATATACTTGAGACTGAGGTGTGGGGACAGGCAGCCCAGAATTTTATTGAGGAGGAAAAAGGCTATTCGAAGCAGCAGACCGGTGAGCCGTATGGAAATAACGGTTATATCTATAGTGTCAAAGGGCTTGGTGATACAACTATGGGCGGAGAGCGTTATGGTGGACGCAACTACCGCGTTGACTTAGAGACCATTCAGTGCAGTTGTAACGTCCCACAGATTATGCACGCCCCTTGCTCTCACATGATGACAACCTGTAAGATGCGCGGATATGACTACCTGTCTTTGAGGTTTATGTCTCCATTGTACCTCCGGTCAAACACCATAAGAGTATGGGAGAAGGGTTTTGAGCCATATCTTGACCCTTTGCAGTGGCCCCCATTTGATGGACCTCAGTATGCCCCCAATCCAGACCTTAAGAAGTTAGGTAAGGGTAGAAGAAAGAAGAAGCATCTAAAGGGAGACATGGATGCTATGAGAGGGTATGGTGATGACAGGTATGGAGGGGGAGACTTCAAAGAAACACGTGGTCAAAATTTGTGCAGTGTTTGCAAACGACCGGGGCATAAGGCTAACTATCATAGACGATCTAGGCAACAGGTTCATTTATATTATTTTCTCTAAATAATATATGTTGTTTAATTGAATTTGTAATTAGCCAACATATTAGTTTATATTATGCTTTAAATTTGTTATCATGCTCATATTTTGTTTGGACTTGCACTAACTTGTTTTAAATGTATGGCAACAGGATGGCTCCAGTTCAGCACGAGAAGCACGCACTCCTTGAGGTAGAGTACGACATGGACCACCGTGGTACTCGCCATGAGTACGGCGCCATGGACCAGGAGTTGCCGGTTCTGAGGCCATGCACTCACTTCTGGCAGCTTCGGTGGGACGAGCGTTTCACGCCTTACATACGGCGTGCCGGCTTCATGGAGATAGTACGTGTTGTACTACACGGACTTCCTGCCTTGAACCCCGCACTTCTTTCTGCAGCTTTGGACATGTAATCACCCTTGTTCGTTTATATCAATCATTGTATTTTTGCCAGTTCACTTAGTTTGTTTTTGGGTGCACAGATGGAGGCCCGAGACTCACACGTTCCACCTTCCTTGCGGGGAGATGACCATCACACTAGAGGATATGAAGGCGATTATGTGCCTTCGTATTAACGGCCTCTGTGTCACTGGCATCGTGGACAACGACAACTGGAAGGAGAAGGTGGCTGCCTTTTGTGGCGAGCTTCCCGAGGACGACGAGCAAGCAAAGAAGCATAAGTAAGCAGCTACATTGTTTTCCTGTACTAGTGTTTATTTGCCTTAGTTGCCTCTAATGGTCCTCCAAATTTGTAGGAAAACTTCAGGTGTCACCTCACAGTGGCTCATCGATAAGTTCAGCGATGGAATTCCAGAAGATGCTCCGGAGCAAATAGTGGATAGAAGAGCTCGGGTGTGGCTGTGGCACTTCCTTGGTACGTTCTTGTTTCCTGACGTGTCCGGTAACGTGGTCAACTGGATGTTCTTGGACATACTAGGCCAACCATGGGAGAATATTGGCAGCTACAGTTGGGGCAGCGCTGTTTTGGCGTGGACCTACAGGCAGTTCTGTAATGCCTGTCGTAGCACGGCCAAGAACCCATCTCTAGGGGGTTGCTCCTACCTCCTGCAAGTCTGGTTATGGGAGCGATTTCCCATGGGGCGGCCCAAAATACCTGATTTTCCTGTAAGTACATTTATATATTATGTAACATGGAATTACTTTTGCCTTCTGAAATGACTAACACATGAATGTATTTGCAGGACTGGGATGCTGAGCAGGGTTTTCCCACAGCTTTGTGGGTTTGGAGTGAAATCGAGCTGGTCACCGGAAACGCAGAAAGGAAGTACAAGGAGTACACCGACATATTTGATACCATAACACACCTGCAGGTTAGTTCATTTATTTATTTTTTATGGTTTATATTGTTTGCAGAATATTTATATTGTACCTGAGTTTTAGATATTATGTGTAGGTCGTCTGGGAGCCTTGGGACAGCGACGAGTATCGTGAGTTGATCAGTCCATGGTGTTGGGAAGAGAAGGACGAGTTTCGGTCCGACTGCCCGCTCATTTGCTTTCATGTGGTTGAGATGCACTATCCGTACAGAGTTTGCAGGCAGTTTGGCAGACTTACAGGCAACCCACCACCGCTGTACTCCACTAGCCAGCATCTGCATAGGTGATCAATGTTTTATGAATTTCAATGTTGCCTAATTAAATTATGTCGGCTCCAACTAATCATACGTTTTCTGCAGTCTTGACCGCAGGCTACGGAAAAAGAAGAAGGACTGGCGTCTGATACACGCAGAGTACATACAGAGGTGGGATAGTCGGGAACGAGTGTCGTATGACCAGGGCCTTCCACACGATCCACACGTGTTCAACAAGTACCTCAAGTGGCTTCACAGGTCCACTCGTACCCATTTGAAGCCGGCTTACAAGGAGCACGCCATGCGTGCAGACTCCGATGGTGACATCGTCGAAGACACGTATGATCGAGTCACTAGAGACGGGATGCAGCCACAGAGAGCCCCCTACAGAGATATGTGGTAAGTTTTATCAGCACTGTGCAATGTTATTAGTATAAAATGCAACCTTACAGCAATCCGTTGATAAACTCGTTTTTAAATAGGCTACAAAGTTGGCAAAATTATCTGATAGAATGGAAGAGGCTGTTTACCAGAACCGGCAGCAAAAGAATCGGCCAGATACGGATAGCTTGCTTGAAACATTTGTCCATGTAAGCATCACATTGCTATTCTTTTACTTCTACTTGCAGTTGAGAGATCAATATATGTTAACTAACCTTGTCACCGTGCAGAAAATGAGCAGGTTCTTGAAGAGAATGTCTCAGAAGATGAGTTGCATGACCGATGATTGGGTGCCTCCAGATATGCCTCCTCGTCCTTCTCGTGCATCAGCTTCTACCTCTCCGCGGACGCCAGGTGGTTCTTCGGACCCCGTTACTGGGTCCAGTTCGAGTGTGCAGACACCGTCCTATAGTACCGGCAAGAGACCAGTACATGAGGACGTGCAAGACGACGAGGTCTTAGTAGAAGACTCAGACTCAGACTCAGATGAGGCACCGGGTTTTCAGCAGGGTTATGCTGAGCAGGGTACGTCTCGGCATGGAGCGTTTCAGTACATGCCATCTCAGCAGGGGCCGTCTCAGCAGCAGTGGACTTATGAGCAGCAGCAGGGGCCGTCTCAGCAGCAGTGGACTTATGAGCAGCAGCAGGGGCCATTTCTATAGCAGCAGGGCCCGTTTCTACAGCAGCAGGGCCCGTTGCAATTCCAGCAGGGGCCGTTCCAGTTCTAGCATGGGACTTTCCAGTTCCAGCAAGAGCCTCAGCAGGTTCCTTTGCAGCCCAGCTATTACCAGCCTAGCCACTACGAGCAAAGTCTGTACCAGCATATCCCGCACCAGCAGGAAATCGGTCAGTCCCAGCTATATGATGCACCGTTGGGGACCCAAGGAGAGGAACAGGTATAATTTACTAACAATTTTTGCCTAAAGGTTTACTAAGAATGCAAAACTTGAGCTTATATTTTTCTTCATTCCATTTGCAGAGATCGATGAACGTGCAGGGGACGTGTGAGGCACAAGGACAAAGGCGACACCAACGTCAGCGGGACCGCACTGACATTGGGATGCCGAACGTGTTGCCGACCAATCCAAATAGAAAGAGGCGACCAAAGAAACCTTACACACCAGCGCCTTAGAGTGCACGTAAGTATACACTACTGTGTTAGTTATGTATGCATGTCTTGTATGTTTTTAACAATGACAACACTACTGTAGGTTGGCAGGCCAGGCAAACCTACATGAAAGACAAGGACGTCCATGATTTATCTTTTTATCATTGTACTAGGAAAGAACCAAATTTTCCTTTGGACATGTGTATCTTTATATATTTGTGATGTATGAGACATAATGTATCTTTACATTGCACTTCTATATCATTGTTGGACCATATGTATGAGACATAATGTATGTTCACATTGCACTTCTATATCATTGTTGGACCATGGGTGTCATTTGTTTGGACAAAATTACATGACTCAACTAATTGTATTGAATGTACAACGATTCTGTCATTCGGAAACGTCTGAGCGCATACATAAACAAAAATCACCCAAAACTGTAGAGTTCTGCTCGTTTCTGGTACTGTATGACTGCCGCTCCATGCTGGGGGAGCGGCAGCCTTGCCGCTCCCCCAGCCATGGAGCAGCAGTCATAGAGTATCAGAAACCGACCAGGCCACACCATATCTGTTGGAACAATGCCAAATGTCTTATTTACTTTCATTTCAGGCCTTTTTTTGCGTTGTGCCATGCATTTTCTTGTATAGATAGATAATTGAATCTACCACCTTAATTTGATTAGAGAAACAACAATAGTAAGAAACGATTTCCTGTTACAAACAAGGTAGAACACATGGAGCCATATCATACAATAGTGCTAACATGGTACCAACATATGGTGATAAATGATAGGAAAGAGTGTCATATGGTCATAAATAGTACAATAGTGACAAATGATCCTAGTTATGTTGCAATTCAAATAGTAGCAACATACAACTCCATACTAATAAAATAACAGATAAAGCGTAGACCTAACACTCGTCGTCCGAGCACCAATCCACGACTACCACGTCTTTGCTCTTGCTAGACTCATCGTCAGCCTTCTGCCGATGGTAAGCGGCCTCTACATCATCTATGTCACCTAAAGCCTGAGAGAAAAAGTCATCCTCGGCCTCGTCCTCCTTCAACCCAGCCTTGGCCAGAGCGATGAGATCACTGAGCCTACCATAAGCGGGGTCATCCTCATCGTTGATCTCCTCCGCCTGTAACCCAGCCTCGGCTAGATCGATGAGTTCGCTTAGCCTTGCATAAGCAGGGTCAGCAGGGTCGTCCTCCTCCTCGGCCGCAGCATCCACCATAATGGGATGGTGCACTGTAGCACCAGCTCGACTGTGTCTCTTTTGACGCTTTCTCTTCACATGCCTTGCACGAGCAGCGTCTGCTTCGAAATTCCCGGTGCATCCCATCTCTGCAAGTCAAAAGTGCATCAAGTCAGCAAAGTAATTCTATTATCGTTCACGGACTTTGACATAAGAAACTAATAATGAACAAGGATTGCAAATACTTACTAGCACATAATGAAGCAATATTGTCGTTCAGAGACTTCATTAATACTCTATCCTCCTCAGCGGCAGCCTTCCTAGCTCTCTCCGTCTCCATTCTCTCATTTCTCTCAACTACCCACTTGTTTCACGCATATCCCTCTTCCTGTTTTCTATGAAATGCTTGACGTAATTAGGACCATATCCCTTTACTTGTCTAAATCTTTTCCTCCCCTGAATCTCCTTGAGGAATTTTTTCTTGCCAGCTGAACCTTCCCACATGCATTTCCGAGTACTCTATTCAAATAGTTAGATAAATTATTCCAAAACAAATTGACATACACTTCAATATACGGAGTGAAATAATGAACCGCATCGTAGTCTATCATATGCCCACGGTAGTGGCCAATGCCTAGCTCAGAAGGAAGTAAGCCATAGTTGGATTGCACACCACATTGGCACATCACAACAGGGTTAGCGGGTTCGTCCGCCGGCCTAACATGCTTCTGCTTTTCCTTCTCCTTTTGCCCTGGCTGCTCTGGCCAAAGATCCTTAGGACCATACAACCATTCCTTGAAACTACACCTAGGCATAGAAAAATTCTACAAAAACAAAATAGGTAAATAGGTATTAGTACATGTACACAAAAAGATTACACTGATAAAAGAGTTTATCACCATAGAACCACTTACTTCATGTTGCAGAGCACAAATGAACTCATTCGAATTGTGAGGATTGATCACAACTCGCTCTCCGCAATGGCAACGAGGAGGCGACTCCAGACGTCTAGCTGCTGCGTACGTCTTCTCTTCATTCGTCATTGGAGGAGGGTTAGGCGGAGGTGGAACCCACCGCTTGAAGCGATCCGCGGTGTTATGAAAGTTCCATGTAAATAAAAGTAGGATCCTAGGATCATACTTTTCTGGACCATCAATCCACTGAAAGAAAAATCACCTAGTATGGTCCTACAAAACAAAATTGTATGAAATTAAATTGTAACTGAATAATATAAAATGATAAACTAATTGATGACAAAATTACTTACGCAAATGCGGATGCATGTGTAGAAGCAACGAGCCGCGGTGTCCGGCTGCCTCGACTGTTGTATGTCGGCCGGAAGACCACAGTCACAGTTAGGGACCGGAAGTTCAGGAGGAACGGGGTCATCCTTGCTAGAACTGTCAATATATAATTCCCTAGGTCGACCACGCTTTTTCACATATTCCGTACGATACAAGTCTTTCATCTACCAACATCAAATAAAACGACGGTACGTATGTATTAAAAAAATGACATATAATAGAAATATAACAACTAACAAGCAATAACTAAACTAAACAAAGTTTACTAACTTGTTTACTTAATTAATCAAAATAACTCAACTACAAATACCTATGTAACTAACCTTATTAATCAACTAACTCTACGTATCTAACAAAATATTCTAACTAACTAAGGTAAGGTAAACCCTAAAGTAATGATACTAACTCTACGTCGGGGCGGAGGGAGCACGGCAGAGGAGGGAGGTGCCGCTGGGATCCTTGATGGGCGTCCGACGGGTGGCGGCGGCGTGGGAGTCGCCCTCGGCGACTCCAGGCCGAGCAACAGCACCAACAAAACGAAAGAGGAAAGAGAGGGAGGGAAAGGAGGACTTACCAGTTAAATAGGCACCAGGCTTGCCGCTCCATGATCTGTGGAGCGGCAAGGCTGCCGCTCCCCCAGCGATGGAGCGGAAGGCTTGCCGCTCCGAGCGGCAAGCCTGGCCCCACGTTCCCCCCCGTTGACCGGTCGTGTTGTTGAGTCAGCATTGCCGCTCCATCAGCCATGGAGCGGCAAAGGAGAAATGCCGCTCTATGGCTGATGGAGCGGCCAAAAGGGTTAGAATTAAAAAAAAAAGTGATTCGGTGTTAGAATTAAATTTAGTTAAAAAAAGAGTTAAAATTAAAAAAAGACGCACTAATACGTACGGGTATCCTTGTCGTCCTGGTGAGGCAAAGCTGAGAAAGGCAACCTATTTATATTGCATTGACTTTACTGCTGATCTGACTTGGTTTAAGATGTCGTTAGGGTTTGCTACTAGTTGTAGTATCCGATTGGAATTCCAATATATGTAATGAATGATGATTGAATTACTGCAACAACCATTTGACAGTTTCCTACTCCTATCCACTTCAGTCAATGTCTACTTGATGCATGAAAGTTGACTCAGTATACAAAGTACTACCCTACGTTCGTTTATACCTATAGTCACATCATAATTAACTTGGTGAGGCAAAGGCAAGATGTCGACCCTTGTGAAATTTACTACTACAAAAATCATTTTTGCTGGCACGTTGTTTTTTTTTCACAGGCGGTTCACAATTTCATGACGCTAGTACAAAAAATTGGGTGGGCCCAGTAAGAGAACCGCCTGTGTAAAACCATTTACACAGGCGGCTGTAAATACCTGTACAGTTAGTTTTTTTTATTTTTGTAAACGATCTCTGATGGAAAAACTTTCTACATGAAAGTTGTAGATCTCGAAAAGTTATGAAACTTTGTAGCTCACAACTTTTTCATTTGAAATCATCTTGTCATCGAAAAATACATTTGAATGTGTCAAATTTGAAATTTAAATTTTTATAAACGACCTCGGATGAAAAAACTTGCTACATGAAAGTTGTAGGTTTCAAAAAGTTATGAAACTTTGTAGTTCACAACTTTTTCATTTGAATTCGTTTAGTGGCTCAAACAATCAATTTACATTCGGTTTAGTATAGAATATGAAGAAGTACGAACAAATTTCATGGGTGGAGTGATAGAGGAGGTACCGCGCGAGGGTAAGGTCTTCAGGTTCGAATCCCCGGCGGAGCGCGTTCGCGAATTTTACGCGAAAAAATGCGCGACTTGCGACTTCGTCGGGCGGGCGGATTAATACTGCGCTTGTCCCAGAATTTAATTCTTTTTTTTCGATTTTAAAAATACGATTTTATTCTGTGGATTAATACAGGCGGCTGACAAAGTGAGCCGCCTGTTTTCACAGGCAGCTGACAAAGTGAACAGGCGGCTCACAGCCGATTAGTACTGACCCCTAGTACAGGCGGTGGACTTGACCGCCTGTATAAATGTCTCTACCACCGCCTCTAAAAATGTTTTCTGTACTAGTGATTTTCGGTCATCTGGCGTTAGAAATGTCTAAAGTCTATCGAGAATTACTACACACAGAGTAGCTGCACTCAGCAGTCCTAAGTTCCTAAAGGGCAGAGATAAAAAAAAAAGTTTCTAACGGGCTTGCACACTACAGTTGTATTATATACAATTACACATACGAGACAAGACAACTGAACAGCGTATCGACCAAATGGCTACTTCATGGCTCACGCAAGTGTTACTTCCATTCTCACTGTTAGCCACACTACTACTACAACTACCCTCAGCTGCTGCTGGTCCAGCTCCGTCTCCGACGACGATCAACCGCAGTGACACAGACCTTACTGCGCTGCTGGCTTTCAAACACCAGCTCTTGGATCCTCGAGGGATCCTTGCAAGCAGCTGGACAACCAACGTCTCCTGTCGCTGGTTCGGTGTCTCGTGCAGCCGCCGCCGGCAGCGCGTCACAGTGCTTTCTCTGCCGGATGTGCCACTCCAAGGAGAGCTCAGCTCGCACCTCGTTAACCTCACTTTCTTCTACCTGCTCAACCTAACAAACACAGGTCTTTCTGGTGAAATCCCTATGAGTGTTGGTAGGCTACACCGGCTAAGACGCCTCGTCCTCGCTAAGAACTACCTGTCAGGTCCAATTCCCCCTACCATGGCAAACCTTACAAGTCTTCAGTTTCTTGATCTAAGCAGCAACAACCTCTCGCACCAGATCCCAAATGATCTACTGCTGAACATGCCGAGCCTTCAGAATATCTATCTGGCACAGAATGAGTTGAGTGGTAAAATACCAACATATTTCTTCAATAACACGCCTTGGCTGAGGTACATCAACTTTATAAACAATAGCTTATCGGGTCCAATACCTCAAAGTGTTGGTGCCTTGCCCAAGCTTCTGTACATGGAGCTGGGCCACAATCAGCTATCCGACACAGTACCACCAGCCGTCTTCAATATGTCTTTGCTGCAAGTCATTGATTTCACAGATAATAGTCTTACAGGACCTATCCCGACCAATCAAAGTTTCCGACTTCCGTTGTTATGGTGGATCTCCCTCTATAATAACAATTTTATGGCCGGATTCCACTTGGGCTTGCAGCATGTCACTACTTGCAAGTTATTATGTTGACAGGGAACTCCTTTGTCGACATTATACCAACGTGGACAGCACAACTGCAACAGCTCACCTATCTTTATTTTGCGGAGAACCAGCTTGTTGGCTCAATTCCAGCTGCACTAGGCAATCTCACCAGGCTTACATTACTAGACCTCAGTCATTGCAACTTAACAGGCGAGGTTCCAAAAGAATTAGGCCTCATAAGAGAACTCTCAGGTTTGTATCTCGGATCTAATTTTCTAACTGGTCCAATCCCAGCATCTGTCGGAAATTTATCCAAACTTGCATTCCTAGACTTCGCTCAAAATTCTTTGTCTGGCTCAGTACCAGCAACACTTGGCAGCATCCTAACTTTGAAGAAGCTACATCTTCAATGGAATAATTTAGATGGAAATCTTGGTTTCTTGTCATCCCTTTGCAACTGTATGCAACTCCAGATCCTTCACCTACATTATAATTCTTTCACTGGACAAATTCCTGATACTGTGGGAAACTTGTCTGTACAATTATTTCAGTTCGATGCTAGATACAACAAGCTAACAGGCGGCCTTCCTTCATCATTGTCAAACTTAAGCAGTCTTGAATGGTTTGTTGTACCCAACAACCATCTCACAGGACCAATCCCAGAATCTATCACAATGATACACAATCTCGTTTTACTGGATATCTCGAACAATGACATATCAGGCCCTATCCCAAAACAAATTGGTAGCCTCATGAATCTACAAAGCCTTTATGTCCAAGGAAATAGATTAATTGGTCATATACCGGATAGCATTGGCAATCTTAGCATGCTAGAAACATATGGTTAGACAATAACAAATTAAATTCATCGATACCAGCAAGTTTGTTCCACCTTCATAAAATTATAAACCTATACCTTCCATGCAATTCATTTTCTGGTCCACTTCCGACTGATGTTGGTAGGTTGAAACAAGTATATGCAGTTGACCTCTCCTCCAACTTTTTGGTTGGCAGCATCCCAGAATCATTTGGCAAACTAAGCATGCTATCATACTTAAATCGGTCACACAACTCATTTGAGGACTCAATTCCAGAGTCATTTCAAGAGCTGACTAGCCTAGAGGGGTTAGATCTCTCCTACAACAATCTATCTGGTAACATTCCCATGTTCCTAGCCAATTTCACCTTCTTGGAATCCTTAAATCTTTCCTTCAACAATATAGAAGGCAGGATACCAGATGGAGGTGTTTTCTCAAACATCTCTTTGCAATGTTTGATTGGAAATGCTGGGCTATCTAAGATTTTCACCTTGTCATGAAAAACCGCATTCAAATAAAAAACACCTGCTAAGATTCTTACTCCCCACTATCACCATAGCATTTGGTTGTATTATTCTATTGGTTTACCAAACCATCAGAAAGGAAGCTAAGAAGAAACAAGAGGTTGAAAATTCTGACATTGATCACGGCAGGATTATGTACTATGGGTCCCTGTCATACCATGAGCTTCTTCACGCCACAGATAATTTTAGCGAGAACAACTTGTTGGGGACTGGAAGCTTTGGAAAGGTTTACAAGGCCCAACTAAGTAATGGTATGGTCTTGGCGGTTAAAGTTCTAGATGTGGAGAAGGATCAGGCTGTTAGAAGCTTTGTTGCCGAGTGCTCCGTGCTTTGCATGGCTCGGCACCGAAACCTGATCAAGATACTGAAAACGTGCTCCAACCGGGATTTCATGGCTCTAGTTCTTCAGTACATGCCCAATGGTAGCTTGGAGATGTTCTTACACTCTGAAGGAAAAAAGCAATTGGTGTTTCTCAAGAGGATTGATATCATGTTAGATGTGTTGATGGCAATGGAGTATCTACACCATGACCATCATGAGGTTATCTTGCACTGCGACTTGAAGCCTAGCAACGTGTTGTTCGATGAGGACATGACGGCTCATGTAGCAGACTTTGGAATCGCAAAGTTGTTATTAGGTCATGACTCCATCATCACAGCAAGCATGCTTGGAACACTTGGGTATATGGCCCCAGGTACGACCAACACACACCCCGCTGTGACATGGGTTTGTATAGTTGGTTATATTAGCAATGCTAACTTCTCTTACTTGAATTATCTGTGTTGGTTCTCTTGAGCAGAGTATGGATTGCATGGAAGGGCATCCCGCATGAGTGATGTTTACAGCTATGGAATCATGCTTCTTGAGGTCTTCACTGGAAAAAGACCCACAGATCCTATGTTCGTTGCAGATCTGAGCATTAGGATGTGGGTTCATCAAACTTTTTCAACTCAGCTTGCCTCTGTTCTGGACGACCAGTTACTGCAAGGTTCTTCTTCCACTGCCTGCAATCTGAATGACTTCCTTGCATCGATATTTGAGTTGGGTCTGATCTGCTCAAGTGACTCACCTGTCCAAAGAATGTCAATGAGAGATGTCACGGTGGCACTCAAGAAGATCGAGGAGGATTATGCCAAATCACAATTAGCCAGCCACAAGCAGAATGCAAATAATTACCTGCCCTTTTAGTCATTGGCGGAACCAAGGGGAGCCAACAGAGGCGTTGCCACCCCCGGCCGGAATACAGTGAAAAGAAATTAAATACCCTATAAAAATTTCAATTGGACAGCACAAATATTTATTATTCCGCCGATTCTTTGTGATAATTTTGTGTTTTTTCGTTATGAATACTAAATACATATGTATGTAAATACATTGAAAAACTATTGAGACACGCACTTAATGTATGTATTTAGAGAATTTTTAAAATGCTTCAAAATAACGAGAGTCCTTTATTTGATGAGATCTAATGGTTGAAAATGAGGAGGAACCAATCATCCAGCGGGAACTTAAGTTGTGGACTAAAACCTAAAATTAGTGGGCTAGAAAGTTGTTCCTAACTAAATTTGGAAGGCTACGACTGTATATGGATTAAGCAAATTGGCGGTGGTTGTCTACTTGCCCCATCCGCATCCCTGCAGGTGCTGCCCTATCTATGTTCGTCGCATTCACCTATTTTCACATGAATGCGGCGTTAGAGACAGGGGCTCTGCCAATCTCTTCACCGCCTTCATCTCCAATCTCACCAAGAGAAACCCATCCATACCTTCGACTTGAGTCTACAAATTTCTTATGAACTAAGCAAGAAGAACCCACTAAGACAGCCCACTGCGACAGCGAGCCCACATCTCGGTCAATGGCAACGATAACGGCCAACGTAAAATACCTTGAATTAAGCGGTCGAAGTAAGAGACATGTTTCTGAAAATAAGTACTCTATTAATTGAGGTCCAACAATGCATAAAGCTGCAGCTTGGCCACTTATGTTTTGTTCTCTACCCTTGCAATTCTCATATCATGACTTCACGAGTGCTTGGCGTATATATGGATGCATAGGAGGTATAGCCGCCTTCCCGGACACACCAACACAATAATCACACATCAGACTCAACAACTGAAGTTTAAAGGAAGAATAGCTTTGCATTCTCAATCATCAGTAGAAAAAGGACATCCCTCTTGCAAAAAGGCCTCGAGATAATGGCTACAAACATGTACATAATTTGTGAACTACAAACATGGCCACATCCACATTCCCTTTAATACATTGATCAGTTCCCTCATTTCATACCAAACCTAAAGCACCTTCTCTGTTTTCTATTTAGGTCAAACCTAGCAGTTTCAGAAATAGTTTATATAGTTTTGTAAAAAGAGTGTCGAAATAATTTTAGAATATTTTCACAAAGTATAGTTTTAATGGTTTGGAAAAAGGATTTTACGAAGATATGTAAATGAGTTTGAAAAAGGGTTAACAAATACATGAGTTAAAAATCAAGTAAACTTGAATTGTATTTCTTGTCCAAGTTTTAATTTTATTCTTAAGAGGTCTGATCACTACTAGCATACTTCTTCCATTCCAAATTATAAGTCTTTTTAATTTTTTTTTTTGGTACATCCATTTTGCAATGCATCTAGATATAATATTAGGTCTAGATACATAGCAAAATAGATGACCCAAAAAAAAATTGTAAACGGAAGGAGGATTTGGAAACAAGATTTAGAGGATTATAAATTTTACCAGACTCTTAATTGGGAACGACTTATAATTGAGTTGGTTTGCTGACTTCGGCAAGGCTCGCTAGCACATGTGCTTCCTTTCCAATATTGCTGGGCCACCAGCACACTTCAAATGCCCGTAACAAGAGCAGTCAAGCCCATCAAGTCACCCTCAATTTCTATGATAAAGTAGGCCTCCTCTCCTCTGTCTAACTGCCACCAATCTCTTCCCGCCATCATAATTCACTGCAGTCTGCAGAGGCCCCAAACCAATTTGGAATCCTGGACAAAAGAGCAAGTGTCACCTCAGCTTCGGATGTCACATCAGTCGATACTAGGAAACTCGTGATTTGCCGAGTGTGAGATGGTTTGTCGAGTGCCAAATATTGGGCACTCAGCAAACAACTACTTTATTGAGTGCTGCACTCGGCAAACAACTACTTTGCCGAGTGCCGTACTTGGCAAATTACGAGTTTGCCGAGTACCGGACTCTCGACAAAACAGGACACTCGACAAAGATTATTTTTAAAAAATAATTAAAATATAAATCTTTGTTGAGTGTCAGCCACTAAAGTTGAGCAACGGGCTGGCCCCGTCCGGTACGGCACGGGCCCGAGTTTGTCCCGGCCCGCACGGGTACGGGCCAGAATCGCCCGCGTGCCACCGGGTCGGGCCTGCACATGACACCGTGCTTGCTCGCCAGCCCAGGCCCGATCTGTGGGCCAAAATACGAGTCGTGCTAGCCCATTAAGCACGGGGCCCAACAAAACATCGGGCCAGCCCGTAGCCCGCTGTCACGGCCGCTGAGGCGGTGAGATGCGCACGCTACGGCTGCAAGGATGGGCGCGGGGATGGCCAGCCGGTCGTGGACGCCGCTGTGACCTGCGCGAGGGAGAAGGTTGGGGCAGACTATCTGCCGGCGGCGGTGGAAGTTGGGGAAGGGAGCGGGGGAGAAGGTCGCGGGAGAAAGAGGGCCGGGGGAGGG